>CM073427.1:52527123-53777123 GCA_037114965.1 Monochamus alternatus | reverse complement strand
CCTGGCCAGACAGATCTGGCAATGGTGTGAAACCAGAAATATATGGGTGTTTGCGTCATATATTCAGTCGTCTGAAAATTGTCAGGCCGATCTGGCTTCACGTATTTTACCCACGGAGACAGAATGGGCGCTATGCAACGAGATGCTTAAAATCATCGTAAAAAAGTTTGGATTACCAAACATTGACCTTTTTGCATCTATTGCTAATCGCAAATGTCGAAGGTATATATCGTGGATGACAGATCCTGAATCGGAAGTTGTTGACGCTTTTACTGTCTCCTGGAGTAATTTGAAATTTTACGCTTTTCCCCCCTTCTCACTAATTTTGCGTACGTTACAAAAAATTATAAATGACCAAGCTACCGGTATCATGGTTGTTCCTCTGTGGAAAGCACAACCTTGGTACCCATTGTTTCTAAAATTGATGGTAGGCGAGCCTTTGGTTCTAGGGCCTTCTAATGATATCTTGTTCTGTCCTTACAGCAAGGTTGTTCATCCGTTGAGAAAGGACCTTACCCTGGTTGTCGCTATCTTATCAGGAAAGCATTTCGACTTAAGGGAATACCCGAAAATGTTATAGACACCATGGAGAAATCTCTAAGTGATAATACCATAAAACAGTACAACACGACTCTAAAGCTTTGGTGGGATTTTTGCAACAGATTTAGCATTTCACCATTTGAACCCCAAATTTCACAGGTACTTACCTTCTTCCAGGAGCTGCTAGAATCTACCACTAACGTATTTGGTTCTTTTAATACCCACCGGTCGGCTCTATCCCTCATTACTTCTGTAAATCTTGGGGAAGATTTGCATATAAAAAGATTTATGAAAGGAATTTTTAGGCTTCGACCTCCAAAACCTAGATATGATTGCACATGGGAACCTCAACAAGTTCTCAAATTTTTACAGAAAACAGATATTTCAAATCTGAAACAATTGTCCTACAAATTAGTCACCTTACTAGCCTTAGCTACAGGTCAGAGGGTGCAAACTCTGGGGTTAATAATGCGTGAAAATATACACTTTTCAGATTCTGGTGTAAAAATCCTAGTGCCAGACCCGATTAAAACTTCTAAGCCAAAATCATTCCAGCCTTGCCTTAACTTACCATATTTAAGGGAGAACCCGCAATTGTGCGTAGCGTCAACCTTGAAAAAATATCTTGATGAAACCGCAGATTTGCGTCAATCAAACGATAACTTATTTATTACATTTAAGAAGCCACATCGCCCGGCTTCGAAACAATCTCTGAGCAGGTGGATTAAAGACACTTTGAGTGCGGCAGGGATAGACACCACAATTTTCACTGCACATTCAACAAGACACTCTAGCACGTCTAAAGCCCAAAGAAAAGGTCTCTCATTGGACGTTATTCGGAATTCTGCGGGATGGAGCAAAAATTCTGAAACCTTTGCAAGATTTTACAACAGACCTCTGTCTGAAACAGGTAGTTTTCTTAATTCTGTATTTGACACGATATAATGGTTTATGTTAAATTAATATTTTGTTAAACAAATACAGTTAAACGACTGTTTTGTTTGAACTCATATGCATTTTCGTTTCTTTCTTTTTTTTCTACATGTCCATGTCAAATAGCATTAATAATAATGAGATGAAAAGAGAAAAAATGCATTGTTTCCGTTTCCTTGCCATTTTTTCTGATACTTTTTACTGAATTAAATTGAAAAATAGGGGTTTTGTGGAACAATTTCTTCTTGGTTTTTTTCCTTTGATATCTTTAAATATCTACATGGTAAAATGTATTGTAATATTGAGTACTGGACCCAAAGTATAATTGTAGATCAAACTAACTTACCTTAAGTGAAGTTCGATCGTAATTATACGAGGGTCCAGTACGAAAATATTACAACCCGCCCAACCCCAATCACCCAAAAAAAAAAAAATGGAAGAAATGACCACAAAACATGTGTTTCTTTGAACATAATGAGAACACCAGCGCTGCGGGATGAGGAGGTGGCTGGCAGACGACGAGGAACAGGACCGGTCTCTTTTAATTTTGCTTTAAACTTTGTGCTCGAAAGTACGAATTAGTGCGTACTACATGGTAAAATGTATTGTAATATTTTCGTACTGGACCCTCGTATAATTACGATCGAACTTCACTTAAGGTAAGTTAGTTTGATCTACAATTATAGTGATATATTTAATTTGTTGGGCGCCAATTAATGTTGATATTTAATTTGTGTTTGTTTTTCTTTTTATGTTTTGTGTTTATGTCTATCTTATTAAAAAAAATTGTATTTATTGGGCTACAAACCTGTATATTATTTTTTTTAGCTTATTAAACTACCCTGGCTGCTTGTAGAACATAGACTCTGGTAGTCGGTTCGCTCGCCATGTCAAATCTTTTTTACAACACACTGTACCTTAATTTGTCAAATAAATATCATTCCACATTTGACAATGTTTATTTCATAAGAGAATTTTTGTCTAATACTTACTCAAGAATATTTTAAATTTTATGTACATTTTATTCATAGGTAAGAGATATTTTTTTTAAATGGAGTTGCGTATTAAAAGTTGCCTATCCTTAGAACTTAAAATTCTTAAAATTATATTACAAAAATTCTTAATCTCTTACTCAGTGGTATTATTCTGCCTGATGTTCATTGCTGGTGATATATTATATTGGAAAATCATCCTTATTCTGACAGATGCTCCACTAAATAACAAATTTTTATATATTAAATAGAAACGTGAATATTATTAACTATATTATGGTAAGTAACTTATTGTTTTACTAAATTTTTGATTGTGTGACTGTCTTTTTGTTGAATTTTATGGCTAGCTAGCGTTTATTTTCTTTTATTAAATTTATGTGCACATAAATTACCTTTATTAATGTTGATCTTTCTAGGACTTCTACTGGAACTCTTCTATAAATCCCTCAGAACTTGTGATATTGGGCGGCTGATGTTGGTGGAGGTTTTACCCACCGTATATTTATTGTACCTGGATCTCTGTTTCTTGTGCTGATTAACAATTTTCTTATAACGTTAGTATTAATTTTAAACTTTTAATTTTCGGAACCTCTCTCAAAACCAACGCTGCACGTTCTTTCTTTTCTTCGTATCTAATCAACAAAAACTTGTTTTTTCTTTATTTTTCTATCAATTTGATATCTTGATTCCTTGTTTTAAAACTTACATACATATTATGGTTCATATATATGATTTTAATGAGTTTTTCGATGCACTGTTTTTATGTTTTTTACTTCACTACTTAACCTACTACAAAATTTTTTATGTATTTACAATTTTACTTATATCTAAATGTTAAAATATTCTTAAATATAAAAATAGTACTTTTTTTGTGTACATTGTGATACCTCTTGTGAACCCAACTTTATGCTTGACATTTGTCCATGGCTATGAAATTTATTTGACATTTCTGAACATTTTATAAAATTTATTTACTGAAATTGTTAATACTTTTATTATTTTTGCTTGACTCCTGTCGATATATTTAGTAAATTAATATATGATCTTTACTTGTTCTTTCTTTGCTCTGGGTTTAAATCTGTTTTTGTTTATGTACTCTTCATAAATGTGAGAACATGTCACAATATTAGATAAATTTTAACTATTTTTTTTTATTTCTAAAATGTTTAATTTATTTAATTTTTACTATAATAAACTGCCTATATGCTCTGTATTGTCTATTTTTATATTATTTTGTTCAATTCTACAGTATTTTAATTTTAACAACAATAATAATTTCAATAATATTTTATGGTTTTTAAATAAACATGTAAATCTTCATAGGTATTGAATGTATCATATTTCATTTTGTCTCAATATACATATACATAAAAAAATATTTAAATTCAAACACTAACAAAATTTAAAAAAATAAAAAAAACGAAGCAGGCATATTTATGAAAAATTTCACCAATTCAAAGAAAACGAATGATTGTTAAATAGCTCAACAATTAATGCAAACATGTCAACGTCATTAGGAAAATTTGCCAATCTATTCTCAGTAGACAACCATTAAAAGACACGTTTAACATAAAACAATTGATGCGGTCGCGTGAAGCGAAAAGGAATAAAAAGATTAATCTACGACAAAAAGTCTGGACTACTACAACTACCAATTAAACAGATATTAGAAAGTAATCCTGGTCATGAAAAAAGGAATATTTAAAATTTCTCTAACAAGTTGTAATCCCTATTCATATTTGTCCTGAAGGTTAAATACCTTAGAAAGTTATTTTGAACACGATCAATATTTCTGATGTAGGTTACAAATTGTGAAGACCATACAGAGGAATAGAATTCACGGTGGGTTCTAACTAATATACAACTGAAATCATGATGGGTCAGCCTCTTTATTAATCCTAACATCTTCATAGATTTGCATATAATATTGGAGGTATAATATTTAAAACTATGAGAGGTGTTCAAAGTAACATCAAGATGTCTTATTCTATAGACTGTGTCACTCGTCTGTCCATACTCCACAACGTTGTGTACGATGGAAATGAGTGATATGCACTTTTGAACTTTTAACTCCACACCATTAATTGCACATCAGTTACCTACCTATTCATTTCAATAACGAGCCATATATACCATACCCCTTCAGTTTTCAGATCGGCGTAAATTGGGTCAAATGTATATCCCTTTTCCTTGGTGTTGGACAACAAGTCAACATAGGCAACTAAATTGAATTCGGTTAATCTATATCTGCTCGAAATCTATAGTGTTGAAATAATATGACATTTTTTTATTGGTGTAATGATTACAAAGCGCATTCAGTTATCTTTTTAAGGCGATCCAATTTTATAAATTTTGCATGATCAGTTCTCGAGAAATTAAGAATTTGATTAGATGTTAAAAATACCCACTATCAACCTCCACGAAGTTGTAGAAACATTGTTCAAAATGTAATCCAATATAGAGTATTTGTAATAAGGTTACACATATGTATGATGCTTTGCCGCAAGATTCAGGCTGTGTGGTATAAATGTTTGTGCTTTAAAAACTGAATGGCAAAAAAGGAAGACATTATTTTTTGTGTCAGAATTGAATATTTTTACTGAGCTATTAATTTAAAGACCTTTTATACATTTTTTACTTACTCTTCCATTGAAAATTGTCAAGTCCGCGAATAATTTTAATCATAAATGGAGAAATTTACTTAGATGAATAACATATTAAAGAAATGAAGTCAAGTACACCTACTGGAATAATTGCTAATTTGTGTAGCTAACAATTTCATAAAATTAGTCACAAATTTCGGCGAACAGTGTTTTAACATGAGCACATAGCTAAACGGTCTTATCTAAATGTAAGAAAAACAATTTCAAATACGAACTAAACAAGAGACTAAAGTGCAGTCAAACATACGCATACCGTGAAATTGAAATATCAGCTTAACTAATGCGTTTTATACCTCCATCGCCATGAAAAAGTTTTAATCGGCTATAATAAAGTATTTTCCTACGTTTTCTTCGGTTTAATTGTTATTGCTTTACATTCATTCCATTGTAGAAACTAAGATATCAGGGAATTGCGTAAGAACCAATTTCAAGTATTTGCAAATGCCATTGTTCAAAATAACAATGTGTTTTTCAATTCCATGGAAACCAGACAGTACAGATTCTACTCGTATACGCTACTGATATGGTGTTAATCTTTAAGTACGTCTAAAAATGACACTGCTTGATAATATAATAATAGAGATCGCTTTTCTGATGTAAATGTAGGTATGTCTTTCAATTGCGAAGTAGGTATTGATATAAAACATTCTATGAAAATAATCGTATTTAGTCACGTTAGGTAGTAGGTAGTTAATAAACCTTTGAACTTTTGCTTAAGGGTGCCGTATTCTTAAAATAGTGTTTTCTACAAATATAAGTAATTTTTTTTCCATCAAAGTTTTAGGTACTTAAATCTTTGAAAATACGTATTTTTTTTTTAAATTCAACTACAGATGTAAACATTGTTATAACATAAACTTACATAATTGTTAAAATGTGGGGTTAGAATAGCCAAATAATGTGTGTCATACAAATGCATTTTAAAAGTTATATTATTTGAGGAGAGTTTAAATAGTAAAAGTGGATAAACAAAACATCAATAACTTTATTTTTGATATAACTTTTGCTCTACATGTTTTATTTTTCGAAATTTCAGTACCTAAAAAACATCACAAATTTGATCGGGCGAGAAATACGGCGGCCCAGATCATGTATGTTTCAAATGACTGTCTGCTATTATTATTAAATTTATTGAACAGACAACTTTCTCTTATTTTAAATATATTTTTATTGTAAATATTTATTGAATTCAACCTTTGGCGTCAAAAAACTATTTTAATAAGAGTATTAAAATTTGTTATTTGCTTGGATAAATTAAAAATTATGTTAAAAAAAAATTTAAATAAAAAATTTAAAGTTGTCAGAATAACAAAAAAATATTATTAATATTAATATTTTTAAAAATATTATAGGTCAGTGGTTGCGCGGTTTAAGGCGTCAGTACTTGAATCGAGGTGACTAGATCGCTGTGGGTTTGACTACACCCCTAATTAATGAGGTTTTCTAGGTTTCCCTCATTCCTGCACTGAATGGTGATTAGGGTCTACCAACGTAAGTCATTCCTGGGCGCAAATGCGGCTTGCTTAATAATAATATGCCGCCTCCCGCACAATTCTTCGACTGGGCTAATCCTCGTGATTAGAATGAGAGGTAGATATTTGTATTGTTATTACTGAATAGGTCGTTTTTAAAAATAGCAAATTAGTTGAAAATAAATTCATGTGTACAATACAAACTTATATCATTTGAGTGCCCAGCAAATGCAAATGTATGTTAAACGTACATATCTACCTATTCACAAGAAATTATTTTTTTTCTACAAAACTGTTAAAAATGGGCTTTTTAATTGTCATTTTTGATGTTAAAAATGTCATTTTTTGACACGCGTGTTAAAAGTAAGTTACTTTTAACACTAGTGTTAAAAGTAAATCAAAGTTTATTTAAATTTTGTTTTGAAGATTAATAAAACGTTTTAACAAACACATGAACAACTTTTTATTTTAAATAAGTACAAACCAACTAGTTATTACTATTAACATTTATAGTAAAATTAGAACAATTTGAAATTGTAATTCCCTGCGGAGTCATCATACTCAAGTTGGTTGATTTTCTGTAGAAATACTACTGGTAGTACTGGTGGTCTTGCTAGTAGTTGCAGCAGTAGGAAGTATTTGGCACACAATTTCCTTCTTCTGTTCCAGTGAATTTTCAATGTAGCCTTCAGCTACCGTCGAAGATTTCCATCCTCCATGTCTCTTGATGGTAGTAAGATTTGCACCAGAATCTGCTAACAATGTCGCCAATGAACGACGAAAACAGTGTCCGGTGTAAGAGTTGAGGATTTGGTAGATTCAAGAACTCTGCAATGTCGGCAGGCATGTTACCAAACATGTTAATTCCGACTGGACTTCACACATTTATTCTTCATATATTTAAGAAAAAGTCGTCTATGGTCAGCGTTGGGTGGCCGGAGTGCCATATACTTTCTAAAAAAGTTTAAACAGAATTCACCAACAACACTGAAAGTCTGAGGCACTTTCGTTTTAGTATCTGGTATGGTCACAACAACCGAAGTGCCCAAATATTCGATATTGTCGATGGTCATCTGATACAATTCCTCCCGGCGACACGCCCCGAAGACACCCACTATTGCTGCGACTTTCATCATCAGATAGTTTTCGTCTTCTGCTTCTGTGAGAAACTTGTCGATATGCGTCTTCGTCAAAACTTTTGACTTTTTTGCTTGATATCGTTCATCCTTCCGTTTTAAAAAAGCAATAAGTTTATGTTTGCTTATATATTGATCTTGCTTTATTTTTAACACAGTTTTGATCATGGAATAATTTGACCACAGCGTTGACGATTTCCATATCTTGGCTTTTTCCTCAAAATATGCCAGTAAAACACTTTCGTTACATTTCCCAGGGACCTTTTTAATGTTGCACCATTCCGAAAAGCGTCTATAAGCGATTTCGTACTGTTTCTTTGATTTCGCCGGCAATAATTCCAATGTTGCTCGACTGGCGGCTTCTTCGATTTCAGCAGGGATGGATTCGTTACGCTCATTATCGAGATTATTCATTATACTTATAATATTACTAGAAAATGCTGTCAATATTTTTGCGTTTTTTCCGTAACTAACAACAGCACTGGTTGCTACGAAAATTTTGGTTCATAAACATTGCGATCTGTGTTGTATTTTTTGATTTCTTATTTTTATTGAGGTTAAAGTTCTTCCGATTGTTTTGTAGAAAAAATAGTGTATGATATACATGTTAAAAGTGCTTTTATTTTGTTCGTGAAGTTAAAAAACTCGCTACGTTCCTTTTTAATCATCTTCACTCACAAAATAAAATCTTACTTTTAACACGTATATCATAAATAGTTATTTTTTTATTTTGCAAAAATGAGAACTAATATTTGAACTTATTGATATTGTTTTCTTTCTAAACCGCGAATTTGATAGAGTCTATTTTGATATCAAAGTAATAATTATAATTTTCAAATGGACCATGGGTGTAGCTTATTTTAGGTGAATTTATAAAATCCCCACGCATTAGTGTAAGCTTCTTAAGTGCAGGTAGGTGGGTTTGTTTAGGCTGCAATAACAAAGAGTGTATATAAAATTTTAAACCATTAAGACATTACTGTAGGTGGAAGCAACATAAAATAAAATATAAAAGTGAAAATGGTAAATTTATGAAATTATACTGAAATATTGAATTATCTCAAAATATGAACATGGTTGTATTTTAAACATTTCTGTAGACAATATATTAAGTATTATTAACTGATTGTTGATAGTGTTTTTAGTATTCCGTAATATAGGTTGGAAAAACTAATGGTGACATCTTTGTTCAATTTTGGGGGAAAAAATTTTGGTACATACTTTTAGAAAAATATCACTAACACGCAAATATCTTGAAAATGTTTGGTATTGACTAGTAAAACTTTCAACTTGATTAAATTCTTAACTTTAAAAAATTCGCTAAATCTGTATGTCAACCAGGGACGTAAATACTGGAAGTCGTCGTCACTATCAGTGGCAGAATTTTTATACCATTGAGTATTATGATAATTTGATTAGTCCATTTGATTCCAAATTATATTTAGAAGAAAAATATTACTTGCATTTTAGTTAATAACCGAGTTATGTTCGAAATTTCCTTTAATTTAAAATAGGCTTGCCATACAATTCAGTCAATGTAAAAACATAAAATATACATGATTTTTTTGTTACTAAAGCAATAATAAATACGTTTTAAAGGAATATAATTAATCTACGTCAAGCTATTAAGGACATAAGTTCATAGGAACTGAAACTGAACAAGGATTCTACTGTTTATTTTATTTAATAATTTCCTGGACACACTGTATATTAAACAAAGCAAAAAACTGTGTATGAAGAGATAAAAGGTATACTTCTGAAATACATTTAAATGCTTGTAAGCTCAAACAAGTAAGATATTTACCTTAGAACTGTATATACTCGCGTCAAGAATTCAGACGACTTACGTCATGCGAACAAATGAATAATTCAGTATATTTTCATCAAAATATTTAAGAAACTGCAACTGATAGTAATAAAACTTTATACTACACTAAAAGTTTTCATTATATATTGCACTAAATTGCAAAAAATTATTGTTTTTAACGCAACCAAATATCGAAAATTACGTTGACAATAAAAACAAATGTGTAACGTCAGCCGTGACGTAAGACGTCTGAATTCTTGACGCGAGTATATTATGGATATTTATTACACTAGCTTTTCTAGAACTTGTAGGTTCATAGTTAGTTAGTAGTAAGTGTGGGCGGCCTCAGCCTGGCAAGTAGGCCACACATGGGCCCTTTTTGCCTACCCTGACATCCCATCACCCCTCCACTATTCTCCCTCGGCCTTCCTTGAACCTACCCGACGCCCTAATGAACGCCAGGATCCTGGTCCATGGTAGGCCCCTCATCTCTTCCCTTTGCAGCTCCTCGGTGCCAAAGATCCTATATCTTAGTCTTCCAAGAGCCAAGAGACTAGATCTCGTCACCGGAGAGCTAAGTGCCCTGAGTGAAGCCTGACTATCAGAGCAGATGAAGATTTTCTCCTCCACACAATTCCTTACTTCTTCCTTGCCTGCTACCATCAAAATAGCAAAAACCTCCGCCTGGAAAACCGTGGAGTGTGTGCCCAGCGAAAAGCTCTGCCGGATGTCCAGGTTTTCCAGATATATTCCTGCCCCAGAAAACTCATCCCCTACCCGAGATCCATCTGTATATCATATCAGAGATCCCGGGGGAAACATGTTTTCTGCCCTCTCCCACTGCTCTCTCGAGGGGAAAACAGTGGTATACCTCCTTCCCAACCTTAGTTTATTCTTTGCTTCAATAACCCTCAGAGCAGATACTGGAATCTCATTCTCCGCCCTTAAGGCTATAGCAGCATGACCCTCCACACGACCTTCTGCCTTCCAACAGCCTGCATCCCTTGTTCTCAGGTAGGTTGCCATCGCCTCCTTTACAATCCATGTTGGGAGGGGTGGCAATCCCAACAAAACTTCCAGGGCGGCCGTTGGGGTTGTCCTCATCGCCCCTGTAATACTTAAGCAAGCCAGCCTTTGGATCCTTGACAACACCTTGGCCACAGTCACCCGGCCCACACTCGGCCACCAGACCAAGACCCCATATTGTAGCCTCGGCCTGATCACCACCGTGTACACCCAGTGAAGCACACTTGGGTTGAGTCCCCAATTCTTGCCTACTACTTTCCTTAGTTGCCAAAAGGTTGCCATTGATTTCCGGGTAACCCGTTCAATCTGTGGCCCCCAAGACAACTTACTGTCCAAGGTTACACCCAAGTATTTTACCTCCTTACCTAGAGTAAGGGTTTTCCCATACATAGTTGGGGCCCTGAAATCTTCTATCTTCCTCCTTTTTGTGAAGAGAATCAACTCAGTCTTGCTTGCATTGACCGAGAGACCCGTCTCACCACACCATCTCTCTACAATCCTACAAGCCCCCTGCATTCTGTCACATACTACTTGTAGGTTCATAATAAAATACGAAGAAAAATCGAAACTATACTCGAATTTCAAAATAGTAGGAACTGACTAATTTACAGTACTTAGATGAGTACTGAAGGCGAGGGTTGCATGGGACAATATTCCATAGGCGTACTGCTTGAAAGTGGTTCATAGAACACAGAATTATCAAAAATAAGTTTGTTTTAAAAAGTTTATAAACTGACCCGTGTTATCCTGTCCACAATTATTGAATGCCGTCCTTTTGAAAGGCGAAGCCCACCATCAACCACTTATACCCACCTGCTGGTCACACATTAATATTTATTATACACTTATTATAATATTGTACGGCCTTTATTTATCCATGTTTCGTCGAAAATATATTCAGATTCAGATTTCGACATTCTAATATTTGTTTTTTTTCTTCACCATATCACTATTTGTTATTTTCCTGTCAGCATACTCTGTGGATTTAGTTTTATAAAATTCATGTGCATAATTCGCAAAAGTTTCCTTCTAAATATAGCAAAGTTCATCTTGTGAAGTAGCAACATTAAAGTACCCTTAATGGATTGTTCTACAAATCGCCTATTTTGTGTCGTCATCAACCTTTATCTTCTTTCTTCAGCGAGTTTTCACTATTTTTTGTTTCACAGATATATGCTCTTTTTACCACTCTTTATTGTATGATACGAACATTTCAACCGCATCATATTTTAGTTTTGCGCCCTAATCCCTTTATACACTTTATCAGCCGATATTTCCCACTTGTTAGACTACGACTTGCACGATTTTGAGAACACGCTGTAAGGCTTGAATTATTATCCATTCTTAATAAAACAAACATTAAATGCAATTACAATTAAATTAACGGATAGATAATACTCAGACTTTTTCCGCACGCCTATGGCAGTTGTGCAGATGAAATAGGCGAATCTGAGTTCACGCAATGGAATTGACGTCACGGTTTCTACAGAAGAAGCTGTACAATGGGGTACATTTTATACAAAACACTTACTGACGGCTCGTATTTTTCTTTGTGTTGACTGCTATAAATTATGAGGAGGTTTATAAAATGAGTCAGTTTCTACTCTTTTGAACCCAACACGCCAACCTATACGTGGTGACAGAACCTCCAAAAATAAGTTACAAGGAAAACCTGTTTCAGGAAATACTTAGAGAACGTTTTTAATATACTTAAAACGCTCAAAAATGGGGAAATGAAAATGTATACACGTATTTAGTTTTCATCCGTAAGACAATATATATAATGCATGTAGTATACAGCTTTTATATCATAGAATTGGGATAGTTTAATTTCAGTGCCTTGATTATAAGAGGTTCTTTCATCATTTACACTCAGTGGTACAATCTAACTGACAATTGCGAATAAAGGAAAAATAAGTTTTGAAATCATTTCAATATACCTAATATAAAGATAAAATTGCTTCCTTTGGTTTCATTATTTTTTTCTATTTACTTAAATATGAATTTTTTAAAGGGGCATGTTTTTTGTAACTATACAGGGTTAACTATGACTCAGTACAAAAATTTTAGCCACGTGCTTAGGAAGCCCTAAAAGACAATAAAAAAGTTATTCCAGAATTATAGCTCGATATTTAAAAAATGGGGCAAAACCCTTTTTTCCTACGGAAAGTCGGCGCGGTGATGAGTATCGACTGAAATGGCTTAGATCCATAGTTGACATTACATCTGTCAACAACTACCATGCGGTCGTTTGCAGTGTTTCTAAATGCAGAAACGACAAAAATTATTCTTAACATTCTTATTAGTAATAATACCTGATAGGTAGATAACAGTTAATCCAGTTAGCTCCAGTATTTTGCATTCGTTTTTCATTATTTGGTTATAAACTGGTAAAACTACATTTTCACTCACTACTGATAAACACGCTTCCCGTAAGTACAGTTAGATACAATGCCTATGAATTATAACAATATCGAAGAAGGGGATGAGTAGGTAGGTTCTAATAGATAACGTTTAACACCCGCGGCAGTCTTGTCCCATAACCTAGAAAAACAAACCGGCGAACTATATTGTGGGAAAATATCTGTACCCGACACATATTCGTTTATTTATTAACTATAAAACGTTTAAAATTAAAATAAGGCCCTAAAAACTGAAGAAGAACACAAAACTACAACGTAAACACAGGAATTAAATTATAACATGACAGCGAACCGACTCGACTGGACCGACTGTCGACTGTGGCCGACTGTTGCATGATGGTTGCTTGCTGGTTGCATACTCTGATTCTCGCATTGGCGGCGTTAAATAAGGATTTAATATAATATCGAAAAAATTTGTTTCCCTTTATAAATAATTTTTTGAAAGGAAATTCTGTTAATTCTTATTTTTTTCTATCCCCTCTTAAAATATTTGTACTTAGTCATAGTTAACCCTGTATAGTGCATGTGTGCATGTTAATCGTGTACTTGCACCTAATGGTTCTGAAAAAAGTGCCTTCTTTCAAAGGTGTAACAGAGGACGTGAAGATAAACAATTTTCATTTAGCATTAACATGTGGTCTACAATATCATATTGTCAAGAAAGAAAAACCTAAATGGAGTAAATTTCGTGCAAAATTTTACCCGCCTTTTTTGGTCTGTATATACGTACAGATGAATCCATTTTGTCCAATTAATAGTTTATAGACGCAGTTATTTAATTAGAATTAGTATTGGTAGATGAACATTTTCACTACGTAACTACAGAAATTTACTTAACAGCCGAAACGGAACGTTGGCAGAGTATAAATAATTTTATATTTTGTCAATGATTTACCAAGAATAAATGAAAAAGTGAAAGAAGCTAAAAACAGTTTAACTCTTTATAAAAGTTATTAATAAATTATTATAAAATGCATGACAAATAACCACTTACAAAACCACTTGGGATTACACTTTTTGAGAAACCATACTTCAATATTTTGTATTTAAGTGAAAGTTTCTTAAGAGATATTGAAACTGTTACATACTTTAAATTCTGCGTATACTCGTATGTACAAATTTACTATCTCTATACGAGTATACGTATATAAAATGTATTTAAGTGATAAACAAAAAGAAGTCGAACAATGCCGTCACGTTCGATTGACCATTGTCAAAATTCTATAGCTCATGAACATAATGGAAAACGCGTATAAAAAAAACAGCAGTTGCATGGAAATTAATTAAATAGCGTGAATACTAATATTTTTACTAGATAAAGGTCAGTCTATCTCTGTTAATATTAAAATTATACTGTATTGTATTAAGAAGGTGTTCCGTTAAACCTTGCAAGATCATTCCTTATTCAAAATTCACATAAAAAACCGGATTAAACTAAATCTCAATTGTAATTTCCTGTTAATACCACAGCAAATCGTCTGACAAAATTCTGCATGTCAAGATCCAGTATGATCCAGCTCTTTCCTTACTGCATAAAGGTACGGATTCGCTGGTGCGACTGCGGCTGCGTCTCGCGACTGCGACTCGTCGCCAACCAATAGACAATCTGAATGTTCTGATCAACTACAGCATTTAGACTGCCTATTGGTTGGCGAAGAGTCGCAGTCGCGAGCCGCAGCCGCAGTCGCACCAGCGAATCCGTACCTTAACTTCTACGCGCATGTGGTTACTTTTGACATTACATATATGTAAAATGAAAAATATTACTATTGTAAAATATTAGTATTTTCTTAGACTTTAGATATTATAATGGTTACTAAAGTTTCCTAGTTTCGTGCGAAGACAGTAGGTCAACTAAAGCCGCCTACTCACTTGTAATAGAATCTCGTTGCATGGCTTCAATACGACAGATGTTTGCATCGCAGCGTTGCTAATACTTGTCGGATGATACGGTATGAGGTTACTCAGAGTGTGAACCTGGAACTTTTCCTAATGCCCGGTCTACAGGAGGTTAGTTTTTTAAGCTAGGAAAGCAAGCTAGTGCTAGTAAGTTAGCAACTCTAGCTCCATGTAAACCGAACTGGAACAGTTATCATCAAAGGCAGAATAATTTCAATAGGATGGGGCTCAATTATTTACGCTAGCAGCGCCTCTCACCGCCAAATTTGTATTTTCTGCATATACACCATACGCTTCAAAAATACCTAAATTAAATGGAATGCCACTATTCCCTGTTATAAAGACAAACATACGTCATTCATCATTACAAAGAAATACGTTTTTCTAGAAACCCTTCTAATAATTGAATGATTTAATGCAACTTGGCACAATTTCTCAAATAAATATTTCAGTCATTTTCTCCACGGTAGATTACAATGATGCTGTCTTTGACTTAACATTTCCAACATTGTATGTACCGTTCTAGCGTTGTGCCAAGCTTGTATAGTAAGCTAGAATAGAATGCCACAATACTAGCTTGATATTCTAGCTTGTAAAACTAGCCTCGTGTGAGCCGGACATAATACGGTTAACCGAACAGTACACAATATGAAAACATCAAAATGTTCGCAACGTAACGAATTACTGTTCGGAGAGAAATATTTCGCCAACATTTTACGTGTTTTTTTACTTTGAATCTGTAATACAATTTTGTAAAAAAAATCAAAAAGGGCAGTTGCAAAATGATTTAAAAATACACTTATGCACGGCACTGGGAACTGGTCCATTGCAAAATCTGATAAGGCGGCAATCTGCGAGCGGACAAAAGATGGGAAGAATTGCTCAGGGTCAGAAATAAATAACATTTTATAACGCCGATTTTATACAGCAAATTTAACGGCTTTTGCCGCTATCGTTATTAATTATTAATAGATTTAATTTATGGATTGAATTAATAAAGTACATGATGTTACAACAATATTTTGAGCCCATCATACCCGGTTTTTACAAACTAACACAAATGTTTCTGCTTCTTGTTCGTTTTGAACTCGTAAGTTATTGGCAGCAACTATGATACGTTTCCGTAAATCATCAATAGTATATATCCACTTCGGTGCGATACACATTTTAAATATTTGCACGAAAAGAACTCCAAATAATTGAGCCTCGTACATGATATGGACCTCCATCTCTTCCACGATTCGGTTTCAAATTACCCTCGCGTTGCACTACACTTGCACTCACTGCACACTGCGGTAAAAGTAGCTGCATTTGGCAGACGTTTACCGGGAAATCGTTCTGCTAAAGCATTTTCACAGCGTCATAAATTAATACGATATCCATCAACTTCGAGTTGCTATTATACACGTAAGCCATTTTTGACACTTGAAGAACTAATATAAAGACTGGCGTACAAAACTTTAGTGCCTACAAAAAGTAAACGGATTTAAATATTCGGAATCACCTGTCTAGAGACTACAGTAGCCCAGCGATATAAAGGTTGAAAATACTACAACTTCAATAATGTTTTACTCGGAAACTATAAGGATTATACAAAAATTTTTGTTACGATAATGACTCCATTACTCATGACGCATCTATACCCCAAATTATTTTAGATAGGTTCTGAATCACCCTGTATAGGAACTCCTATCCTAAAATGTGCCGTTTTGCCACCTTCATCATTCTTGTTGGATCATGTTGAAACAACTGCACTATTTTAAATAATAATATACTTGATGGTCGAACTCGATTGACCACTTTAGAATTTTTGTGGCAACTTGTATATATAATACATAAATTTACACCCTGTACCTACCTATACCAGTGTACTTTATTTGGCGAAGTCAAATAAATATTAATTTGTGAGCAAAGGATTAATAATCAATTGACTATGACGGTAATTAAAAGATAATTAAATTGGTGCTCATAAAAGTGTTTTTTGGCAACATTAATTAAATAATAGCTATTTTCAACAAATCATTGTCTTAAATATTATTTAAATACATTCTTAATATTCCAGTGTTATCTATTTATTTTCATTTCCACCTTGGATAATTCTTTAAAAAAACTAGACTTGAATTGTTGTGAGCTATTAAGTATTCTTCATGGTGCAAGGTATAAAACAAAAAGGTACAATTCACGGGTTCATAGCGGGGAGCCTCAAACACATTTTTCCTATAAAAGTTAATAGAACAATTCAATTTTTATATTATAGATTTGCTTTACACTGATAAATATCATTGCCTCTTGTATGGATTTTCTTTGTACATAATTATCTTACTAAAAGTACAATTCTTCGTCCATAAAACGCCAACATTAAAAACAGCATTGACCCACTGGCAAATTAAACGGTTTATTTATCTACAAATCATTTGCTTTATCCAAAGATCTAAATTATGTGGTAGTACCGCTCTCTACCTAATGGATTTAAATTAGCTTATAAGGAAGGAAAAAGTAACAGTTCCTAAGTGACTCTATGATTACCAATCGTTGGTAATAACCAATTGTTGGTTATGGTCCGTATTATTACGATGTTCTTCAGGGTAGTCATTTGTCAAATGAAATGATAATTAAAAACATAAAGGATTTTCATAATAAAGATATTTTCATAAATCATTCATTACGTGCCTATATTTTCCTGCATTAAAAAATTTCTTCGAAAAAACGTGTTTAGATTTTAAGATGATTATAAACTATCTTTGTCAAGTAAAATTGAAAAAAAAAATTAAAAGAAAACCCACATGAATACATTTTACTAAATGTTTTTGTGAACATATTTAGATAAACGTACCAGGAAAAACGCAAACCTAGTTTTGGGAGAAAAGGACATTCGATGTGATTGCTCTAAGAGTCTTTTCACACGGACCACTCAGCAGCGCTGCTGAGTGGAGTCACTAATTTATGGTTGACGTTTCGGTGGGAGTCGGCAACTACACGCCACCGTGGCGTTGCTAAATCTGTGGCCGCGCCCGTGTGAATAAGTCTATATAAGATAATGTTTCTTTAAAACGGGCCACTCTACGGCGCTTCCGAGAAGTGCTGCACGGTGGCCCGTGTGAAAAGGCTCTAAATTAATAAAGAGTAACCGCAAAAAAACCCATTTTTTCGCCCGTTTTGCGTAGTGTGTAGCAAGAACGGAGAAGGTCGTCCAGAGGTCTCCGTGGATTTAAATTGATCGTCATGAAAGATCTAGGTGAGCATAATTCGATTTTTCCAATATTTATCCGACTTACCCCTACTTAAGGGGTGGAAAATGGTCGATCAATTCTTGGTAAAAATTGACGGGAATGTGAATGGCAAGGAAGAGATCAGGGATGTTCTTCCAAAAATGCTCAAGATAAAAAACACCCCCCGCGTGGGGGTAAAACCACCCCTATTGCCGAAAACCGGCGGCAAATGATGTTCCCTTCATGAATTTCCTTTTTTGTGACACTCTTCCTTATAACTCCAAATGATATGAAATACATGCCCCCATAATTCGTTCTTCTCTCGGATTCTGATTAGTTACCCCTACTGAAGGGATGGAAACCACCCCTAAAACAAGAAAACCGAAAAAAATGGTCACCAAAATCTGGGTAAAAATTGGTGGAATTCCACATGGCAAGGGTAACATCAAGAATGCCCTCCTAAAAATGCTCAAGGTGAAAAACACCCGCGTGGGGGTAAAACCACCCCTATTGCCCATAGCAGACGGAGAATGATATCCACTTCATGAAGTACTTGGTTTCCCCCACTACCCGACAAAAAATACGAAAGACGGGCCCCATAATTCCCGATCTTTTGCGAAATTCTGACCAGTTTTCCCCGACTTCAAGGGTGGCTTAAGTAGGGGTAAGTCGGACAAATATTGGAAAAATCGAATTATGCTCACCTAGATTTTTCATGACGATTAATTTAAGCCCACGGAGACCTCTGTACAACCTTCCCCGTTCTTGCTACACACTATGCAAAAACGGGCGGATTTTGGGGTCACTCTTTAAAACTGTTAATTCATCAATTTTATACTAGTAACAAAATTCAGTTATATTTATCCCATATAAAAACATTTATATAAATGTTTCACAAATTATTTAGAAATAATTTTCACTGTTGCTACTCAGTACCTACTTGCTTCCCTCAAAATTATCAGTAATTATAACCTTTGTTTCACCAAGTTCTAAGAAATGTTTTTTAAAAGCAGTGCAACACAGGTCTTGCTTTCATAGTACTTCCAGTAGGTTACATTGTTACAAATTTCAAAGCTGTTTTGTATTTGTCATTAATTATTGTTAAATCTTTTTTAAATATGTGGCTTAAGATTTTGTTATATTTGTTGTTGTTAAAACCCTCTTAAGTCCAAAGGGCATCCTTATGTATTCATAAATTTGTTGTCTACATAAAAGGCTGTTTCTTCTATTGAGTACGAAGACTTTTCGATTAATCGAGAGAGTCAATTGTTGAAAAGTAACAGTATCGTACTAGTCGACCAAGTATGTTGTAATATTCGATAAATGTTCATAAAATTAGTTAATAGTTTTTACGCTAGATATCGGTATCTGCTGCTACTTTCCATTTGTTTTTTCTATTGGTGTCTGCTTCTTCGCTCATATGGATCATACATAAAAGATCTATATGAGCGATGAAAATGGACTTTGGGATGATCCAATTACTTTATTTTCAAGCATGTCTCTTATCTGTTTATAGATCTTTTCTTTAACGGTTTGTGAGTATATATAACGTTTAGCATAAATAGGTGTTTTGGCTTTTGCATTATTTTCATAGATAATAGAATTAGTGAGTGTATATTTACTGTCAGGATTTTGTGGGTCTAACCACACACACAATTAAAAAAACAACAATAATAATGAAAATATGCTACTATTTTGTTTCACGAAAATACTGTTCTTTGTTTTGTTCCGTGATGCTTTCAAATTCTTAAATACGAAGTGAGTAAGATTATAATATTATATTTGACATTTTTTGTAAAAAAAATATTTTGAAAGAAGTAGTAAAATATCAAATAGTGTCTATAGTGTTTTATATCTAATATATTAATTTACTACTCATTGTAAGATTTTAGGATCTTATTTAAGAATTATTGTATATATGGCAAAATACCAAAAATAAAACTAAATAAAAACTATCTAAGAAATGTCATATAGTATCCAAACAATAACTTATTTCTATAATTTTTTAGAGTGATTTAGCTGTCATGGTTAATTATACAGAGTGCCCGCTGGAATGCTGTATACTAATTTGTACAAAAAAAAAAACATATTTAACATCACAACTTTTTTCTCTGACCAACAGTAACAGAATTATGCCAGCAAACAAATCTTGAATATGTGACAACGTCGCACACATACTATGTCAGGTGTTTGCCATAATAATTACAATTATCTTTTAGAGCTCTTTTCACAGCACAAAAGATGTGAAATAGTTACAAGTCAAAATGATTTATATTGCTTGCGAATAGCGTTTATCAGAAAGTTTTGTCTTGACTCACCATAAATTAACATATCATGCAGCTGATCGTGGTTACTATAAGTATTTTTGCTTACAAATACTAGCAAGCACTAGGTACAGAAAAACCAAACGTACTAGCCGCAATACTACTATAATTAATAAAACTTTTAGGTTATCAGCAGCAGCTAATGTCTTGCAATGTTGTCGTACGTTTCATTAATACTGACAAAAAAAACAAACTACACTACAGGAACTTTTACCTAACCTTAGATGTACCTTAGTTTGTAATTTTTTTCATGTCATTTTTTTATGCTTTTGACCAGACCCTTTAGTATCTGTACCCGGACACCCTGTAAATTAAAATATTCTACATAAGTATTCATTCATTTTTATATTTCGACTTCCGTTTAAATACAATTGCAGGCTTTTATAGGGTAAATCATAGGATTTAAAATACACTATTTTTTTCGTTGAGATGGGAGGATGATTGACGACCATGTTCAACTAGTAAGTGAAGAAAATATAGTTTATGATATGATAATGTAATATGAGACATGTAATTAATAATACCTAGTTTATTATTATCATTTGAACCCTAATAGCACAAGGACGTCCTATGAACATCCAAAGGATGTCCGAAGTCCAACATCCAGTGGACGTCCGTTTTTTCTTCGATGGACGTCCATTCGAAGTCCCACGGACGCATAAATGTCACAACTTTGTGCGTCCATTACTGTACCACTTTCGGACCCACAGATGTCCGCCTCTGTACTAAATTTGTTATACCCATGGATGTCCTGTTTTGGACATTTAATGAAAATACTTTTTGATAATATGTATTTATTGTTTTTCCAATTATTACGTGAATGAATAACAAATACATAGATAATTAAGAGATACAAATAAAACAACTATATAACACGTAACAAGAACAAAACCAAATAATTACATTACTCAACTTAACCTAGAATAGCTAAAGACGAAAAAACTCAACAACTAGAGTAAATATGAAAACTTCTTTATCGAAAAACGAAAACGACTGTTGTCGGTTGTTAGTACATAATTATACGGTGACATAATTGTCTACATAAAGATGTTATGAATTTAGCTTAGCCAACAAACAATTCAATTATTTATAAATAGACTAAAAGTAGAAAATACAAATTTACTTGCAAAATGTGATTTATATTGCTTTGGTTAGCTAATTTAATCTTTTATAGGTTTACTCATCAACGTTTATCACTTTATCAGCGTCGCCAAAGAGAACAGAACAGTTTGTTTAAACTTTAGAGGTTAGCGTTACATCTGGATTGTGGACCCATTCTTTTTCAATACACATTCACTGCACAAATTTTAGCGGCAAATTCAAATTATTACAGAACATGTACAATACTGGACATCTATCGGATGTCCACATATGTACTATCAAAATATTTCCCATAAAGGATATCCATCGGATATGTAATATATGTACCATCAAAATATGTTCTGTCAAAAAAATTAACATTAAATGGACGTCCACTAGACGTTAGGGAATGAATAGTAAAATTCAATAATTCTACTCGTAGGTACTTGTTTCTAGGTTGTTATTCTTTTTTAATTCAATAATGTAATCATTTTAAAATACTTGTTTTTGTACGCGTCAACAAGTCATGATAATAATTAGTTTAAGTAGGTATTTTAGTAAAGTCATGTAAATGTTTAAACTCATCAATCTAGATAAAAAGTTAATTATTAAAAAAAAACATTGATAATATGCAAATTAGAACTAAAAATATTTATTCTGTCTTTGTCATCAAAAATTATGTATCTATCTATATACATAATTTTTGATGACAAACAACTAAACGAAAATTCCACAAATGACGGCATTTTTCAATGCGTTTATGAAGATGGTGAAATTTATTTATATTCATACTTATATATATATATATATAGTAAAGTCATGTAAATGTTTAAACTCATCAATCTAGATAAAAAGTTAATTATTAAAAAAAAACATTGATAATATGCAAATTAGAACTAAAAATATTTATTCTGTCTTTGTCATCAAAAATTATGTATCTATCTATATACATAATTTCTGATGACAAACAACTAAACGAAAATTCCACAAATGACGGCATTTTTCAATGCGTTTATGAAGATGGTGAAATTTATTTATATTCATACTTATATATATATATATATATATATATATATATATATATATATATATATATATATATATATAGTATTAGATTATTAGAACATGATTCAGATAATTTCGTTGCCCACATTATTCATTCTACAACAAGTACATTAATAAATTTGAAAGTATAATTATACAACAAATAATTTGTACAATTCTAATCTTATATCTACTGTGTGTTTGAGATTTTAAAATAGCTCATAAAATAATGCTACAAATAAATTAACAGCAAATTAATTATCGATCATACAACATTATGTAACTGTAATTGGAATTGGAATGACAAATAGATCGTTTGTATTCAAAAATTAAAAAATAGATAAAACTAGTTATTAATTGCATGCAACCAGTAATACACTGATATAGTCTATAGTACTTACAAGCGATTGTTATTGACTATTAAAAAACTTAAAATTTTTAAATGTTCTATGCGATATAAAAATCAAATAAATATTTAACCTACAGATATTTGAAAGAAAAAAAAAACAGAAATTACAGGAAACTGTAAATAACCTACTTAAATAGAATAAATAAAATATAAAATAATTATTTTCTTGTGGGCTCAAAATAGTATTTTGAAAAGTTGTATTTCAGAGGATTTTATAATAACATTTATATTTGGATAGAAGGCTTCCTAGGATAAGTTATGATAGTGATATATTTGATAAGTTGGTATATACTGATGAATGACCAATCCCAATTAAATCTCCGAAAAGTCATGCTTCCCAAATATTACTTTGAAATTAAAAAAAACTTTGATCTATATACTCTTTACGTATTATTTATTTTTTTCAATACAAAAGTAAGATAGAAAAATGGAGCAGAATATAATGTGACCAATCGATCTGTGTTAAGATTTAATTAAATTGAAATATCTACAATAATTTAATTATGGTCTCTTAATTATATTTCATTATTGGCAAGTACACCAGACACTGTTACACTGAAAAAAATATATATTCAAGCCTTGTTTGTATATTTAAACTAAATAAATACTTGTTATATATTAATATAAATTAAGTAATTATGTTGACCATTGAGTAAAAACTGACACAATCGATTTCTATAGTACATTACATTTGAAGTGTTTTAAATTTATGTTGAAAAATATATAAGCTAGCAAGTACTTTGGATCCAATGTAATATAAAGACTACTTTTTGCTCATTCTTCGGTTTCAATCTGCTTCTGTCGTTGCCTCTTGAAATGTTCATTTAGTGAATATTATGTTTATTTATTAACAATTTTTTTATTAAATAATAAGAAATATTTTTTTAAAACGTGTTGATAATGCTACTTTAACAGATAAATAAATTTTTTGTTGTGAAGATTAGAGATTAGATTCCTACCATTTATTTTTTTATGATAAAGTGTCGGTTTCTTTAAGAATTAAAACGTACACATTTCTGACAGCATTAATATTTTTTACATGGAAAACATATATTTTGGTACAGCAATAAATTTTCTAATATACAGTATGCGCCAAAAGTATGGAATAAATTCAATAAAGAAGAAACAATTATTTTTTGGGAAAAATCCTCGAACAGTTCGATTTTTAATTTAAAAAATGCATATTTTAGCGTAAAATGTCATTTGTTTTCGAGTAATGACGTCACCGATTTTTTTTTAAATTTTGCCCTCTTACATAGGAAATTTTTCGAGTAAATGACGATTGAATGGAACTATGGAATTCGAAAAAGTAAACTTGATAACGTTTTTGCTTTATTTTAATTGATTTACGTTTTCAATCAATTAAAATAAAGCAAAAACGTTATCAAGTTTACTTTTTCGAATTCCATAGTTCTTTTATGGATCACGTAGGTGAAAATCTTTGCAAAGTGTCATTGTCACACCGACTTTCTAATAAGTATTATAAGCGACATAGAAATTATTATTCAATTTAAAGTATCATGGCACATTTAACTGTTACTCAAAGAATTGAAATTTTAATTCTTATCGGATGCAGGAATATGACTAGAACTCGGCAGGAAGTTTGCGATTTATTTAATGAAAAATATCCAGATCGCCCTATCAGCCAATCAACAGTCAGTAAGGTAGAGTTTAAATTTAGAGAAACTGGCAATGTTGTAAATATTCCAAAACCTGGACGTCCAAGGATTAATGAAAATCAGAAACAGAACATTTTGATAAGTATGGTGGATAATCCTCATAATTCTTCACGATTATTATTAAACAATGACACTAGTCAGAGCACAGTGCTACGTATCTTGAGGAAGGAAAAATATCATCCCTACAAAATTCAACTTGTGCAGGAACTCAATGAAGATGATCCCGATCGCCGCTTACACTTTTGCGAAATTCTAATGGATTTATGTCAAGGAAATAGAAATTTACACCGGCAAATACTTTTTTCAGATGAGGCCACATTTTGTCTGAATGGTACAATAAACCGTCAAACTTGCAGATATTGGAGACGGGAAAATCCTCATTGGATGGCAGAGGCACATACCCAACACCCTCAGAAATTAAATGTGTGGGCTGGAATAGTTGACGACAGAATAGTAGGGCCTTTCTTATTTGAAGGAACCCTTACAGGATAAAGATATTTAGAGTTTCTAGAAAATGACCGTGTTCCAGCCCTTGCAGTAATTTTTCCTAACGATAATAACCCTCACATTCCTGACGATACCATATGGTTTCAGCAAGACGGTGAACCTCCGCACTATGCGCGCCCTGTACGAGATTTTTTGGACAACTATTTTCCTGGGAGGTGGACCGGCAGACGCGGACCGATAGAATGGCCTGCAAGATCGCCAGATCTTACACCTCTTGACTATTTTTTATGGGGATACTTGAAGTCAAAAGTGTACATTAATAAACCACGTAATTTAGAAGAACTTCAAAATCGCATTCGGGACGAAATACGCAGAGTTACCCCAGAAATCATTCATAATGTGCAAGAAGAATTTCTTCACAGACTTGCGCATTGTCAACAAGGTGGTGAATGGCAATTCGAACATTTAATTTAAGTATAAAATTTAATCAATTGTATTTTATTTTACATACCTCAGAATTGTTACTTTTTTATGGATAAAATTTACGTTTTCTAACATTCAATCGTCATTTACTCGAAAACTTTCCTATGTAAGAGGGCAAAATTTTAGTACTGCCTGATAGAGAATTAAACGATCTTTCAGAATCAAGGAAAAAAATATGGTGTCGCCATTTAAAAAAAATCGATGACGTCATTACTCGAAAACAAATGACATTTGAAAATCGCATTTTATGCTAAAATATGTATTTTTTAAATTAAAAATCGACCTGTTCGAGGATTTTTCCCAAAAAATAATTGTTTCGTTTTTATTGAATTTATTCCATACTTTTGGCGCATACTGTATATACACGTTTTCACTAGGAATAATCACCATATTTAGATAAGTTTAAATTCTCAAATTATTCCTCGCTTTAATATTTAAAAATAAACATGAACGTGTTCTAAATCATCAATCTAGGTTATTCGTAAAAGTAAATTAATAAGTACTGTTTAAAGGTAACACATATAACAAACAGAAAGTTTCCGCTTATCCTGAATACGTAAAGTTTTAATTTACATATATGCAACTTTCCACGTTATTATATACAAATAAATAGTCAGAGCCTACGGCATTCTGTGCATCAGCATAATCAGTTATGAAGTAATTTTAAAATGTTATCAAGAGTACTGTTATTTAAACATGTCAGTCATAAAACTAGAGAATTAAAACAAAATATTAAATATATAAATTAAAACAGTTCGAAATCTTGGTGACATGTTACTTCTTTATTTAAAATTGGCCCCTTTTATAAAATTTTATCCTACATTTTTATTTGAGAATTAAACAGAAAGAAAATTAATTATTAATTAAAAAAACTTTAAAGTAAAGATAAAGTAAAAGCAGTTATCTTTAAGTATTTAAGTTTATCTTTATGAATACAATGTAATAACATTAAAATTACATAGAATTATTTTTCAAATTTTAAACTAGAATGACTACCTATAAGTTGAGAATGATCCAATAATATAATAAAATAATATATCAAACTAATAAACAAATATGTTTATTATATTGTTTATTGTTTATTTGAATAAATGTCTAAATTGTTAAATTAATAATAAATTGCAACCTTCAAATTATTCTTACCACCGATTAGGTTATTTTTGTTTTCAAAACTACCTGAAATTATGTAATTTGACGAAGTATACCAGGCCCCGAATTACTCTGATCTTTAATTATCAGATTGTCTTTTAAACAGTAAAAAATTAATTATACCAGTTTTCACTTGTTTACCATTAAAGGTTTTGAATATAATTCAGGTTCCTAGTTTATCATATTATCTTAACTTGGCTGAATGTTTCAGTATATTTCACTAGCAAACTACACTAGCACACCAATATGTGTAAATATTCAATTGTGCCAGTGCAAAAGATGTATGAGTTGACTCGGAACAGAGCAACTTTAACGTACGAGTGAAGAGTGGGGGTACATCTACAGATTTATGACCACGCTTATTACCTGGAGGCTGATATCGCAAGATTGAATATTGTGTGTGTAATGAACAGTTGAATTCCCTGCAGATGGTTAACTGACAGAATTTGGTCTTCAGTTCCTCTTCACTATCCGCAAGTGAATGGGACCTTTAGCGTCCGTTTGAAATAATATAAAAATAGGAACTTTAAAGAAGCCGCTGGCGGTAGTTTGCTAATATTCTGGTAAAGTTTTTCGGAGATTGTAGCCATTTATGAGCCTGTCCGATAAAGTCGCAGATATTGTAACAGTTAAATGTATCTATTCATCTGAATCTCTCATGAAAAATAAGCAAAAACGATTATCATCAGTTTAAAACAAGCGTCAATATTTTATGGTAGTAGTTCATATGAAACTTGATGTGAATAGAAAAATAGACAAAATATTACCGTATAAGATTTGAAAATAGGACTCCAAATTATTATTTAAAGTATAATTCTATGAATATTTGTAGTATACTCGCATAAAAATGAGGCAAATAACAAATGGCAATAGGGGCTACTGAAAACTTACCACTGAGATTTTCTTCGTTTCATTGCAAGAACGTTCGGAACCGTCAACGTTTGTATTGGGGGGGATGTACTTCTACTCCTAAGTAGGGTAACCTTCACTCTTAAAAGTGGAAAGTGGTAATAAATAAATGGTCTTTATTTTCAATAAAAAATACAAAAATAGTTAACATTAAATATAAAAAATTATATAAAAAAACGAATATCAGATCGCTACGCATGACATAACCTCTGTTTCATCATAAGCTCTAGTCAAGAATTGAGATACTTATACAAAAAGAAAATACACATACACACATACACCCAAGCAATACACATGTAACATTTACATATGCATATAACACTGCGTAACACACACATATAGCAAATACATATGCAAATAAATTTCTTATTAACAAAATAAAATGAAAATATTCATTTAGATGAAACAACAAGAAAAAAATAATATTTGTGTTTACAAAGAAATACAAATATAAAGCAAAGTTCATTCCGTAGAGGAAATTTATTCAGCATAGAATTTGAAATAGAATTTGCGTATTTGAAAGATGAGAAAGATTTATTTTGAAAATTTAGTAAGTAAAAGAAGTCATGAAAAATGAAAGGTATTTAGGCAATTTATTATCTAAAATTTTCTTAAAAAGGCAAGCACAATGCAATACACGTCGACGAGACAACCGGTGTGAAATCAGCACCCGAAATTTCCGAAGATAGCCGAATGACCATGGACGTTCGTTGACTAACGTATACAAATATGATAATGATATTGTGAGTTCCAAGGCGTTATCTCATAGTAAGCAACATCCTGGGGATCATACTTAGTATCAGAGTTCTTCAAGGGATGCTTATCACTCAGAAAAATTATGATCAAATACGAAGTAAAATATGATAGCATCCGAAAAAAATATTTTCCAATATCTCGGAAAATACATGCCGTTGCAACTTGCCACTCGGTATGTAGTTTCCTCAAGGTATACACATCATGTAAAAAAATAGGATTGACTAGAAATGGATCCCAGGGGGTGAAATATGATAGCACCCGAAAAAAATATTTTCCAATATCTCGGAAAATACATGCCGTTGTAACTTACCACTCGGTATGTAGTTTCCTCAAGGAATACACAAGACATGTATTCCTTGAGGAAACTACATACCGAGTGACCGAGTTCCTCAAGGAATACACAAGACGTGTATCCCTTGAGGAAACTACATACCGAATGACAAGTTGTAACGGCATGTATTTTCCGAGATTGTGTATCCTTTGAGGAAACTACATACCGAGTGGCAAGTTGCAACGGCATGTATTTTCCGAGATATTGGAAAATATTTTTTTCGGGTGCTATCATATTTCACCCCCTGGGACCCATTTCTAGTCGATCATATTTTTTTACATAATGTGTATCCCTTGAGGAAACTACATACCGAGTGGCAAGTTGCAACGGCATGTATTTTCCGAGATATTGGAAAATATTTATTTCGGGTGCTATCATATTTCACCCCCTGGGACCCATTTCTAGTCGATCATATTTTTTTACATAATGTGTATCCCTTGAGGAAACTACATACCGAGTGACAAGTTGCAACGGCATGTATTTTCCGAGATATTCGAAATTATTTTTTTCGGGTGCTATCATATTTTACCTCGTATTTTACCCCCTGGGACCCATTTCTAGTGATCATAATTTTTCTGAGTGATAAGCATCCCTTGAAGAACCCTGATACTAACTATCATCCCCAGGATGTTGCTTACTATGAGATAACGCCTTGGAACTCACAATATCATTTTCAAATTTGTATACCTTAGTCAACGAATGTCCATGGTCATTCGGCTATCTTCGTAAATTTCGGGTGCTACCTTTGGGTGCAGCTTTCACACCGGTGACGAGACACATTTAGCCATCCTATATCGTTATATAAGTACTTCTAATGCCAACTTAATTTTTTTATACTACTACTACTACTACTAACACATGTACCTATACAATATGTACTAAGATTAACTGATTAATCACTTCAGGTGTAAAAATTTTACTGTGGCAAAATTTGATAATACATAATTTATTACATTCTAGTTTTCATAAAATTGTATTCTTAAATATGCATTTGAATTACGGTATTCTCCTTTCACTTTTAAACTTGGGTATATTGTGTACCAAGACGAAATAATAATTGACATGTAATGCCGTTAGATTACAAACATTATGGTATTTTCTGAATACAACAATGCATGCTTAATTGTTTGTGTTTGAATTGAACGTGACAAGACTTTATCGTTTTGTATACGGAAGATAAGGCAAAAGCTAATATATGGAATGATAGTGCCTGATATAGCGTGCCATGAATATTGATTAAGGTAGGTTGAGGCTAAAGTTCTATGAATCATTGTTCGTGTAATACATGGACTGTATTATGATTATCGTTTTGAATTTATTTTATTATGTTAAGTAAATTCTTTGGAAGAGAAACAACAACAAAAATACCGCGAAAACACAAAATTTTCAAATAAAGGTATTTTACTTCTCACATTCACACCCCTGTAAAATTGTAGTGGGTAGTTTACCAATCTAAGACCTTCCGTGAATTCTTTTCGGGACATTTTTTAGAAATGGTGCGGCAGCTATGCGGCAGCGATCTATTCACACCAACGCGGCAAGGGCGTGGTGTGGCCATTACACGTCAAATGTCTAATAGCGTAAACTGTCAAAATAGATGGACTTTCTTCAGTGAATGATAACAGTTTAATTTTTTTATAAACTTATCTCATCCCTTACTTAATTTTTTTTATTGTTTTTATACAGGGTGTTCTATAAGTAATGGGACAGACCACCAATATTAAGAATACGCTTATTATCCGTGGGAGCTAATATTATCAGAGGTACAAGGTATTGAAGTAAAATAGTTTTTTTACAAAAGCTTTTAATAACTTTTATAGTTAATATATCACTTTGAAATTTACTGACGATGGGTTTCTGGGAATGCCAAAATTTAAATATGTTCTCTCATTTTGGGGGACCAAATAATGTTTCTCTGAAAATTGCTATAACTTTTTTTTGTCTAACACTAAACCATACATTTTTCATACCTTCTGAAATAATGTGAATAATTAAAATTAACGTGTGGCAAAACATAAACCATATCCCGCTTTTCGAGAATAAAATAAAGTTGTTGCAAGGCCTATTAATACAAAATTAATTGCAAAACTATAATAACTTGGCAGAAACTGATATATTGTTAATTAATTAATTAAATCGATTTTTCTGTAAACGAAACTATGGCACTCGAAACTATGCCGCCGCATGACAGGTTAGCGTCAAGAAAATAAAGCGCTGCAATGCCGCACAATAGACCGCCTTAGTGTGCATGCGAATGTTCTCATATATCATATACCGCAATGGGCAAATTGTAATTACTATAGGGTATCGCATATTATCCGCATCGAACGGGGACCGTATATGCAGAATTATATGCGATGCTGCCAAATTAAATCCGTTTCGTGCGCTATTTGTATGCGCTTAGCTTAACACCGCATCGTTGCCATTGTCTCACCGCATTTGTCGCGTTGGTCTGAAGAACTTTTAACGTCCAGAAGGCGTTCGAAATAAAATAAAAATAAAAAATTAAATGTAAAGTGCAATGCAATATTATTGATAACAATATAATAAAATTTATTTACTTGTATTATTAGCATCTTAATTTTTAATTGCAAGACAATAAAAAATAACCTTAAAAACTTAAATATTTCATCATAATTATACATCGAAAAGCCGCTACAGGTAGCTCTGCTACTGCGCGTTGCTCATGGTCCTTACTGTTGGGTAAAACATATAAAGTTCCTCGGTCACCTCACCTATGGCATACTGATGAGAGCTAATATGGTCGAAACTGGTATATGTCGACGAATGACTTTAGCTGTTGCTAGAGGTTTTTCAGGTGTAATTTAATGCTGGTTCGGGCATTAGCCCGCAGAGTAGTTGTTTCCTGGAATAATGTGTTTCCAACATATCGTTATCGCCGTTTTACGGTAGAGGTCGTTAGCATTCAATGATTTCTACAGCGCATGGAGTAGCGAATAGCCGTTAGAGGTGGCTCTGGGCGTTACGTATCGATATTTGTTTCTGCGACATTGTGGCTGATTAAGTTGGGCTCAAGACTACAAACATTTTTGCGATAAAACAATTACATTTCGGTCGTTTTTTTATAATTAATTAAAAATTTTGTAGATTTATTTTTTGTTAGGATCTTTACTATAAAAAAAATTGAATCGCTTACCTAAAAAATGGGGCATCCTGTATAAATATGGATAGTGCCATTGGCTTCTACATGCCATCTAGTATATTTTATCGCACTAACTGTCTCAGCAGTCGAGATATTCCCATTGTCTTAGAGAAAACACCCTGTATATTCTTAGGCCAACAAAATATATTTAATACAAAATAATCCTTTTTCTGTGCATCTATATCTTCATAAAATCTGTCTATAGAATATCCTTTTTTTCTATATATCCCGATCAAATTTGATCTGTTTACTACCAAATATTTCAATAAAAACAAAATAGTAGCCACTGATGTAAAAGGAGTTACGAGTATAAGGCAAAATCTGATGCAACTCTTACGCAAAGCTTTCTATAAGAAGTAATAACAATTCACGCTATATTTAAATAGCTATACAAATTAAGCTATATTTAGCAACACTTTTGTGTTTATCCGCTTAGCTAGAGATGAGGTAAATATATAATAGCATAATAACTTAAGTAACTTGTTACAGGTAGCAGAGAGCTAGCTCTGATGATTCTAATTTATGTGTATTTTATATTAGAAAGAAACGCCAAACGAGCATTATTATTATTCCTAGAAGAAATTACAGCGGATGTATTTCTGAAATCAAAAAATGCATGCAAAAATGAGGTTAATGTCAGCAATTTTGTTATTAAATATGTATTGCGCACTTTATAACACAAACACGGGACTAGAAAAATAACTTTTGGTTTTTGTGTAATTGATAGTTACAAATATACAGGCATGCGTAAATTATATAGTTAGGAGCTTTTGTAGTAACTACTAGAAAATGCATTCAAAGTAAGTGATAAGGTAGATACATCCCTTTTAGAATTGATTTAAATTAGTACTGTGTATCACTGTTTTTCAGAAATATATTGGTTATTTAATATTTTTTTAATAAGATTTTCTATATTATTTTGAAATTTTAGTGCGATCTAAAAAATGTTTTAATTTTCTGACGCTTTAAAGCTTATAAAATAATTTGAGAGCATGGGCAAACGTAAGCCGCTGTGCGACGTCACTGCCTCCTATAGTATTCTGGGTTGCGCTCACTACCGTTTACTTGCATTTAGAATATGAAACATAGATATGATATTGTACCGTAATGTCCCAGTACAACGATATAATGCCCAGAGAAATAATTAATTAGTTTATCCCATAATTCCAATATACGAAAGATGTGGAAAAAAGCAATTAAGGGACATATTTCTTGGTCCCAAAACAAATAAATAGGTGTTGTATAATAATATTTATAATAAAATCAGTTTAATAATAATTTATAATATACTTATGTAGAATTTATTCTTGATTTTTAGTTTAGTCATTGAGTAATAAAACTTATTATTCAATGATTTAGTTAAGTTTAAATTCTTAGGTGCATATATCTACGCATCTTTAAAACTAAACAATATACCTTTCTATTAAGTGGTACCTTATTATTATTTCTAAACAATATACCTTTGGTACCTTATTAATCTTTTTAATATCGAGTTTATAGATTGCTTAATTTTTGGTATTACAAGGTGGTCCAATAAAAGAAATTAAATTTCAATAAATAAGATGTATAAACTAAACATATCCTTAATTGTTTTAAGAGTTATTGTGGGATTTTCTTTTAGTTAGAAAACATTTGCAAATTTCTCCTTTAATTTAAACATAAGTTGCATTGCATTGTTGCCGTAGCTTTCTCGTGAAAATCTTAAATAGAATAATTTTATTATATATTTACATATATAGTTTTATATTTTAAATTTTTTATAGCCAAAAAGAATAAATTTGAACAGATACACTTATAAAATATAAGTTGATCTAAAGTTATAAACCATTGATCTTAAAAGAAAACAAGACATGTAATAAGGCAGTACAAAAGAAGGTATTATGATTAACCTAAAAAGATAATATGTTGATTTTATTAATCAAAATCCGAAGCAGCACATAAACTATATAAAGGAGCTACATAAATTTATTGGCTGAAAATATGATGGTTTGAGTTAAGGACTGACAATAGCATTCTTCCAACATAACGGAAATGTTGAATAAAAAATTAATCATTGAATTCATAAGCACTTGCAGGGAAAAGATATCGTAAGTAGAGTTACTATAAACACTGAAAAATTTCAATGTCTTCCAGAAATTCTTTAAATCCTTTAGAAATGTATATTACAGATAACCTCTCTTTTCGGACTTACCGGCAACATTTAGAAAATGTACTCCTTTCAGTTAATAATTAACTTAATTTTGTTCTATTTTCAGTAAGCTTTGTCTTTTAAACGAATCATTAATTGTCAAACGATGATCTGAAATTCCTTTCATGTTTATAGCCTCAATATTTATCATAATGTTTAAATTGGAAGGCACAATGAAATTAATCAGAATGTTATTTGTTGCCGTCACACGGGTAGGGGTAGGAAAAAATATGTGTCGTTGTTTATTAAAAAGATTATTTAGCATACAATCCAGATTTTGATTACTCAGTCTACATTAAATTACCCCAAATAAAAGCATATTAAAGTCAAGCAACATATTAGTTACTGCATCCTCAAGCTTAACAATATCGTCAAATAAGTTATAGAGTGGCGGTCTGTATAAGGTGCTCAAGTAGATCTTTTTATTACACATTTTGACTGAAATTCATAGTTCGACAGAACATCGATTTGAAATATCAAATATTTTAAAGTTAATCGTAAAACGGACTCAAACAATTTTTCAAATACTTTTGTTATCTTTACTATTATTAGACGCCGTCCTTGTCCAGAAGAAGACTTTAAGCTAGTCGAAAAGCCTTTAACAATTACCTGCCGTTTGCTTTGAATATTGCAATTATGCTACATTTTTGTCACCGTATGGTCTTCACTTATCCATAAACTACATATTTCAATCGCAACAATTTTGGCTTTGCATCCTAATCCCTTCATACACATCATCGTTCGATATCCCTGACTTGTTAGATTAAGGCGTTTGCGTTTTTTAAAAACATGATGTAGAGCTTGAATTATTCTCCATTCTTAAGAACACAAATGCAAAATCACAAATAAATTAATTTCATTCACAAAGGTATACTCTAAATGTATCCTTCCTTCAAAGGAAGCGCTATAGATAGAACAAGTATATCCGTCACGATCTCATCACCAATAGAAATCGAGCATTCTGATGCGCATGCGTACCATCAGAAGCTGTCCAATTGGGTATACTCTGAGAGGTATGTGAAACACAATTTTATACAAACAATTTATAGGCTGCATGTATTTCTCATTGTCTTACAAATTGCAAACGGGTTTATAACATGAGTCACACATCAGTCACTCTCTACTATTTAATAACTCGACTAGTAAGATTCACAAAGATTTCTCACGTAATTTATAAATGAAGACACAAGTTCATACACATTTTTTTCAGTGTTTTTTTTTTAATTCTATAAAACCGAAGTGAGTATGCTTTTAACAAATTGCTGGTAGGAATTATTATTTTTTGTCTAACTCCTTGATATTTGATGAGACTATATTGCCAAGAGTGTTGAAAATCTCATGAATAAACTTTCCAGAATTTTCATCCAGCTTATCAAGAGTAACAGAATAATACAAATAAAAGATTACCCTACGATAACAAGAGAAATTGTTCATGGACGTACGTAAAAAAGGGGCAAATTTTCCCCTTCCTCCAGTTTCTACGTTTGTTTTTTAGGCGTCGTTTACAATAATACCACAGCATAATGGTGTAATAATATCCTCGAGTATTTGGTTAATCATAAGGAGTATCTCTATTAAATTTAAAACGTATATGTGGAAAATTATCGAAGCTATTGCGGAGAAACAATTCTAAAAGTTTAATTTCAAAAACCTGCATTTTTAAGCGATATATTTTTTAATACAGATAAGTAGAGTTAAATCGTCATATTTTGTCGCCAAAAATATACAGTTAATAGGATGACCTGCTTTTTTGTTATACCCTGTGCGTATGTATGTATAGTAAGTTTTGCATAAATACGATGACAATACTGCTTCAAATCTTAGCAAAAATCTTCTTTATTTAAATAACTAAAGATTTTGGAATATATGTTCACTTCAAATTTTTTGTTTTTCCTTTAAGTAAAAGAACTTTGGAGTACTACATAAATATTATTGCCTCGCCATTTAATTCCAGCTTGTTTTGCTGAGAACAGCATTGATCAAAAATTACCTGGGAAACTGTGTCAAAATATTCTAGCGGTTAAATATATTCATGGAGAGATTGCAGAATGCAGTGTAATTAATAAGATTATAGCCAGTGCTAACAAACAACGATTTTATGGCTTTTACATGTAAATTTATACAGAACGAAATCACTAGTGAAGTAACTAATCAGTATAATTATTACCTCTTATACCGCTGCACTACGAGTGTAACCTTGAGTACACAGATACACTTATAAAATATAGTTGATCTAAAATTATAAGCCAATGATCTTGAATATGTCTAACATTGAATACAAAAACAGTAACGAGACAATCTTCTAGACAAAACAAACATTAATGATGGATGTATTGTATCGGACCTAATTATTGTGTAGTCTATCTGCCTAATAATTACAAGTATAATCGTTATTTACAATATGTGTTGTAAAGATCATATTGAATTTACAGCAAGAAGACTGTACAAAATTTTATCTACTTTTATTTAATAACAAAAAACTATATATTTAGCAAAAAGTGTCAAGTGTGTGTTTACGGATCAAGTTTTCAAAATGAGTTATTCTGATGGAAGGTCACCCTCTGGTATAGAAGTAGCGGCAGACGGAGCGATTTCAAGTCTAGTTCCGATAAAATTCAAGATGTGGTATGAATTATGAAGTACCAAAAGTTTGAAGATTGGTGCAAAGCTAACAAGGTAAAGAAGGTGTCTGAGAAAATTCTTTGCCTTATTAAGAAAGAAGTATATAAGTACTGATAATTGGCGTTTTTGGGATCTGTCGCTGCGAAGAATGTTGGATCATATTCATTACAATGACTTCTATATAAAAATTGTGATTCCATGCACGAAACGGAAACGAAGAAAATCTGGCAGGTATCAACTGTTTAAATATTTTTCGAAAATATGCTGAATTTCATCCTCCTAATACAGCTCAAAAGCAGTTTTTTGTATTCTACAGATAAGGAAAATGGACCTCCCAGCTTGTTGAAGTTACTACTTTTGGAAGCATTCCAATATGCAACAAAGCTTGAATTGAAGAATCCCGAAGAATACAATGGACATAGGTTTAGAACATTAGCGTTATGGGAAATGGAAATCTTCTACGGCAGTTGAGAATTTTTTAGAGAATAAGAAAAGATTATAATGTCAAACACGGATTTAATAATTGGAAATTCATACTTAAACAGCTCCATGCCATCTACTTCTGGTATACAAATTTCTAAATTATAAAAAGTTTATTATTAATATTTATAATAAATCTTAGGTTTTATAATATTTTTTTAATATTCAATAAATCATTCTTTTAAAAAGCAAGGGTTTATTTAACAAAAAAATGTTAGTAAAAACGGTTTTTTCATTATAGCACTGTAAAATTTAACATTACTAAATGAAAGTAGATAAAACAAATTACAGTACCAATTCTAATCCATTCAAGTGCCAACGTGTCGGTTTAAGATTTTAAGTCCATATTTCTTATTTTTTAAGTCTATATTTGATATATCATTCTGACTGATCTCTGAATTTCCATATTCACAATTCACATCTATTATTTGCGATGACCTTAACATTGTTACATATATGGTTTTAACTGCTGACATGTATCCAAAAGTGTAGCTTTCCATTGCTTCCATAAAAATTGTTACCAAATTAGTTAATTTTCAATATAATTAATGTTTCAAGTTTGATATTTACCGCTCATCTTATTAAGTACTTGAAAACTCATAAAAGAATCAACCCAATTATGATTTATTACATTATGCAGGATTATCTAATTATATTCGTTATAAGAGATTTCATATTCAAGAATAATACTGAAAACATTAGGACTGATTATGGGACTGACAATGTTTTTGTATGCAATAATAATATAATAACATTCACATTGTGTCCCTTTCATTGCGAGTGACGCTTATGAGCTTGAAAATACTATTAACGACTAAAAAAATAATAAGTTAACTAACAAATAGGTATTTTCAAGCCCATAAGTCATACGTAAAATGTAAAGATCTCTATAATAAATAATCTGCAGTGGCTGTAATAATATTACTAATAAAGGTTTTAGCGAACAGCGACAGTTGATTGGTTTTCAGCGGTGCACCAGACATATACCGATTTCGAATTTGTTAGCCCTCAATAATAAATAAACGTGTATATTTAGGTATTTATTAACTGCGGTGCTTCAATATTCAGCTAACAAACTTATTTGTCAAATTTATGGTCGCTATAATCGAGGATCAGTATGTTACAGGTGAGGGCTCGGAGGAGCAACCTTGACTTTCACATTCTATTATAACCGACAGAAGGATATGAATACGCGAGACGTAGCATGTGTCTATATTTAGCGGTCGCTGACTACTCAATACGGGGCCTCAATACAACAGAAAGCGGCTCATTATACTGTGGGCACTATTTTAAAAGCCCCGACCTGTATCACCATCGTAGTTGATTTTATATACATCATTGTTTAGGCATAAATTCATAAGAAATTAAAATATGAATTAAAAAAAATGTAGACATGGCCTTTCCATAGTTTTGTAGGATCTTGGATATTAAACAAACAAAAAGTAATTAAATTTACTCTTATAAATATTTTTGATCACAGAAACAAGGGGACTATAAAGTGGATCTTCATCATTGTACGGTGAATTTTATGTTAATCAGAGGTTGACTTTCTCCAGTCTTTGTTTGTTTATAAATATTTGATTTGAATATGATAAATACTAAAGTTTTATTAATCTGTTCCCTGTAAATATTATTTAGACAATTTGATGAAATTGCAAAAATACTAGTCAATTTCTTGATAAGAAACTGCCGAAATCATTCAACAGGAAAAAATTATATAAATACCTCTAACAAATCATTATTATAAGCACCAGCATAAAATTTGCATCTTTATTTATTTTTGTTTATTTAAAAAGCTTAAGGGTGCCGTATTCTTGAAATAATGTTTTGTACAAATACAAGTAATTTTAGACATTTAAGAACTGAATAATATAGTTTAGCAAATAACAAGAATGTTATCTAATGCCACCTGCGAATATTGAAAGGTACCGAATGCAGCAAATTTTTAGGTACTTAAATATTTCAAAATACGTATTTTTTAAATTCAACTATAAATGGAAACATTGTTATAACATAAACTTACATAGTTCTGCATATAAGCTTGTTCACTTTTGTTTATAAGTATGTGAAAATAATTGTTAAAATGTGGGATTAGAATAGCGATATAATGTGTGTCATACAAATGCATTTTAAAAGTTATTATATTATTTGAGGATAGTTTAAATAGTAAAATTGGATAAACAAAACATCAGTAATTTTATTTTTAATATTATTTTGCTCTACGTGTTTTATTTTTCGAGATTTCAGTACCTAAAAAACACCACAAATTTGATCATTTTACGGCGAGAAATACGGTGACCTTAAAGGAATGTTTTTCCATTAATACTGCTATTACTTTCATTTAAAAACGTAAAAAGAACAATTTAAAAAAAATAGATTTTACTTGGAATTAAAAAAAACTGTTATTTGATATTAATCTAAGTAATAGAAAGGTAATTATATAATTCTACCGATTAAAATTACTGCTCACAATAATACTTGAATAAGAAATTAGTAGTTAATTAAAAATTAAAACAAAATAATTAAATTGATTTATTAATTATACCGCACATAATAGCTATTTACTTAACAAATTGCTGAAACATAAATTATTAGAAGCTTTTGGTATAACAAATTTGACAAATAATTAAACCACTTTAATATTTTGCAATAACGTCTTATTTTATGTTTTATTTAGTTTATATGGAGATTTCTGAAGAAATAAAAACAATATATTAAAGTGTTTCTATTACTATATTGTTGTCCTAGTACAGGAAACATTACATGTCTTAATTTTTTATAGTTAAATATTTAATTCAATTTAAAATAAAAGAGGTCCCTGGAAATAGGTCTGATCTCATATACATATAGTGGTTGTTTGCGCATTCGTATATGTTCAAAAATGAATTTGAGTTTAGAAATTTGGTTAGGACAGTTTTTATTTTAGATATTTATTGAATTTAACTTTGTCTATGGAATTGTTCCTTAGCATACCTATTTATTATATTTGGTGTCAGAAATATACATATGACTTTATCAAATACACATTGTAGGAAAATTCATTCGAATTAACTTAAATAGTACAGTAAAAAGAATAATATACTGTTTACTGATGAGTTCAGGTTTTGCTTACATTCATCAAGACGAGTATAGGGTATGGGAACGAATAAGGGAAAAATTTGCCAAGTTCAGGCAATGACCTCGTCCTACTCAGAGACATGACAGAGTTGAACTTTAAGCTTCATTCACATAAGATTAGTGCGGTTGCATTGGTACTGCAGAAAAGTTATTAAAAAGGGTGCCGTTTTCTTGAAATAGTTTTTTCTACAAAATACAAATAATTTTAGACATTTAATAACTGAATAATCTAGGGTTTAGCAAATAATAGGAATGTTAACTCATCCTACCTGCAAATATTCAAAGATACTGAAGTAAAACGGCGAGAAATACGGGTGAGTTTTGTAACGTTCAGATAAACTTAACAGTAACGCCTGTTTGGGATAATTTAGAATAAATATACTTAATATTAATATAGAAATCATTTAGTAAAATTGTTGATGGATCACAGATGGCCCTGAGGGTCATGTTAATAGATTTATTTTCCAAACGAACAGCAAATAGTACGCGTAGACAAAAAAAGGAATACCTATATACATTGAAATAGTAAAATTAAGAGAGTGTGGTCAAGCAATAGAGTGTAGTAAATAGAAAATATACAGTAACTTATAGTGAGTAGTATATTGTGTAAGTCAGCGTTTCCATTCTTGTCCTTTCCTTTTCTTCCTTTATGTGTCTGACTATTATTATGGAAAATCTATCGGAGTCAACAATTAGGTGAGTCATTTTCATTTTAGTTTGTTTTTTTGCTTATGTAAACGTTACGTATAATACAGTCCACAGTTTTTTATAGTTAGCCAGAACAACGCCTTTGTACTGCAGTTGTATGGCAGAAGCTAAAAGCATTTTAGCTTTTACCAATCTTTTTCCAACAATCAAACAAGGACCAATCAGAAAACTGCTTTTTTGACAGTAAACAGAAGATTCACATTTTTGCAAGTTTTTAAATTAGATTCTAATTTAGATATTTAGTTTAGAATTGATTTGTTTCTAAAAAAAATGGATGAAGAGGACTGTTTGGTTTAAAAACAGTTACTTTTACTGCTCTTATTCGCAGCGACGTCAATATGTATAAAAACTATACATGCAAGAAACATGAAAAGAAGAACTCGGAGATGGTGGGTGCGACCTATTAACCGGAGATAGCACATGCAAGGTGATTTCTATAATTTATATAAAGAAATGCGAAATGAGAATGCCGATTATTTCTTCATTTCACCCGAATGACAGTGGCAGTGTTTGATGACTTGCTGAAATTAGTGGGGCCTCATTTAACTCACAGTATACTAGTATACTGTGATTTAACCAAACATTCAAATAGACCATCTATTCCTGCAGATTGTAGGCTTATATTTTATCTAGGGTAGGCTTTTAATTACTATTCGGCAAATGATAAAAACCAACAATTTCCGTAGATAGGGACGTAGTTGACAAAACATAAACATAACATCTCTGAAGGTCAAGAATCTTGAGTTTTTGCATGTCGCCAACTTACAGCGGAAAAATTCCCCAACTTCTTAAGTCTACAGTAATTTTATGTAAACAGAGTAAATAATATTTAACGCCATACAATTACAATATAACAGTACAACTGCAGTGCCATTCCACTAACGCTTATCTGAACGTTACTTTACACGTTACATAGTAACTTAAACGTCACGGAATGCGGAAAAAATTGAAACTAGAATAAGTATCGAATGATTCAGATAAAAAGTGTTTTTGGTAGATAAGCTTCTACATATATTTTTTTTAATTTTCCATATTTTCTGTTTCGCACATTTTATGGATTTTTGTATTTTCTTTTTAAATCTATAAAAAGTTGTTAAAAGTTATCTAACATATACTTCTTTCTCCTTCCTTTCTTCTAAGAAAAAGTACTAATGGGTTTGATAAAGTGTTAATATTTATTCGGTTACCTATTTGTTTACTATTTAAATTACATAATAATACCATAGTGTGCCGCAAATTTTGTTTCCAATTCTAATGTATTAAGTAACCTTGTTTATTTCATAAACAAATATAGTAGTTATATAAAGAATGATAATTTAAAATTGTCTTTAAATTGTTCATTAACAGTAGCTTATAAATTGGTATAACGCAAATACAGAAATATTTTTATGAATAGATTAGTTAGATTATTTTAAATCAACTGTTTATTTAGGAAATAGTTAATATGTTGATTTAAGACGAGCTTTCTTAAAAATAAAAGTGTTCTGGGCATCACTGGTACTTTCAAAATATAATTTACAGTTATGCCAAACTTTTTTTTACAAATCTGTTGCAATAAGTGGATATCCAGTAAAACATTAACTGCTTTTGATTTTAGAATGTCGATCGGACCGAACATTTAATCCATTTAATAGTCATCGTTAATTTGTTGATTAATTTAATTTCAATTTTATCTAAGCGGATCTAAATTGTAACCGGAATCGAATTTAAAATATTGTTAATTTATTTTTGCATGATTTAATATAAATATTTATTGGGTTTTGTAGGATTAGGAAATACTTCTGTCAAATGATTACCGACAGAAAGAAAGTAAAATGTAAAATAGATATCAGTATGTTCCAAATTAGTGAGCATGTCGGCTAAATTGGTAAAGTTGAGTGATTTCCTTCTGTTGATAATTATGGTCAAAACAGAAAAACAATTAAATATAAGGTATTTTCAAAATAGTATATAACACCTTGTATATTTTTTCTAAATGAATTAAGCATTAAAAAACTAATAAACTAATAAAAACTAATAAAATAAATTTCCTGGTTGTTGAATCGACAGAGGGAGCCGTTGAGCACGAGGCATATTAGAGGAGAGATATCTCCACTCTGCGGACATCCTCGACCCGAAGCTACCCTAATCGTGGTCACATTAATGATGGTGCAAATTTGACGGTGAGATAGCATAGCACGGGGCAGGTATAAGAAATGTTGTGAAATGGTCGATCTATGTCTAGCCACAAGTGCTCTCTCTTTAATGCGCCTCTCTATGAGTCTATTATGTAATTTCAATAGGAACCCTGGAAGCGCATGGGCTTGAAGAATTTAACCTCAACGTATCACACTCGACCTATCTTGGTAATGAAAACCACTCTCTCGGGTCTGTAGGAATGGAGCTAATGTAGAAAATAGCAAATGATTCAGTCGATGGCTGAACTGATGCAACTCCTATAATAGGAGAGTTCGAAAATGTCATCCATTCCCGCACGTTTGAATGAAGACCTTAGAGACCCTTTTCCAATCTATAACTGAAGCCTCTATGTGTAGAGCTATCTGGAGTTGATGAGTATCTTCGTTTAAAACGATGATACTTACCAATTGATTATCCATCCAAAATCTCAATGCCTTTTTGGCAGTGTATGTGTGTACTCCGTTCTTATTCGATATACGAAAAACAGTTAGAAGAATGAAAGTTGTAGGAACTTTTAAATATTTTTTAAAGCATATATCACAGAAACAGTTGAATGTCCCACTCCAAGATGTAGGCCTCACTTTTGTATCTTTTTTAAAAGAAACTCTGTATGTATTTATGCCATTTCGAAAAACAGTCAACTAAGACTTTAAATGAAAGACATTTAAATCAGAAGAAATAAATTTATAAGAATGGTTCAATATTACTTCCCTTCGTTTTCAATGCAAAGTTGATATTTTTTAGTAAATTCTGCATGTCCTTATGTTATATTTTAATTCCTGATTAAAAATGTTTAATTCCATATTTTTCATTTAAAATATTTCAAAAATTATATACTACGTGACAAAGAAAGATAAATACCCATTAAATATCAGTTTATTTTGAAATTTTTTTACATGTTTATCTCTCTATACGAAAGTAAGAAATTAAATTTTCAGGTTTATCAGTTTTTTTTTGCATAGGTCGTACTTTGATAACATAGTAGCCACCGAGATCGCTTGATCTGTCATCTATTGAACATGTTTGGGACATGACTGGCCATAGTCTGCTGCATTTACAACACTCTTTAGCAGCTCTTACCGCAAAAAGTTCAGATGGCTTGGAATGATATCCAATAACTTCTCGACAACCGTATTAGATCGGAATCCAGGCGTGTCAATGTGTGTATTAGGAACAGTGTAGTCTCAACACACTATTAAACCAGTTTTTGCAGTAGATTCTTTAATTAGTAAGTGACTCTGAACCTGTGTACCAAAAATTAAATTAATAATAAATTAAAATATAATGAAAATATATAGGTGTTTACCTTGCTTTGTTACTTAGTACATATAATTCATGATGTTGTATATTAACAATAAACATGGCGTAATAAAATATAATCTTATACTTACTGTTTTACGGATGTCCCACAAAAAGTCCTTATTAATGAACTGTACACAACTAAACCACACCTTAACACAACTAAAACGCATTAGGTTAGAGGTTAGATTGATGTGCCTCTGCGCATGTGTAACAAAAATGACGTGGAAACTTCTGTAAAATTTATATACTTAAGAAAATATTTAAAAGTTTTTACATTTTTTTTACACCTTTTTCCGTATCTCAAATAATAACGAAAAAGAGGGGGGAGTGACCAATCTATATTATTAGGAATCTAATGGCATCTATCTATCTTGGATGCGTGATTTTTTTTCATTATCTTAAAAATTGTGGAATGACAGTCGATTTACAGTAACATTCACAAGACGAATAATACAGCATTCCCTGTATAAGTACACAAAATATTGGAATAACCTGTATAATTGATACATATATTTATCTTGCATGTTACTACTTGTGCACTTCTGCGGAAAGGAAATAAATAAAAAATATAAATAACTTTGATTCATTTACTTCTTGTACATTTTCTTGGATAGGTAATACTTATAATGAAAATGTACACTTGACATAATACTTAGCTAGCTGATAATGATTATAATATAACCAATTTGTCTGAGCGAGCGGCTGCCTTGCCCATTTTAGAAATCGGAGAAAGTTAATCGGCAACCCTTTATTTCGTAAAGCGTCAATGATCTGCCGTCGAAGAAAGTTTCCACAGCATCTTGTTAATTGCTGTAGGGCATTTAAACAAATTTAAATTAAATTAACCGTAACCAAATATATCGTTTAGAGTCATTAGTGAATTATATAACTCTGCCAATGGTCATCAATTGAGTTTTTTTTATTTGATGATTATGCAAATTACAAATTTAATGCTAAAATGAAAGTAACAAATTTTAAATGCAATTCTCATATGCATTTGCTAAGATTTCATATTGCATTTCAGCAATTGTCTGACACTAAATTACCAAAGTACTCTAGCCATGGAAACTGAAAACTGCGAACCTATGCATCATTATTATAGTTAAAATGCATTGGATTTCAAAATGAACTATTGAAACAAGATAAACTGGATCGCACATTTTAGTTCCTTGTATACAAATACGAGTAAATCTATACCAATTTTAGCTACAAAATAACACATCTAGAATTGGAACTATTAGGCCTCTTGAACAATCATTATGAGATCCACCTAGGCCACTAACCGACCTAAAAAGAAAAGAGTGGTGACATTACCCAGGAGGATCTCTCTAACGTAGACCTCAGACCATTCTCTTGCATGAAATAATGCAAAGGTGTTTTCTTACCCATCAATATCCAGTTTCAATACCCGAAGATTTGGATATGGCCAGGTACTTTTTGGCTGTATCTTGGAAGGGGTACTTTAAAAACTTCTTAGCTTGACAATTATTTGTTTCATCCCACCGTTTCCTAGACTCTTTGTAGGTGCTCTCTTCGATTATTTCAACAAATACTGACAATGGGAGCATACTGGGGGGACCACGTCCAAAAAAACCTGATGTTCTCCTATCCAGCTTGTCAGATTTTTTATTGCACCGCTCGTATCCCTTTTTCCCAGCATACAGATATTTTTGTTGGCTGAGGCCACTACCAAAGCCTGATGGTATTCCCTTGCTCATCTAATAATTATCTTACGTATGACGTATGGCGAATCATATCCATTGCCCACTAATATTAGATATGTAGGGATCTGGAATAGATCTCTCATCTTGCACTTTCGTAAAAAAACACTTTGACAACAAACAATTCTATGACATAAACCACGCACTGCTATCTGTGAAAACTACTATGTGTCATTTCCTATAAATTGTGCTGATTCGGTTGCCGAGGCTGCACAAACCGCTGTGTCTGTCATCGCATTTAAACTATCAAAATTACTGAAAAAAGAAAATTATAAAATTGAAAGGTAAACAACTTTGCTTTACCCTATATCACTTGGTTACCTTTGTGTACATTTAGCAAAAACCATCAGCAATGTCATATTTTCAAAATGTAAAATTATCAGTTTTGTTATATACAAATGAGGTTGAATTTTTGGAATAGTTGTTTAAAAATAATCACAACAAAATGGAAGTTTTTGGTAAGGAACTTACTAACCATATATGGTTCACGAAAACATTGTTAACTGTTAAAAAATATTGGAACATAATAAAAATGCTTTTCATAATTAACAGTTGACTTTAAAAACAAATATTTCTACTATCTGTTATCTTTAATCATTTAACAGCACTTACATATCTGCAACTGAACAATATATTTCACGTTGCTATAACTTGTCACTTAGGAATGTGACTATTTTTCCCGAATATAATCAAAATATGCCACGCTCATTGTAGGGCACACAAACTGACTCAATGAATCGCATTGATATTGAGTTGGTGGGCAGGAAGAAAAACGTCGGTAGAAGGAACTATTTAAGTGGAAGTGGAGAATGGACCAACTTAGAATATTATTGGATGATGCAGTTACACTATCACTTATATTCTAAAGCTATATCTATCCTATTTTGTTTGATTTATGTCAACAATAGAGATGGGATTCTATATTTCTTCTTATATCAGAAAAAATTTCGAATCTATGATTTCGTACATATGAAACTAATATGGATTCTTAATGTTTTACACATTTTGCGTTTTTTTCTTTGGGTTTTCGATTGTTCTCATGTCCTCCATCTTCACAAATTTTGAAATAGTTATATTTCCAATTTGGACTAGATAATCTACTTTATTTTATTTAAAATATAGATAGATAGATTGATAATGGAATCATGATAAAATTCTGAAAATGCCTTTTTCAAAATGATTATAGCCCTGCCTCTTCATTATAATATTAATTTTTACATTAAGGCAAGCATTAAGCTATTGTATTGCTGAAGTTACACTTTAATATAAGTAAATATTAATAATGTATAAGTAAATTTTGAACCGAAATTTTAAGTGGTAGTGTTATTTCTTTGTTGACGTTCCTAACACATATAAAAATATTGTGTTTCCAGATTTATAATGTTGGACTGACATTTGGATAGTACTGCAAGATCAAATTCTACTGTTCAAGATCAAATAATTAAAACTAAATATACTCTGTTAGTATAATAATTTAAACAATTGTACCGTTGGCAAACATGAAATTGGCGTAACAAAATTACCAATTCCCCAAAGCAGAATTATGATTTATTAAATGCCTTATAGCTGTAATACGTTATCTTTTTCGATACTAATTCGTTGACCGTTACACGTGTGCTCTTATAATGAAAATAAGTACACTATTTTCAAGCTATTAAAGTTCGCTGGTACTAAATCTTGCAAAAACTAGCTTGACTTTCTTGTACGAGCGCTGCCTTGCAATGTTTAAAGATTTTGCTCATTAATTATCTCATTTCTCAGGCCTGTTATTAAATAAAAATTACGGGCGTTATTATAACGGAGACTATAATGCATTACATGTTATATCTACAAAGTAAGACAAGCCATTAAGAACTGTAGAAAGTACTTACTTTTATATTCGATCATTTTATTTGCGCACGAGAAATGGTTTTACAGAGTTATTGGTTATAATAACTGTTCCTCAGAAATGAGCGATAACCTTAGAAATTGGATGTCTTTACATAGTACATTTAATTTTAAATGGAAATATTTGTCGACTCTATTATTTGAATATTTCCAACTTATCGGTTTGCTTTGGAAAAATAAAACTTAATCAAAACCTTATTGATTCATCAGGTTGACGTTTCGATAATATTTATATCGTTATCAGGACTAGAAACATAGGCTTCTATAATATATTTTAACAAATTTAAAAAAAAATTAAAACATACAATTAAAAAAATAACAGTATGATATACCTACCCCCATCGCAGCTACAATCAGTGATCAAAACACTAATGATAAGGTCAGAACGACTCTCTGACGACGACCACAAAGAAGAGGAAATTAAAAACGTTAAATCAGCCTTACCACAAAATGGTTTATCTGATAACAACATCAAGAGGGCTCTAAGACCTAGGCAAAACAAAGAACAGAAGGAAGAAGTTAAACCAATAGCCAAAGTTCTCCTAACATATTTCAAGGTAACTACCGACAAAATAAGCAGGGTTTTAAAGAAATATAAAATAGAAACCATCTTCAACACGGACAAGAAGATTGGTAATATGCTACCATCAGCCAAAACGAACATTCCTCTAGAAGACCAAGAAGTATATGAAGTTCCTTGCGAAAACTGTGAGAAAACGTACATTGGACAAACTAACAGAATAATTCAAACCCGGAAAGAAGAACATAGGAATGCTGTCCAGGCAACATGTAAAATACACCGGCCACCAGATTGATTTCGATAATACCAAGGTACAAGAATGGAGCATAAGGCAAAAAGAATAATTAGAGAAGCCTTCGAAATTGAAAAACATCCTCAAAATCTCAATACGCGTGACGATACCTAAAGATTACCAACAGCTTGGAAACCTGTCCTGGAAACCAAGAATATCACTAAACCAGTGATATGCGTCACTGAGAGTAGGCCAAGCAGAACACAAGAACCCACAGCACCGTTAAACGCAAGACCCGTAACGCGCAGCCATGCGAAGAAAAACACATACCGGAACGAAGGCACAGTATATAACTCACCACGTGGACAAACATCTTCCAGTAATCCGAACGTAGTAAGAAAACCGGAAGATGGTAAATGAGATTTTACCGAAACGTTGTCAAACAAATGGTTCTTTTGAGGACCATGCAGATTCATCGCGGAAAGGAACCCGGAGAAATTTTACAAGCACATATAACACCCGCGGAAGCCTACCAACTAATATATATATATATATATATATATGTTGCCACGAGTTTCCTACCCGACATTTACTACTGCCAGAAAAACAATCCGTTAATTAATCACTTATCTTTATTAACTACTCTGTACACTACTGAATACTAATTACAGCTCAACTAAACACTATTTCACTTTTAATCGCTATCTAAATCGCTCTAAACACTCCAATTCAAGACTGTAATACAATACTAACTAACTCGGCCGTTTATTCTTCTGTTATAGAAGAACGAATGTTGCAGGTATTTTCTAGTATCTCTAGATCCATTTTCTCGAACAACTCGAACGTTTCTGGTCGATTCCCCATTTTTCCAGTCCCGCCTCGATACACGGCATTTTGTTTGTTTACCAGAATCGCGTAGGGGTTGTTTTTCTGAAAATAAGAGATTAACTTATTTAAATAAAAATTTAAATAATATACTATGTTAAAATGTAGAAATTTTAAAACTGTAGATAATTGTCAAAAGATATAAAAACATTTCCAATCTAAAAATATGTTCTTATATTGTTTCAACCACTTGGTTATACGTCACCTATTCTCTATTTTTAGTACGCACAAACCTGTTAAATAGTATAACCTTTATTTTTTTGTCCCTTTGAACGTGAAAATTGTGGTAACAATTTTATACGAACTTCAACTTATTTTCTCATAACAGATCTTTTAATAACGCTAAGGATTAGATATTTACGCCACTGAACGATATGTCCCTTCACATATTGCTTTTGATCTGCGCAAGACCAAATCTTTCAAAAATCTCTATCGTGTACGCCCAGCCAATCTGGGTTTACACGGCCAAATGAATAATATAAACACTGTTCTATTAAAACGACAAATTGCGCTGAACATTAACGATACTTTTTCAAGTAAACCATCATTTTCTAGATAATATCCATTTACAATACATTGGGACATTAATTGCGTGTGGATTTTCAGTACTCCAAATTTGCAAATTATGAATGTTATTAATCACACCGCAACAGTTTATAAAAAAATGAGGTTTGTTTTGGTTTCGAATTTGAATGATTCTACAACTTATCAGCACTTAGTATGTTTTACCAATGAAACATTGTTAAATTCTTCTTTTGTCTTGGTAGGCTATTGAATGAATATTTGGAGAAGGATTTTCCTCTATGATGTGCATAATATTTATTTTACTTCGGGTAATGGGCTTTTCTACGACCAATACATTTACGTTATTGTTGTAATTGTCGCATTATATGGGCAATTTATCTATGAGGCTGAAACCTGGCAGGAAAACGACGTGCATACATACAAATTAATGTTACATTTTGACGGATTTCTAAGTAAATTTGCAGCATGCAACGAGCAACGTATTCTTGGTTAATACTGCAAGCCTCCATAACTCATACGACACTCACAAATTTATAAAATAATAAATTAGTACTAATCAATTAACGTATACCACAAAATTAGGTCATACAGTGTGCAGATGAAGACTGTTCAGCTAACCAAATTTCACCTCTCATGTCTAAAAGGGAGGAACGTTCAACAGAACCATCTCAGGTTATATTTAAATTTGTAAATGTAAATATTTTCCCTATTTTATGTTTTAATAAAAAAAGTATTCAGAAAAATGTTTTAAACTTTATCTGCCATTTGAAATTAAGTAGGTATACGATGATGAATACTATTTACTTTTAGACTTACTGCTTGTTATTGTAGATAATAATGAGAATTGCTCGGACATGTCAATATTTTATTTAATTTTAAATGGCGTGGGAGTAATATTGTCCATACTTTTGCTTTACTTACATAAATTTTAATAGTACATCCAACAATACATACAGACATACAGATATCCATAATATATCATACTCGTAGTAAAATTCAGTTCTATAATGAAAATGAAAATAATTAGTTGTTCTAAAGCAGAAATATTATTATGACCAGATGATATAAAAGCATTATTAAAACTAAGGAAGCCGCATATTTTGTGTAACGAACAATTCTTCTTCCAATACATACAAAGTACAGTATAGTAATTACAAAGATATAGATGAAATAAGAAAAAATCAGTTTTCAGTTTTAGAATATATTTCAGTACCCTATTTCTATCAATTTATTTTTTAAATCACATAAGCCATGAAATTGTATACTTTAAAAGTTGCCCTGTAAATATAATTTAGTTTCATCACATTATTAATAAGTTAATCTTGATAAAAATGTGATATATTAAGACGTTGAAATCTATAGCGGATGGAATGAAATGTTTTGGTAATTGTCACTCGCTACTGGACCATTAAACGTGTGTCTATAGGTCTACTTTATAAACACTTCCGTGTGAACGTATGTTTTGTTTTTTTCATTTATCATCGTTTGTATCATTATGTTTATATACTATAATCTTATCCTAAGAAAAATATAATCATTATTATTTTCCAAACGACGCGCTCCGCCTAAAATATTGATGTTAGCTGCGGATAAGACAAAGGTACTTGACACTTACGTATTACGTTACGTATCGTTTCCGAGATAGACGGCGTTGAAGTAGGAATTTTTTTATCGTTTTTCCCTCATAACTTTTGAGCTACGTATCCGATTTAAGTGAAATTCGGAACACAAACACTCCTTATGATCTTACATAAGCTTCTTAAGTTTGAACTACCTACCCCTCTTGGAAGTGTATTTTCTATGCTACCCCCCTCTTACCTTATTTCAAAACTACAAAAAAAAAATTAATTTCAATAAAACATCTACACACCACTTTGACCTGATTAATTTCGAAACTTTTTCGTCTTCTGTTTTTTTTTTCGACGTTTGGTCTTGTTTCTGAGATGTTCAAAGAAATTGGTGACAGTGTAGCGCACCAGCCGCGTAAATTTCATTTAACGTTATAGCAACCCATGAAAACAAAACTCAGTGATTTGTGTAAACTGACGTTTTGGGCGCCGAGATAGCCGAGGTGGCTGAGTGGCTATTAAATTATCACGATGTCTAGTAATATAATCATGTATGTCGGAATTTTTGTCAACTTTTCATATAAATACTGAGGCTGTTTAATAGCTAAAACCTTATATACACATGTCAGAGGAATTACAAAACGTTCATGTAAACTAAACCAATGAGAGTCATAAAAAACTGTAGAAATATGATCATACTTTCTAATATTATAACAAAACCTAAGGTAGGCATTTTGAATTTATTGTAAAGAATATTTGTATTTTTCTAATAACGCAGGTCAGTACACGACATCACATTATGTGACTCGAGAGAGAATGATTGAATCACATATTCGCAACTTAACATCAGTAAATAGAATATATTTATACATATAAATAAGTTTTAGTTTGCCATTTTAACTAAATTAAATACATGAGAACTAAATCTGAGATCTGCATCCAAAATTATTACAAGTAGTTACTGGATCTAAGATTATATTATTTAATTTAATAGTAAACACTAAAATTTTTGTCTTGCTTTTATTAATAATTAATTCATGACCATTAGAATATCTATTGATTGAAATTAATATTTAAGGTCACAATAACTAAAACAATAATAAATTTGAGTATCATCAGCATACTGATGTAATCGACAATATTTTAGATGACTGGACGAATCTGAAGTATATATGGAAAACAGTAAGGGACCTGAAATACTACCTTGAGGTACTCCTTTATTTAAACAAATATATTCTGAAAACTTGTTATCTAAAAGAACTGTTTGGTGTCTATTACTTAAATAATTAAAAAAAATGTATGGATAAATCACTAACACCAAAGTTTAGTTGCAAGAATAGCATGATTCAAAGTATCAAATGCTTTGCTATAATCCAATAAAATTAAACAAATATCTATACCACCATCGCAAGCACCAATGATATGATAGCATCTGAGTTACACTGAGTAATGCAGTAGAAGTACTGTGAGATTTACGGAAACCTGACTGAATAGGAGAAACAATTTTATTTTTCATTAAATATTCATTAAACTGATCATCAACAATTTTCTCAAATATTTTAGACATAACTGATAATATACTTATAAGTCTGAAATGACTAATAAAAGTAGGATTAGAAATTTTAGGAAGGGGTATCACATTTGCATTTTTCCAAACATTCGGTATCACCCTTAGCTAAACATTTATTCATAATAAAACTAATATGATTACTTAAATGAGGTAAAAGATAAAGAAACATTTTCACTAATAATCCATCAGAACCAATAGCATTAGACTTAATGTTGAAAATAGTTCTTTCTATCGTTAAATTTGTTACAGGAGAGAAAACATATTCCTCAGCAATATTACTCCATTTATTATTGGAATAACATGAATTAATTAATCATGAGCATTAGATTATTAGCACCATCATTTGTTTGTAACGCATTGCTATGGAGCAGACGTCTTATTAAATATATCAGCAGTAGCAATGTCTGCATATGATTGAGCACCTGCATTGAAAGAAATGTTTAAATACCTCAGTTTTCCAAAAAATTTCTGTCTTAAACATATGGTGTACATATGCTCTTTTTTCAGATGTTACCACCATATTAACAAGGTTACGAAGAGTTTTATATTCATCCCATGTTGCCTCAGTTTTTTAATTCATTGTTGAATCAAAATAGGGGTCGGTGGACGGCATTTATTGATAAAACGTTAATTTCAAGATATTTTATTTTCATAATAAAAAAAACCTTCATCTCGTTTTTTAATAATAGTAATAATAATAATAGTTTTTTAATAGTAAATCACTTATTTTTAGAGATGAATCCAACAAATCCCATATGACTATTTTCGGCAGGGAATGTCCAGCCCAAATACCTATCTAAAGATATACAGGGCGTTCTGTTTAAGTGAACAAAGTTAACATCGCGACCATTTTGTTTGGAAAAAATCGTGCATCACACGTGTATTTCACATTCATTTATAACTAAAAAAAAAGTTAACAGAAGGGTCAAAAATAGTGAATCAATCTACAATACTTTTGTGAATTTTTAAAATTATTTCTCTGTTAACAATATTTCATTCCACTATTTAATTCTAAAAAAAATCTGTACCTACCCGTATTAAATAGTGCTGCATTCTTTAGAACCTAATTGCATATTAGCCTCTTATCTAATAAATAATAAGTAAATATTTGAATATATAGATACACACGTCACGTGGCGTTAAATTTAATATTTTCTGTCAATACCTCAGTGCGAACACTGGCTTGAACAACAGGCAGACTGTTAAAGTTGTAGTCGTGGGAATATTCGATAATGATTTAATTAAAATAACAGTCACAGTGTCGACTCTATCTGAATGTGTTAATGCGCCTAGGGCCAGACACTTACCTAGCGCATATGAAATTGTTAACTGTAAAATATCGCACCAGAAACAGTAAGCTTCCGATTTGCTGGTTAATTATCGAATTTGTTTCACCAGGTGAAAAAACTCGACATGGAATTGTAGAGAAAAGGAAATGTTGTCTTAGTCTATAGTCTAACGTATTCTTCCACCTAATTGACGCATTTAAAATAATTAGTATGTAAATGGAGATATCTCGCAGTTAAAGTAACTGTAATTTGAGCGGAAGCAGAATCTGTACTAAAAAGAAGGTATTCAGTAATTATTTATCAGGTGCAATCTGACTGATTTAAATTTTTTAAATATTTTTAGGTCACCCTCTACTACTTTTATTATTAGAGATACAAAATAACGTTTCGAATAAAAATTATAGTATATATAGATAATAGTCATAAACATAATCATAACATTTTTAAGAACATAATATATTCTCAACATTATTATCAATCGTCTATACAATCTATAATGCCCCGACCCTATTACGATAGCAAAAAATTGTCATCACCTGACGAAGACAAATCCTTGAAAAATTAAAATTTATGTTCTGGATTGCCTCTGCAAAATCTTGACAGCGGTAAAACCATAGTAAATAAATAAATATATCATTGACTCCACCGACATATTGAGAGAAATAGGTACTTCCCCAGGAAATGTTTGACAGTACTTGATATTTTAAATATTTTTTGTTCTTGAGTTTTTAATATCTATAATCTATATATGTAAACTCAAACAAACAACAATAAAGTTATTATATTTTATATACCTGTGTAATTATTTTCCATACAAAGTCTAATTGTCGCACGTAGTCCCCATTTCTACTTCAAATTAAGTAGATAGTTTGGTGTGAAATTTTCTTACTGAATATCTCTCGGGCTTAAATTAATAAACATAAACTTTTCCTCGTACATTAATATTTTTAGAAAATTATCCTTCGCCTGCAGCTCAGAATAATTATATTCAACATGGAATTATTTTTAATGCAAAATTATCGTACGAGATTCCGATCCCCATTTCTACCTTCAAAGTAATAGATATAATCTGTTTGGAAATAAAAGAGAGTAATAAAACCCCGAAATAAGAACCGGCCATGGGTGAGGTAATATTTCGTCTCAGGTAATTATCGTGTAACACTAATGCTAACAGGTAATGGGTGTACATTAGTATATTTTACTGGATACATCATAGTAAGAGCCAGTGTATTGTGACAGATCAATCCAGTCTTAGAGCTGAATATACGAAGACGTGCTAGTGCAGTAGAGTAAAATTCGACTTGTGTTTAGTGACTATTGTGCCAGTGGATATAATATGGTTTGGGTAAAATGTCGAGCTTATTAGATTACGTACCTGCTAAACGCGTGAAAAGATGTGCGCTGTCTCAGAATGAGAAGATTATTATATTAAATGTATCTAATGCATTGAAACACCAAATTCCTACCAACAGTGTTGACGACATCGTGGAAAAGTGTTCCAAAATTACAGGGATTGGAAAATCGACTACTACAGACTGTTAAAAGAAACAAAAAATGAACAAGATACTGTGAATTCCCCAAAATCATCTACAGGGAGGTCAAAAGTCGTTATAGATGATTTCTTTAAAAATGTCATTCGCAGAAAAGTACACTCATTTTATTTTAAAAAAGAAATACCAACGCTAAACAAAATTTTAAGTGAACTTTCAGAGGACGATTTGCCAAAAAGCAAATTATGGACCGCCTTACGAGAGTTGAATTTTTGCTGGGAAAAGCAGAACAGGAAGTCAGTTCTTATTGATAAAGATGAAATTATTTGTTGGAGAAAACCTACTTAAGATCAATTAGAAAATTCCGTGACGAAGGGAGGAATATTTATTATCTAGACGAAACTTGAATCAACGAGGGATATACTGTAACAAAAGTATGGCAAGATAAAAATGTAAAAAGTTTTCGACAAGCATTTTTGGGTGGACTTTCAACAGGGTTCAAGGCACCTTCAGGTAAAGGGCGAATATTAATAGTGACACATATGGGTAGTGCCAGTGGTTTTGTAGATTGCGGTTTACTTTTATTTGAATCTAAAAATACAGGTGACTATCACGAAGACATGAATGCATATGTTTTCGAAGAGTAGAAGAATTGTCATGGATAATGCCAGTTACCATTCACGGCAGACCGAGCGGACGCCTACGACTGCTCGGAGGAAAGCCGATGTAATTCAATGGTTATCCGGAAAAAAAATTTCTTTTGAAACAAATATGGTGAAAAAAGAACTTTTGACACTTGTTAATCTTAATAAAGATCAGAAAAAATATGTTATCGATGGCAACAAATCGCCAAATAACGGTATTATGGTTACCACCTTATCACTGTCAACTTAACCCAATCGAATTAGTTTGGGCGCAGGTAAAAGGAGATGTAGCGCGAAATAATACGACGTTTAAATTAAGTGACGTGAAAATTTTGTTAAAAAATTCCTTGGAACGAGTAACTGTAAATAACTAGCAAACATCATGTACAAAAAGAAGAGGAGAAAATGTGGGAACTCGATAATTTAATTGACGTTACTGTGGAACCTATCGTTATCAATCTAGGAGACGGAGCTAATTCATCAGAATATTCAGACGACGAATTTTAATATACCTACTTTTTTATTTTCTTTATTGTACATTTATACAGCACTACATTTACTCACCATAATTTGAATTTTCAAAATACATATATTTTTATGTGGAATAAAAGTCTATTCATTAAATTTAAATAAATATTTTGATAATAATATTGAATAATTTTATTTGAATTACTAAAAACCCTCCTAACCCGGTTATGATGCTTAAAGTACCCTCTAGTTTTGAAATACTGTTTTTATATTGTTTACTTGTTTTTATATTGTGGACCGAGAAATTGAAGCGGCATAGATAAAAACGGATTGTCGGAGATTAAATTTTAGCTACCTACTACAATTTAGTACGGTTCGATCACACAAAGTTTTTTTAAAAGTACACTTCATCTATACCGATAATACATAATATAAAAATATTGAATATAAGCACCAGTACTACATTTATTTACGATTTGCATACATAATAAGCTTTTATTACTCACTTTCATTTCTAAACAGACTATAGTCTAGTGTGAAATGTTCAGCTATAATATCCCTAGGTCATTGATAATGTACGAGATAGTTTTATGGCAATCGAAAGCACGTTGCTTAGACACGTTGCGACGTGCTTGAGAAATTTCACGTACAATGATGCACAAAATTAACTATACAATGATGAGGCATTTATCAATATCAGAGGGATATTCAGAAAACTTTTTGAAAAAAGTCAAATAAATTGCAACACAACAAATAACTATTTATTTATTAAAAGTACAGCTACTAAACAGTTATTAAAATTTAACGCAACGTTAGATTGGCTATTTTTTTTCTACTATAGAAGATCTATTACCACGCATAGTATTTATTATCTTATTGTGGTGTTCCTGGACTATGGTTAAGTATTGTTTTATAGAATTTGGATTATTATGACCAGTAATTTTCAGCAATTATTGTTCTTGCACACCATTTTTTGTCAATTCGCTAACAGCAGTTGACCTATTGTATTGATGTGTTATTTTTTTGTCATTTACATTCTGGCCAATAACCTCAGTAGTTGATTTAGTTCATCCATTAGCAGTATTTTTCCCAACAGGAATATTATCGTATGAATTGGTTTTTGGTTTCCGTTTTTCAGTGTCGATTAGGTTTTATGAACAGTCGTGGTGAAGTGTGCGTGTGAGTTTATGAAGGCGTACAGTACAGTTGCATGTGCAAACATCTCCTATATAACTTATGCTTTTTTCGTCTTTTTACAATTCTCCTGTAGATAGTATAATGTTATTAATTCTCCCGTAGATAGTATAACATTATTAATTGAAAAAATAATAGAATAAAACTAAAATGTTACATTTTAACCGATACACCCGATACACCTAATTTTATGTAATAATAAAATAAAATATAATAAAAAATTTCCAACTACAAAAAATTGATGACGCCTTAATTGAAAATAAATAGGTAATATTGTTTCATGTATGGTGTATGTACCCAATATTACACGACCTTGTTCTGGGTCGCTCATTTCAATCTCTACAGCAATTTCCTGTCAGCTCGAAAATTATTTCCGGCGCGTTTCAATATAAAACTGCCATCATTCACTGTAAAATTTATAGAACCATGACAAAATGCTTATTTTGTTTATTAACAATTTTACTTTTTATTACTGTACTCAAATAACAGATATGTAGGTACTTTGTTTTGGCGGCATGTACTAGTCGCTCGTCTGTTACTGATGAAATTCAGTGCAGAAGATGTAAAAGTAAAGTAGTAACTTACGTGAAGTGTATAGTATGTGACAGTTGCTATCATGTCAGTTGTGCAAAGCTTGGTAAATTTCAGAATATTGACAAATATTCTATAAGATGTTGTGATGTCGAGCAAGGAAAGAGCGTAGCAGAAGATGAAGCCGACAACAAGTTCTTTGACGCAATGGAAAACATAGCTACGTTTACCGATAATAAAATTGACGTTTGCATTTTCAAATATATTATAAAACAAAAAGATTTAATTATTGTAGAATTGCGAGAGAAAATTGACTATTTGAATGAGAAACTTCTTTCAAACGATAAGAAATGCGATGTTTCTAAAAACTGTGCTACAAAAACAGGCAAAACCAATAATAAACAAACTAAGGTATCATCCGTGACTGTGAACGCGAAAATACCAGTGGTAGAGAGTGTGGGTGCTACGACAACTAAAACCAAAGATAATAATGACTTAAAATTGCCAAATAAATTCATGTTGGAAAATGAAACGTTGGCTATAGCCAACAAATATATTTATTTGAATAAGTCACCTGCAAAAAATCCAAATTACCTAAATAATCCTAATTCTGATGAAGGTTTAAATCAATTATCTGAGAATGTGGAACCTCAGCAGGAGTGGATACAAGTGACTCAAAGAAAAGGTAAAAGACGTCAAGCTTTGGTAATTGGAGATTATGCTGGATCCACAATAGTGGAAGGGATTGAAAAACAGTTGAATTTACATGTCTCAAATTTGAAACCAAACACTACTTGTGAACAGCTTACTTCATTTTTGTGCGATAGGTTTCCAGGTGTGAGGTGCGAAGCACTCAAAGCCAAGTATCCTGAATCCTATTCCTCATTTAAGGTTATGATTTCAAAGGATTATTATGAGAGAGCTATGGATCCAGTGAGCTGGCCAAAATTCGCTCATGTGAGAAATTTTTTTCGGGGAAGAGCCACGAACTATACAACTTAGATACGAGTGTGTACGTTCCAATTGGCGAAGTGCAGAATATTTTTAAGATAATCCAATTAAATGCACAATGCATTTCTAACAAATTGAACGAATTAGAAATTATGACTTGTGACAAATCACCTGATGTTATTAGTGTAGTTGAGCACTGGTGTAATTCAGACAATATCGCTTTAATGGTTCTTCCAGGGTACGAGCTGCTTACATATTATTGCAGAACTGACAGAACTCATGGAGGTACCATGATTTATGTCAAAGACAGGCTACATGCGAGACAGCTGAAAATGGACCAGTTTTGTGTAGAATCACATTGTGAATGTTGTAGTGTGGTTTTGGACCATGGGAGGCGTAAAGTGTGTGTTGTGAGTATATATAGACCACCAACCGGCTGTTTTGATTTATTTTTAAAAACTTTAGAGGCTCTATTGGATTATATTAGTAAGCAAAATCACCATATTTTTCTTTGCGGTGACTTAAATATTGATTATCTCACGCATTCAACTCGTAAATTATTATTTGATGAACTGTTATATTGTTATGACATGCATGTTACCTCCATGTCTCCTACAAGGGTATTCACCAATAAGTTAGGTCAAACAAGTTCCACTAAACTGGATTATATTTTGTCTAATATGTATAAGTTTTGTGATACTAGGGTCTATGATGCAGGTTTCAGTGACCATAGAGTTTTTTCATTGAACTTTTGTTATAATAACGACACTCCTGACAAATTAATTAAAAATGAGACAAGATATTATAGAGACTTATCAGACTGCAATCTTCAGCAATTTTCTCAGGGTTTGGCTAATGCAAATTTCGATGAGATTTATTCCACTAGTGATGTAGATATAGCTTTCGATGTGAATGAATAATTGCAATGGTTTTATATCAATAACTATAACACACAGTTACATAATTCTATCACTATGATCTAAGCATGGCTTACGATTTCTAAATAAGTATCTTGTTTCTACCGTTAGCAAACAGCAGCTAGATGTACCTATGTGTCTAATGTAGCTTTATTTTACACCTAAATTGCTTGCATAAATATACCTAATTGACACAGTACTTGGTATTCCTAATAGCGAATTCTTAAGCATTCAGATCTTATTAGATATTATTTTCGTTTTTAAATTTGTGTTTATGGGCTTACATTGTATTACTAGCTGTTTCTAACAGTCTCAACAATTTTAATTTGAGAACTTTAAGTACATTGTTTTAAAACAAAAACAGTTAAGTACATGTACTTTCTTTATTTAAATCTATTCAGAAACAGTAACTCGTGTAGAGTTAGTTCAGTTCTTTCTCATAACCTTTTCCATGCCAAAACTGTGATATTAACAATGTATATATGTTCATTTCTTTGTGCAGAAATCATTTACGTTACATTGAAAGTGGTGAAATTAAAAATTCATTGTAAAAATTATCTAAATTTTCAGCAGTCTATATCTAATTTACAGATAATTTTATGGACAATTTTTTATTAAATTCACATTCGGTAAAACATTTTTCAATAATCGGTTTTACTGAAAAAATAATACATGCTGAAATAATTGGTTTTCTATAGGAGAAAAATTTATAATGAATAGTCCGCCCCGTAATAACATTTTAAGTCAGTACATCGATTGTCAATGTTTGTTTTCGTTTAGGTTCCTTGACTTTTGTATTATTAGTTCTGCTTTAAGGTACGGATTCGCTGGTGCGACTGCGGCTGCGGCTCGCGACTGCGATTCATCGCCGACCAATAGGCAGTCTAAATGCTGTAGTTGATGAGAACATTCAGACTGTCTATTGGTTAGCGACGAGTCGCAGCCGCGAGCCGTAGCCGCAGTCGCACCAGCGAATCAGTACCTTTACACAGCGATTTATTTTTCTGTTAAACACCTTGAGAACGAAGTTGCGACATTGAGGTTGATGTCAGATTAAAGAAATATTGTTTCTAGATTCCTGTAAATAATTTTAAATATTTCTACAACAGTCTGTATCTTGCACGAACGAAGCACTTTTTTTCAGTTTTATTTGAATTATCCTCTCCCTCTACAATCTTCATTTTCATCAAACATATTCAGTGTCTTCTTAGCTTGATCTGTGTTAAATAATTCTTGTTTGAACATATAAAATCCATTTCATATTTAACAATTAGTCACACAGTAAATTGTTCAAGTTGCATTGGTATATGCATTAGGGGGGGGGGGGCGATAACTTCAAACAATTATTTGAAACTGTCGCTTATCGATAAACAAAATGGAGCGATATGGTTTATCGTTAATAAACGATATTATTGAAATTATCCACAATATTGATCTTACTGAAATTATGTATAATATCGATATTATTGAAATTATCGGTAATATCGGCTTTCAGCATGGTTTGAACAAACCTAATATGTAAATACTTGCATATAAGAAGTTGCATAAGCTATTTTTGGCAAGGTTCAAGCTACGGCTTTAAAACTTTTTTACCTTTTAATTTGAAAAAAATTATTGTATATATAAAATTTGCGTATCTAAATGTTCGCTCTATAATAGACATATTTAGATGGACAAACACAAATGTTAATGAAAAATGTATTTTCAAAAAAAAAATCAAAAGTAGGAAGGGTATTCATTCCCGACCAGTAATTCGTGGACACACTACATGCATTTTGCCATATTTTTTTATCTATCAGTATCAAGTATACGTGTACATTAACAAAAGACCGATAACATGACGAGGAATTGTTATTATTATATAACACGTATAGACATGGACAAGGGAACGTTTTAGTCAAATCAGAAAGATTACGAGAATTAACTCAGAAGTCGGATACGTGTGCGGGATAGGGGGCGTCATATTAAGCAGGCCGCATTTATACCCATGAACCGTTCCAGTATTTTGGAAAATTTGGTGTTGCAGCTTTGTGTAAATAGTTGGGTGCAGTTGGATGAGCATTATCTAGCTAGATAAATGATTCGGTCGCGGATTACGGACATGGTCAAACGTCGACCGGTATTAATCTCTGACATTGGCCCAAGCCAATGTTCTTCTACCATAGCTGACTTACTACTGGTCTACCTGCCGCGGGACTCGAACCCGGGGGGTGGCAAACACGATTCAAATACTAACGCCTTTAACCTCTCGGCCACCGACCGATCATCATCAACATGTACACCATTTTAAAAAGTTCAAAATGTACGTTCTGAAGCGCAGAATCGAATGAATGTTTGCTAATTGTTGATAAATAAAATTGAAAATGATGACCATATTTTCTGCAAGGCTTTGTGAACTGACGAAGAGTGTTTTACGAGAGGAAGTATCATAAAATATCACAATTTTGACTTGTGGCGACGTGAGTATAACCACTCTAGTAGACCATCATCATTTCCAAACATTTAACAGCCACGCTTAATTGTGGACAGGTTTTTTAATTTTCTAGAACCAGTATTTTGGAAAATTTGGTGTTGCAGCTTTGCGTAGATAGTTGGGTGCAGTGGATGGGTCTATTCGGGAAGGGCGGCTTAATAAGCATTATCTAGCTAATGGCGAATGGTTCGACCGCAGAGATGCGGATGTCTTGGTCCTTGGCCAGCTCATTCGTCTGATCTCAATATTTTGATCTTTTCGATTTGGGGCATAATAAAAGACAAATTATACGATGTAATAAAGTTGTTGACGTCAAGAATTAAAGCAACGAATCAGAGCTGCTTATGACGATTTACGTTCAAATAAGTTGCGTTGGCAATTATAAAAAATGTGTGGTCTATAAGTGCCGCAAACGGCATAAATTTTTTTATTTTGGTACTTGTTAAGATTTGATTAACTAATCCAGCGTAAAACAGTAGCAACATAATATGTGTATATTCGCAGTCTAATTGCACGATTAGTTAACAAAGTTTAAACCAGTATCAAAAGTACTGGTCCTCAGTCTGATAAAGTCTACATTATTATTAAATTCTTGAACTAATGTTTCTGTATGTGTGAGTATTATCTTAATAGTAAAACTATGTTTCATACATGGTTTTTCGGGTTGTTATGACGTGACCTTGGTAACTGGTCGCTGCCCTATCATTACCCGGGGTTATTTGACCTGCCCTGGTAGTTCTAGAGCCAGGCTCTGTGGAAGCAGACCCGCTATAGGTATCTCTAGGCCCGCCTTTATATTGATTTCGTCACCTATTATTGGTGTTACGACTGCTACGGTCTGAACTGTTCCTCAGAGAATGGTGGTCTTCCGAGGCGTCCCATAGCCGCCTCTGTAACTGATCGCATCACTATGTGTCTGACTTTTAAATGCGCATTAGGTACATAAAAACAGTAGATTAAGACTGGCGTTTAAAGGACAAAGTATTGTATCTAAAGATGCACAAAAAAGTCCACCCAGTAGTTGGAGGTTGAAAATTGAATCATTTCATGGGGTTATGCGTCAGAGAACATGAAACACCGTGAATTGTACCTTATCACCGTGAAAAATACTTATTAGTTTATCAATTCAAGTGTTATAAGTTTTTTATAAGAATTCTTCGGAATGTTATAACGTTCATAATATATACATTTTTTCCAAAATTCAGGAGATTTTATGATAAAACATATCTGAAAACGATGAAATGATTCTTATGCTAAATGATTTTTCAGCCTGGAAACTGTTATACAACTGTTAGAAAAGATGTATAATTGACACAGTGAAGAGATTTTCCTTCTAATGTACTCAAATTTTTTAGACTGTCTCTATAAATAGCTTATTAGCGCCCTTAATTCAAAAATTTCAGTTTAAATAAATTCCCAATCATGAGCGATTTTATAATGATTCTGATTTACTTGAAAACGGTGTATCTCATGAAAAAAGAATTTAAGAATATGAGTATTATGAATTTACTACAAAAATTGATATATTACATTATTTTAAATATTAGTCAGAGGCGTAAGATACACTAATATTTTCTGTGTCAATAGAAACAATTGTTTTTCAAGTTTGTGAAATATTATGTAAAAAAAAATCAATATCAACAACATCTCTAAAACGGTTTAGATTTTGAAATAAGTTCCAATAATTTTTTTGAGTTATTGTTGTTAATTTCAGTCTAAATATTCTTTTAAGTTATTTATTTTTAAACATCTCCTAAAAACCAGATAATTAAGACTAAAAGGTTTAACAACCGGAACGTTGCTTTACATTAACACATAAAGTCTTGTATAACCATATTTGTTTAATAAATAAAACTGTGTAAATGTTTACCGTTCAGAAAGGGTATCGTCGGTTTACGGAATACGAAATGAGCGATGTTGTGTGCTCTCAAGTTTAAATTTGTTTTCGAGTATTCTCCATCATTTGGAATTTGATTTTTACAGTTACAGATTTGTAATATTTTCCTCACCTAAATAACTTTTATAATAACTAACACCAAAGTTTTTTCTATTTATTTAGTATTTTATAATCTTTAAAATAAATTATCAATTAAATAAAACCATGGGTCAATAGAATGTGAAGAGATGCCTTTTTTAAAGCTAATCTTGCATGACTGAATGATAAAACTGGATTTTTTACGGAAATTCAGACTAGATGTTAATAAAACCTTGATATAACATTACCGACATCTCACAATTATATTTCTTGTTTCTTTAGGGCTAGATTTGAATCAACAAACTTTAATTGCAAAAGGTTGACATGATTTAAAACAAATATTTTCCCGTAAGAAATGCAATTCAAATTCAGTTGAAATGTGAACATTAATGAATAATTTTAGGCAGTTTATCAGAATCCTCATTTTAATAAAGACGGATAAAACTCTGTGAGGGGTTACCTACTTATTTATAAACAATAATGTCTGAGCCGAGATGTTTGTAGAAACAAAATACAGGGTATTACAGAAAAGACTATTGTTGCTAACAGATGATAGGTTGGATTTATACAAACAACAAAATTAGGTGCAAACTAACCGATTTCATAGAAAATGTGAAAAATAATATTAATTAGGGTTGAGGCATACCTTCCAACGATCCATCTAATTTAGAAAAACCAATAGGACTTGACGTTTCTCATTTTTTACTTAATGTAATTTACAATAACACTATTATACACTCTTCTGTTACTCAAACCGAAACTGCAAAACAAACACAACACAATTAAAATCCACAAATACAATAATGTAATTCACCGTTCTCTTTCACAAAACATGAATTGGCAATTTGTACATTTCTTATGCTCATAAAATGAGTAAATATTACAAAGGCCTTTTGTTCAAAATAATGTCATTTAACGATCATCGTACGTCTACTCTACACTTAAATAGTTAATAACATTTTACTACGACACACTACATTGGAACAAGGGGCGTAATATCCGACTATTTATAAATCGAATAAAAATATGTATGGAAAACATAGAACTTTAAAATTAAATAAATCAGAGCACTCTTCGCAGTTTAGTGATTTGAAAAAATATTTTCATCACAGGGGTCAAATTTTAGGTGAAAATTATTCAGTGTAAAAAATATTCACATCTGGCAACACTGATCTAGTAGTCTCCACTGCACTTCACTCCATAGATGTATCTATCGCAGTGCAGAGTACAAGATCGCCGTCTGCTCATAATATGGCCAGGACCAACGTTAACTTTTTGTAATTTTTTGTTACTTAAATAATTTTAATATTCAAATCTCATAATGGATCTATGATGACCTATATTATTTTACTTCATTTGCTATCAGGAGTCTAGGTTTTTAATATTCTGAATTAGGCGCTACACTTTTTAGATATTTTCACCAAGCAAGACCACAATAAAACAATTATAGTTACTAATATACAGGATCACAAGTCTCATAGGCGTGAAAAAATCAACCAAAGTCCAAAACAATACTTAGTAATATTTTTAATGTGTTTTAAACAGGAAAACAAATCGGTCAACGGAATGATAATGGAGACAGCGATAACGTTATGTTGCAAACACGGAATTCCAGTAAACAGCTACTGTGCGGACTAATGCCCCGACTAGCATTGAATTAGACCTAACACCTCTAGCCTCTAGCTCTACTACTGCATCTTACTTATGGTCTCTACTGTCGAATTGGACAGACTCAAAACAGCTAAAGTTGTTCGTCAGCTCACCTATAACACACTGATGAGAGCGTAGTATATGTCTGGTGGGCCACCGACGACTGACTTTAGCTACTGTTATGTGTAATTCAATGTTGGTCGAAGCATTAGCCCTCAGAGTAGTTGTTTCCTGGAATTCCGTGTTAAAGCTGGCTTTCAATGTAGCAAATGGCCGCTAGAGGTAGTTTTGTTACTGCGCGTTATAAATTACCTTTTTCAACTAGTTTTAAGGAGGTAAACTAATTAAATTTGCTACATTAGAAGCCCCGGATCCAGATAAGGCCACTATAAATTTGATACCAAATTTTAATATTCGAATGTTCCCAAGGAACTACATAAGGATCTGATTCTAAATGATTAACAAACATCTCAACGTTCTTAAAAATTCAAAAGTCAAATGTACTATCTAGCACATAGTGCGTCAACTCAGCCATCCACCCACTTGTTCGATATGTGCTACATAGATGATTCACAAGCGAAATACAGAATATCACACCGAAAACTCAAGAGATTTTGTGAATAAGGTCATAGAAGTCTGATTGAATCTTGATGACATTTTAGTGAGTATTAACGTGAGGTCACTGTTTACAAAAGTGCCAATTGGAAAAGCTTTGAGATGTTTCGATAGGCACGCATAATTTTTATAGTTGGAAACTTATTCTAAACCGTTCTTCTTATGCAGTACAACACATTCCTCGTAGGCATATTAAGCATATTACGTATATTCATAAATGCATGCCAGAGTCTTCATATTCTTCACAAGCAAAACATCCACTGCTACCAAATGTATTAATCAAAACTTCACATCGTCAATAGCTTTTTGGCTTTAGTTTAGCATTTTATTAAAAGTAAATTTTGTTCATAGACGGCAAAGGAACAATCAAAACAAAACTGAAATATGGATAAAGATTTGCCTTTCCCAGAAAATCTTATTTCATACGAAAGTATACTAACAAACTTTTATAGTAATCTGACTTTTCTTAAAGATTAGAAAATGCTATGCAAATTCTTATTCTTAGGAAATTCCTTTGTAAATCCTGGAATTATGGAGTTATCACAGAAACCGTGCTATCCTGAATGAGATGTTCTTTGTCTTTCACTAGTATCAACAGAAAGGTGAATCGTGCTCATAAATAAATAGTAATGAACAAAAAATTAATCCATGTTAAAGACAGGAAGACCGTCACCGGAGTCGCATACAGTTTCCGGTTGGAATGTCTGCGTGCAAAGCAATGCGTTCGTTGATCGCAAACTCGGATATTCACTTGAATATATTTCAAGCAGACGTTGCAATTTTATCAACGAAAATTTTTCAAAATTATATACATATATACGTGTTTAGATAACAGTGTTTATATATATGTATATATATATATATATATATATATATATATATATATATATATATATATATATATAATATATCCTATAAGATAATAAGATAAATAGTAATATTCTAACGCTTGGATTATTTTAATAAAAAGAAGCAAATGAATGTTGATTTATAATTTCAGGAAGACTTCGAAATAAATAATTTTATAACGTGTTGAAAAATTTTACACTATTTTGCTTAGACAAATTAATTCCCATATGAAAATGTGTATGCGTGAAGAAATAAAATTAAAACAGAGATGATCTTAATGAACAATTCAAATTGAGATATCAAAAGTTAGCGTTTGTTAAATATATGTTTAAGTACCTACGAAGTGTTTATTCATTTCTTATTTAAATATTCATTGCAAATATCCATATATATCAAGTTTTTTTTATATACCTAATTCAAAAATAATTGAAGATGTACTTAAAATACCAGTAACTAAATATTCAGTGAATAAATTAAATTCATTAGTCATAGCTGGGTATAAAAATGAAGTGGTTATTAAGCTAAACAAAGAAAAAAGTTAATATGAAACAAAATTTTGATGTACCTAGCAAGTTATGTGCGCAAACAATTCATTTCCGAAGTACAAATTGTTACAGCATTTAAACAATATTTAAATATCTGGCAAGCTATTAGACCTAGGTTAGTGAAACTTAGTAACAGAAAAGGTTCGCTGAATTTACATATAATTAATTACAATTAAGTGGCGGAAATATTGTTTAACTGCTCTTTATTCTCTTCACTGATAACTTCTCAAGAGCTCTCGGTCACGGCAATACTTTTGGATTTATTAGACCACTTGCAGAGAAGACTGCAGAATGTCTCAGACCACTCAGGCGTATTATCAGGAGTAGAAACCGAAATCCATACATGGGCGGGTTCAGCAGTTTTGATAAAGTGTCCAATCCTACGAAAATTAACCCGAGAACAGGAGTCCACACCACACCACAGTCAGTTACTTAGAGACTTAACAACTTGAAAACCATAATAATATTAAATACAGGATTAACTATGACTAAGTACAAACATTTTAACCACGTGGTCAGGGAAGCCTAAAAGACAAAAACATATATTCCAGAATTTTAGCTCGATTTTTAAAAAATAGAAAATAAAAAAATACCCTTTTTCCTATGGAAAGTCAGTGCCTATGACAAGCATCGACTGAGATGGCTTAGATCCATAGATAAAGTTTACATCTGTCAACAATGTCAACTACCATGCGGTCGTCTTTTTGCAGCGTTTCTAAATGCAGAAATGACAAAAATTAACATTATTATTAGTAATAATACCTGAAGTATGTAGGATAGGTAGCAGTTAATCCAGTTAGATTCAGTATTTTGCATTCGATTTTCATTATTTCGTTAAAAAGTGGTAAAGCTACATTTTCACTCATTAGGTACAACCACTCACTACCGATAAAACACACTTCCCGTAGGTACAGTTAGATAAAATGCCTATTTATTATAAGAAAATCGGATGAAAGGAATTGGTGGAAAACCTTTTATGTACCCACGGTAGTGTTGTCCCATAACCTAGAAAAACAAACCAGCGAACTATATTTTTGGAAAATATGTGTACCCGACACATATTCCTTTAATACATGAAATAAGGCACTAGAAAAGATAGAACACACAACTACAACGTAAACACAGGAATTACATTATTCGAAATACAGGTTTCCATAGCTCAACAATGATTTCCAACACGGAAATTGTTAGCAATATTTTGTTGTTTTGTAGCAATTTCAAAAATGTATGCCTATTTTGTTGTCCCCCTTGACTTATTCCAGTGGATGCTTGAATAGGTATGGGAAACCTACATGAGAACCACCCCCTACAATTTTCATATTTCTTCTTACTAGCCCTGTTATTTGTGTTACATTATCGAAGCATTGTCTGAACGTTTTGTGTCCATAAACTAGAAGGGAAATGGAAGGGAGGGGTTCCACCACGTAAAAAATTCTGAAAATAATATACAGGGTGTCCGGAAAGTCCGTCAGGAAACTCCGTAGCGTGATTCTACGGGTTAAAATAATAGCAGTTTGTAAGGATTTTTTTTCGAATTCTCAATTGTTTGCAAGTTACAGTTTGTCAAAGTTCAATTATTTTAATTTTTCTTTCTAAATAACTTAATTAATTCAAATTCGATTAATCTCTCCTTTGGTACATTAAGCTCTATTGGAACATTGAGAGAAAAGTTTCATTATACGCCGCTAGGGGGCACTTTACCTAGAACTCAAAATTTGTATTATTCATAACTTTTTTTCTTGCTAGATATCACAAACATTTAAACATTTCTGGAAAGAGAAACAATTTTATAAAAAATTATGTACTCTTTATTCAAGTCGATAAATGTAACCGTTTAGCAAAAAATCGCTATTAAAGTTTTATTAAAAATCAAATTTTTGATAATTCTTTCTTTAATTAATCAAGATGTTTTGCATCAAATAAATGAGAAATGGCCCAGCAATACTCAAATATTGAATACCGTGACATGGTATTTTGTTACGGACAAGCAAATGGTAATGCAGAACAAGTGCGCCGGAATTACATAGACGCATTTCCTGATAGAAGAGTACCACACGCCCAAACATTCGTCAACATTTATAGACGTCTGGGGGAGCAAGGTTCTTTTAAAAATTATAATTATGACACAGGAAGAGCAAGAACCACGAGAACTGTAGAAAAGGAAGAAAGAGTGTTGGATGCAGTAGAGATAAATTCAGCTATAAGCACAAGAAAAATTGCTGCTCAGGAGGGTATACCTCGTTCTTCAGTTTGGGAGGTTCTGCATGAGCAACTTCTTCATCCATTCCACGTGCAAAAGGTACAAGCTCTTTATGATGAAGATCCAATGCGTCGTCTACGGCTATGATGAGGATAATGCATTTATTAATAAGATTTTATTTACCGACGAAGCTGGTTTTACAAGAGATGGTGTTACAAATTATCATAATACTCATCGGTGGTCTGATGAGAATCCCCATGCATACCAGGAAGCAAGACATCAACGGAGATATTCTCTTTATGTATGGGCCGGAATTATAGGAGATCAACTACTGGGTCCTCACTTCTTTAATGGAACATTAAATGGTGACAGTTACTTGGAATTTCTTCGAACCGATCTTCCAAATTTGCTTGACGATGTTCCTTTAAGAACAAGAGCGAATATGTGGCTATTACAAGATGACGCACCTCAAAAATACCATGTCACGGTATTCAATATTTGAGTATTGCTGGGCCATTTCTCATTTATTTGAAGCAAAGCATCTTGATTAATTAAAGAAAGAATTATCAAAAATTTGATTTTTAATAAAACTTTAATAGCGATTTTTTGCTAAACGGTTACATTTATCGACTTGAATAAAGAGTACAAATTTTTTTATAAAATTGTTTCTCTTTCCAGAAATGCTTAAATGTTTGTGATATCTAGCAAGAAAAAAAAGTTATGAATAATACAAATTTTGAGTTCTAGGTAAAGTGCCCCCTAGCGGAGTATAATGAAACTCTTCTCTCAATGTTCCAATAGAGCTTAATGTACCAAAGGAGAGATTGATCGAATTTAAATTAATTAAGTTATTTAGGATGAAAAATTAAAACAATTGAACTTTGACAAACTGTAACTTGCAAACAATTGAGAATTCGAAAAAAAATCCTTACAAACTGCTATTATTTTAACCCGTAGAATCACGTCACGGAGTTTCCTGACGGACTTTCCGGACACCCTGTATATCATGGGAAATTGTTTTGCTCCTTTTACTTATTCTGTGGGGATAATATGAAAGAAAACAAGAATTATGAACGAATATTTCAATTACAATTTCAAAGAATTTATTTAAAATTTAAATACATTTTGTTGTAATTTTCAGGGCCAGATTTACAAAAACCTATCTACCCAAAACCGTCACAGTACCCAGTATATATAATAAATTAACAGTTCTAAACAATAAAATATATATCAGAATTAGACAAATTGTTAAAAATAGAAGAAAACAAAGAACATTTATTGAGTTGATTAGAATTAGAATTAAAATAATCTTATATTTTACATTTGGAAAAAAAATAAATAAGGAAGGAATTAATTAAGGAAATACAGTCGAAATTCCTACAGAACAACGAAATGTTGCACAATTTCCAAATTAGAGAATATTGATCAACTTTGAAAAGCTGTATTTCGAAATCTATTAGATTTACAGAGACGGTTCAAATTGCTGCAAATTTACTCTACTTTGAAAAAGTACACGTAGTTATAATCGACAAAACTATTGCTTCAGGGTTAAAATCGTCATAAACTGAAGAAAGATAGAAAATTGGGTGTTTTTTTGAATTTTTGACAATGTTTTGTTCGGTGCTTGAGATCGAAAACTTAGATTATTTATTGGGCCAGCATCATAAACCACTCAGCAAAAAATCAGAACTACCGGATATGATGCAGGATCTCCCTCCTTTCAGGCGACAAGGTTACTGGGCTATAATATTTATACATATTCACTTTTTACTGATAAAAGTCTTTGGCCTGTAAATGCACTTCTACAGTGGAATCATCATATGTAGATAAAAATATGATCCTGCGCATAGGTAAGTAGGTATATATAGACATTTTTTATTGTGTTGCTTCCAACGCATATGTTTATTCTGGATTTATGTAAATTGCAAGAAATCTCTAACAGTGTGAGAATTATTAACATCATATAAACTTCCGCGGCTGAAAATCACTGTTTTTAGAGTTTGAAATATTTATGGTTAATATATTACGTACAAACCTGTTCTTTACCACTCACAGTCTGTGTCTATTTTGCAGTATAGCATTAAGCAGTAAAACTTAATATAGGATTATCCTATAATAGCAGTAATATCAAAAAAAAGTTTCTATGTTTATAACAGTTTTGTCTTTCCTGAATTGTTTTCTTAGATTACAATGCTATTTCAAAGATTGGAGGTAAAACACAGTATTTGGTCAATTATTGCAGAATAAAGGATGTACTCATCTGTATGTAAAATATGATCTAGGAGACATTCCAATAGACAGGAAATATCAATTGACTTTACAGAAAATCTTTGAGATATTTGGATACATTGTAGCTGACGAGCTTTTAAAACTGACATTGTTGATAAGAACAAAATTAAGAGACGAAACATTTGCATTGGAAATGGCCTACTAAAATCTGTATTGAAAGATTTTCTTTGATAGTAAATACATTTTTTCACAGGCTAAATTTGAATATATCTTGAGTAATTCATGAAAAAATTCGTATCTTTGTACAATTGTAGAAGGGTGGAGATACATAACAAAACAAACATGAGCGGGCATATGCAATTATTCATGGCATTTATGAATCCATAATAATTCGCACAATCTCAATAGGTGAATACACCCAAATAACAAATAAAACTGAATAAATATTTACTGTTGGTGTTTGCTACATGCTGTTTTTAAATCCAGTTAGGGCATCACTAACGCGAATTTATTTGAGATATTCTAAACTAAAACAGCAATAATAGCTGTTTTAGGATATTTTTGAAATTCACTTCTGCTTGGAAATAATTTTATGAGCATAAAGTAATGAAAGTACAATCAGTATTGCCCTTCAATCTCCATTCTGATACTGACACTGAGATACAGTAATCTGAAATCGAATAACTTAATTTTAAGCAATTCTGAAAATCAAAATGTAGTTCAAAGGGTTTCGAAGGTTTCTAAAACGAGATTTTTGCACTTTAAATTGGAATATCTCAAAATCCTGAGATGATGGCGCCATTCTGAGGCCAGATTTGGATTCACGGCACCACCAAATTCCTTCGAAAATATTGATTTCTGAATGAATTTGGTTTTAAATTGTTAAAGTCCCATGCAACACACTTTTGTAAACCCGTGTAACCCGAGTTTTTTTATGTCTTTGTAAGTATGGTTTAGTGGGGTTATTTATTGGTATTTCCAATTACGTAAAAAATAGGAAATTAAATTCAATTTATCATAATCAGTGAGTAGCAAAAACAAATAGTTTTTACGATTTGTATATGTTTGTTTATTATGTTTCCATTGACTTTGTATTGTCACACCTTTTCACACATCAAACGAATTGATAAAATCTAGCATTCTTACACGCATTAACAATCTTGTAAACAAATACTATTAATAGAGAAACAACTTTTAATGTTATTCACAATATATTATTAATAATATACGGTCTGTTGACTATTAGACGTTTTATAAAAAAAAATATTCTTGATACAAAATTTTTTTGTTTTTAAAATAATATCGATACACTGCTTTTACCTTCAGCGACATGAAAGAATCCTAATAAATAATTTTGTAAAACATAATGCAAGAATCTTAATTTGTGGCTTGTTTCAGTGTTTAAATGAAATATAAATTGCTAGGTAAAATAAAAATTAGGTAAAAACAATAGACGAGAAGTTGCCTGTGTGTGGAAGTAAATAAACAATGGACTCGTTTAGTAGTGACGTCACATACATCAAATAATAGGCAACCCACACTGCCATAAATTTCTCAATTTTTTACTAAATCGATTTTCTACCCCATTTATTGTTTTGCCTTAAATATCGCGATATTCTGGCAATATTAGAAATGTTTAGGAAGTTTCAAACACTGAGTGACAAACTAAAAGAATTACAGAATTTACATATTTAAATTCGTAGAAAAATATTGAATTTTATAGAATTTACATAATAAAATATCCTCTGTACTTGGTTTACATGAAATTTATCTACCAATAGGAAGTTTGATTATATGTCAACATTTTGATTTCTGTTTACCAGTATATACTTTCTTGCTTTCTTTCGCTAAAGTTCTGTAACAATGTCATTATGCGCATCATGCTAATTGGTCAATTTCGCTAAATTCAATCAGCAATTAAAACAACTGAGATTAATAAAAACGGAACGCCGCGCACCGCGCAACACGTAGATGTTCAACCGTAAAAACGTCGACCCCTCTTTTAAAATGCACTTCGATCTCTTAATGGAAAATAATCGATTCACCAAACATTCGCTGTTAAGAAAATCGATTCAAAATATCGCAAATCGCGTTTAAAAAGATCGATTATTTATAAAATCGATTTAAATCGGGCATCCCTACTCGTGAGTTAACTCACCACTCACCTATGGCGTACTGATGATAACTAATAAGCTCGAGACCAGTATATGTTGACTATTTGCTGTAGATTTTTTAGGTTATTTTTAGGCTATGCTGGTTGTTGACAGTTGTTTAATTGGAAAAAATATATTGAAATATACAAATATTGTTTTATCACAATATAATTTAATCAACACCAGAAGTGTATCATTGAAAAGGAAATAATATTTTTTAATGGAAACAAATGCTTTTTTAAACAAAACAACTGCATTTTTGCTTTAAAAAAAAAATGATTTGGTATCAAGAAATTAATATTTGTTTGACCCTATACAAAAAAATAATTTATTTCCATGAAACAATTTTTTTTTACAGGTACATTTTTTTTCGGTGTAATCCATGGACTCCTAGAGGTCCGCATTTCTTCCCAAGAAATCCTCAGTTTTAAAGAACATTTAATAACTTATTGTTGCTTACTCTAAATTCAAATGAAAGTCAAAGTAATTTATAATATTGGTAATGTTTGCACTGTAGTGAATTTACTACACAAATTTACATTTATAAAAGAACTTTTTCATTATATTTCTAGTAATATAAGTGAAAATTGTTTAGATTTGCTAAGTAGAACAGCACAAATCTTCATATTAACTATTATATTTCCCATTTTATGTTTTATGTTTAAAATACAGCCCCCCCCCTATTTTTCCATTATTATCATTTGATGTGCAATTTAGAATTACCTAATATTTTATACTCTTTAAAAATGTGACTTATATCTAAATAGGTAACTACAACCATAAAACAATAAAAAGTATAGCGAGATAAATAAAAGACCGCTGGTCTAGATATTAGAATCTATTTAGATTATGCTTGTAAATCCAAAGTATATTATAAATAAGAAATTTGGCTTGCTCGATGTACGTACCTATATAATTTGTCAGACATTTTCCTTTGTATTGTATGTAAAAGTAATTTAAAGGTGATACGAACTTAGCATGAATTCTTAATTCGATAAGCCGTGGAAAAGTAATCCGAAAAAAAATCAGATCACGTCATTTCGTAGCATTAACCTCGCATACAGTCGTTTCCTTTCTACTGATATATGGGGCGGCATACCAATTGTTGGTTTAATTTTCCTTTTTAAAATTTGTGATTACCATACAAATTACTATATTTGTCTAGCATGTTAATGGTTACTCTCCTATAATAAATACCATACAGGTTAATAATTCCTTAGTGGAGTGCCAAATGGCATTTCAATTGTTTACTAATTTCTGCATGGGTTATAATATGCATGTAAAGTTTATATGAAATATATTATATAGGATACTTGCCTTTTAACGATTTTCAAAATATTTAGTTTATTGTTAATATGCAACATCTATCACATCATATAACTCATGAAATATGATATAATTTCAAAGATTTTAAAAGAAAGATTTCAAAACTAAAATAAATGAAATGAGATTTATGCGCAGGAGAAAATACGCTTTTTTAGCTAAGACTGTAAATATTTTTGTAACAATAGCATAGCTGGTTTCCTGGTTCAATAGAATGTACTGACACCACTTTACTGTCAATGTTAAACACGTTACTGCCATTAAAAGTTACTTTCGGATTATAGCCGAAAAATTGTAAAAAATATGTTTGCTGTTATAGCAATTTAGATCACTAGTATAGCAAAGCTATTGCCTGTGATTAGAGAATTATTTTTTAGTATTAATACCATAGGTGGTATTTCTTCTGTCCCAGCAAAATTTATTTTATAAAGACGTTGGAGAGTATTCATATAGGTTTTGTTCTCTCAGCAGTGTAAAAGGTATTTTGATGTCCACATACGCCAGTTTGTTATTATTGTTGTTAGTAATGTTTTTAAAGAACTATAAACTGTTACAGTGAAACTCCTTTTAACTATTATCCGAATTTGGTAAGTTCTAGTCACAGAACCTGTTTTGATTTTGCTGGGTAGTATGATAAAAAGAAATGTAGAGTGACCGCAACGTAAAGGTTTCCAACCTAACACATATACTACACTAATAAAAATTTGTCTGTAATTTTACATATCTTTATGTTGACAATTTGTGACCAGTGTAAAGTTATGTAAAATTGCGTAATAATTTTGTAAATAAAATAAGTGCACTGTAATATTACAGAAATAAACATGAATAAAATTCCATATTATGTTACGTGATTTTACAACTTTTATGCTAAATTCCAACATAAATTTGCGTCACTACAATTTGTATTGATTTATACATAGTAATTTTTAGGTTGGAATTGTAAAATATAGATATGTAATTTTTTTGAGTAGATAATTTATTATTTTTTTATTTTATATATTTATATTTACTGGTGTGTAAAAGTGTATTGTTCACCCATCATCTAAAAATCTATTGCAATGTAGACGTTAGAAAATATGTTAAATATTTTCTCTGAAAATACTACATAATTATTCTTGAACCATCAGTATACATATTCCTTGGTTTTTGCAAATATTTGTAGATATACGTATATTTATGTGAAAATAAATATTTTTAGCTCGAATTTTAATTACATTGTATTACCACACTATTTCTGAAATTTTCTAATTTTAATACCAACACATACACTTGATTATTCTTTAATATATAATGAAATTAAAATTTTCCAGTAAATATTATGTAAAAAGAACATAACAAAATATGGAAATTTCCTCCCATTTTTATCAGTGTACTTTTAAAAGGGCGAGCCGATGGACTAATAAGACTTTTGAAAGACATCAATGATTAAATCGTGTCAATAATTAATTTTCTCTAGACACATGTGCGACGACAAAATGTTACACTGATTCTGATTATAAACCTTTACGTTGTTACATTCTACACAAAAAAAACTTAATGAACAAATAATCCAGTGTTATTGGTTTTTGGGTAATTGGTATACAAATCAACCAGTAGCGTCACGCAGCTGCAGTATTTTGGACATTTATTAATTGATTTAATTCGATATTATTTCTAACAACATATTAATACATATGACATATTATCATAAACTGAATATTTATTTCTTATAAAATCGTGTAAACATTATTTGCAATCATCTAATGTTCAAAAAGGTAATCAAATAAATGATGCATTGGTTTTGGAATGAAAAAGAAATGAAAACTATATATTTTTCTTGTTAAATTAGTCGTTTTAAAGAAGCAGCATGGTTAACTTATTTTTCAAACATAATTAAATTATTTTTAAATTTCATAGTGGCGCTACTGATATTGCGCACAAATGTCAAACTCTACACGTCAATATATTTTTAAAATTTTTGTTTCTTTTTTTCTCTATAACAAAGTATGCGTCTAACTTTGTTTAGAGATTTTGTATAGACTATCAATTAATGGAAACAATATGTTTAACATTTTGCATTTTTTTAATACAGTATTTTTTGTTTTCTATAAGCCATAATTTTATCCAGTAAGTATTTTTTACTTAGGTGGCCTTATTTTTTCTCTTTTATGTGTTTACTTTATCAATTACCTTTTTTCATAGTTATAAAAATTATTTAAAAAATTTTAAAAATAAATTACGTATTACATTTTTTATCCATTTCACCTCTATGTTTGTGTATGTTATTGGAAGAAAAATATTTGCCTATATATTTACCTTATTTAAATAAAGAATATATTAACCTCGAGAATGTCCTATATGTTTATGCTTAAGATATTTAGAAACTGAAATTTAAATTTTATTGAGTAATTATACCATTGAATGTGTTATTTTACTTAAAAAGTGAAAAGGTATTTGAGTATAATTTATCTAATTATAAAAAAACAATAATTTGCATATTGTGTACCGATCTCATTTGTAAAATATTTTTATTCCTATAAAAACCTGAATAAACTAATACACATATAAGCTGAATGTACAATCATGTGCAATAATAATGATGCTCTTTAAATTTAATTTTGCGATTTATTTGGAACTGCTGACGTATTTGTAATGAAATCTACTTTCAGCTTTTAACATTAGTCCTTAGTTGTTTCACTCACCAATAGATATTTAATTAAGTTTCTACACAGAACTTCTAGAAGTTCAAAAACTATTTTGAGGGAGTGCCATTACTATTGCAAAAGCATGTACAATGTAATCACTAATTTATTTCAACTAAAAAAGCTAAATATTATAGTATTTAGCTTTTTTATTATAGTATTTAGCTTTTTTTTTTAAAAAAAAAGAACCATTGATAACGAAAAACTTAAAAGAATATACTGGATGTGTTATTTCTAATCCGCCAACTTGAACTTTTTGGTAAAAGTATTAAAACAACAAATTTAAATTTGGTACGAATTGTAAATATATAAGGTAAAATAAAAATTCTTAGTTTTTGGTCGGTGTTCCATTGTCTTAAACCATAATACATAATATTTTTTAAATAAATGCATTATTTCAAAAAATTTCATATTTTCAGATGTTGCAAATAGTTTGAATATTCAGTAAAGCCAAATAAGAGCCAATCATAAAGCGTTAGGTTTTTTTATATAACAAATATGTTTAATAAAACTCTAGTTTCTGTTCTTCCGTTTTCTTGAAGAATACACGCCCCCTAAAATGTGATACTTAAGTAAATGTGTAGTTTACAGATTTTGAGAAATCACTTATTTCGTTCAAGACAAACCATCGAAGGTAAATTGCATTTATATATATATTCTGTAAATATTTATTTAAATCAATATGTAGGTATATATTTGTGAGAAAATACTTTTGTTTCTATTTTAACTTTATTAATTAACAATGACTGACAAATACTAATTCATCTGTTTATTTTCTTTCTTATCGTAGTAAGTTTTAAGAGCATTCCAGAAATAATTTAGAATTTTAGGAGAAATAAATCAAAATTTACAGCTAAGCAATTTTTTTAAATTTTCAAAGTTCAAACTCCAGACTAGTGTCATCTATATCCGTATTTTAACTACCAGCCATCATCCACAGGGTAGTGAGATTATTAAACGTGATACTTTTGTGCTTTTTATTGTTTAATATCTGCAACCTTTACCTACAGGGCACACTGATGAAGACAGCCTTGTTTTCGGCATTTTAGTGAGTTGACGCCCAAAATTTCATTATGTATTTTTTTCGTTGGCTTCAGCAGTGCAGCACTTCACTAATAGCAAAAAAGGACTAAGCTGATTACCCCTGACCCATAGACTCCGTTGAATACTGCCGGCGCACACCATTTTTGATAATTTCACCGGACTAAACGTTATAAGATCAGAAACTTTCCTAACATGCTTTAAGCTCCCTTGAGTCAAAATAAGCCGATGTAGATCGAATCATCTTAGTATAATTTTGTTCCCTTAAGAATTTACATTTAAAGACATCTATTAGACTATTTTAACTTTATTATTAGATTTTGTATTTTTTTTACTGTATTGTACAGGTAGTTAAGGCTAACGGTGAAACACGTGATCAAGTTTTGTTAAAACCAGATATATCGCTGCGCAGAGTAAGACTATGTTGACGTGTTGTGACAAAACGCTGAAATATGTGCTGCCTAGAGGCTAATGCATTTGGGATGGAGACAAAACGAAGATACACTGAAATAAAGGTATCACAACTCGGTTCTCAATTATGCCGTTTTTTTTAAAATAAAGATATAACTAAATTAAACATTTACCATCTTGTAGAGGGACAATTTCGGCATCTGATATGGACTTTTACAACTTTTTTCAGTAGGGTCTAACTTTATAAATTCAAATTGTCGGTGCTTCGGAAGTTATTTGTCAATTATGTTTTACGAAACATATATCGCGTTTGTAAATCAACGATTCAAGTTATGTTCATAATTTTTTCACAACATATATAAAAAACTACAGCGCTTCTAATGGTACATACCAATTTTTAATAACTTAGCCTTTTCGAAAAAAATTGTTCCAAAGTCAATACCAGTAAATTTGTGCATTAAAAACTTTATTATGTGGAGAGCTACATTAATTATTGAAAATAGAACTATAGTTATATCGAGACAAATGTAGTCGATAGTATGAAAAAGTTTTTTAAAAAAAGTTTACTTCGCTACGTGTTACGGTTTTCAAGAAATTGAATTTTACATATGCTCGTGTTTGGTGTGTAAGCTAAGTTTATACTTGCGGTGCAGAATAGGACAATGCATTCATTCGGAAAGTCAGAAACATCTATATTTTCCATAATTTTTATGTCGAATAAGATTAAATTTTAGTTTTTTATGCTCGTATTTTTTTAATAATGAAAACTTATCGTAGATCATAGAAAATACATACATAGATCTACCAAAATACTTACTTATTTTAATTATATCTGTAGATGTAAATATTCTTATAATAAAAATTTACTTGATAATAAAAATTGTTCAATATTTATAATTAAGTGTATGAAACTAATGGTTAAATGTGGGGTTAGGATAGCTACAAATGCGTGTCTTACAGACGCTTTTCAAAATTATTATTTTATTTGAGTAAAATTTAAACAGTAACTGTGAATAAACACAACGTCAATAAGTTACCTTTGTTGTATATGTTATATTTTTTGAGATTTCAATAGTTAAAAATACAATTTTCACTGCGAGAAATACGGCGATGTAAGTAAGCGGTTCTTAATTTTTATTTCTGTTAAAAACTTTTTTCATAAAGTTGTGTGAAAATCGAAGTACTTACTACTTAAACATGTAGTTTCAAAGGAACAAACAAATTCCATTTTTAATTGTTATGCTACTTTTCCCATAAATACTCAAGTAGTTAATTTATATTTACAATGTTATCAAGTATACTATAGAAATTAATAAAATCTTAAAATAATGCATTGCATTATTTTACTGAAAAAAAATATTTTTTTGTGCTATTTATTTTATTAAACTCTTTTGTACTTTTCGAAAAATAATAGTAGGTCATGATATTTTGGTACATAAGGCATTTCACACATATTTTTATTGTTGATTTTTTTGGAAAACATAATTCCTGATAGTTAATTTTATTTATAAAAATTCATAAAATAGAAAAATGAACAGAATGCTTTGTATATGCTTGTAAACAGTAATTTTTTATTTTTCTTCGGTTTTGGCATAATTATGTTGATTGACATTTTTCACAAAAAAATAAAGATGAAAAATTTGAACATTGTTTACTTTCGAACACCATATTTTATCATAAGTTGGACTACAGTTTGTAATATCTCAAGACAAGCAACATTTTTTTTAAATCAAGAATGATCTTTTATTAAATAATCGACATTAAAATAGTTGACCAGAATGCGTTACCCCATCTAGAAAGGCACTTTCTAACAAAGAAATATCACTTTTAACGGTAGGATCCAAAATAGTTCCACTAATTGCGATGCTTAATTTTTTGTTTGTTCCTTTAATACTAAAATATAAATACTTTCACTTGACATAGGGCTCAACTTAAATCAGAAAATATGGAATAAATAGATAATTTCATTTATAGAATAAAATGCTTTTGACACATTTTTTCTTTCTATGTGTATTTCTACTAAGTTTGGATTTGCAACAAGTAGTATATTATTATGCGACAAAAATAAAATCAGATAAACAAAACCATATTTCAATAACATTTTTATATATTCCATAAATCTCAACTATCCATTTGCATTCCCCATTTTTTAATATTTATTAAAAATATTAATTATATTTTAATGAATACGTCTATTTAGCAATGTCTTAGCTGGTGTCTATTATTCAGTAGGCAGACACAGAATATTATATTAAAAATAATCTATATTTCTGTATTTGAAAAATATTATATTTTTAGTTTCAAGATTTAACAAATTCGTAATTATAATAAAGCTATTAAACTACAATACGTAATCATTTCTCTTTGTCTTTTATAAAATCCGTCGCGTGTCAGTCCTTTTATTTTATTTTTTCGGTTTTCGTTATAAATAATATATATGTTATTCTATTTTTTATATACTACAAATATTATTTTACATCGAGTGAAAAATTTTAAATAAAAAAATAATTTTACATTACTCAACATTTTAAGAAACAGCATTGATGTACAATAATATTTGTAGTCTATTTAAAAAAACGCTTATTTTTATCATTTTCCGTTGAGCAGTTATTGAGCGAAAACGTGGCGAAAACTATATTCCGTATGAAGCATTTACCGTTAGCCTGAATCACTTCTCTCAGTGTTGGACATTTAGAATCTAATGTGATCGTCTCTTTTATCAATGCCACCGCAAGGTGGCAGCATTTTATTGCTAACAAATATTTTTTTAGTTTTCGCTCAATAGCTCCTCAAGGGATAAAGATAAAAATATGCGGTTTTTTTTAATAGACTACAAATATTAATTTACATCGACGCTGTGTTTTGAAATTTCGGAAAAGAGCAAAATTCATTTAAAAAAAATAATTTTACAGTTTTTCAAAACACAGCGTCGATGTAAAATAATATTTGTAGTATATTTAAAAAAACCGCATATTTTTATTTTTATATTTATTTAGTTATTGAGCGAAAACTTTATATCGTCTTATAGAGCGCTCACCGTAAGCCTTAAACTAATATAAATCAATTTTCCTACAATTCCTATTAATGAAATCATATGTACCTATGTTCTCTGATACCAAATATCTATGAATATGCCAATGAACAATTCCATAGACAAAGTTATATTCGTTAAATTATCTAAAGCAAAAATTAATCTAGTTTAATTTACTACAAAAAAGTCATACCTGGTTTAATAAAATTATTGGTCAGTGGTTGCGCGGTTTAAGGCGCCAGTACTTGAATTGAGGTGACTAGAACGCGGTGGGTTGGACCCCCGCAGCCGGTAAACCGTATCTAAGCTATATTCGTGGAGAGGATTGGCACCCTCTCTGCGGGTATGGTAGGATGGACGAATGTTGGATTGGGTCAATGTGAGAGATTGATACCGGTCGACATTTGAGTACCCCCCTAATTAATGAAGTTTTCAAGGTTTCCCTCATTCCTGCACTGAATGGTGGTTAAGGCCTACCAATGTAGGTCGTTCCTGGGCGCAAATGCGGCCTGCTTAATAATAATATGCCGCCCCCTCTTCCGCACAAATCTTCGACTTCTGGGCTAATTCTTGTGATTAGAATGAGGGGTAGATATATTACTATTATTATATTATTATTGTATAAGTACTTAAGTTTACTATTGAAACTAGGAACTAAAAAATTCAACCACAATAAATGAGATCTAACCTATTTCTACATTTCAACAAAAAATTATTTCATAAAGGGTAGATTGATTTGGATGAAGTAGGTGAATGTCATGTATTTAATTTATAATTCATTGACATTGAATTGACATTGTCGATATTTAATTTAAGTTTTTTAAATTTTATCTTAAAAATGCAGAAGTATCCCATCTGTACTGATTGAATTTTCGAGTTTTCAGTTTCAACAGTGAACTGAAGTACTTATAGAATATTTTTGTTAAACTAGGTTTAATTTTTTTGTAGTAAATTTAGCTAGATTAATTTTGGTTTTAGATAATATTGAATAGAACTTTGTCTATGGAATTGTTTATTAGCGTATTTGGTATCAGAAAACATACATATGACTTTACTGACAGGCAATGTACGAAAATTGATTTTTATTATATTAAATACCTTTAGAATACAGTAAAAAATATTTTTTTTATATTAAACAAAAAATTAGAATCAATTTTACATTATATAGCATAATATAGCAGCACAATATCAACACTATATACACACACCGTAAAGAGTAGGTATCTACTTAAAGTAAAATCATTATAAAATATGTAAAATTTAGTCCAGTGAATTTCCATATTGTTTATCAGTGAAACCATCGCCTCCACAGAATGCATGTTGGGAATTAAAAGAAATCAAGTTCACTCGCCGAATGCATGTACGAAATAGCGAAATAGCCATCCTCATCCTGCCATTAACCTTGTCCCATTGATATTCTAAAAATGTATTGTTGTAGCGTGCGTTTGTTTTGAATAATTGATACGGTAGTTGCACACACACACACACATCCCTTCTACTTGTCGGCGTTCATCAAGCGAAACCTCTCTTCTCTCGAAGAAATTCTGCTTCCTCACCAACCTCATTTCTATCTCAAATAATACCGTTGCAGTTGTTCTTCACGAGCATCGTAGATAATCAGAGTCGGCTCAGTGTACAACCGCCGATCGTTTATTCTCTTTTCCTGTAGCATTTTTCGTTTTATTTCTTGATTGCGCTCTGGGCACGAGCGGAATTTTATTGGTATACGGTATTGTGATTGTTGTCATTTTGTTTAGTGGTCAGAGTTTTAAGGTGTCTGTAGGTGTTTGTCGGATTTCTTAAATGGTGCTGATTGTTTCCACATCGTGTGTATAATCAATGAATAAGTTTTGTACTTTTGGAAAACGTGATAATATCTTTGACTCCCAGAAAATGCTGCTCCTACCGGATATTACTCTTCCACAGGTAACTGATTAATTATAGTTTTTATTATCTTCTACACTTACTTATTTTACATTTTACTTGGTTCCACTCATTTGAATTAGAAATCAGGCTACTTAAGAAGTATTAAGAAATATCTACGTAGCTACTATGTTCCTATAAAGTTCTAAAATTATAAACATTATAAACTTGATATTGTTTTAAAATCCATTATAATAAATATAGGATTATAGACTATTGCAGTTTACCAATAAAATGCACTTTATAATAACAATTATAGGTTTATTAACAGTTATTGTAGAAATATGTACAACTCATCTGTTCTTATAGTAATGAGACAACAAAATGCAATAAAATACTAGCCAAAAACCTTATCCTACAATATAAGAAATGTTTAACGATACATGACCCGGCCCCTACAAAAAGGTCCACCAATTCACAGGGTGATGCGGCGGAGCCGCTCAGTACTCGCTACATGGTTAGCAGGATAAACCTTAAATAATGGAACAAAGTGCAAGAGTAAATTTCTAACGACAAAATAATACGATGTAGACAAACTTACCTTATTGTCTTTATCCTCAGAAACATCGTACCTTAATTCAAAAGTTGATGGTTAAATTGATACAGGGTGTCAATGTAAAAATTTTCAGTGTTTGTAAATAACTTTTAAAAAAATCCAAATATTTGCATACATTTTGGAGATCGGTTTTTTGGGGGCGTTTCTAATTTTCATCACTAGTAGAGTATGTCACTTATGACACATGATGCCTCTTTTAAATGGCAGAACATTTTTGCGTCTTAGTGTATCCATCTAACTATTGAAACATAGATTCTCTTGCCTTTTTAATCTGGAAAAGGTATACCTTATTGAAGTCGTTAGGATTAACCGCTTTCGAAAAATTCAGTGCACCAAGTAAAAACTATTTTACTAATGACCTCAAAATTAGAAACAAATTTGAATTTGTCGCCCCCAAAAAAAACCCCAGTCTTCAAAATATGCAAATATTTCGATTTTTTAAAAAGGTATAAATGTTGAAAATAAAATTTTAACTTTAACACTCTGTATGTTTTTAACCATCAACTTTTGGACAAAGATAAGTTTAGCTCATCGCTTATCTTGTTGTTAGGAATCTATTCTTACTCTGGGTCTCATTACTTAAAATTCACCCTGTAGATAAAAAGTTTGCCGTGATGTAATACAAAAATTCGAGTAAATTTCGTAGCTTCATAAATTTTAATTTTTTTACTGATTTAGTGACTTAATAATTAGGTATTCAATAGTACTAATTTTAGTTCCATTGAACATATTTGACACGTTTTTATTTTAAATATTTTATTTTTGAATCAAATGTTATCAAAAAATTCTCAAATTTGACCAATACATTGATCTATTTACTGCAACATGTAAAAGGGTACCATGAATATAGCTAAGTATGGGATCTTTTTGAACAATTTATTGAACCAAATACTAATTGATGCAAAACAAGTTTAAGTGTACTTAAAGTGTTCAGCATGCGTGATGGTGCGCAAAAAGAACACTTCTTTTCGAGTTAAAAACCTCATAGTTTTTTCAGATATTGCCCTTCCTTTGCTTTTTTCTACATTCGTCATAATTACAGCTTTAATATTAATACGCATTAATACTAAAGCTAGTAATTAACTGTGCACTGCTACTGAGAGATTAAAGGTAAAGAACTTCGTTTTTTCGTCTTCTCATCACTATTAAGGTGAGTTCTCATTACTCAATTTTATTGGCTAATTTCATTAAATATATGCCACCGAAATAAAATAGTTTAATTTGAACATGCATTCAACGATATCTTAACACATATTTTAAATTCAATTCTATATTCAATGGGATAGCTTCAATAATGTTTATTAATGAAATCGACTAGTGAGAATCGGTCCTTACTCACTGAAATTGAAACAAGAAATATGTTTTTTACTGTATATACCCACAATGTTTTAGCTTAATATTTTTTTGGGTATGTTGCCATTTCTAAAAAAATAGACAAATAATTAAAAAATAATTTAACAAACTTTCGCGCCCAAATAATTAGACCCAAATCAGCATATTATTATGTATTACCTAAGCCAAACGTGACATTTTTCATCTATATGTTTTATTAGGTATTAACAATACTGTGAGAAAGTGAGTACTCCGCGGACTAAAGTCCCGACCAACATTAAATTACACTCAAAATATCTACCCATATATTCTTTTATTATTAGCCTTTGCTGATTTTTTACTGAATTGTAAAGGTATTTAAGTTAATATAAATCAATTTTCCTGCAATTTCTATTTTTCTGAAGTCAGAAGTATTCCATTAAAAAAATGGAAATTAGTCTGCGAAAGATATTTAATATTAATTTTGAGGTTTTTATTTTTTTAGCTTTTGTATTTTTTTTTCAATATCCACTTGACAGATATACTTTTTGCTATTTTCTACCATGATTTTCAATTTCTTCACAAAAATGACTTGTCTCAAAATTAAGTTTAGTAACAGTGCTGAAACAGTTCTCAATAAATGATCACCATCTTGATATTTTTATTAAAAATATATATGATTGCTACTAATTTTAATGAAGAAGTGTTGAGTTGAGTTTAACAAGATGGTGATCATTTATTGAGAACTGTTTCAGCACTGTTACTAAACTTGATTTTGAGACCAAGTCATTTTTGTGAAGAGAATGAAAATCATGGCGCAAAATACGAAAAAGTATATTTGTCAAGTGGATATTATTATTAAAAATATATATGATTGCTACTAATTTTAATGAAGAAGTGTTGAATTTGGAACGTTGCTGCTTTCACTAACAGGACCATATGATAAGTAACTATTAACAGTAAATGTTATTATATAGTGATTATGCCTATTTATTTACTTAATTAATGCCACATTAAATTTTTTTGTGTTTATTATTGTGTTACATACTGACATTTAATTTTGAGACTTTCTAAATAATAATTTCAGAGTCAGATCCAGATAAAATTTAGCACAATTGGTATCTACTTTGATTCTACTTGATCCTTAGCTATTATTTGCAAACTATAAATAGCATCTGTTTAATTTTAATTGATCGAATTAATACATATATTGCATAAAACCTTCATTCGGAACAAAACGGAAATGAAAGCAGTCATAATGTTAAATGATTAGAAGACTTAATAGACTATAATGGCCACAACACTATAAAACTGTCTATTTATTTTCATAGTTATGTATTAATCCTCACATTTTGTTGATAGATTTTTTTAAATTAATTTTAGTTAGCAAAAGGAATAACAACTAAATATCTTCCTATGTGCGTACCCCTCTACAACATATTAGCTATAAATACAATTTTTAAAGTGTTTTATTAATAAAATTCTGTTATAAAACTGTAAAAATATTATCATTTGTCTGGCTAACAGTTACTATCATATATTCTCGCGTACAAAATTTAGTATCGTCTACCAGATGCATGTGGTATACTGAATATAACTGGATTAAAATATATGTGTGGTATTAACATTTTTATCTATATATACTTCCATATTTAATTTGATATAATAAACTATGGCGCTAATAAATAAATGTCACCCATGTAATTACGAAAAAATAATTTTAAAGTAGGTATTACTAAATGATGTAATTGTAAATTTAATAAGCAACATATGTTGAAAACATCAAATGAAAAAATAGATTGTTACTAAGTTATTTTGTAAACTTTCAATTATGTAAATCCTTTTACATCTACATCTACTTAACATTCTAAAAAATTGAATCCACGATTCACATTATTTAAAGAGCCAAAATATTTGTGGGTATTTATATTAGTGAAATTAAAAGAAAATCGTAAATTTGACGTAAATGTAATCAGAAGGTGTATGTGCTAATCAATAATTTATTATTAGCTTGAGCTACTCACCACAAATTATTTGCAATGCTTGTATTTACACCTCCCAGTACACATCAGATTTACTATGTAGGAATAAAGTAATAATGTGTAAGGTAGTATTAATTAAATCAATGTAAATTGCAATGCTACTATGTATTTAAGTAGATTCAGAATCGATAATATACGTAGATATATCTGATATAGATTTTCAATAGTTTTCCGAATGACTGAATAACATTAGATTAGCTTAAGAAGTTGGGTTTAATTTATTTAAAATACATACAGGGTGCTTTCTAAATCTGTGTCATAACTTCAGGAGGCAGTTTTTTAGATAACTGAATCATAATACCTTAAGGTCAGCGTATTTCTCGCCATAAAAGGGTCAAATTTGTGGTGTTATTTAGGCATACAAATCTCGAAAAATAAAACACGTAGAATAAAAGTAATATCAAAAATAAAATTCTTAATATTTTGTTTATCCACATTTACTGTTTAAATTCTCCTCAAATAAAATAATAATTTTTAAAAAGCGTTTGACCTATACATATTATTTTACTATTCTAACCACACATTTTAACAATTATTTTCACATACTTATAAACAAAAGTGAAAAATCTTATATGCATAACTATGTAAATTTAACGTATAACAATATTTTCAACTGCAATTAAATTTTTAAAAATACGTATTTTGAAAGATTTTTGTACCTAAAAATTTGTTGGTTAGACTGTTTTCTGTCGTTATATATTTGTTTTACTTCGGTAACCTTGAATATTTTCAGGTGACATGAGATAACATTCCTATTATTTCCTAAACTCCTATATTATTCAGTTTTTAAATGCCTAAAATTAATTGTATTTGTAGAAAACACTATTTCAAGAGTACGTCGCCCTTAATAAGATTATGGTTTAAAGACAATGGTTTATTTTTGTACAAGTTGTTGTTATTTAAACAAAATTTCCGCTTATCCGAATCTCTCTGAAAATATCACTTAGATTGGTTGCCTTTACTGTCAATTTTATTCACGTACATTTAAAATTTTGCATGACTAAAATCGCTCGTCTTAGATGTTTTACATCAACCTAATGAAAATACATACGCACATAAAACGTTTATTATGACTTGCAAAAATTGGTGTTTTCATAACGAGAAGTAGAATTAACTTATAAATGTCGAGGTATTACACGTTGTGGGATATTTATTTATATGCGTTAACTTTTTGTAACTTGAACACGAAGGAGAGTTTACCTATCGACGACAATGTTTGGAAGGGATTCGAGATGCTTAACTAATTTTTGTACAACCATTATATGAATACAAAGATGTTAACTAACAAAATATCTAAAAAATATTAAAATCATTTTTGTCTCGTGTCTCGTATATCCACCAAACTAAGGGATTCGAGATGCTTCACTAATTTTTGTACGACCATTATATGAATACAAAGATGTTAACTAACAAAATATCTAGAAAATATTAAAATCATTTTTGTCTCGTGTCTCGTGTCTCGTATATCCACCAAACTAAGTAGGTTTTGTCGTTACCATGGATACGCTTGAAAATTTATTTTTAAACGTCAATTTATTTATTTTAGTGAGTGTGAGCATGAGTGCATTAGAAAACAAAAATAATTCAGATATTGGAGAGGCCTTGGGTATAGGATGTTCTTCGGTGATTCCTGAAAAATCTAAAGAACGTTACGAAAAGACATAATAGTTTCAAAAAGTGGTTTATTGAGTATTTTTTCACGACAAATAACATAATTTAGTTAAGTCAGTCCTGTCAAAATCAGAACAGTAAATAATTACCATTCTAGGCTCCAAAATAAGACGAAGAGTCTATATAAATTTGTATCGAGATGCAGGGTATGAAAGGTTAGTTCCTGATGACGGTTTTTAATTAGCTTTCCCAAACGCGTAGAGAGAAATTAATGAAACTTGGCACAATCCCATAATTTTTTGAAAATCTAAAAAAAATTAACACAGTGTATGTTATTTTCATAATTTTATATCAAAAAATGAAAACTTAAGATTTTTGCATAAAAAAGGTACTCTTGTTGAAGTACGATGTTGGCAACAATTTTCGAGTAACATATTTTTATAATCTCAGCGCATGTTGATGGTTCATTAAAAACCTATCAGACTTTAAACATAGTTGACTTTTAAATGAAAGAAAATAAACAATTTTGAAATTTTTATACTTTCAGTTTTGATTGGTAGATCGTGTGGTTTTTTGTTCTTACCATATACGTGTTTAGCTATAAGCGATAAGCAATAATTGTCGCAAAAAATTAATTACTATTCAAACGCTAAATATACGGATATATTGTTAACATTCGGTGAGTGCCACATAATCTATTAATCAATGTTTAAGTGTATGGAAATGGCAAAGTTGTTTACTTTATTTCATTTAAAAGTCAACTGTTTCAAGTCCAATAGGTTTTTAATGGAACAGCATGCAATGAGATTATAAAAATCTATGTTTTCGAAAACTGTTGCCGACATCGACTTCAACATGACTACCTTTTATTTTGTAAAAATTTTACTATATTAATTATTATTTTAACTGCGTGTGCTTGATTTTCCAGATTTTGAACTGCTACGTGCAATACATAGTAAATTCCCTGCATGAGTATCACAACAATTATTAAAAACGCCGACTACCAAACAATATAGTGTTTTCAGTAATTGATGTGATGATTATGCAAGTAATTACTAACACTGACCATAGTTAGATATCTTAATTATTTTTGACAGATAAGTTAATAATATTTACATATCAATGTGAAATACATGAAATGCAATAATAAAATTAAAATACACATTAAAATTAAAAGAAGCTTCGTCTTGCTCCTGTTGCACAAACTAACTTTCAAAATATTTTATGTGAACACAGTGAACATCATGTGACTACTATTTATCAATCAAATTATTATTCATTTAGATACCTATTTAATTGAAAGCATAAAAAGTATTGATTTCGGCTTACTTTTTAACGTAGGTACCCATTAGTACCATTTGGAATGTAAGAAGTATATATTTATAACATTACAATATAACGGTGTTTCGGTGTTTCTGTATATCAAAAACGAACCGGCGATTTTATAATATAACATGATGTATCAACCAACGCAACGTTGAGAATATGTTTAATTTAAAATGCACATGTTATTGTGTGTTTACTAGGAATTATATTTTTTATCTCAAAATCAAATGTTTCTCTCCACTTTCAAGTAATGTGAAGCTTTCTGATTTGATTTTCCATGTGAGATGTACTTACTTTAAAATATTTTGTCTTTGTCTCTTTAGGTATCTCGAAAGTTTCAAAATAACTCCGGTAACAATTATCCGATTTTAATGCGGATCAGTTTTATAAGAAAAAAATCTAGGGTCTAGAACGCCCTAAATCATATTTTTTGATACAAATAAAGTAATCTTGACACCTTTCAACTTTTATTTGCAATTTCAATCAGTACTTCGTTATTTAATCAATAGTTTGTTAAGTAATATATGGAAGAGTTTTAAATACATTTTTCTTTATGTTACGTAAACAGAAGATGATGAAGAGAAGAAAGTTGTCATTTATTTGCTTACTTGTTAAAAAATGATGAGTTTCAGATCTCATTCAAAATCAGAAGTAGAAAAGAGATTTATAAAAACGAAAGCTGAAACTCAAACAGATATTTGGCCAAGATCATTAACCTAGTGAACATTTCGGTTGTTCACATCATAAATATTTAGGTTATTCTATGAATAAATTCAAATTTGAAATTTATTTTATTTATATCCGTGTTTAGTATTGCAACTATTTATACCTAATGAAATTGGTATGTAAGTATATATGAGAACTACTCAAGTAATTTACGTAGTCTTATGCTGCGAGATTATCGTTCTACGTTCTAAACTGCGTATTTAATAAATAGTGTTAATATTTAATTATACCTACATACAGAGTGTTCCGAAATAAATGCAACACAGAGCAAGAGACGACAAAATAATGTGATGTTGCCGAACTCACCTTAGTCAAAAGCTGATGTTAAAATTTAATTTTCGATATTTGTAAATAGCTTTTTAAAAAAAAAAACTAAATATTTTCATAAATTTTGAAGTCCGACGGTTTTTGGGGACGATAAAACTTATGGTACTGATGCTTCTTTTAATTGATACAATTTTTTTGCAGCTTAGTGTATCCATCTGACTATTGAAATAGTCGCAACTCCTACCATTTTTATCTAGAAGAGGTATACCTTGTCGAAGTCGTTAGGAGTAATCGTTTTTGAAATAATCCTATTTGAAATATTCAGTGCAACGAGTAGAAATTGTTCTGGTTTCAGGTAAAGGACCTTTTCCGCTGAAAATACAGCAAAACGTTACTTGAAAAAGTTTCAGAATAGTAAATTATAACGACGTGCAAAATTACAAGAAGATCGGCCTGCTTTGATGAAATCTTTGTGCTTCGATGAAACCATTGTTGAAAATTCGGTTTCATCAAACCTTGTCGATCTTCTTGTACTTTTGCTCATTGCATAATTTACCATTCTGAATAATGTTTTCAAGTAACATTTTCAGCGGAAAAGGCTTTTTACCTAAAACCAAAACAGTTTCAAACAAAATTATTTCAATAACGGTTATTCCTAACGACTTCAACAAGATAAAATAGGTAGGAGAATTGACTGTTTTAATAGTTAGATGGATACACTAAGCCGCAAAAAAGTTACGTTATTTAAAAGAAGCATAAGTGACATAATAAGTGACGCCCTCTACTAGTGACGTCAAAATTAGAAACAAATTTGAATTTCTCGCCCCCAAAAACCATCGATATCCAAAATGTATACAAATATTTGGACTTTTTAAAAAGTTATTTACAAATATCTTTATTAATTTTGACACCCTGTATCTTTTTAACCATCTTGCTCTATGTTGCATTTATTTCGGGACACAAATTTGAACCATGAGCTCAGGGAGCATAAGAGATAATAAAAAAGAATTTCCGAATTTTAGCTGGATGTAACAACACCATCAAGCGGTGGTCCGCTGTTCAATTCAGGCAGCTTAAAATTTTTAAATTTTGGAAAGCATAAGATTTCAAAAATTCCCTACGACATAGCTAAATTTCAAACCCAAATCAGTACACCGGCTACTCGTTTCGAAGAACCTCCTCTGCATTACTAGCCAATGCCCCAGGTGTGAACATTTTAAATATGAAAGGGTACGGAGGGTGGAAGTCGTCAGAGGTAGCGGAAAATAGAAGTTGCTAATAAAATCATGCCCGAAAAGTCGGTATCTATTCTGCAAAGCAACCATTCAGAAACAGAATTTAATTATCATGTTGCGCAAATCGAAAAACAAGTCAACATTTCCAGTGACGTTGTTTTAGAACAGGATTTCAATCAACATTTGCCGTTAAATCTTTCAGGAATTTTACTTTTAATTTCCACTTTAAATAAACATTTGACATTAAAAATTTGACGTTTTTATTTTTCCGTCGCCCAGGGCACGAAAGTTTTTCATAACCTAGCATTTTTTACTTTCGCTTGCCTCTTTAAAATAAAAAATTATACTTTCGTAGGGAAGACAATGAAAAAATATTTCATTACTACAACTGCCAAGACTGGCGACTGGCCACGAGCGATGCAAAACATAGGGGTGCTTGGAAATTCTTTTTTTCTATCCCCTCTTAAAATATTTATATTTAGTAATAGTTAACTCTGTATATTACAATTACAATTTAACTGTATATGGAAAAAATAGTAGATACACTTGAAGGGTATAAACATTTATGAAAAATTATTTAGAAATTGGTTTAAACCTTACATGACAAATGATTTCGCGGAAAAATGTAATAATATGAGAAATTATTATTAATTTAAAATCAATGAATACATTATTAAATAAAACTATACAACGCTACCTTTCTTGTTAACTACTGATTTGTAATTTGTTTTATTAAATAAACAAAACTTTGTAAAATTTGAAGACATATATTGAATTAAGTTGTACATATCACTGACAATTTTAGAAACATTCTACAATTGCCCTAATTTTGGAAAAAATTAAATTAGTTTCATATTTACAGGATGTAAAATTGAATTCTGAATATATTTCTACTTATTTTCTGATCTCATAAAAAATATTTTTAATTTTTCTGCTTAACGAATTGTCACGTATCAGAAATGTTAATAAAACTGCTTATTACAAATAATTCTGTTGTAAATTACATTGTGATAGTGGTTTTAAGGCTTTCATGTTATATGGTTATAAATTTTAATATTGCACGATTTTCAGATTTTTATTCATTATCCTGTTTTTTGCTTATTGTAAATATATCATGCTCATGAAAACTTTCAATTAGGATCACTTATAGTGTGAAAAAATAAAATAAAACAATGAAACTAAGAAGAAAGTCAATTTAATGATCATGATTCTATAAAAGGTTTAAAAATCTGTATAATGTCAGATCTTCTAATATTTGCTTCTATACAATAACTTTCACTCTTTTTATGTTTAATGCATTATAGCTGAACAATAATTTATGAGTTGACGGAGTTCAAGGAGCACTTTCCAATAAACATCTATAATAAATCACTAATGGGTATAATTTCTTTTATAAATGTGCACGTATGTAACGTACATTCATATTATTCATGTACCTTTTAAGTGCTAAGTTTAAAGCCTTTTATTTGTCTCCAGCTTATATACATTAATCGAATCATTCATTCATTAAATAAGTACATGGTGAACCTTAAATAATACAAATATTTTAACTGTAGGTGTAGTTCGCCATCTAGATGAGTCTAGTGAAAGCTATTTTTAAACATTTCAAATATTTACAGAGATATTGTTTTTTAAAAATACCCACATTTTGAGGACCACTGACGTAACCTAATAAAATAAACCACCTTATTTACTGAAGGCGACGTTGCCATATCATCTGTAAGATAAATCATTTTTTAACGTAAATTCAATGTTTGCCATCGTTTCTAATTTAAAAACTCTTGTTTTTAGCAATAAGTAAAGTAAAATTATCATAAACGATTAAAATCTGAATTTCCGCAAATTCGGTACTAGATATCAATTAAAGTGTTTAGGAAGTTACTTTGCTCAATGATTCCAAAAAATATCCATAAACTTGCATAAAAACCCACCTACTTACTTAAAAACCAACTATTTAAACAGTTATCCATATTTCACAAGTTAATACCATTGTACACTGTTAGAAAGATTATCACAAATTATACCCTTAAATTATTTTATGAAGAATAACAAAAAACTTTCACACAACATCTTAAAGTTAATTTTCGCCATAACCTCGAACAACGTGTCACTGCTAACCATTTCGTACCTCGTAGTAGGTGAAACAGATTTTAAAAATAAACGCAAAATATGAAATAGCAAAATAAATAGCTTGATGTATGCGTTCAATATCAACAGAAGGCAAAGTAAAATATTTAAAAGCAGAGTCAATAGCATGCAAAAAAGAAACTGGTGTAGTAGGCACAGATAACAGGGTTGATAGAGGTTATGTTGATGTTGATACCGATGAGTATGATTCAGGGTAATGGAATGTGGCAAAAGCATGTGGAAACAAAAAATGTAATATTTGTGGAAATTTTATAATTTCAATACACGTAAATTGAAAGTTAATATGAGATACTTTTGCATCTTCTGAAACCGAACTAAGCTAATGGTTTCTTTAAATAATGCATTGTTTGACGCATCTGTTTAAAGAGTTGCGGCACTAAAGATAAAACGTATTTAAATCGTCTTATTATTTTCACGGGCTGTGTTTTTCTCTTAGGTGTCTTGTGTATTTAATTTATATTTTTCGTGAAATACAGTGTGATTAAATAATATATGGCGTATTATTCAAACAGTGAAAAGGTTGACATGCTACTGCTAGTAGTGATAATCAGTGATAGTGATAACGATAACGTATTGTGATAAATCAGTTGGAGTGTAATAAAAATGAATAATAATCAAACTTGAATTGAACTATGATTGTGAAAAGAGAATCTGGTTTATATTTTCAATTTATTGGTAATGTATATGAATGGCAAAGGGGAGATGATAGTTAATGTTTTCATAAATTAACATATTTCATTGATTCTTTGAAATGTCTAAAAATTCTAGTTAACATTGTTGAAACCTATTTTAAGATATTAGTGTAACACTGGCGACACTGTGGAAATCTCATTCACCATGACTGAAAAATATTAGTTCGGAATCGGAACAGCGGTCCTCAACAAGTTTTCGATTGAAAAATCACAAAATTTATTTAAAATTTAACTCTCTTACTCCTGATTTTTTCTTTTTTTTTTTGTAAAAAATCTGTTAATTATGTGTCCTACACAGTGAACTGTACTGCTGGTTGAAATATTTGTGCTTATTTAAAGTTCACCCTGCATAGAACTAGATATAGTAAATTTCACTGCTTTAACAAAATTCAAATGACAATAATGACATTGTATTGCTGCATGAAACCTGTTGTAGATGATGATAACAAAATGTATTCCACCTTTGTTTACAACAGCTGTACTAAATAAATATTTATTTAGCACAAGGATTCTTTACCAAATTCTAGCTTCTTTTTAAAATATATACATATTCATAAATTGGTACATGCACAAGGTAATTTATTATATTTTGATCCCCTTAACTTTTTTGTTTTTATTGACTTAAAATCAAATTTACTTTATAGACGTGTGTTCATTTCCAATTAATTTCTTAACCAAAAAGTTTTTTGGTCCATTAACCGCTTTTAATTACACAGCGACAGTATAAAATGATATCACTGAAAAGTTGCTACTATTACATATATAGATGTTATAAATGAATATATTCGAATTAATAATACATAATATATAATCAAACGGAGCCTGTTGTATACTTTTCAGTTAACAGTGGCGGTTACAGAAAATTGAAATGGTAATTCTTTGATAATGATACATATGACGCACACTTTTATTTATAGGGAATGATATTTTCCCTGAGAACTTGAAAGAGGTTGCTTATATATTTTATAATTTGAAAAATATATTTTTTTTAATTCTGGTTTCTGGCCATATAAAAAAGTAACATTAAGTTAAAGTGAGAATATTTAACTTTATCTAATTTTAGTATTCTCAAATAAAGAAGAACAAAGATATTTTTTCTGCAAAAAAAAAACAAACAAACTACATTTGCACACAGTAAAAAACAACAGTGAGTAAGTTCTCATTTGCGAGTGAATTATTTTGGTGTTGAATTTTGAGTAAATTTCAGATTTTAACAAAGAAATGCGCTTATCTATACAATATTTGGTTAGAGAAACCAAAATATGTGTGAGTGAGAACATATTGTGTAAAAATAGCACTAACCTTTGTAAAAATTACACATTGTTTAGTAAGTGGAAGGGGGAAAACAAAGTTGGATGCGAGCAGGTACCGACGCGTAGATGTAGTTTCGCTGTATGATACAAGTCACTGCTGTGTGGACGATAATCATAAGTGTATTGTTCTAACCCGATCATGGACCATGGACCGCAATTGTAAATACGTTTTCAAATTTCCGTTCAATTATTTATTGCGTTAAATTCAATGGTAGCGCGTTCGCAACTTAACTGGTCGAATATTTCTGATAGTTTCAAACAGTTTCCAACTGCTGCAAAAACAAACCTAATTTGCATAAACAAGTATGGTGTAAACTGGAAAGTGAGAATTTGTGTCATGTAGTTGTGGTAGATAGAGGTAAATAACAATGGCCGTCTTCATCCGATACAAAAAAATTTATTGTTGATTTGCTTCTTATTTCAGAAAACCTATCTTGTGTGTGTCATTAAAGGATTACCATTTCAACTACTTGGTTATACAATTTGGGAAAATAGATCAAACCTGGAAATTATTGATTTAAACAGTTTATTCAATAAAGACCCGTCAATCATACAACACCACTAAGTATTTTGTGACATCAAAGTACATAATAAAATAAAACATATTTACGTACTGCGTCATGTTATTATACAAATCTCAACCTTTATTTTATTCAACTTATTATAGCAAACTTTTGTTTCATATAGTGTGTAGTTAGTTGTAATAATAAATATTATAATATAATATCAATAATTATTATTTTTATTGTTATTGTTGTTATGGTTGCTTCCACAATCCCATTAAACCTATATTGTGTACCAACTGAACAGGTCTTATTTTTATAGATTGTATTTTTATGAAATAATTATTTATAATAATTTTATTATTATCTTTATTATTATTATTAATTTAGTTATAATTATTTGTAACAGTCATAGTGTTAATAATAATTATTATTATTATTATTATATTATTATTATTATTATTATTATTATAAATATTTATAAGGTAATAATTTACAATCCGTAAAAATTAAAGACGTTGAGTAGGTACACAATAGGCTAATTTTCATAAAAACTGTGTAAGAACCAACACAGCATAATGAAACATCATCACTAGTTTATATAAAGTAATTTATTACTGATTTAAATTATATACATACTGTAAAAAAATAACGAAATAGATTGATAATAGGTATAACTCAATTTTGTGTTTGGAATAACACATAGTTCAGAAAGCTAACTCAAAAATTGTTCAGTGTTACTCTTAACATTTATTTAGCTAACAAATAACTGAGTGAACAATACTCAATGAATTGTGTTATTTCAACACAATCGGTGTGGACTCGTTTTGACAACCATTTGTGTTGTTTTGAGTGAAATTTTATTCAAAATTGTTTACGGTGTAGCTCGAGACAAAAATCATTCGAAAGCATCATAAAACACTAATTTTGCGCTCGAAATGTATACAATATTTTTTGTCCAAAGTATTTATCTGGTCAGTGTTAAGGACAAAAGTGTTATAATCATGAAAAAAATAACCGAACTATCAAAAAAAAAAAGAAAAAATTAGGATCGCACTTTTTCCTTTCCATTTTTTTACGATAGTGTGCTTTTGTTTAGGTATCACATAATTTTGCGTATCTATAGCGATCAAAAAAGACGTCTGTTTTTGACAGTTGAACAAAAACAATATTTTTTGTTCAAGTGTCCAAAGTATTTGCCATTGTAGATTTATTATTTTTTAGTTAGTGTAAATTACAAAAGTGACATAATTGTGCAAAAAAAATACCCGAACTGTAAAATAAAAAATTATTTTATAATTGCGTGTTTTTGTTTCCATAGAAAATGGCTAATTTTGATGGTTGCACAAAAAAATATTTGTAGGACTCAACTAAACAGTAGCGTTATTAACATCAGCTCGATTCAGTTCATTACGTAAAGCTATTAATAGGAACCAATGTTCGAAATAATGTCTATTTATCGAATTACTTTAAAATTTGATATTATTATTGTAAATATAGCTAATATTAAATAATTTAATCAATTTCTTATCTATTTCTGAAATATAAAATTTGATTTACTGTTGTGTTATTTATTTCTTTATTTTCTTTTTCAGGTAAGGATCGTTTCAAATTTGTACCTGATTTAAGTAAGTAGTAAGTATGTTTTACCCATGTACGTACACATATATTTAATTAAATAATGATAGCATAGGTCACAAAAAGCAATAAGGAAATAATCACTACTGTTTCATGTGATGTATTTGCTCTTGCTGTGGATGATGAATGCTCATGTACTGAAAAAAATCAATTACCTTATATGGTTTAGAATTATTAGTTCTCCGTGCGTAACGGTGCAACTTGTGGTAGATAAGTACATTTATATTAGTTCAGGATAGTATTCAGTTGAAAATATATGGAAGGAGAATATTCAGGCGCCAGTATTTTATGTTACTACCTACCTGTTACTATTACAACTAAGTATATGAAATCCTAATTTATACATTTTTCAATCATGCATTTCATATGCATTTGGATAAAAATATTGAAAATTTAGTGGTTGATTACAGGGTTATATACCCTCTTTTTGACGTTATAAGCAGTGATTGAGCGTCGAGGTAGATGCTGTCTATCCAAAATATTGTAAAGTATTTTATTTTTCAAATATATTCGTACAAATTAGGTATATATTAAAAACTGACGGAAGTGACGCGATACAAAATAGTAGCTAGATAAACATTTCTGAATTTGTCTTTCCTATGGCCAGCGGTAGGCGACTGCATCGCGAATTGCCACCATGTAAGCAAGTTAGTGTTGCAGATTATATCCCTGGACACACAGGTGAAAAGATAACTGTTCATTTATCTACCGTAGTCAATGAGCGAAATATTGTCCTGCTGACTACGGATTTAAAGTATGCGATGCATGTGGTCAATTGGAATAGCTGCAATACTACCCGTGCGTAATGTTTCCATTTTTTATTTAATCAGGATTATGTGCGTTATATGTTATGTACGTAATATAGAATTGAAATATAAGATGATAGATATAGAGGATCCAATCGATTATATTACCAATGATTGTTTTTCTTCTTTATCTTTAGAAAAAAGTTGAATTTCAAAAATTTCCAAAAGCGGTCTGACTTAAATTTAGCAAATATTGAACATTTTGCTACAGCAAAATTATGTTATATATTTTTTAATGTTCGTTAAATATTTCGTGCAATATTATTTTTGTTTTTTAATTTCATTTGACATATTCTGTTTAACTTTTTATATAGTTTTTTTTTTGTAGAAAGTGCATATTAAACATTTTTATTATTTATTATCGTCAAGTAACACTTAACTTTGTGAATCTAATATGCCACATATTTTTACAAAATTTTTTTTTCCAATATCTACTTACAAACAAAATTTCACACTTTGCTGTTGGTTATAAGTACACTGATTAATAATCAATAACAATCACCAAATTACGAAATTTAGTTCTTCAAACGGACTCATAAAAATTTTACTCGTGTTTGAATTCAATAAAATTAACATTTGACGAAAATAATTTTTGTCATTTTATATGGCAGTGAAAGATGTCGCCGGTGCTTCCACCATTTTACGTAATTACCGTCATTATTGTATAACTATCAATAATTATTACTGCTAGATAAAACTGCATTAAGATAGGAGAAATACACAATCATATATATTTTTTTCTTTTTTAATGCAAATTAAAATTACAAAATAAAGATATATAGTAAATTAAATTCTACTATCTAGATTTATAAGATATATATATATATATATATAAAGCTGTTTACAGGCATTTTTCCATTCTGTTCTTCGCCTTTCTTTTCCAATCCGTTACATTTTTCTCCCTTAGATCTATTGCCACTGCCTCTCTACATCGCTTCCTCGGTCTACCTCTTTGTTTCTTGTAGTTAGGCTTACTCCCTACTATTTTCTTAACTGCCCTTTCATCTTCCATACGTTCTAGATGCTCTAGCCACTGCACTCTTCTGACTTTTACAAATTCGTCTATTGTTGGTGCCTGGTACATTGCATATATTTCCTCATTATTTCTTCTTATATAGCCTTCCTCTGTCTTCTTACCCCCTAGAATTCTCCTTAAGATCTTGCTTTCCCACCTTAAAAGGTTTTCTCTTGACTTCTTATTGAGAACCCAGGTTTCACTACCATACAGCGCTGTCGATCTCAAAATTGTTTTGTACATTCTAAATTTTACTCCTCGGGACAAATTTTTTGATTTCAATAAGTGGTTGACTGCTGCCGAACTTCTGTTTGCTTTTATTATTCTCCTATTTATTTCTTGTTGCTCATCACAGTTAGCTGTTATTAGCGCCCCCAAATAGACATATTCTTGAACTTCCTCAAACTCTATCTCTTCATGCTCTGTTCTCAATTTAAAATTGGTATCCTTTTTTTGTTCTCCTATTCTCAAAAGCTTACTTTTCTCTTGATTTATCTGCAATCCCACTTTACGTACTTCCTCCACAAGTTTTCTCGTTACTTCTTCTAATTCCTTACTATCTCTAGCAATAATAGCCACGTCATCTGCATAACTTACAATTTGATGAGTTTTAAACAATATGTTTTCTTCTCTGTTCAACTAACTATCTCTTATAACCTTTTCTAGTACTAAACTAAAAAGAAGCGTTGAGAGTGGGGCTCCTTGTCTCAGTCCTGTATCAATAGTAAAGCCTTCCGAACATTCACCTTTTATTCGTACTTTGGATTTAGTATTTTCTAAGGTCATTTTCAATAGCCTAATCAGTTTGGTTGGTATCCCAATTTGATCGAATCATATGCTTTCCTGAAGTCCACAAATATTTAGAAGAGTAAATTTTGTCAGGTTCACAACGATCCACAAGTATAAACTCAACGATCCACTTCAATAAGTTATGTAAGCTGCCATTTTATAATGGAAAAGCTTTATTTCACTTTATTATTTTCAACTTTAGTTATTGCAAGATGCTTCTATTGAATGCATAGTCACAGATGATCTTGTGGTTATTTCTTAAAGGCCAATCGGATCATTCTGTACGATTTTCTGACAGAATGTTATTCAATTGTAGAACTTTTATTAGTGTTAATAGTAAATTACGAGGAACAGATATGTCAAGACTAATTTATTTTCTAATGTATTTTATAAAACATTAAAAATATAGTAAAGATTTAAGGTGAGATACACGTATACTAGTTAAATTAATAAATGTATGGATGGAAAGATTTAACTTAATTGCATTCCTTGCTTGTTGCTAAATAAGTTGTTTGTTAATTGCAACATAGTTTTTCCAATTTTATTTTTCACTAACTGTTATACTAAAGTTTACTGCACATTCTGTACCTAAAAACACCACAAATTTGATCATTTCACGAGGAAAAATACGGTAAATCTACAACACGAATGATTCACGATCACATGTATCAATCCTTTGTAGGAAATTAGCTACACAAAATTATGTGATTTATAATTTAAGGGAATTCGTCGGTCTTGACGTTTTAAAAATGTACTATTTCGGACAAGTGTATCCAATATTGAACTATTCAATTGTTTGTTGGGGTAATTGTTCTACCATTTACAACTTACTTAGCACAAAAAAGAATTATTCGTAGCATGCTGTTTAAGTCAAAACTACCTATCTTGCCGTCAATTGTTTAATGAATTGGGAATATTGACATGCATGCGTTACATATGTCAAGATTCATCCTGATGAATTTTCACAATACTAAGACAGACAAATTGGGTACAATCTCCGAAATCAAAATAATATTCTTTTCCCTTAACATCATTTGACTAAATCAGCAAATAGTCCAATTGTTTTGACTTCAAGGCTATTTAATCATCTCCCAGCAAGGGTCAAACAAATTGACAGCATTCCGGTTTTTAAAAGAATTGTTAGGCGTATGTTGTTGGCCAACTCGTTTTATAATTTGTAAGAATATTTTGAATGTCATCTTTAGTTTAATTATATTTTTGTTTTTTGTGATATTTTTGTATTTTAGTTTGTTCTTTACCATTTATTTGTTGACAATGAGATATATTTACTATTCTTATCTCTTGTGACTTGTTCTATACACTGTAGTGTGTCTACGGAATAAAGTTTATTATTATTATTTAATAGCATAGAAATACCAACCCAATTATCTCACTTATATAGATAATTCAGTAGAGTTCGATCCATTTAAAAAAGAAAATTATATTAACAAAATATCAATATTTAGCTCCATGACTGATAATGATAATCGAGCAAAACGTCTTTTTGAGAAAGTGTATTCGAATAATGAGAAAGAGATGTGTAATATTTCTGTTGTTCTGTTAGATAGAAATTTTTCATTAGACAAACATAATTTCATAGAAACTCATGACTTATGTGAGTAAAAATCATTAAATCTATTCATCCGAATATTTATATCATTAATTTGATCTGTATTCTTTATTTGCAACAGAATGTTAAATGAAATTTAAAGATATCTACCTATAACTCAGTCTAAGTTTTAAGACGTGGTAAGTAAAGAAGATTAAGAGCTGTGATTAAATATTGTAAATGGTATATGCACAGATATTTTCAAAGTTTTAATGTTTCACATATGTTACTCTCTTTTGATACCTGGTGAATCTATAAACTGTATATCTACCTACATACTGTGAAAAATACTTGAGAAAATAAATAGAGCTTTACATAATGCTGTATCCTACATAAATTATTAATGCACAGGGCACTTCAGTACGGCTCTGCGTAATGAATGTTACATTGAGCTAGGAAGCGGTTCTTTTGCGGCCGCCTTGGCATTGACATTGACCCGTGCAGCTTTGCACCAAGCTCAGCTTGACCATCACACTACCCACTTCCAGTCTGCCTTATCTGCGCACATGCCATATCATTTAATAAGTAACGCATCAAGAGATCTAATTACACATTGTTGCTACAATGGTAATAAACTAGAAAAAAGTGGAAAGGATGATTTTGTTATTGAATTTAATTGGGAAGAGAGCGTTTTGAATTAAGGACGCCGTATTCTTGAAATAGTATTGTTACGGAAGCTCCCCTATATTTATTTTATTCGGTTATATTCGGTTTGGTTCTCGGGGACGGTGGATAACCCGAAATAGTTATTTATGTACTAAAAGAGATACAGGGATGGTTATGATCGCAGGCGACAGACCGCAAGGCCCGGGAGTCGCCTAGGAGCATAATCATCCCGTGGTGCATACAACGTTTTATATTTCACTTTATACAAAATAAACTCTATAAAGTGTCATGAGTTTTGACGTTTCTTGATTTGTGGTTATGACTTATACTAAATGTTTTCACAAACATATCCATAACAACTTAAGTGTCATTATTTTCGGGTTCTCATGGCAGCGGGTATGAATAGATCCATTTTCCCATTGCTATTACAGCGGGTATTATAAATATCCGGAGCATTGTGGTTATGTTTATATATCTCGTATCCTAGGTATTATAACCAAATTATAAGGAAGTTAAATATAAAATATATACAAGGCGGCCAAATGAAAACGAAACAGAACCATTTTCAGGAACTGCGTCAAGATTGTAGAAAAACGCTCAGACCCGTCGATTTTATATTAAAGGGGGGCATTCTTTGCTGGTATTTTTGACTCCGCCACGTTCACCCTCAAGCAAGGGTAAGCATCACCCCAAAATATTTAAATGGCATTGGGGGTTGATCAATATTTATTTTGAAAGCTCTTACAATTTTCATTACAACAGACTTTAAATTTTATAATTCCGTCCAATACAAGAATAAAGATTTTGTTCGAAACGTTAGCGCACATTCTGAAGCATTTCCGGAGAGATTCGACGGCATTTGTCGATGATTCTTTGACGCAAATCTTGCATCGACGCTGGCTGTGTTTTATAGATTTTACTTTTTAGGTATCCCCAAATAGTAAACACGGTAGTAAGTATTGGATTGATTAATTTTTATTTTTACCAATCTGTCGTGAAAAAGTTCAAATTATTTTAACTCTTTTCGGATTTCGTGGCCGTCATCTTTTTTCGCATAAAAACTGTGGACTTAGTTCTAACCAGCCTTAAGTCATAGTTATGTGTAAAACAGTAAGAACTATGTTCGAAGTGCCCATCTTCAGCCACAAAAGATATTTAACGGATGTAAGTCGGGACTTCTTGGAGGCCAAACTGACCTTAATTATCATGAAAATTATTATTCAACAATCCTGTCACAAGTTTGTCATTGTGAGGTCTTGCTAGAAGTACATTTGTTGTCTAATATTCAACAAATGGATTTCGAAGAAATCTCTGTAACTAGGTATTTACGTTCATGCTATTAGTAAGTTCGTGCAACTCCAATAAATAATCATCGAAAATTATTCCTTTCAGCCTTTGAAATTCCAAGCTCACTGAATCTTCGAAAGGTTGATGGAAATACTTGATTTGGGTTTTTTATATTAGGAAATCTGAGGTGGTATTCCTCCCACGGCTTCCAGGTTATTTTCATTTCAAAAACTAATACATAAACAACGTCAACGACTTTTTGTGGAACAAAATCACTCATTTAAAAAATGTAGCGACGTAAATGAATTTTCAGACATTTGTTTACTGAACTTAATAAAGATTGACTCTTAATGACAGCAACAGCTTTTATTTGTTGGGTATTTAATTCAATTACTGAAAATACTTATTTGCATTCTTTCGTAATAAGTTGATTTTTTTCAAAAGGAACATATTTACTGAAATAATATAAGAATACTTTTTTGTAATAAAAAATACTTAATCTATAAAATTGATTAGTTTTAATATTAATCAGTGGCGCAATATAGTATTTTTTTTAAAAAAAAGGTCACCATGTTTCCATTTTCCTAATTTTCAACACACTGTATCTTGGTAAGGAGACATTTGTAAAACTACTTTGGTGGAAGAAACTAGTTTTGACTCACCCTGTATACTGGTATAAATGTGAGAATCCAATCCAACTAGCAAAATAAATTTTATAAAGATTGCATAAATTGCTATAAAATACATTTTTAGGTGCTTCACATTCATATAACGTGGTTAAATGCCTTTATACGGTACTTATAGAATCGAAAAGGACCTACTTTTATAAAACACTTTAGTAATGTAACAGTGCTATAAAAAATGTATACAACATTTAAAACAATTTTATACAGCAACTATAAAAACGTTTTGTAGTCTGTATTTTGGTATTATTTAAAAAAATATTATATTTTTTAGTGAAGAATATTAAAAACAAATCATTTTAAGATTGGTGTATAATGCAGATACATAATTATTTGTGCTTATATTTAAAAATGGGGTAGCCTAAACACAATGGCGATCATTTGTGTAAATGGTAGATAGGTATAATACTTCCAATATTACTATTTCAACAATCTCGTGTTTCAATTTTATTGCGCCGCAAATTTTATTGATAAACTATAGATATGTTCGTGACAAAAAAATTATGCGCTTAAGTTTAACCACATTTTCTTTAAAATTATAAAAAATAAATTTAAAAAATATTAAAATTATTTTGCTTTCTTTAATTTATATTATCATTGTATGATTATATTTAATGATCTTGTTATAAAATAATCTTTCAAAAATAGTAAAATCATGTTTTAGATATAATTTTAAGACTTTCAACAAATTTTACATACTGGCGACAGTCGCTGATCTAATATTCATTTAAACATGGTCACATATAATAAAACGATTTGATTAAACACATTATGCTAAAATTAAGGTTAGCTTTAGAATTTTATTGGGCGGAATATACAACAAAAATTGTGTTTTCTCAAGCCATGATTTTGTTTTACAACATATTTATAAAACAGGGAATATTTTTATAGATTAAACACAACTACAAAACTTTTTTATAAATAAGCGCATTTCGAGGCAAAAAATAATGTTATCTATTTCCTTATATATCATTAATAAAACGTGTTAATACAATTATTTTATAACGTTATATTTAAAAGTCATTTGCCCAAGTAGATGGCTCTTACACAATATGTTTACAATCCTTATATATATACAGGGTCTCTGTGAAAGGTTGGGAAATCTCGGAGCAGAAGATACTTGTGACCAAAAAAAGTCGATTGAGCCAAATATGCCTTATCCAAATGTTGCTGGTTTAAAAAATACAGGGCGTTCAATGCTACAATTTTATTTTGAAATATCTCAATAACTTTGAAACCTGTCGGAGTATTAAAAAAAAATTGGCACAATTATGTTTTCTAGCACGGCAAATAAGAATTTTTAACTAATTTTGACGTCACTAGTAGAGGGCGCCACTTATGGCACATCATGTTTCTTTTAAATGGCAGAACTTTTTTGCTGTTTAGTGTATTCATCTGTCTATTGAAACAATCGATGTTCCTACCTGATATATCTGACAAAGGTATACCTTGTTGAAGTCGTTAGGAGGGAAAATTCTAGCATTGAACGCCCTGTATTTTTGAAACCAGCAACATTCGGATAAGGCATATTTGGCTCAATTGACTTTTTTTGGTCACCAGTATCTTCAGCTCCGAGATTTCCCAACCTTTCACAGACACCCTGTATTTTTTTAAATGTTATATAACGCATTATAATACTTTCATAAAAATGTTAAAGATCTGAAACTTATTTTGTCTATAAAACCCTTTGTAATAACTATTATAAAACAATTTTACACAATTAGGATTTCTTCAAGAACAAAATTATCACAACTATTTGCTCTATAAAATTAAATTGTTCATTAAACAACGCTATTCGATAGTAATAATAATAATTTGCTTCTTTTAAAGTTCCATTTTGCTAGTTGGGAAGTTAGTGATAAACAACTGCAATAGAAATTGCGAAACGGAGTTTCTTGTAAAAGAGGAAAGAACCACTATGTCTATAGTTTTCCTTATAATTATTAAGAATTTCTGCATACGTATTCGAAAATAGGTATCCTAAATTTTGAACGTCACTATTTTTACGAAACGGGTGAAGATTAGGCAAACTGAACAAAATAATTTTAAGATAACATACCGTAAATTTCAGACATAATAGATATTGGAAAATATCTTTTTTGTTTGACCTATATCGTGTATTGTTTATAAGATATATTGCTAATATTTTAAAAATAAATATCGGCGATATCTTTAAAAAATTATTATGTGTCTTTATCGATTTGACCATTGCGTATTTTTATTTGAGAAAGCATTTGACATAATAGGTCTTTAAAAATACTCTGATCTCGTAAATAATTTTGAAAGCATGAAAATCGAAATTAGCCATTTTGGTTGAATTAAATTTATTTTTACAAAAGTTATTAAAGAAAATTGAAAAAAATTTAAATTCAACACCTAATATCTAGATTACTTTTTACTTTTTGAAATAACATATATAGCCCAATTGCATTATTTTTATAGAATACGCTACTACTTTGTGTCCCATTACTTGAGGTCCACCCTGTATAAAACTCGTATAGAATTTGATACCTCATTGAAACGGTGTACGTATTTTATTAACATAATAAATGAGGTAAACCTGAAATGTATTCCTACTTTTTTAATTGAAAACATTTTACTCAGCTATTTCTATAATTTTTAAACACCCTGTATTTCAAGATCTAAATATTGTTTACGGTGATGCAAAAAACATATAACACATATTAATAAAATAATAATAAATAAAAAAGTTTTCCATACGACCTGTACCAAATTTGTGAACACATTGGTTATAGAAGATAACTGGTACAAAGTAAACTGATAAATAAATAATAACTGATTTCACTATTTTTAAGAAACGTGTGATATTACTTGGTATGCAAATCAAACAATTTCAGAAACTCGAAGAATAGCCTTATGTTAAATGTATTACTAGATATAGACAATCAAGATCATAATTCATATACAATTCCTCTAACAATAATCGAATAAATAAACTTATAATCGGCATAAAATGCAATCTAGTGGAACACAGACATGAATAGAGAAAGCCGTAAAAGATATTTCATTGAAACCGGAAGAAACACATATATATATAATGTCAGAATATAAACGGTTTGTAGCCATTACCACCGTTATGATAATATTCACGCATCTGTACACATGCGTGTGGAATAGTGATTGATTCAGAATTCTAAAGCAAACTCGATGTAGTGAACGGGTTTGTATGTTTCCTTGTTCCAAGAGGGTATTCAGCGTTAGAGACATAACGGGAGCAATTATTTTTATCATCAATACTTTTATGACCTCGCATCACGATGTGTGTGAATTTACTTCTCAATTCTGTTATTCAGTTCAAACTTTGAACTCAAATATTTGTAGGGGAGACCGGGTACGAAAGTAACACGGGTTGGTTGTAACAGTAAGCCTATTGTCTTTCGAAAGAGGTTTGTCTATGATATTATATCATCATAGAGTCGGCAGTGAAATCTACATTAACTTATTTGACAACAATATCCGTGGTGTTTTTTAGTTCAAGTTAAGACCTGCACGGTGCAAAATGATATACAAAGTATGTTTTCATTCTTTTTCTTAATCTATCATAATCCTAGAACTGAACGTTATTTTGAACTATTTTATTGGCTTGTTCAGTTAATACCAATATTGGCTATAACCTAAGCATGATATTTTAATTAAAAATAATCGTTAAAAAAAGTTTTAAGCAAGTATCGTGTCAGTCGCGTGAAAAATGCGTAATGGGACGATTGTAACAATGCTATAGGGGGATGATTGTAACATATTACAACCGTCCCTCATATTTAATACCTATGATCACATTTGTCATTTTTAAAATGATAATTCTGTAGATATCCAGATAATTACTTCAGTATTTGTTATACTGTGTGGGAATATACAAATTCATTATCTTTATTTAGGATGTCTAACAAAAGACAACGAACGTGGGAAAGATTGTTATGGATTGTGAAAAACTTGGTCCATCCCAAATATGGAATATGCACGAGTCTGGCGTAACAACCGTGCAAAAGCCAGATAGTGCTAGAATTCTTTGTTATTACCAAAAAAATGTATTATTATTTTATATTTTCATTATTCTATTTTTTTATTTATTTTTTTTAATAAAAAAATATGCTGCACTACAACTTCTTTTTATATAGGTATAAACAATAAACAAATATCTTGTAAATACTAACTTTCTATACCTAGTTATTACCTGTTATTCATATGTTACAAACGTCCCCATGTTCTGTTACTTTTGACCCAAACCATTGGGTAAGTTGTAACGACGTACACTCTTTACTTTTTTATTAATTGTACATCAATATGAAATTTAATTACTTCAATATTATTTTTCTTCTATATATAAAATGCCAAGGAAACGACTTATAGTAAGAAAATTTATACAACTTTGTTAATTTTTTATTTATCCGGCTTTACAAAAATATGTTACTTCCGTACCTGGTCTCCCCTATTGACTACTTGAATTTTAGTTGAAGATCTAGCTAAGATACATACGTATGTACGTTACAGTGCACTTGCCACTGCAAAATTATTCACTAACATCAAAAACAATATATTTATAAAATATATTAAAATGTTTTTATTATTAAACGATTATCCATGGAGGTGATATGTTGCAAAGAAATATTGTCTGTTGCGAATAAATTTTCCATCCCAAGAGAGTCAGTATTTAACTGAAACATAATTTATGAATAGACCAATTCACCATGAAGCCATGAAGTGTTCTAAAACCTGCTATGAGGTCATCCCTAGTACGTTTCTATTGTAATGACGGAAGACGAAGGTGCATGACACATTTCAAAACAACTATAAATCTGATGCATTTGGACACCCTCATCTTGCAATATTCTGTTTTAATAACGATCACCAGATATCCTCACCAAACTCTAAATAAGAATGTCCCAAATGATATTTTGCACTAGGTAGTTCTATTCCATTGATACTAATTTAGGATGAGTTTTGAGCATGTGAAGTACACAACAAATAAGAGTATTCGAGGCAAAAAGATTAGGAAAATAGTTTAAAGTCGTTTCCATAGGATAACATTTGGGACTCGTAGAATTGACTTGATCCAATCTGACAGTTTGCCACGCACATCAAAATGTTCTAGCTTATGCAGTAGTGCACTAGATTCGAGAAAAACCTATTATATAAAACATCAAGCAGCTGTCCATTGTCTTCACACAAAATTAATGAATTAACAGTTTATTCGAAATTGGACAACACTGATTGACATGTAATATATGTTGAAGCTGAGATATGATATCGATACCGAAGCTCACTTAACTTTTTAGTTTGTTAATTATGTTCCTGATTGCTTTAAATTTATAATTTTTGTAATACCTTTATTTTCCCGTTTTCTAAAACATTGCAGGCTATATTTGATTTGGTTCCAGATGCGCTCTCGAGGACCGGGGAAATTTCAGGAACCCACAAAATATATACCTATAAGTGTATTGGCTCCGCGTCCAAGTCTGCGTCCGCGTCAGTCTGATAATCAGTTGACAGTTGCAAATTTGTTTGAAACTTACTAGTTGTACGTGATGAATGATTAGGTCGTGTCAGTATTTTTTTTATTATATATGTACATTTGTGACGGATAAGTGATTAAGCCGTCATAATTTAAATAAAATATGATAGTCATTCGGACTGGAAACTTTTATGTTACAATGAGTGAAAAGCATAGTTTTGGTTTTCTGTCAAATTTATGCAATTTAAGCTTGCCCTCTAATTGTTTTCACTTCGTTCAATAACTGATCGAGGTAGTTTGGTCATTATAAACAAATAATCGTTGTTCAACGGCACATCTCTTAAATTAAATGAATAAAGTCATTTTTTAGCCCTCATTCCTTGAACGCGGTTGTATTTCTTTGCATAGAAAACATCTAAACTATTCCGAAAGGGTTAATCGTTTAGGACAAAACGAAAAGTTATGGAATTTTATATTTAGAATGTTATTCGAAGTGGCAAAAATTTACCTGAAACATTGAAAATTAGCCCTTTAAAAACAAAGTTCTTTCCCATTTGTTAACTAATGTTATGATCAATAACTTTACCTTGCAAAGTATATACTCAAAAAAAAAACTTTTCATCACCCATTTCCATTTTGAAATTTCATAAATAAGTTGGTATTTGGATTGGTCCAGTTGAAATTGAACATGTTTCCATTAATTATTTCATAGACAGACTAGTTGCAGTGAATTTTTCAACTTTCGTAGCAATCGTGATTCTATGAAACGTAATAAATCTACAGTAGAACTAATCCATTTGCAAAGCAATTTTATGGAGTTCGTAGATCTGAACACTATTAAATTAGCTGACGTGCATGATATACAAAAATTGCGATACAGAGAATAAATAGATTTCTACAGTCATATACAGGTGCTTCAAAAAGTCTGCGTGCAATATTTACATTAAACGAACTTTCTCATTCATATTTATTGAACCTTATTTGGAAACTAGTTGTTCCAGTTATTTCACAACTACATAGTCAATATTGCCTGCCACACTTACCCAGTGTTACTTCATTTGTCAGAAAATTGCGTGCAGTTATAATGTCGCCTATAAAGATTTTGTATTGTCAGCCAACAATGTAACTGACTAAAGTTAACTTGGATTTATCTAGAATTAATCTTTTTAATTAGATTAAAGTTAACATCACTTCTAAAATTTTGTCTGTGTGAGTGACTAATTCACAGCACAGAGATGAGTACGGAAGGTGAGGATGATGATTACCTAAGCGTGCCACTTGAGAAGGGTTCAAAGCACACAAAATTATCAAAAGTTTTCCTTAAATGTGACCTCCACCACCACCCACTTACACCTACCCCATGCGCACTTCGCGGATATCACACTTAAGCCTTGTCCTCATAGACGCGAGATTCATGGATTTTTACACGACTTTTGCAACTTTTAATTATTTATGGCGGGAAAATCTCAACTTTTTTACAAATTTTACAAACCGGCAACAAATATTATTGCTACTTTCATTATTATGCGGTGCTAGTAAGTTGTAAGAGCTTCTGACAATCTGCCAAGACAGTTTCATGATGAAAATTATAGAAAATGTTATAGTTGACAAAAATTCCTTACAAGTAGAGATTTTCCCACCATTAAATAAATCGCGCAAATAATCGCGAATTTTGCATCTATAAGGACAAAAGGCTTTAGAATACATTGCACTATACACTTATTAAGCTAGTAACGGACGGTGAGTTATAATTTATATATCTGATATATAAAAAATTAAATATTTTTTAAATTAAATGAATTCTGAGAGTGCGCGCATTTGGGAACTAAGTTGTGTTCAAAATTTGAAATCTTTAGCCAGCAACATACTTTTTAGGTTATAAATTTTTTAAAAAATTTACTAGCAATTTCAGTGGTGCAATTTTATAACTTTATTTCTTTCTCAATATTAAATATATTTCAATTAGTGAGTCCCTAAACTATTTAGTATTATTTCAGATATCATGTCTTTTGATTATTGAATACGGCATTGCATTTTAAATCAGTCTTTTTAAATGTTCTATATTCATATATTTGAATTATTTATATATTTTTGTTAGTTACTGTTACTTTATAGAATATATTTTTACACAGTATTTAATAATCACTTTATTACCTACAAGCTCACATATTTCAAGAAAATATAGACTACAATAAACTAAACAAACTGTTTATATAAACATTTTGGGAATAATTTAGAAACTATGCGGAAGAAAAAGGTTAACATTTTTTCTCGGATCCAATAAAATACATAATAGGTATAAATCTATAAAAGTTAACTTTCAGTTTGCCTAGGGCATTCCAGCTACCTCTCCTTGTCACAGAATTATAAACACTTAAGGGTATCCAGTAACACTTGGTAATAGTCGTTTTTATTGCTAGTCCATAACGTAAACGTTGCACTATAAAAACTTTACCATATATTTAGTTGCAGTCCGAAAATAGGCATCCGGTTACAGGAAGTGAACCGGTCTCCATCTGAAAAACCTTAACAAAAGACACGACTGCAGATTCTCGAAGAGAAAGTGGGAGTGTCCACTAACCGTAAGAGCAGGTGAATGATCATTTGTGCTAAATCGCCGTAATCCACTGCTCGTCTCGTCAGATATGAGTTTCAGGAAATTAAAGTCAAACAAACAAAAAATATCTTAAAAATTTTAATGGGGTTCCTTGGAAATAGCCAGCAAGTGAATCATCGGTTTTGCAAGTAATGAAACAATTTAGAAATGAAGTGTTTCAGATAATGCAGCGATAAAGTTAAGTAAATTGTTAAAATACCTTACTAAGTAAATACTCCACGTATTTTCATTATAAAATAATTTGTTTCAAGCTAAAATATTTAAATTTCCCGAGGAGTACAGTTGCTATTTTAAATCTGAATTTAAATAACCTGAAAATATACTTTACGTGACGATATTCATACTTTTTTTATTGGCACACTTTTGTTGTATGTGATATAGCCAAATAAATTGTTTGAAAAATGGGTGTCTCTAAATTATTTTTAGTAATATTAGTATCAAATGATGTACCACGGTCTATAGTGATCGAATGGTATATACTTGTATTATTGGAAAATAATAAAATTATTTAAAATTATATCGGTAATATTAATAAAATTGATAAATTGTATTATCCATAATATAAATATTATCGATAATACAATATTATCGATATTATTGCGTTTTCAGTAATTTACTACTTAACTTTATTACCTATTTATTTATTATTTACTGTTTCTCCGCACAAATTTTTGGTTTTTAGCAGAATCGTAACCGTTCCTGAACGGTTTTCCGCATGGTTTGAGCAAAAAATGTAGTATTTAAATACTCACATATCCTAGCGATCCTCCACGCGTCAAAACATTATTAACAATTTACTATCGATGTTATAAAAACTCGGTTTCTATCGATATTATCTATACTACCGATATTATCCATACAATCGATATTATCAATACTATCGTCATTATCGGTAATTTATTATCGTCAGTTACCGATAATATCGATAGGTATATTAATAATATTTAATCTAAATTATTACCGATAGCATCAAATAATAGCACCGGTCGGGAAAGCCTAAAACCACTATAATCATATTAGTAACTTATTAGAAACTATTAGTTGCTGATTCACTGCATGAACAAACCTCTAGTTTTTTTTTGCCGTCTTATTTTAAAACGAAACCAATGATATCTTAGATCTGTAGATAGCTATTCATTCGTTGATTCATTCATTCATTCATTCATTTATTCCTTCATTCATCCATTCATTCCTTCATTTGCTCATTCGTTAGTTCATTCATTCCTTCGTTCGTTAGTTCGTTCGTTGGTTCGTTCGTTAAAAATAGTTTCTGAGTGAAATTTACTATTAAATAATGTTTAGGTCAGCTGTCAAAAAATGGAAAATACTAAATTAAAAGGCTAAACAACCCCAATACACTATATGCCAAGCTATATGCCTTAGCTCTATGCTTAGTCACTAAAAAAATATCCTGTACAGCATATTTATTTATGATATTTTTAAAAATGAAATGATGGCTCTAGCTTGTTGAGGTTTTGGTTTGAACAGAATGTATTTTATTATACAAATTTCATCTAGTAATAATAATCAGCTTTTTTAGATATAGAATTGCAACATATGTTGTATATATTCAGTGAGGTAAGGAACTGGAAATTATAGCAAATATTTGAAAAATGTGCAAATAAACAAATTTATTTTATTTTCATAGGTTATATACAGTGTGTTCACGGATGGAGTTGAGAAGAGGAGAAACTCTTTTCTTTTTGACTTTATCGAAAAATGTCACTCTTTATAAAAAGTTTTGCTCTTCGAAAAAATGAGACTAAACTCGCGACAAGAATTCAGACGACTTACGTCATACGAACAAATGAATAATTCATTATATTTTCATCAAAATATTTAAGAAACTGCAACTGATAATTATAAAACTATATACTACACTAAAGGTTTGCATTATATATTGCACTAAATAGCAAAAAATGATTGTTTTTAGCGCAACCAAATATCGAAAATTACGTTGACAATAAAAACAAATGTGTAACGTCAGATATACAGGGTGCTCATAAATTAAAAAAAACATGAAAATACTCAAGAGAGAAATACCATTATTTATTATTTTACTCAACTTTTTATAAAACAAATCTGTTTATAACCCGAAATAGAGTCCTAATACAAATTTTAAAATTAAAATTTCAATTTTGACTTTTACTCTACACTACGAATACTTTATTTCTTCTTTTATGCGCTCTTTTAATATCATGTGGTAGATCATTTGAATAAACCTTTTGTTTAAGGAAAAAGTCAAGGGGCGTAAGGTCAGGTGGTCTAGCAGGATAATGGGCCAAATCTTCCTATCCACCTTTCACCATTGTCTGAGCAAGGCTGTAAAATGAGCAGGACAGCAGTCCTGTTGCCAAAACATGTTATTGCGTACTTCTGGCTCTCAAGTATTTAAAAATGGTAAACCAAATATTTCCAAAATATTTTGGCAACAGGACTGCTGTTCTGCTCAGAGGAACATTTTGGCCCAATCCTAACCTTATACCCCTTGCTTTTTTTCTCCAAGGCACCCTAAAACAAAACATTTATTCAAATGGTTTGCCACATGATAGGGAAGTATTAAAAGAGCACATAGGCCAAGGAATACATGAACTGAATGAGCCGCTAACTATTCGAAAAATTTATTAAGTTAGCGGAAAAATGTGTTGAGGTGGGAGGTAGAGGTAGAGTAAATGTTAAAATTTAAATTTTGATTTTAAAATTTATATTGGGACTTTATTTGAAGTTATAAACAGAGTTGTTTTATAAAAATGTTGTATACAATAATAAATAATGGTACTTTTCTCTTGAGTATTTTCTTGTTTCCTTAATTTATGAGCACCCTGTATATCTTATCTAAGACGTTTCTATGGGAATCTCATTTTCGAGAAGCATAACTTTTTATAAAGAGTGACATTTTTCGATAAAGTCAAAAACAAAAGAGTTTCTCCTCTTGTCAACTCCATCGGTGAACACACTGTATATTGCCAGAACTCAGACGCCAGGTGGATTAATAAAAGAGGGCAAATGTTAATAACTAAAATTATACTAAATTATGTCGTAATTAATCTCCTTAATTATTGATGATAACATAATTTCTCAGTAATTCTGAGTCAATCGTTTATATATAAGAAGTTGGATAAACATTTTTTAAGTTTTGATAAAACAGTTATAAATTAACGCGTCTCTGAAAAAATCAGAAAAATACACACTACTAACCAATAAGTAGAAAAATATATATAGACAAAACAAATCAAATAACAATAATCAAATTGGGTATAATATTAACATTGCATGATGCAATTTTTGATACTTTCCATTAATGGACAACAATGCTTTCCTAAATATTCATCCCAAACTAAAAAATATAATTATCCACTTTGATTTAATCGTGCTATTATTACGTATATTAAAATCATGCTTTGGAAACGTTTTAAAAGAACTGGTAACTTCATTATGTAAAATGAATTATAACAGATAAGAAATAAAATAAAAGGGGATATTTAATTTCTACGAATAATATTTCAAATGTCTTAGAAAACTACAGCCAGGATTTGCATTTTAATAAATTCAGCGATAATGATATTCTACAGACTAAACATACAAGAGATAGCATCCCCGTCTTCATTATTCGCGCTCATGCTTTGGTTATGTCTCTTAAATATGTATTTAATTTAGTTTTGTGCACATGTTCTCTCTAGAATGTTTGGAAGCATTAACAAATTTGCCCTGTTTCCAAAAAAGGTGGCAGAAATAAAGTTGTATATCCAAGAACAAATTTTTATTCATCAGCACAGTTTTATGGCACACAGGTGTCCACAACCACTAATTTATTCTACAGTATGCGCCAAAAGTATGGAATAAATTCAATAAAAACGAAACAATTATTTTTTGGGAAAAATCCTCGAACAGGTCGATTTTTAATTTAAAAAATACATATTTTAGCGTAAAATGCGATTTTCAAATGTTGTTTTCGAGTAATGACGTCATCGATTTTTTTTAAATGGCAACACCATATATTTTCCTTGATTCTAAAAGATCAGATCTCTCAGACAGTACTAAAATTTTGCCCTCTTACATAGGAAAGTTTTCGAGTAAATGACGATTGAATGTTAGAAAACGTAAATTTTATCCATAAAAAAGGAACAATTCTGATATGTATGTAAAATAAAATACAATTGATTAAATTTTATACTTAAATGTTCGAATTTCCATCCACCAAATTCTTGACAATGCGCAAGTCTGTGAAGAAATTCTTCTTGGACATTATGAATGATTTCTGGGGTAACTCTGCGTATTTCGTCCCGAAAGCGATTTTGAAGTTTTTCTAAATTACGTGGTTTATTAATGTACACTTTTGTCTTAAAGTATCCCCATAAAAAATAGTCAAGAGGTGTAAGATCTGGCGATCTTGCAGGCCATTCTATCGGTCCGCGTCTGCCTATCCACCTCCCAGGAAAATAGTTGTCCAAAAAATCTCGTACAGGGCGCGCATAGTGCGGAAGTGCACCGTCTTGCTGAAACCATATGGTATCGTCATGAATGTCAGGGTCATTATCGTTAGGAAAAATTACTGCAAGGGCTGGAACAAGGTCATTTTCTAGAAACTCTAAATATCTTTGTCCTGTAAGGGTTCCTTCAAAGAAGAAAGGCCCTACTATTCTGTCGTCAACTATTCCAGCCCACACATTTAATTTCTGAGGGTGTTGAATATGTGCCACAGTACTCCAATATCTGCAAGTTTGACGGTTTACTGTACCATTCAGACAAAATGTGGCCTCATCTGAAAAAAGTATTTGCCAGTGTAAATTTCTATTTCCTTGACATAAATCCATTAGAATTTCGCAAGAGTGTAAGCGGCGATCGGGATCATCTTCATTGAGTTCCTGCACAAGTTGAATTTTGTAGGGATGATATTTTTCCTTCCTCAAGATACGTAGCACTGTGCCCTGACTAGTGTCATTGTTTAATGCAACCAATCGTGAAGAATTATGAGGATTATCCACCATACTTATCAAAATGTTCTGTTTCTGATTTTCATTAATACTTGGACGTCCAGGTTTTGGAATATATACAACATTGCCAGTTTCTCTAAATTTAGACTCTACCTTACTGACAGTTGATTGGCTGATAGGGCAATCTGGATATTTTTCATTAAATAAATCGCAAACTTCTGCTGAGTTCTAGTCATATTCCCTTATCCGATAAGAATTAAAATTTAAATTCTTTCAGTAACAGTTAAATGTGCCATAATACTTTAAATTGAGTAATAATTTCTATGTCGCTTACAATACTTATTAGAAAGTCAGTGTGACAATGACACGTTGCAAAGATTTTCACCTACGTGATCCATAAAAGAACTATGGAATTCGAAAAACTAAACTTGATAACGTTTTTGCTTTATTTTAATTGATTTACGTTTTCTAACATTCAATCGTCATTTGCTCTAAAACTTTCCTATGTAAGAGGGCAAAATTTTAGTACTGTCTGATAGAAAATTAAACGATCTTTCAGAATCAAGGAAAAAAATATGGTGTTGCCATTTAAAAAAAAATCGATGACGTCATTACTCGAAAACAAATGACATTTGAAAATCGCATTTTACGCTAAAATATGTATTTTTTAAATTAAAAATCGACCTGTTCGAGGATTTTTCCCAAAAAATAAATGTTTCGTTTTTATTGAATTTATTCCATACTTTTGGAGCATACTGTATATTACTCAGTTTATTGCTGAAAGAATGAACAATAATACTCAAGTTGACGAAGTTTGCAGACTTTACCAAAACCTTTGAAAAGTTGTATTATGATATTTTACTTATTAAATTCACTGATGTAGAATTGTCGCCCTCTTTATTAAATTTTTTGATGTCATATTTATGTAATAGAACGCAATATGTTGATTTCGTTTCAAAAGAGATAATTGTAGCAACTGGGGTAACACAAAGTTCCATTTTAGGACTATTGTTGTTTGAGATTTTCTTCAATGATATTACCGAAAACTTAGATGGACCCCATCTGCTGTATGCCGATAATGTTAGAATTTACTGCGCAATACATTCTATTTCTGATTGCTTTAAATTCATAAATTCTTAAATAACATGAGTTCCTGGTCTGTTACTAAAAATATTCATTTGAATGCTGCGAAATGCAATGCTGTAACATTACAAAAAAAAGTATCTCCAATAATTTATAACTACAAGATTAATGACATGATATTAAATAGATGTGATTTAATTAAGGATTTAGATGTCCCTTTTGACAGTAAATTATCTTTCAACTTGTACGTAGATGAAGTTATTAAGAAATCATATAAAAATTTGGGCTTTGTTTTTCGTAACTCTAAAGGTTTCACAGCTGTTCATACCTTGATGTTGCTTTATAATATGTTTGTAAAAAGTAAACTTGAATATGCATTGCTTATATGACAACCTGGGTACAATCAATATGCAGAAAGGTTGAAGAATGTTTCATTGCTATAAACGGATACCCTGAAATGTTGGCACCTCAACGTGATTTATTAAACAGATTTTCAGTTTTGAATCTTGACCAACGCAGACGAACACAATTATTCATATTTTTTAAAAAAACTTGTAGATAATGGAATTGATTGTCCACAAATACTCGAACAGCTGTTTTCATGTTTCATCTGTTGCCACTCGTACTACATCACGTACTAATATATTAAAATTACACTTTATATACAATAATTATAATTGGCTTGCACAACAGAAATAATTGACATATTTAAATATTCCTTAAAAAAGTTTTTCTTAGTTTTTTTTTAGTTTTTTTTTGTTCCTATACATTTATTTTATTAATAAAATAGATATAAATTCGTTGTATTTTTCTGTGATATATATTGTTTGATTGTATTCTATATTGTTGTATTTTAATGTTCCTGTCCTGTTTTTTTTTAACTTGTTTTGGTATTTGTTTCTCATCCCATAATTGGTATGTACTATTGGATGGCGTAGAATTAAACAAATAAATAAAAAAATAATCAATCTCTAGCTGTATACTTAACTCTAGGTCTTGAATACAATCAATTATAAAATATAAATGATCATGTAAGAAATTAATAAAATTGCAATGATGGTTTTTAGGCTTTCACGGCCGGTGCTGTCATTTGATACATAGTGATTTTCCGGGTTGTTATGCCGTGACCTCGGTAACTGGTAGCTGCCAGAAACAGTTGAAATGCACATCCCTAGCATTAGCGCCTCAGTCTCGGCGAGTCACCACTGAAGATGCCGACACTGAAGAGCGGCGAAACGTTTGGAATAATGGGATGCGACTAGTTACAGCGGCAGCAGTGGAAAGCCTCGGAGGACCACCGAGGAGCGGTTCCAACCGTAGCAGTCGTAATATCAACAATAGGAACCAAAATCAATATATGGGTGGGCCCAGAGACACCGAGAGTGGGTCTGTCCCCTATAAAGCTTAGCCCGAGAACAACCAGGGCAGGTAAAAGAATCCCGGCTAATGTTACGGATGTGCATTTTAACTCTGTTTCTGGCAGCTACCAGTTACCGAGGTCACGGCATAACAACTCGGAAAATCACTACGTATCAAAATTGCAATGAACTTTTATTTAATGTACCAAATTGCAGTTAGAATAATTAAGTAAGCAATTATATTTTTTATTTAAATGTATTTTTTCTATTCAAAATTTTATACCAAATATATTTGTTCTGATTTCTACTTACTTTTCACAATCTGTCAACTTCTTCATGAAAAAATTGTTGATACTTAATTCTTTAATTACAAGCAAGTTTTTTCAGTAACATGTCTATATTAGTAAAATTTGGGTGTTTGAAATAAATATGTCTACAAAATATGGCATCGTCTTTGAATCATTTTTTGAAAATATCCAATTACAAAATCTTCGTTTCTACAGAGAAAATTTGTATTCATTATTGATAAAATTTTGCATAAACGGGACGTTACGTTTTTACTATTTTTAACTTGTAAATCTATTTCAAGTGATAACAAAAATTAAAATTTGCAAAAAATGTCAAATAGATAGATTATCTGATACAAAACAGTTTGTCACTCAACAAATGAATATGATATTGTTTTCTCATTTTATTGTAAAGGTATTAAAGCTAGTTCAAATAAATTTTTCTACAATTCCTATTAATGAAATCATGTATGCTTCTTGATACAAAATATCTGCACACATAAATTAGCTATATATATAGGCGGGCCTGGTAGTATACTAAAATCAACTACATAGACAAGGTTGAATTCAATAAATATCTTAATTAAAAATTATCTATGACAATTTTCAAAATCCAAATTCACTGTTTGACATAATCACGTCGCCTTCTTTTTAAATGGATTAAACATATCTGAATATGAATAAATGAATGTTAATATATATAAAATTCAAATTATTCTAAAAAATTTTAAAACGACAATATTAAAAATGTCGATAATCTGTCTAAATTAATATAAATCAAAAGCCTATTGCCTTTTAGTATTTGCTCTTTATACAAATTAATATTTTACATATTAATTTGCATTTAGATAATATTTTTTCTGTTTAAAGAGGAGGTCTAGATCTCTTCTATTGTAGCTGATTGCGTGCTAATGTCCAAAAGTGAATTTTCAAAATTATTGAATAATTTAGTTTTTTTTTTTTTTTCGTTAGTAGTTTGTTAGTTAGATTGTGGGTGTGATTCACTGGTGACCAGGGCATTAGTATGATAATACTGTGTCGAAATGAATCGATTTTGTTTCCTATTTAAATTTAGCACGATAATTGAAACCTGTAAATTAATTAACAGCTTGAAGTCATCTCTTTAATGATTCGTTTGTAGAAAGTCTTAAGAGAGAGTGGAAATAATAATTCAAAAAGTGGAACCTTCTTAACAATGAAACAATTTAAAAGCTTAAGAGTAATTACCTCCTAGATTTAGTTATTATTACTACTATGTTTTGTATGCATGTAGGCATTATATATATATATATATATATATATATATATATATATATATATATATATATATATATATATATATATATATATATATATATATATATATATATATATATATATATTGCATTTTGCTCCAAAATGGTGCATTATTAAGAAATTTACTAAGAGCACTTTTCAGTGAAAAATTAAATTGAACATGCCTAATATCATTAGACTTAGAATGGGGAAAACCCAACTTAGAAAAAGAGAAGAGAATAAAATGTCAACGGAAATGCTAGCAACTAGTGACCTCTACTTTGTACAAAAAAATAATAACACCAGCGTGTTCGGCATCACCAAAACCACCACAGTACAAAACGAAATAGTACTATTCACTAGCCCTTAAATGAATTTGTAGCGTGTTTTCCTACATAAGTTAATGGAAATGATTCAGTTTCAACAAATCTAAATTTATTACAGTATGTCTTTACGCGAATAGGAATCCTGAGTGAATTTTCTTTTTTCTATTAAACACCAGCCTTGAAAGAAAGCAATACACAAATAAATGAGTGTAGGATAAACATATAATTACAGACAAACTTTATTGACAATAAATAATAATAAGTAAACAAATAGTAAAAAAACTACTACCCTTTAATATGTGATAGGTTGGATTTCAACAAAATTAGGTTATAAAAAATGTTGAAACTGATATTAATTAGTGCGGAGGCAGACCTGACCACAATGCATCCAAGTACCTGACAAATTTTATTTTTTACTTAATATAATAACACTATTCTGTTAATCAAATCAAAATAGCAAATCAAACACAACAAATGCAAATCCATAAATACACACGACAATTTAAACATTTCTTCACATCACAAATACCTCAATAAAAAAAACAGAAACAATTAGAAGGCTTATTAAAAAGCAGCTTTGATATCAATTCGCATAAATCGAGTAAATATTATAGTTTACAAAGGCCTATTGTTTAAAATAATGTCAATTTGGATTATTCTATTTCTGGGTTATTATCTTAATGGTACGCTTGTGGGCTTCTTAAAATAAGTACGTAATTACTGAAAGTCTATTAGTTTTGCAATGTACTAACACTTTGGACAAAAACATACGACGCTTATTTTAGACGAGCAGCAGCCGCTAAAAAATGAGCCTCGTATGTCTTGTCCAGTTAACACATGGCACATGGTCCCCGACGATATGCTGAATTTTTTAATAAAATCAAGGCAGTTCAAAAATGTTTTAAAAATCGCAAAACATGCAATCGGCGAAAGGACAAAAAATGGAAAGAAATAAATGTTTATTACATCTATTTTATGCAGTAAATTCAACTACTTTTGCCGCTATTGTTATTAATTATTGATAGAATTAATCTGTGGTTTTAATTAATACAATAATTTGACATACCTGATGTTACAATAACATTTTTGACCCGTCTTACACAGTTTCTACAAACTTGCACACATGTTTCTGCTTCTTGTCCGTTTTGAACTCTGATAGCAACTATAATACGTTTGCGTAAGTCATCAATAGTAGGCATCCACTTCGCTGCAATACACTTCATTTTTTAAATATCCCCACAAAAAGAAATCCAAATGATTTAAAGTCAGATCATAGTGACCTGGTACCGATCCTACAATCTCTTGATATTAATGCTTGGACGCGCTGTAGATGGTACTGATATAATGGAGTCTCGTTTATGATACGCCACATTGCTGCAATACGCCATGGATGTCCTGGACCTCCATATTTTTCACGATTCAGTTTCAAATTTCGCGTTGAAGGAAAATCGTTCTGCTGGAGCATTTTCACATCGCCATAATTTGAAACGATGTCTACCATCTCCGAATTGCTATACACGTAAGGTTTGCTACAGATATGCGTAAATTTGCGATTTGAAATGCGCGATGCGTGGTTTGTCAGGAATTTATTAATAGTGTGTAGGGTCTTGTTCGTTAAAAACCCTACACACTGCACGAATTCCATACAAATCACGCATCGCGCATCACGAATCGCTAATTCAAGCACAGTCTGTAGGGAGCATAAACCATTTTTGACACATGAAAAACTAATGTAAAAACTCGCTTCACAAAAAAGATTAATACATACAAGTTATCTATCGGATTTCAATATTAGGAATCGCCTGGGTAGAGACTACAGTAGCGCAGCGATGTAAAGGTTAAAAATACTAGAACTTCAATATTTTTTTACTCGAAAATTATAAAGATTTTATAAAAAAAAAATGCAATAGTAAATCTATTTTTCATGAGACATCTATTCCCAATTTTTTTTAGATAAGTTTGGAATCATCCTGTATAAGCTACTCGGAAGATATAATATGTACAATGTTTGCATTGTTTTAATTAACATTATCTTGCATGTCTAGTATATATCTAGCAACACTAATGGAGTAGGTATCCTGGAAAATAAAACTTTGGAACAAGTTCAAATCTTGTGCAAATAATATGTTAGGATTTTAAACTGTAAAAGCAATAATTATCTCACAAACCTTCCTCTCTATCATTTCCATAGCAATATGGACTTAAGAAATGATGGAATAGGTATAATTAGTTTTCAGAAATATCGATATGAAAATTAGAGAGCGTAAATGTGGAAATATACTTATCATTTGCAATTTCAATAAAAAGAGAATTGAGATTTAATAAAATGTAGTATTATTAAGTGTTTAGCATTTATGCAAAAGAATTTAACCTTGGCCTAGTATTTACTCTGAGGTATGTGCACCTGTAGAGATTTTGAATTAAATCTTGTATCAGCTTTCTATTTTTGAACTGCAATGATTTCAGATATTTAGACATCTGATTTTTACACATTTAATATTTATATACATATACCAGGTCGAAAAATGTTGCAAACTGTAACTTATTACCTCATTTAAGAAACAAATAAATATTAACTAAATTGATCTACAAATAGTACAAGCTAGCTTTACTAGCTAGATACACTCGATTACTACTTAACAGCTTCAATCGTCTGCCACATACAGAACTTGCACAAAAAGTTACTGGCCCGTGCTAGGCAAGTGTGCCAAGTGCAGGTTGTTTTGAGAAAAGTTTACTAACTAACTAATTTGAGTTAAGAAAGTTCAATTTTTTCTAACTAGTGCGGGAAAAAATTTCCCGCACGCAAAAAGTGCATGATAATTCTTGAACTATTCATTTATTGTCAACTTAAATCATTATTATAATTTATTTTAACTGTAATTTTTTACAATTGGTTATGGAAAACCTTGCGCATGTATTTGATGAAGTAGAAGCCGAGCTTGTATTATTTTAACCCAATATTTTTTAGGCTATTTGAAGTTTTTTTTGAACGGAATTCTCTATATTTATATCCCTCTCTCACGTTCGTTGCTTTCCATCCACCATGCCTTTTAAGAGTGATGATGTTTGCTCCTGCATCAACCAGTATAGTAGCAGATGTTATCTCTGGAAACAGTGACCGGTTTAATTCCCAGCATTCGGCAATTTCAAAAATTCTGCAATTTTCTAGGGAGACCCCCTATATAAATTATACCAACGCATGGTCGTGCACATTTTCTATTTTTATATCCTAGGAAGAATCTAGAATGCTCAATTGGAAACGGACGAAGAGAGGAATATTTTCGAAACATTTCGACAAGATTGACTCCTTCGATGTTCCCGTTTGAAATAGTAAATTCTCTTCTCACATTCGTCTTTATGTTGGGAATCTTTATCAATATATATACTCCTATATCATTTATATACTCCAGCTGAAGAAATGTTAATTCTTCACGACGGCATGCTCCACTGATACTAAAATTAACACTATCTAAAATAAGAAACAATTTCATTTTTTGCATAAAGTAGGTTTTACCACCTGCTTTAAAAAATTTCTCAACTTCTGATTTTCTTAAAACATTAGATTTTCTGGTTCTATAACTTACCGATTTACGTTTAAGGAAAGTAATAAAACAGATGACGTGGCCCTTATTGCTAGAGATTGTAGGGAATTAGAAGTAACGAGGAAACTTGTGGAGGAAGCACGTAAAGTGGGATTGCAGATAAATCAAGAAAATAAGCTTTAGAGAATAGAAGAACGAAAAAAAAGATATAAATTTCAAATTGAGAACATAGCATGGAGAGATGGAGTTTGAAGAAGTTCAAGAATATGTGTATTTGAGGGCGCTAATAACAGCTAACTGTGATGAGGAGCAAGAAATCAATAGGAGAATAATAAAAGCAAACAGAAGTTCGGCAGCAGTCAACCACTTAATGAAATCAAAAATTTATCCAGAGGAGTAAAATTTAGAATGTATAAAACAATTTTGGGGCCGACAGCGCTGTATGGCAGTGAAACTAGGGTCCTCAATAAGAAGTCAAGAGAAAACCTTTTAAGGTGGGAAAGGAAGATCTTAAGAAAAATGTTAGGTGGCAAGAAGATGGAGGAAGACTATATAAGGAGAAATAATCAGGAAATATATGCAATGCACCAGGCACCAACAATAGACGAAGTTGTAAAAGCCAGAAGAGTGCAGTAGGGCATCTAGGACGTATGGGAGATGAAAGGAAAGTTAAATAAATTGTATGGAGTAAACCAAACTAAAAGAAAAAAGAGGGAGACCGAGGAAGCGATGGAGAGAGGCAGTAGCAATAGATCTATGAGAGAAAAATGTAACGGATTGAAATTGATTAATGATACTTGATATTCAAGTTATCTGTCAAAATCTAGCAATTTTTCTCATGGCGCTGTAAGAAAATTTTGTAATGCTATCTAATGTAAGTTACATTTTAGAACATATTATAGAATTTTCTAAATACCTTTTGTATGTAAAAAACATATATTTTATATTTTATAATAAAAAATTAGAAAAAAACATATATAAAAAGATTAAAGTAAACTTAATGAATATATTTTCTCACACATTGAAATGTTTTCTTTTGCATGTTGTTAAGCACAAAAGGTTCAGTAACTGACCAAAATCTTGAGATTTAATATCATACCGTTTTTAAGTTGCTCAATAGTAAGCATTTGCGGGGTAATCCCTTTCAAGGACGGCCAAAAAAGAAACGAAAGAATTATACTAAGGTCTTCGTCATCTTTTAACTTGTTCTTCATGCACTTATTTTAGGAACATCTTGTATAAACTTATTATCGTCTTCTTTTAAACTTACTGGAAAACAAGGTTCATTTTTTAATAATTTAAAAATCTTCGTTTAACGTTTTGTTCCTAATTAACAACTTTCTCAAAATATTATATTTGTTAAACTATTACACAATAAAACCTACAAACTTATTATCATCTTTCATCAAATTAAAAAATAGTTCTTATTATATTCCTTCTTCTACGAGATCCACGATTCAACTGATGACTTGTTCAAAATTTCTCTTGGTATATCAGTTTCCTTGATGCACTGATAACGGCACCTTGTTTATAAGCCGGATGGTGAAGCGACTCGGCAGTTAATTACCTAAGTGTTAGTAGAGTTTCTGCAAACACTGCGTCATAATCTGATTTTCTTTTGAAGCTGGCGTACTACATTAATATCATTCAGAAATCCTTCTGTACTGTTACATCGATGATACCGTATGGTGATGTATCATAAACATGTCTGAATTAACATTTTGGTTTAGAAATTCCAACACCAAGCTGCTGCTTCTAGTTGTTAATAGAACTGATACTAAATAAGATAATTCATCTGGTGCACATTTTTGCCAAGTCTATAAGGTTCTCATCTTTTTTTTTTTTCTGTAGAACGGATCAATTGTGAATTAGAATCTAGAAAAACTATATAATCTACAATCTCTCAAAGGAAATGAATGTACGAATAGAAAATATTGAACAAGCTGTTATGAAGACATCTAAGATCAAGGAAAAGGTGGATGTACTGACAAAATAGGTGCTTCTTAAGGATGCCAATTGCACGACAAATATACTCCAGTGCTCTAGTATATACAATACAACTCTATCTACGTGGCAAAGGATGCATTAGACAAACAGGTGGACAACTTTGAAAAAACACCCACACAACTACCTTTAAGGAATAATAACAGTAAGAAGTCAGCAGTAACGGAACACAGGGCGGATACATTCAACACACATGTATAAAAACTAATATTTTATTGACAGATACAAAAGATTCTAGTAGTCAAAGCTCTACAGAGAAGTAACAGATTTCCAAAAGAAAAAAAAACTTGAAAAGAGGGCTTGCAATAACTTGGATCTTGGAAACAATTTATATGTAAAAATCGAATGTCACAACCCGGTGATTTCTAACTATGCAACATATTAAATATAAATATCGATCAAAGACACTTAATCTCAATTTCAGAACCACTTCTGAAGAAGAAGGCAAGGTGTTTTTTGAAACGTCAATATCCTTAAACCGAAGACGTGGCATGCCCGGAATTCGTTCAACCATTTTTTACGAAAGTTTATCTACCTAGTTATTACTTAAAGAAGTTCTTGATTATGTGTAATTTTATGAATACCTTTATTTTGACTTTTTGGATATTCCATACTGTATCCGATTTGGTTCGAGATGCGTTCTGGGGGGCTGTGGAAACTTCGATAACCCAATAAGTATATAAAAGCGGAGAGGCTACGTATTTACTAAAATGCATTTGCACTAGAAATTAATGAATTTAGTTAAGCATGTTCTAAATTATAAACTTAAGAATAAATAGAAATTTGAGGAAGTGCGTTTAACAAAAGCATTTAATTATATAGTTTGCTTCTGAAAGTAAATTAAAAAGTTTATCTAATCTTTCTGGTTTTCGGTCAAGTATTCAGTTTTTATGTAGTTTTTAATCTATGTCTGAGAAGTGCCGAATTCCAGAGTATTTCCACAGGAAATACTCTGGATGTAACTGTTGAGTATGTACAACTGTAAATAATGAGGCAATATCCCCAAAATATTTTATCAGGCATCTAAATTGCTTTATTACTTTCTTTTCTCATATAAATAAAAATATATAATGGTTGTGGGGGCCAGTGACGTTAACTTTCAGAAAATTTAAATCCTACAAAAGATATAACATAAATCTCAAATAAAAGGTGAATGTCGTTATATTGAATAATATAGAATATGAAATTATGCATCATTTTATCATCATCTTTATATATACATATTCTTAGATAACAAATCTGTAATCTTGAAATGACTTATGATCTATGAATATAAATTTCTAAAATTATTTAAATGACAAGTTTATTTATGACAACATGGATACATGGATTAGAAATTTTGTAGAAAAAATATTCGCAACATAATTTAGATGCACTAAAGGTATTTTAAAATCAAACATACAGGATGTTCACAAAAACTAAACTTTAGCTATTGTAGAGAATTTCTAGCCTTCAATTATGAAACATGCTCTCCGGCATATGCCATTAAAGTAACACTAGTTCGCCTAAATATATGACCAATGTATATTAACTGGACTCCTATGCCCTCTGTCCTCAGGGAGATTTACTAATAAGAATACACTTGTTTCCAATAATAATTTTATTAAATATCAATCCCTTCTTCTAAAATCCCTACGTGAAACTTTATAACCCCCTCACAACTAACAAATCCTTAACAACCCATAATTAAATTGATTTCCGTCATTTGTGACGATCCACTTCATAATCCTCTTATTTAAATAGATTTACAACTACATTATATTTAAGTAGACACAAGGAATTGTCGGTGCAATAAATTAAAACACAATTTAATTATGGTAGCACTGGGACTTTTATGCTTAGTAATTACCAGCTATGATATAACAGCCTGCCTGAGAACCTGGTAGAAAAACTTAATATCACTCATTTGATTTGAAAATAGTCAGGATTTCTATATTAACTCTGAAAGTCCGTCATTCTGCTTTTGTTTGTAGACGACGTTGCGCCTATACTCCACACCGTTTTAAGTTTGGAGGGCTTACCTTCTCCCTTAGAAATTGTATTAGGTATATTTTCAAGAGGACTTGCTTAGTATCGTATTACCATTTATATTGCTATCCCTTGACTCTCTCCAATTTAAAAGATAAGATTTTTGAGCAGATACCGTATTAGTTATCTGTTTGTCTGAATTTGAGTTGCCATTTTAATTTAATTTCAACTTTGAAATACTTCAGTCAAACTTTGTACTTCGGCTATTTCCTTGTGCCTCCTTTTCTGGCATTATATTTTTTCTGCCACTTTTCTATTTTGACATAAACCTGTTACAATTAATTACCCCCTGTCTTAAATTATTATCAGTTCTCCTAGCTAGCTTTTTCTTCTTTCATCTTTCTTTTTTCTCCAGTTTAGATATTTCTTCTATCTGCTACGACCTCCTCGCTGGACGTTAATGCCTCACTCGCTTCTATTCTTTGTATTTTTGCACCTCCTCTTTCCTGGCTGCTATCAGTTCTTTTTTTGTCAATGATGCTTGATACTTCTCACCTGCTTATAATCCTTTTCCTTGCAATTTCTCTCTCCCGGCAGCTAACGACTTCTCGCTTGGCGACATTTCACCTCACCTCACCTTTTTTTTCACTTTCTTATTACCAACGACTGCCGCACTTGTCAATACTCTGCTACTTTTCAGATCTCCTTGCCACTGGTTGGAGGAAGAAGAAGACTAAGAGGAATTGTTGTCCTATAATAATTTTATAAAATATCGTCAGATCTTTACAATTCCTTCTCCAAGATCCCTAAATCAAACTTGACAACCCCCTCACAACTAACAACCCATAAATGAAACTAATTAAATTCAGAAAAATTAAAATTTGTCAATAAATAGCTGAGTTGAAGAATTAGCGGTCTAAGTTTTAAGAAGGCAATATTTTTCAGAATACTTATTAATTTTCTTATTTTCATCATCAACTAATAATTTGGGTATATGCAATGCAATATCCTGGACAGCTATTTTAGCTAATTCTTCTTCTGTGATCGTTACCACCTAAATTAGGGTAATTTTGGTCAAACTCCAAATTATTTTATTTGCCTAGTTTTTATGATGTATCGTCAACTCAGAAAGTTTCGATCGAAAAGTCGATCTGATAAGTAATTTTCGAGATATATGAGGTCAAATTGGAATATAACGCTTGCAAGGCGTGACGTCATTGCCTCCTAGAGATTTTCAGCACTCGTCCACTTCGAACTCGGAATAGGGCCTTTATGTGTTAAAAAAAATCACCAATTTGTAAGTGCTGAATTGAAAGGTGTGAAACTGCAACGGTACTTAATACGGTATTTTATTTAGTTTTAAAGGTACGCAGGTATATGTCCCTAAGAATTTAAACTTACTTAACTAAATTAAAAGTCAAGAATAAATTCTACATAAATATATTAAAAATTATTTTAAAACTGTTTTTATTATAAATATTATTATACTTACAACATATATTTATTTGTGTTGGGTCCAAAGAATATATCATGCTTCATTGTTTTTGTCACGTATTTGGATACCAGGGTATACTAATAAATTATTTATCTGGACATTTTATCGTTGTACTGGGACATTTCGATACAATATACGGTTTCCGATTTATTAACATCGTATCTTTCATTTTCAGAAATATAGGTGTTATAGTTCAGATTGATTGTTCTCATTTTTTTAGGATTAGCCAGCTCTTTTCTAATTCAGTATCAAAACGTTTCGTATTATTTATACTTTCTTACTATGATTTGAGTGTCACAGAAACATTTATTGACAGTATTTTGGCGCAGATTATAGACAATTCAAATTAATCATGTCTTAAGTATAAAATCCTATAAATTGGTGTTACGAATTATTATTTCTCGAAGATAGATAGAAAAGCAAAGCAAGGACTAAAGAGAACAGGGTGAAATTTAATCTTGAAAAAGTACTATAAAGATATAAAAAATATGGGTTAGATGTAATACACTAATCCACCATACCCGCGATATAAATATCTCTCAGTGGCAGAAGGTCAAGTGATAAATCGATAATAGACTTAACCGACACATATTATAATGTGCAGATTTTTTTTACTTAAAAAATATTTTTCCATTCTACTTGATGTATAAGCTAAGGCAACATATTCAAATATAAGTTAAATTATACCGTGTAAAATGCAAACTTTATTAAAAATATATAGCTGCCTTTATAAGGTATGGTCATTAAATAAATTAAAATATGAGAATGAATACCAAAAATTGCCAGCAGGGTTTTCTATTTTCCAGATTTTTTAGAATGCAGTTTATTCTACAATTTTTTTTTGAGTATACAGTGTGTTCCGTTTTTCAGGTTAACACCTCTAGAAATGTGTTTCAACTATATGAAAAATGTGCTACCCTGAAGGGAGGTTGTATTTAACTAACCATTTTATTGATATGTGAAAAAAACCTGGGCTACTACGATTTTTAAAAGGGTCGTGCTTCCAGAAAGTGGTATTGTTCATTTTTTACAAAAGGATAATATAACCAGGCTATTCATCGAAATACACATACCAAATTTGATCGAAAAATATATACGTTTTTTATGGGGTACCAAACTTCAAACAATCAGACAACTAAAAATTGTAATAGGTCAAAGATTGCCATGAAAGTGAAAACAAATATCCATCGGACAAAGAAAAAACACATACACTATAAGTTTAACATTTTTAATTGCGGCCACAATAAAAATAATTAACGTACAAAAAATGTAATAATTAATGTTAACTTGTTAAACAAAAAATTACAAAACGTTAATCTCAATTAAATTTTTCTTTTCTTTTCTTCTTTTTTTTCTCTTTTCTCCGTCATACCTCCTTCCAGCCGAACACATTTTTTCAATCGTCTTCTTAAATTTAGTTATTGTTAAACAATGTTAGCTCTGTAATGTAATTTTAAATTTAAAAAGACGATTGGAGAAATCTATTCGTCTGGAAGAAGATATGGTGGAGGGACTAAAATTTAAATTAGATTAACCTTTTGTATTTTTTTTTAACAATTTAGTATTCTTAATTCAATACATTTTTTGTACGTTAATATGTTTTACTCTGGCCGCAATTAAACTGTTAAATTTGTAGTGTTCGTATTCTTTGTCCAATTGGTATTTGTTTTTACTTTCATGGCAATCTTTGACCTGCTTATTGTAATTTTTAGTTGTCTGATTTGTCGAAGTTTGGCACCCTATAAAAAATACTCAATTTACATTAGTCGATCAAATTTGGTATGTGTATTTTGATAGGTGCTGAATAGCCTGGCAATATTATCATTTTGATAAAAAAATGCCTAATACTACTTTTTGGAAAAACGACCTTTTTAAAAAAAATGACTTGCCGAAAATCTACAGCCCTCTTACATGAAAAATGCAACACACTGTATGTGCAAAGGTTGAACCAAGTTAATATTGATTAACGTATCTTTTATCTCGGAAACAGATATACAAAAACAGAAAACATCAACTCTTGTCCCTGTTCAAACATGGACGTCGATATTTCTTCTTTCAGCAATTGTCATAAATTACATAGTTTTACTATTTTCATTAGTAGTTGTTAATTTATTGATAACTTATGCATTATTAATAAATATCAGCATTTGAAACAAAATTTGATTATCTTTCATTTTGCGTTAAATTTATTTATTGAATTAAAAAAAAAACCTGCCAAGGCCGGCCAAGCAAAAGTCCTTTCTGGACGCCTTTTCATTGTTTGGCCCGTGGCTTACCTAGTATAATGTTTTAAATAATTTTTAATTGTTTTGTTCAAAACTGCAAGAATGTTTTGTTTATGTGTACAAGAAAATTTTGACTGCTATTTTTATTCTTGTTGTATATGGAAATTCATTGACTTCCCAAATTCAAGTTCGTGAAAGTTTGGCAGAATTGGTGTTATACTTGATCATACCACAGATAAATCATACTAAGCATAAATAAGTGTTCTTTTCTTCATCTCCGCAAAAATAATCCCAAAGTTAACTATACCATCAACAATTAAACTGAGTTACTACTTAGTGTGTAATTATTACTGAGTACTTAAAATGGAAGTCTCATATTTCGTTTATGGTTAAATAACAAAATGTTATATCTGATTAGTAAGACATTTTATTATCCTTCATCCTTTTGTCAAGTCCGGTATGGAGTGGCTAGCGGCCATTAGATGTAGCTTGCTACATTTCGCATACTCAAGGTTCCTTCTGTCGGGTTAGACAAACATAAGCTAGTTAGTGTTAAGTCCTCATGGACGCTAGATTCGCGAGAAATCTCGAGAATTCCGCAAAAAAAGGAATATTATCGCTATTTTCATCATTATGTATGATTAAAGTTTATCTTGAGCATTTGACAATGTACCATGACAGTCAATGACAGTATTATAATGAAAATATTGCAATTGACAAAATTGGCTAAAAGTTGAGACTTTTCCCGCAATTCGCACAAATTTACGCGAATTTCGGGTCCATGATGATAAGACTTTCTTCATCATTTACCTCACCTATGGCGTACTGCTGACAGTTAATAAACTCGAAACCCGTATATGTCTGGTGAGCCGCTGACAAATATTGTTATCGCCAACACGCGATAAAGGTTGACGGCTTTCAATGGTACCTACAGCATGTAGGACGTATTATAATTACGGCCTGTCAGGTCCGACATGAAGTAGCTAGCGGCCACTGGATGTAGCTTCATTCATTTCGTGAGTTATTGAATATTGCATATAAAAATGGCGCTCTTAACACTTCTTATAGCCCTTATTTTATTACAATAAATAATCTTTTCGCAATTTTTTCATATTATATTTTGTTTCTTCTATTTATTTGAATAGAAAATTATAAAAAAAATTGTAATATTAACCACAAGATAAATGACACTGAGAATAACCATCATATACATCACTGAACTCGGAAAATCAGAATCAAGACATAGACAGTTTCTGAAAAAAAAGCTGTCTCAGTAAGAATCTAAGTTTATATTTCAACGTTGTTTTGCCATATGAATTATTTCTAGTGAATATTTTGGTAATCGGCTTCGTTCTCATTCCTACTCCATGCTGTTTACTGGGTGGGAAGTGACACCGGTAGACGTCTGGCGGGGATAACTGATCTAGTGATAATCGATCAGTTATCAGTTAAAAATGATTAAATTACTAAAATGGCTATTAAAAATATGGGTTTGTCATAGAAGGGTGAAAATTAAGGGTTGTGTGTATTTTTTAATGTCACATCATAAAAAAATAAAAATAAAAAATTTTGCCCAAAAAAATAAAAATAAATTTTTGAGGTGAACCACCCTTATCACTTAGGGGTATGAAAAATAGATTACGACCGATTCTCAGACCTACCGAATACACATATAACATTTTATAAAAATCGGTCAAGCCGTTTCCGAGGAGTATGGTGACTAACACTGTGACACGAGACTTTTATATACAGGGTGGTCCCAAAGTCTGGATAGGGTGAATTTATTTTGCGCACGGGTGGAAAATCAGAATTCTGATACTGGGGTCGTTAGTAATTTCGCCCGAGGAATCGAATGAGCCCATCAGATTTTGGGCCCGATGGGGCCATATACGAGATATGAGGCCCAACTTTTAAATTTCAAATGCAAACCCATCTTTTTTTATTGTTGATTCGGATTCAGCGGGAAATTTTACATCCGAATTGGTTAAAACCCAAAATTTTTCGTCCATTTTTGGGTCCTATGCAGCGGTTTTTGTTCAAGACCAGGGGGCACAAATCGATATTCTGGTACTGAGGTCCTTAGTAATTTTTCTCGGGCAATCGATTGGGCCAATCATATTTTGGGCCCGATGGGGCTTTTAACAGGGTATGAGGGCCAAATTCAAATTTGAGGCCCAAAAATGGACGAAAAAATTTTGGGTTTTAACCAATTCGGATGTAAAATTTCCCGCTGAATCCGAATCTGCAATAAAAAGATGGCTTTGCGTTTGATATATCAATGTTGGGCCTCATATCTCGTATGAGGCCCCATCGGGCCCAAAATCTGATGGACCCATTCGATTCCTCGGGCGATATTACTAAAAACCCCAGTATCAGAATTCCGATTTTCCACTCGTGCGCGAAATAAATTCATCGTTTCCAGACTTTTGGACCACCCTCTATATAGATAGAGGAGATACAATGAAAAAATGCATGTCAAAAATTGCTAAAATATCAAAAGAAAAAAAATCATATGAATATAAGTATATCTAAAAATTCTAGGATTGTCGAAAAGTTTACATTTTCCTATATCGTATGTATATCGAAATTGGGGCTATTTTGAACTTTATGTTTTGTTTTAACAGAGAATAGAAACATCATAAAACCAAAATTTAAACATAATTCATTTTCAAAATCTAATAATTAGTTTACTAAATCATGCAACTTTTTTCAACGACCACACATAAACAGTATATTTAGATAATAAATATATTCATACATCCTCCATATTCTGTCTATTGCTTAGTCATGGGCGAAGCTAGGGGAGGGAGGACTTATGGGGGCGTAGTCTCCCCTAAAATCGAATTAGCTCCCCCAAAAATATTAATAAACATCTCACATACATTTCACAACCGAAATTAAAACACATTCTTCCAGATTTGATGATCTAACTTAGCCCATGTGCTTAGTTAATAACCGAAGGGTTAAAATGGGACTAGTATTAAATAGATTACACTGTATATTACCCAACCAGCGTTATCGTTTAAAACCACAGCTTAACTTTTACGGTTTCCAGCTAAAATTCTGTGACTCCCACCGTAACTTCCATGTTGAATTGATTAAATTGCATTTTACCTAACAGGCATTTTTATTGCGTTGAATGTAACAATTGATCTAAAACCATTAAGATAAATTGCAAAACTGATTTTGCCTAATCACGGTAATTTTAACGTGCCGGCTGTATATAATTTATACCGCTATCTCGGATATTTGAGGTAAGGAAACCATCACTGCAGTCTGTCATGAGCATTCGTTTTATAAGGTACCGAACGGTTACTTAATTAGTTTGTCCGTGGATCATCTGCAAATGCGTGCGTCTATTTAAAGAAATAAGTTAGTTAATAAGTGCATATTTTAAAGTGAAAGACGTGAATGGGACATATAACTTATGACCTTTTGAGTACTTAACATTCTTCGCATACTATGCAGTTAATCACGGAATAACAATAGTAATGAATGCGTTTTAAATAATTAATCTTATAGTATATCCCATTATGTGAATATAAAGAGTGCCAGTTACGGAATAATCTAGGAGAAGATTATTAATATAAATATGATTCATTTTCAAAATATTTTACGAGAATACATTTTTTCAAAATAGGAAAAATATCTAAATTTGTATGTTAAATAAATTTTAGATTTAATGAAACTATAACTGGTGATTCACGTAAAACTCCCATGCTGATAACATGATAACGGAAATAAATTTGTTGATTTTGTATAAGCGATTTGATAAAGCTCTTTGATGACGCCAATTAAAGCATTAAGAGAAATTTTTCCAACGCAGATTGTAGATGATATTGATATCAAATAGAACTTTTTGATGACGAAGGTGTAAGTATTTTCTCCGCACCACCATTTAATTTAAAGCAAATTATATTCTCTTTAAATAAAATGTTTTAAAAAAGATTTAAAATCAGTAAAAAATAATTTTCTAGATTGCTAAATATAAATAAATAAATTTTGTATATACGTCTGGTGTGGTATTTTAAATAGATATTTAATTGGTCCCCTTTTGCTTGACGCATTAACAAGTGTACGTAAGTACGTAAGTACAACGGTACTTACATTTTTTGGAATATGACAATTCTAACTTATTAGAAGAAGTTCCTCTATCAATAAGACCTGGCATATGGTGACAGTATGATGTGGCATCTTTCACAGCGGCGGTATAATTACAATTTCTCAAATAAAATATTCTGAAACATGACACACACCGCTATGTAGCCCGTGATGTCGCCAAATCTGTCCCCGCTTAAGTTTCTTCTTGTTTTATATGCGCTGGGCCAACAGAAGATATAACAGACTTAATAAAAGTTTGTGCCAGTGATGCCATTTTTGACCGTCACTATATGTTAGCTTCTGTTGATCAAAAATTGCAATGTCGTCTGACTGCAAATAGAGGTGCATTCGAATATAATATGTTTATGTGTGTGTATATAATATTTAAGTATATTTGGCTTGACTCAAAAACTAATAAATTTTAAAAATGCAAGTAGATGACGTTATTTTTTTAAATTAAAGGGCGATGCAGAGCTATAAAATATAATAATATATTTCCACTTTCAAGTTATCGGACCGGAATATTTTATGTGAATCATGTCAATGCAGTTTTATTTTATTTTCATATCTACAATTAATATATTCATTTCCGTAATAGCGAAATGCTAATCGATGTAATAGTTCATATAAAAGGTTGTTGATGTGCCATAATTGAGATACAGACTAAGAAAATGAATTGAACATTAGAAATTATTTTTGATGGATTTAATCCTCATATTTGTTACTCATGTTAATATTTGAAACTAATTGCCTAATACTTTTTATTGATATTTCTCTATCGATTTAATGAACAAATTTATGAGAACGTGTGTTAACGTCTCTTTGATAAACGTATATATTTAATTAAAAACAAGGTTTACTTTTATATGTCATTCATAAGATACTTAATCCCGTTTCATATACAGATTGATAGACATTGTCATCAATAGGACTGGATCTCTGTGAAACAACCCATTGCATTGGTGTGGGCACGATGAAATTATTCACGATCGATACAAAGTGAATAGTATCTTTCCGTACTTCTTCGTAGCTGCATACTGTTAGAAAAAAAAATATGTACAAACTTATATTATTTTTTACCTTGTAAGTGGTGGTGGTGTATATTTCTATGTATACGTTTAGTTTGCAGTCGACATCACAAAACATATAACTAGAAGAAAAGCGTTTTCTTTATTCCAACATCGAAACAGCAGTGACAAATAGAACCAGTGTGGTACCCTCATTGTGTCGGATCACCAGAAAAACTGGTAATAATAATGGTAACTTTATAACTTACAGGCTTCGTCGGTAAAACAGATGTTGGATATTGTTAACTTCAGGGTCAAATTTATATTATTTTATTTCACACTTATTTTACAATAATATTTAAAAGAATATACACAATATTGTCATTTATTTACTATGGTAACATAATATACTCATTTAAATATTACTGCAAATTCATAAAAAAAACTTGAGACTTGAAAAAAAATTATTAAAGGACAAAACGATAACAATACATTATTAACTAAATCTTATTATTAATTAATATTTATAAATATAGAGATGTTTTAATAATATTGTTCATGTACATTTAAAGTGTGATACATTATTTTATTTACTCTAATAGAAATGAATATTTATAGGAATGATTGGTTTTGAATATTTCATTTTTGAATATTGTTTCACAATAAATATAGCTGGCTATTGCTTATCAACGCTTGGAATATCTCATTATTACTTCATCATGATTATTAGCAACGGTAGGCACTTGAACAACATCGTTTGTCTCCAATCGGGAAAGAATTTGCATTACAAATTTTAAGATATAGTAAGTCTGAATCTATAAAAATACGACATACACACAAATGTTTGTAATTCAAATTTGGAAAAATACTACATGCACTATGAAAAAACAGGCAATTTTTTTTGGCCATAGCCTGCTTCCATAAAACAAAAATTTGTATCCGCCTAGAGGGCGCAGCGAACCACATACGATATTTCAAAAATCTGTTTATATCAGGTGGAAGGTATCAATTTTGCAATAAAAATTTATTACCAATAAGTTTTCTCTATCTCTTAAAATAAAAAAGTTAGACAGCCTTAAAGTTTGGGCACTTTACAGGTTTTTTTGTTATTACTCATAAAGTTGGCCATGGATCTCGAATTTATTTTTACGAGCCTCCAAAAATGCAACAAAAAATAATTAAAGATTTTTGACGTGTCTCGCATATTAAGCGAGATACATGGGAGTGGCCCTCTTATATGATACAGCCTGTGTATATATATATATATATATATATATATATATATATATATATATATATATATATACACAGGCTGTATCACATAAGACATATATATATATATATATATATATATATATATATATATATATATATATATATATATTTCATTCAAAATCATAATAAATGTAACAGACCTGTTCTTTGCATATATCTGGTATTCTGTAGCTCGTATAATATAATCTTTCGATCGCATCTGGTGGCAAGTCTTCGTTACATTTTCTCTGTACCTACAATTGTAAATAAAATAATTAAAATATCTATATCCACAAAAGAATGTGGTTTCTAGAAATAGCTCTGTATATGCTATTTTGTGAAAATCATTTTAATTGAATGTTCTGATTCTGAATGAGTATTTATTCTACATAAAAAATAATATAGTATAATCATCATGTTAAATTTGTGTATTGAATACTGCAAGCATTTATTATAAATTAATTTACACTTTCTTCGTACAAATGTGACTAAAAGCAACTTTGCAATAATTTTAATTAAATTCATTAGTATATTTACCTCTGCATTTATATGGACAATAAATCTTTACTTATCATTTTCCTTTTAGCCGGTATCTCTAATTTTTATTTTTTTCTTATTGCATATTGTATTATTATAATCATCAAATAACCAAGAAGTCAATTCGTTAAAAGTAAACAATGACAGTGTGGAAAATTTACGAAATTAGTAGTAAACCTAAAAACACCAGATTTAGTAAATTTTACCAGTGAGGAAAAACTAGTAACAAACTAAAAGTTACTTACTTCCTTTCCCTTACGCCTTCCTTCATGTGTCGGGAAAGGCTCCATCCCCACCACCCCACCTTGCTGCTGCGAATCTGGCTGGAGCACTTGCATACCCATGGTCGACATTATTCTATATTTCGATGATGTGTCGTAATAATTGTTTACGATAAACATTTCGAAATTACCAAACCTTTAATTCCCTGTAATTTCAACCTTTCCATTAAAAAGCCTGTTCCCACAAGAGTCAGGGATTGTTTTCAAACTGTTACAGATATTCAACCCGTTAAGTTGTGAATGTGTTTTCAGTGCATGTAACTCAAGTAGTAGTTGAACGAACATTTCTAACAGTTACAAACTAGTCCCTAACTCTTGTGGAAACAAGATTAAAGACAGTGAATCAATTTGTAAGTAAACAGGAATAGATATTTGATTCGTTAAAAATCATAAATATTGTTGAATATAATTAATCAGCTGCATAATAGTCCTGGAAAACCAGTTGAATTTGTAAACAATTTAAATGTGACTCTAAAAACATTAACGACTGATCCGTAAATTCGTGCTGCTGCAAAATTTTAGATTATCTTATGTACAAAATACAAATCTGTTATATGTATTAGTAAGTAATGTAAGTATCTCCGTGGCAAACCAGCAACTGACTTTAAATAAAGTTTACGTGCATCTTGTTTGTCAGTCGATAATATTAAACATTTTCAATTGATGCAGGATGCGATAAAATTAGTAAATTTATACATAATTATTTATAACCGGTAAGAGTAAGAATGGTCATTTTCGAAATATAGTACGACTTGCAAGTTGAAAGCGTTTGTAAGCCGATACTTAGAAAGTTTATTATTGATAGTATATACAGAAACTGATTTGCGATAAATAAAACGGTCTAATCATTTGTAACTGTATGTAGCTATGAACAGCATGGATAGTTATTGTTTATTTGTTTTATATGGATGGTGAATATTGGCCCCGACGTATACACGTCAATGACTTAACTCGCAATAGTCCAGTTCTAATGATCAATAATGGTTAACGCATCAATGACATGTTGATGTACATGGATACTACTAATCAATCTGCTGATAATATTTTTTTTGTTTAGGCTTGCAAATACTAAAGAACTAACAGTAAAGAAGAAACAATAGAGAGTAGCTTACATACAAAAACCTGAAAAAGTGATAGATATTATGGAAACATTAAGATTAAGTCATTTTAATTAATCAATGGATTATTTCAATGTTAACTCAACTGAAAATTCTTTGCAAGGTACATTTAGGTGTCATAACATATTTTTATCTAGATACTACTGAAACTGTTCTAATGTATCAGTTTTCAACATCACTGTTTGTGTTGAAGTTTTTTAAATTTAATTTAATGTTTTTGTAATCAAATATTATTGACTATACACACTCAAATTCATATTAAATATTCATATTTTACATAACTGGTTTGAAATATACCTTAATCATTTATTAAATGTAACTATTTTAGATTATATCTTTACAAATTAGAATGACCATTAGGTTAACGATTGTCATTTATATATATTATTTGCTAAATTATTGAAATACAATTATGTTAAAATTAGTCTCATTTAATAGTCCATTCAGAAAATTTAGCATTATAACTTTTTCTTTCCAGGAAATAGCCCAATAATATTAAGTTGTCACATTATTCATTGATAAAATTTCTTAATATTTAATCATGGTTCGGTAAAGTATATATAATATGATAACAATATGAATGATATATAAAATAACTCAATATAACCAATAGGAATAGGTATGATTAAATTCTTAGAACAGAAGATGATGGTTCTTTTTGTAACTGAAGATATGCGTCCACTAGGCGGGTTGGGTCGGAGCAGATCGCATCACAAAAATCCGCTTAGTTTCAAATGAAAGTGTATCCCCTGTCAGACGATCCTTCAAACAACTTTAAATCATCTATCCTTTTATCTAATGATATCTGCGTAACGAAAAAATATATTTCTATCTTGAACTTAGCCTTGCACTACGACTTTTGATATTATTGTAGATAAAGGAGCTAGCCTTTCGAAAATTTCAGAATAGCCATTCAACAACAATACAAATATTTATTTATTATTTATTATTTAAAACAGAAGCTTTTTCAAGAAACTTTTCAAAAAACATTTTAAATTGAAAAACAAAATTAGTTTAGTTTTGCCAATATTTCGTCAACAGAAATACAATGTTATTACAGAGAATTTCAAAGGAATGACTTATTAATATTTTAATTTTAAATCAAATTTGTTAATGTGGAGGTCAAACTTGAAATTTTTGGTATTTTTTAATTATAACTCAGGTAGTACAAAGGAATGGTTCAATATTGGCTCATTGTAGTTTTCATATAGGTTGTATATTATTTTGATGAGATTTAGTGTTTCATGCCATAGGCCTAATATTTTACATGCATATTGAGCGTAAGTATATATTTTTATTTTATTGGCGTAATATTTTTATAAATGTTGGGCATTTAAATTATTACATTATTTGTTGGTTGGTTATTGGTAGATATGTTGGTGAACTATAGAGATATCAACAATTTATAATATTTATCCTTCAGGGTTTCACATTATAAGTTTAAAATTTTATATAAATGTTGGCTTCCTGGAAACGATTGAAAAATATGAAGTCTAGATTTCTATCTCCGCCTAAAACAAGCTGTTACTTTTTTGGGGAAGGTTTGGATGGTAAAATTTTAATGAAACATCCTCCTTAAAATTGAATTAGGATCCCACCACAGTATCTTTTCTAACCATTTCCCATTATCTAACCATGGCATAAAATCTTATTAAATTGAGATTAATATTTCAAAATTCGCATTACTATTAGACTGTAGATTGTATGATGTATGTAGACTGTATTAGATTGTATGTATTGAATAATTGAGACAAATGCTGATGTTTTATATATTTATATGCAACAGTTACATATTCTCAGTCGGGCAGGTACATCTAGTTACTTCTTACAATAATTGTATTAATTATTAAAGTAAATAAAAGATAATTTGCAGACAAGAGTCCTACAAGGTAGGTAGCAAGTAGCAGAGTATTTTGTCAGTTATTATCACTGTGAATACACTTACACAAAATTTCAGTCACGTGAAGTTTTAAATAATAGTATAAATATATGTGAAAATTTTTACCTGATTCTACTAACTGAATTATTATTAAAAAAAATATATAAATATACTATAGTATATAAATTTTAATGCATATCTATATAATAAAGTCTATTCGATACCTACTTGAGTTATTAGGGCATTATTACAATTTTTTGTAAATAAATAAAAACATCTCATCCAATTGTTCCAGTATTTTTTTGCAGATTAATTTATGCAAGAACGAATTCGTGATATAAAATTTATAGACCGTTTCTTATCACTTGAGTAATTTTTACAACTTAAATAATTTGATCGAGAACGGTTAATTATTTATAATAACTGTTTAATTTGTTCCAGACCATCATGATAATCCTGTTTTCTAAATGAAACATTTATTTTCTCCTCGAATGACAATTAATTAACTTATATTGTCTGAAGCTATTTATTTGTGGCATAATTTTAGTTTTTCTTTAGTTTTATTGGGTTTTTGCCACACTTCTAAAAAAATAATAAAGATAAATTAAATAAGCTCTTGCGCCAAACGGAACAATCAAGGGTTATTTTTGAAACTAAGTTTGCCTAACCAAAAAATCTCATACTGAAAAAAGCAGATAAGTATAAAATAACAAAAATTACATCACTATCGCGCACTTCCGTATTTTTTACGTTTCGAAAAACTCCCTGTTTTCGTTCTCAAAATAGTAATAATAAAGCTAAAGAATAATTAACTTATATTGAATCTTACAAAATTCAGTGGACGGCCTCAAATAATGATGTATAAAATACAATTTACTTTTGTTACATTACTTGCCATGACTAAAACATAACCAATGTTGTGAGGTAAGATATATAATAAGACTTTAACTGATATAATTTTTATTAGAATTTCTGCAAACTAATAAAGAAGCAATAGTTAAGATATTGTCTGAAGCTATTTATTTGTGGCATAATTTTAGTTTTTCTTTAGTTTTATTGGGTTTTTGCCACACTTCTGAAAAATAATAAAAATTAATTAAATAAGCCCTTGCGCCAAACGGAACAGTCAAGGGTTATTTTTGAAAATAAGTTTGCCTAACCAAAAAATTTCACACTGAAAAAAGCAGATAAGTAAAAAATAACAAAAATCACATCACTATCGCGCACTTCCGTATTATTGACGTTTCGAAAAACTCTCTGTTTTCGTTTTCAAAATAGTAGTAAAAATATTAAACGTATGTGTAAGTTTGACAGTTTAAACTGAAACGTCAATAATACAGAAGTGCGCGATAGTGATGTGATTTTTGTTATTTTTTACTTATCTGCTTTTTTCAGTGTGAGATTTTTTGGTTAGGCAAACTTATTTTCAAAAATAACACTTGACTGTTCCGTTTGGCGCAAGGGCTTATTTAATTAATTTTTATTATTTTTCAGAAGTATGGCAAAAACCCAATAAAACTAAAGAAAAAGCAATAGTTAATTTTAACACAAAAATGAGTTCATAAAAGTTGTTTGTGATTACCCATTGTCCAGATCTAATAAAATTATTTATTTTATGAAAATTCAAAATTTTATTATTATTTATTATTAATTATACATCTTAAAAGCGTGGAAATAAATAGATATTTTAAAAGTAGTAGTAGTTTAGTAAATTTACATCATATTTTTTATAATTTAACATATATCTATGATAAAAATCAATTAATCCTATATTTTTTCAATTTAAATATTTAAATTAAAAATATAAAATTATATTTTGTAATTTATTATTTGGACAAAAATCACTACGAAATATCTTTATAAATTGTACATGTTTTTATTTTAGAAAAATGTTCATAACATTTTATGCAAAATATTTTTAGTGAAAGAGCAACAGAAGCACAAAATTGTTTTTTTTTTATTATAAAATTGCAACAAATATTTATATATAATTTTGCGACTGTACAGATTCTGAAAAGTACGTGTATTGCTTTAAAACTTTACTAATTAAAAAAAGCAAATAAGAAATTGTAATTTATACATTTCTGACCACTTACGCTTATCCAAAGAAAAAGGAATAAAAATATTTAGGTACTTATACATTTTTCTACCATTTTTGGCCATAGAAATAAATTAACTCTTAAAAGTAAGTTCAGCGATTGAAATACATTTTGTAAGTTGTATTGGATTTAACTGTTTATAATGTCATTAAGCATAAAATTTGTTTAATATTTGCAGGGCTGTGCAAGTCAATACATCTACCTAAAGTTACCAGTTATCTAAACTATCAGCTTCCCGAGAAATGTGACGGTCATAAATTTTTTTAAATAAATATAGGGTAACATAGGGTCTCTCAAAATTAGGGAGCATATTTTTTCAGGGTATGTCGAAGCAGATTATTTTTTGCTTTGTATAAATGTGGGTCCAAAAAATTCTTCCTAAAGAAGTTACAGGCACTTAAAGGAATCACTCAGATGAAAATTTGTTTATGACTCCGAAACCAGTTGATTTGAATTTATTAAATTGTAAGTAACTTAACCTTATGTGCTCAACTCGCCTCTATAAACAAAATTTACAAATGTCTATGACATGCTTTCCAGTCTGAAGGGGAAGGGGACAAAATTTTGCCATAACATTTTTGTGCTTTCTCTTTTTCGATTTTTAACTGAAAAATATGAAATTTCAGAATTTTCTATTAAATTATCTAGGTTCATATTGATAGAATACTCCATTTTTGAGTAAAATCCGTTTAAAGATAATATTACCTGTGTTAATAACGCAGAATTGTTAAGTTAATAATTTTTTGCGAATTGTTATCACTCAAAAAAGCAATATTTGACCAATGTAGAACTAGTAGTACATTTATGCTATTTGCAATGAAAATACATTAGGTGTGATACAAGAATGCCGTAGACTACTTCCTCAGGATTTTTAGAAGAACAGAGGAATAGAGAATCATTTGGCTCCAAACCAAATCAGACAAAATTATTTTGAAACTTTGAGATCTTTTCGGGTAATTCGATGTCGAGCTGAAATATATTCCGCAAAATATATATTCTTGAGTATTTGTTATAAAAATTACCAATAAATAAAGATATAAGTTTTATTAATAGTTCAATTGACGAAATAGTCGAAACAAAATTTAGTGGTAGTGAATTTATAATTAGTTCAGCAGAATTGGACCTAGACTCAATAAACTTTCATTTTAAAAATAATTTTATATACTGGAAATCCATTAAATAAAGTATATAGCCTGCTTCAGAGAGCAATGTAGTGTTGCCGGCAACACTAAGTCACGTGACTTTCAGCCAATTAAATTAATTGTATTCGTTGTTGAGTGAAGTTCAAAATTTCCAACTTTAACTATCTGATAGAGCAATATTTGTACATAACATAACCAACAAGAACAAAACCAACTTTATAAAATCTTTATTTACTGAAATTAAACTGGTGGTGAAGATGTTGCCAGCAACACTACATTGTTCTCTGAAGCAGGTTTATACCTGCAATATTTATTTTTTGTGGTCACTTAAATATCCTTTCTTATTTGCAAGACTTCCTACCGTAGAAATATTTCTTGTCTTGTCTCGCACAACTTTTTTAAATATTGTCTTGCCTTGCAATTCGTGCTGTCAAATCTTGTCTTGTCCTGTCCTGCGAGATCAAGACAAGTACAACAAGAAGCAAGACAAGATTGCCAACACTAGCTTTTCCAGGTAATGAAAGTACCAGAAATACCTTTTCAGAATAAAAAGAAACTCGGCTACAAATAAGATAAAACTGTTTGTTCATGAGGTTATTGCATTAATCCGATTATGTAGTAAGTTCGTTTCTGGAAATTTTTAAATGATTTTTTTTAAATGCCTGGATATAAAATTATATAAAAATATAATTAAAAAACATATTCTTAGTTAGGTAATATGGCATATATAGCAACCTATTGAAATTAATTTTCGTGGAGCACTAAGCACATACCAATAACAACACACATTTTAATGTATCATTTAACTTCTAATGTCTAAAGCAAAATTTCTTTATTTTAAATACTCTCGACGATTCTATGCTTCACGGTTTTCGTGTGCACTCCATTTAAAATTGGCACAACTTTTTATGCATTTATCTACACCAATTATCTCATTTCATGACTTACACTCTGCAAACATAACTATTTAATTTAGAATCATAAAAAATCGCTGACCCAAATCAAATAAGTGTTGCAACAACCGCACAAGGCAATAAAAACTACTTGAGTTTATTAATGCATATTATAAAACACTTGAACTTGAAAATATACTGTTAGCGATACTAAAATATAACCGTTTTGCTTTATAATATAGGTCTGCATAATAATATTCCGTTTACAATACATCTGTTTACTAATGGCTATTACAGAATAACTCCATTAGAATACGGCGGAACAGTTCTGAGCGTAGTTACATTTATTGATGATTTGCCAAGCGAGCAAGACGTTCTTAAAGATAATTGTGAGAATTTTAAATTCAACGACCATGGAAGGTGAAATTAGTTAGTGACAATTAAATCAGTGAGATTACTGTGCCGTGTGTCATGATGATGTGCGAACCATGTTGAAGTGGGTGCAAAGACAGAGTTTTCGATATCCTACACAAAACAATAAAGATGTAATTTCGGTAAGCATTTAAGTTTTACTTAATGGTAGCTGTAGTAATATGCAACAATACAATTTTGTAGTCTTCAAAAATTATTTTTTGTATAATATGCACCGTGCTTTATTATAAATACCTATACAGGGTGATTCTTAACTTATACGCATATTATAACTAAGAACAAATAATGACAAATAGTGAAAAAAAATGTAGTTACATATTTTTAGTTTCGGAAGTTTACAGAAATTCATCAGGTGAAATTTTTTGTTTATAAAATTTAAGAAGTAAACATCTCCATACATTGATATTGGTAGTATTGATTGATGTAGAAATTGTTTCTTTTCTTTCATTTAAAAGCCAACTATGTCTCAAGTTCTATAGATTTTTAATGAGATTTAGCATGAATAATAAATTCCATTTTTCTCGAAGACTGTTACCGACATCGAATTTCAGCAAGAGTACCAATTTCTGTAAAAATCCTTAGTTTTAATTTTTACTATAAAATTATCAAAAATATATACACAAAAAAATTTGGGTATTTTTTAAGAACTACCCCCTTGTATTACGTGCCCCTGGACGAACTATATTCATTTGTTTTTAAATTTTCTAAAAGAACATAAAAAGTTATGGGATTATGCCAAATTTCATTAATTTATCTCTACGTATTTGGAAAATACTAATTAAAAACCGTCATCAGAAATTAACTTTTCACACCCCGTATGTCAAAAACGAAATGTTTTAGGATACATGTTTATATAGATTTTTCGTTTTATTTTGGGGTCTAGAAAACGCAGTTTTATATAATATGCATTTAGGTTAAAAATCACCCTGTATACAGGGCGATTCATAGTGTGTTAAAAAATTCAGAGGAAGATAAAGCATCCTTGCTTTATAATTTCGTGTTCAGTCAATAGTTTAGAAGTTGCAGGATGTCGAATTTAAAAATAAAATATGTTTTGATGATGAATTCATAGACAATTCTGAGCAAAATATTAGCTTTGTTTACGGTAGCGATCCCGATCTAATTCAGACATTAGATTCATGAGCAGTTTGAAGTTGGGCGTTCGCGGTGCACCTAGTGCAAGTGAATCCGTCCCTTGCATCCCCGGACCTGATACAGAATCCCACGCATGCGTATTTTACTATTTTAGTACCTAGTTGTTGCATGAACTGGATCTAGATGTCTTACATATTCGGACTACTTTCAAAAATATTTATATGTATATTAATCTATTGAAATGATTTCATATAAATGACCCAACTTCATTAAATGCCTCTATACAGAGTGATCCCGAATAATATGCAAAAAATATGAGGGTAGATTGTACGACTGATTTTAATAGGGGCCCTGCTTATAAAATTTTTGTAATATGAGCCGCCTTTAAGGACTTACGACCCCTTAACAGTGGATTATAAATTTAGAGTTTTAACACTTTGAAATTAAAAAGTAAATTTTGGAAAGGTATTTAGGCTGATGAAACTTCTGGCCGAGTATTTTTTATTCTGTTCGTCCTGTCATCAGGCGTTGAAATAAATTACCCCATGTCATAAATTTATTTAAATAAATCAGACTTTAAAATTATCAATATATCAACATAGGGTAACATAGGGTCTCTCAAAATTAGGGAGCATATTTTTTCAGGGTATGTCGAAGCAGATTATTTTTTGCTTTGTATAAATGTGGGTCCAAAAAATTCTTCCTAAAGAAGTTACAGGCACTAAAAGGAATCACTCAGATGAAAATTTGTTTATGACTCCGAAACCAGTTGATTTGAATTTATTAAATTGTAAGTAACTTAACCTTATGTGCTCAACTCGCCTCTATAAACAAAATTTACAAATGTCTATGACATGCTTTCCAGTCTGAAGGGGAAGGGGACAAAATTTTGCCATAACATTTTTGTGCTTTCTCTTTTTCGATTTTTAACTGAAAAATATGAAATTTCAGAATTTTCTATTAAATTATCTAGGTTCATATTGATAGAATGCTCCATTTTTGAGTAAAATCCGTTTAAAGATAATATTACCTGTGTTAATAACGCATAATTGTTAAGTTAACAATTTTTTGCGAATTGTTATCACTCAAAAAAGCAATATTTGACCAATGTAGAACTAGTAGTACATTTATGCTATTTGCAATGAAAATACATTAGGTGTGATACAAGAATGCCGTAGACTACTTCCTCAGGATTTTTAGAAGAACAGAGGAATAGAGAATCATTTGGCTCCAAACCAAATTCATTACATTTTTTGAGGTTAACTTTTTGATTGAAAAAAAATCTTATTGCCTGTTGAATTAAGAATGAAATGAGAAAATTTTCATTATCATTTTGCATTATTGCGTTATTGTCTCTGAATCTCATTTGGTCAAAGAGAAAAAAAGTTTAGCACAATTTTAGGGGTGAGTTGCCTCCAAATAAACACCTTGTTGTGCTTCAATTAACTTTAAGTCATGTTCAAAAACGGCCAGTAATAAACGTAAATCATGTACCAAATTTGATTCTCCTACGGTAAAGTATCGTATAGATATTTTTTTTTCGGAATTTAAAACCCCACTTTGGGGACTAATCACTCCTCAGAAGTGTAACTGCATTAGGTAAGTTCAGTTAAATTACAATATTTTGGACACCTCTACATGCACCGCCTGCTCTGTGTTTTATGAGAGACACACTGTATATAATTTATTAAATAATTTAACATCTTGTCATGATAATAAGATATCGAATCTAATACAACGAATAGTTATGAATATCCCACTTCTATTACAAAATATATTTTATTAAGAAAAGGAAACGATACAAAAAGAAAATGGCAGATAATATTATTAATTTCATTTGAAATTGTGATCACTCTACTCCGAACTGAACACAGAATACATTTGAGAATCGTTCGCGAATTAGTAGAAATTCAGAACATATTCAGAATATCGCATGCACATTTGATATGTGAGGTATACATTCAGTACTAGTTCAGGATATATTCGGAATCACTACCGCGGACAAAGCTATTATTTCTTTCTTATTACCCTTCTGCTGTTGTATACAGGATGATTCAGAACTTATCTAAAAAAAATAATTCTGAGTGTGCTACTCTTACAAATACAATTTTGTAAAGAAAAAATCAAAAAGGGCAGTCTTCTACGCGGCACTGAAAACTGGTCCACTGTAAAATCTGATAAGCTGGCGATCTGCGACCGGACAAAAAATTGAAAGAAATGCTGAAGGAAAGAAATAAATAATATTTTATAACGCTAACATTTGGGGCTCGTCTTACCCAGTATTTACAATCTAACCCAAATATGTCTGTTTCTTATCCGTTTTGAACTCGTAAGTTATTGGCAGCAACTATGATACGTTTCTGTAAATTATCAATAGTACATATCCACTTCGGTGTGCCACAAAAGTCCAAATGATTTAAAGTCAAGAAATCGTGGCGGCCATACTCGTCCAATCGCTTGGTGTTAATACTTGGACATGCTGTACATGGTAGGGATATATTAAATCTCGTATATGATACGTCACACTGCTGCAATAGGCCGTGGAAGTCCTAGATATCTTCCATGATTTGGATTCAAATCGTTCTGCTAAAGCATTTTTACAGCCTAATAAATTAAAACGATATCCATCAACTCCGAGTTGATATCTACTATACACGTAAGCTATTTTTGACACTTGATGTCTACAAAAAGTAATCGGTTTTTAATATTCGGAATCGCCTGTCTAGAGACTACAGTGGCCCAGCGATGTAAAGGTTGAAAATACTACAACTTCAATAATGTTTTACTCGGAAACTATAAGGATTTTATAAAAAACTTTTTACGATATCGACTCCATTTTTCATGACCCATCTATTCTCAAATTCTTTTAGATAACTTCTGAATCACCCTGTATAGCTCCAACGATAATTAAACATACAATAACTGGAGGATATTATTCAGTCCACATTATCCATTTTTTAAAGTAATTTATAATAAAACATTCAGGACTATAAAATAAATTTAAAAATGTATCGATCAAAATTATGATGTTTGAGATCTTAGTTTTAGGACGAATTTAATTCATATTCAGTTTTACAAAGATAAGTTACAACTTCTTATATAGCTGTCAATAAAAAGCCAATGAATTCAAATCTAAAGAGCGTAGAACCAATGCGATAATGTTTTTTGCAATAAAAAAATAGTCTAGGGTGTAAAAAAGCATAACCTGAAGTAAATAAAGTTCTTTTAAAAATATCTCATGTATGACAGCGTTATCTTCTGACTTTATTCCTAAGATAAATAAGTACGAATGGATATGACAAATCTTACAGCATGGCCTCCACGTTCTCGAGATTTGGATTTGTTTAGGTTACTTAAAAAAGTGTTCTTCTCATATGTATTTAAAATATGTAATTTTTTGTTCAATATCGAAGACTAAGAATACAAAAACTGTTTTAGATAAGTACCATAATTATGTTGACAGCTTATTAAATTTGTGTAATACATTTTTTGTTGAAAATTTGAAATTATACCTTATTACATGACCAGAAAATATAAAAAAGATAACATTGTTGTTCATTTGTTAGTTATCCTCAAAAATACACTATTAACATCTCTGATTAATTGACACACTGTAATTTACTCTGTATGTACCTATACTTTGTCCCAACTAATTATAATCCCTAGAAGGGTTTTGTGAATGCAATATATTTAATTTTGTCAAGCCAACATCTAGATGAAGAACTGTTAATATTACTAATTGGAAGAGACACAACGGCAGTCGCGGCATTGAGATATATTTTGACATTAATAAAAATGACACATATTTTACTCTGTACAAGTGACACATTATAGTTTACTCTGTATTTAATGTTGAAACTGAATGTTGTACTGAAAACTTATATCCGTTGTTTACATTTATTTTGTTTATGTGCATTCGCAAACAAAGCTTTAAAAACCTCCTTTCTGAGAGTTATAATTCTTCTCTCTTGTACGACGACATGATGTTCATTGTCCCGTTTCTATGGTTACTAGGATATTTGCGGTCTTACATGTACGTCAGTTCAATAAAACCTTACTGTTTTCATGTATTCATGAAATTTCCTTATTAAATGCATGCAGTATGCAGGTGAAAGATGATTTATACATTTTTACTGGGATTTATTATATTTTTGATAAACTTGCACTATATATACATAGCATAGCTTTTATAGTACCACCGAAAACCGACAGACTAGACTGTTGATATTAAATTACCAAAATTTCCGGATGTAGAGAAAGTCCACATTCTTTTATGACCATTCATATAAATTTACTCTGCATAATTTTACTCACATTTCGTGCAACATTTTGAAAATACCGCAACCAGTGGCAAAAATCATGCATATGATTTTTTGTTGTCACACTTTCTCAAATTCTAAATTAATAATGAATTTCTGATAACATAATATACTTTTAATCGGCCTTTCAATGTTAGTTTATCAATGAGGACCAAAGAGATGTGTAGGGGAAACTTTTCCAATATCACAAATGAGTGAAAGTTTCTTCATTAGGATCTCCAATTTTTTAATTTTGTATATTTAATTACAGTAAAGTTGTACACTCATTGAAGAGAAACGACGCAAAGCGAAGGGAAGCATCATTTTCAACCTCTGCTTACGACCTAAGTCAATGGGACGAAAGAGACAATACCAAGTGGCTCGATGTAGGTGTATAAAAGTCACATGGCATTTTCTCTTTACTTGCTTCGTATCAATGTATGGACTCAGGATCAAAATGACACTTTCCTTCAGTTCACGCGGCTTCTCCTCGTGCAGCTTAAGACATCGTGATATTTTTTTATATCGAACGAAACATGAGAATATTAGGTTCAGCAGTTCTCATTGCCAAAATAATGTTGTAGTGACAAATTTAAAAGTAGGTATGGCAATCATTAATTCATGTACTTTTAGTATACTACATTGCACATATTCAGGGCGAATTTTTCTAAACGAATACGAAATACTGACAACTTTCCTAATACTGCCTTGGAATTTTAAAATCCTGACTTCAAAATTATGCTTTCCTTTAATGGCATATCTCCTGTAACTATATCAAAAATAAAATAATTTCCACAAGTAAAAAAATAGTACAAATTTGTACCTAAATTACCCTATATTTACAAATGTTTAACAAGGATTTTTTTAATTCGTGAAACACAGTGCATTTTAATATCTATTACATAATTGAAATATTAATTGACACTTAAAAAAATAACATGTTTATATCCATTTTATATTGTTGACATATAACAATATGCGATTAGGCGATTTCATTTGAATTAAAAAAAATATTTTGATAATTTGAATATCTAAGGGAGTAAATTGTAACCTTGGACGTGATAATATTTGAATATTGTGTAAATAAGAATATGCAATTGTAATACTTAACAATACTTATAAAATTTATGTTAATGATTTAGATAAAGAACACTGCAAAATATGATTCTCTTTAAAGGGACACACTGTATATTTGAAACTTTTTCAGAATTGTAATGATATAAGGTTTGATGATCTTTCTATAATAATGGTATATTGTGGAAAGTATGATAGTCATATCTTTACTATCATTACGTATTTCCATCAAATCATGTTTCATTGTAATCCTGAAGTATCATTTTATTCAAATATATGCATTTTTTAAAAACTCTGCACAATTTTCTTATTTAGCTTTTTTTGTAAACTTAAGCACATAAACGTGAAGCTGGGTTGACTTTTCTAATCTATTGTCCTGTACCTACCTAAATAACTAAAAAAGGAAATGCAAGGCAATAGTATTTATTTTGAATAGTTTCTAGGAAGGAAATAGGTATAAAGTATTCATTCAGTTAATCAAGAATGAAGTAATTAAGTTATTTGCATTAGATAAAATTTGATTGACACATTTGAAATAAAAATTAATCTGGAATTCAATTGATAACTGTATAGTATATAGGGTAAGTCCGGGATAGTTCGACCACTTTTTATATAGGACCAGAATATTCACCATTTCTACGTATATCTTGACCAATTCTTAGGAAAGTATATATATTTCTTATTCATTTATAATGATTTCATTGGGAAAAGGAACACTAAATTATTAGTTACAATAGGATAAACTAAACAATGCACCCTTACCTTCGGGGTTCGACCGTGAGGTAGGTAAATATAAATCAACTTAAAACAACTAATAACTACTGAATTTGAATATATATATATATATATATATATATATATATATATATATATATATATATATATATATATATATATATATGTTACTTCATTTTTGACTTTTTGTCATAATAAGTTAGTGGTCCGCCTATCTATCCCAAATTAAACTGGTCGGAGTATCCCAAAACACTAAATCGACCATTCTTAATTCTCTGCCTATTCAACAAAACAGAATTTACTTCAATAAATTTATCTACTTGAAAGTCATGTTACTAATACTGTTGTAGTCGCGAAATTATGAGCATCCTCGAAAACAATAAATAACGAATAACTAATCAATATTAATTCAAAATTGCGTTTCAATGATCTATGGTATTGCTGACGAAGTTACACAAAGACTTACTGGTGAGGCCACCTGATGGTTAGGTTCCGAATTATCACTACTGATCGGTCTATCCCCGTGATTGAACTCTCCCGGACTTACCCTATTATACAGGGTGCATTGATGTGACTTGGATTTGATTTTAAATATGAAGTTTCGTTTTCAAGTTTCGTTCGAAGTTCGTTTAATTAAATCTTCATATTTAAAATTCAAATCCGAAAGTCACTAGTAAACTTATTCAACGTTTATACCTACATATAAAATATTTTCTAATGGAACAGCAAATATTTGTATTTACGACAAAATCTTTGGTTAGTAACTGTAATAACGAATTTTTATGCACTTAATCACGATTTCACCGTTACAGTCAACATCTATGTCACGTAGATATGTAGAATATTGTTGTTGATAAACAGGAATAATGAGATCTCAGGTGAGGCAAATTCTATAATTATCCACATTCTTAGAAAGCATATTTACCCACGACTGTAATTCAGTTATATTCAAATGAAATAGAAATAATTTATGGGTAGTTTTAAAAAAAAATAACAGACACGATATCATGTCGATGCACGTGAACTTATAAGAATGCTATTTATTTTCATTACGAGACAATGAAATAAATAATAGCAATACAGGGTGTTTCTTAAGTAAAGATAAAAAATCCAGGGGCGTATTCTGTGGTCAAAGATAATGGTTTTTTGTTATATAAATATGGGGTTTTCGGCAGATATTGCCCAGCTACAGCGTGTCGAAAATTAAAAGAAAAATCAGTTTTTCATTTCTAAACTGTTTGTGTTGATAATTTATTTACATTCGGTGTGCATATTTAGTATGACAGCAGGTATGAAAAAAAAAACCAGCTTTAGAAGATCAGTGGCGAAGATGTGGGTAAAATCGATCATTATTAGTCAAAAAAAAAAAAACACCCTTTATAATATTACAAATATATATGCGCCGTTGTATTATCTTCTTTTTTTGTTTCTTTGCACTTTTTTGTATTCCAAACCGATTAACAACAAAACTGATTTATTTGATCAAGTGCATTTTTACAGTTACTTAAATTACTTAAACATATCTTAGGGGGGTTGAAAAACAATAATAATAAGAGCCGCTATCTTATTTAATATTATGTATTGTCAAATTAAACTTATTTTTAAAATGATTAAGTTGTAATAATGCGTATTCAAATGCTGATATGGTCAACATTAATCTCATGTTGAAATTTTCAAAAAACTTTGCTGATAACACAGCATATTGCAACAACATTTCTTTGTCAGAAAGAGAATTGCAGATACATATTGTTATAGTCTGTTTGTATTTTTGTTGCTATTAAGAATTGTTAAAAATACAAAATTGTTTAATTGATTTAAATAAAAAATTTAAATACATAAAAAAACATTCATTCTGCCACCTTTAGACCAGTAAAATAAAAGTGCCATAACCTAGTATGCAAAAGGCTAGGCTAAAACGAGCATTGATGGTCGAGCTTATATCTACAATATTTCCGTAGAATAAGAAATGATGTATTAAATTCGCTGCAAATTTGAATCCGTATCCGAAAATAATGAAATAAATATTTTAGAGTAATGCTATCAAACAAAGTAAATACAAGAATTTGAAAGCAAAGTACTGATTTACTAGTGTTGCGACAGAAGTAAAATATGTTAACAAAGGTAATATTTTAAAAGTCTCATTACTGTTTCCACCAAATATTTTTTTTACTTATTAATATTTGTCAAAAAAATAAAAGTGATTATTTAGGTCCTTTTATAATATTAGAAACCAAATAGGCCAAGTACGATACTTTTCCCACCATTATTATTGAAACGAAGGAACTGATTCAATTTTATCATTAAACATTCACATGGAGCTATGTCAATATACGAGGAGAGGAGTGGTTAGTAAACTAGTTCTTAAAACTTTTTAGGTCAGTTGTTATGAAATACAATATCTAATTAAGTTAATTATTCAAATTTTTTGATAGAATGCATGTTATCAACAGATATTAATGAGAGATCCAATTTCAATTGATAAGATACCGTTTCTTATTAATGTTGTGTACTGCTTTCTTAAATTATATTTTTTTTGTATTAGTTCTTGTACTTTTTCCCTCCGTTAAAAGTAAAGCTATTTAAACTAATTGTAAACCTACAAGACTGAAAACCCCCGACTTACTTATGACGATTGTTAATGTATAAAATTTCTTACTCTCAGCAGTTGTGATTTTTGATGCTTCTATGCATCGATTATAGGGTTAAGGGCATTATTGGATATTAGAGTTTTGAGGCTGTCAGGTTGAGTTGACTTAAAGGTGTTAAATGAACTCCAAATTCGGATCCAACAACCTCAAAAATATAGACGTAGGTACGATGGTTTTGCCCCTTTGCATATTTATCTTTCGATTTGACCTTAGAATGACCTTCAAAGATCTGATAGGGTTAATCGGAATGAAACCCCGATTCTGATACACCGACTCCAAAACATAAATCCACGATGGTCTGGTTTACTTGCATATCTATCTTTCTATTTGACTTTGAAATAACTTTAGAGCTGATCTGATTAAATGAGTCCCCAATTAAAATCGAGCGACTCCAAAAATGACCTTGAAATGTCTTTCGACCTAGGATTCAGTGTGTGAAAATACATAAGAATAATAGGTCTAGTCCGTCTGACAGACCACTTTTTCGTTGTGGTACTGTGTAATTAATTAAAAAGGTTAATCTATAACTGAATTCTAAAAATGTTTGTATCATATTAAGTTATATAATCTATTCTATGCTGCATATGCCAAAGAAATAACCCCTTCCAACAAGTTGCTAAATAATCTAAGACCTAAAATAATAAAAAATAATTAGTAGGTACTATCTTGCTACATTATTTTTTGCTGCTGCTAATATTTTTATTGTTAATTTTTAGTCGAGTTACAGATAAACGAGATCATAAAGCCGCGTACACACTTATAACAGAATGCGTAACTGCGTCTCGAACAGAGTCGAAGTAGCTTGTGATATGCGTAATATATTGGCTGAAAGTTTTTCACCGAACAACATTTTAATGAATCCATATTGTGTGCAGTCTGACCAACTGTCTTTGAAAAACAATTGCACGTCTACACTCTGCGTAACTGGATACCGTATCATACCAATTCTCATGTTCGCTGTGATATGACGAGGTTACAGGATCCACACGGTTTGTGACGAGGTTCTTTTAAAGATGTGTACTTAGCTTATAGCTCCATTGAGTTAAAAAATGTTTCTGATGAACTCTGACTGACTTTTGTAGCCCAGAAATTTATTTACTGTTTTCATATAGGATATTGCAGAAGTATATACAGAAAATTTCGAGGTAGTTCTCTTGGTAAATTTTAAGGAGGTTTTTTATATACAGTTTTTTAATTGGAGGGTCTCCTAATAAGTTACAGCCCAAGTTAAAGAAGAAGAGTAAAATCTGATTTTCAATGTTTCTTAAAAACCGTTGAATGTGAAGAAACAAATTTTGGCACATAATACTTATAAAATTACATTGTACTGGCATATTTCTCGTTTTGCTGTTTTGCTATAAGGGAGGGAAATAAACCACCACTTCCATGTTTACTAAATTTTGTTATACTTTTAATTACCTTAATAGAAATGAACTTCTAAAGGCTGATTTACACGTAACCAGTGGCTGGCATGCCAGCTGGCAGGTTAAGTGGAAAGTCACTGGCACGCGGCGGCTGGCATTCCAGTTTACTGGCGCTTCGTCGTTTCCACAGGAACAATCTATATAAGTGAGGTCATTACGTAATGGAATGCATGGTTGATTGTAAATTTCCGTCTTTCCAGTGACTGACAGACAACAGCTGTTGTTTATACTGCACCCGTCCGCGAATGATGGAGGGAGAAACTGGCGCCCCAACAAATCAAAGATACTTGTTCAGCTGGGAGTTTATTCTCTAATATCCGCAGAGCAATATGTATGCAAAGTAGATACTTTTATACTTTTTTTCACAACGGTAATTAAGAGAGGTAGACTCATGTAATTCGCATACGGATTACTCTTTGAAAGTCGAGAATAAACCCCTGGAGCACATTCTGCCAATCGCTGGCATCCAGTGATTGGCAACCTCAACCCTCAACTGGCATGCCGACTCGTATCGTGTAAATTAGCCATAATGTAGTTCTGTTTATCCAGAAACTATTTTGTCTCTTACAAAAATATCATATGACTTTTAATTTTTGAGAATAAAATAAATTTTTAGAACGATGCAAAATAAAATATCTTCAATTATGAGTTTTTGTGAAATTTATTCTTATTAGGTTACTGTTACTAAAATTTCTTTTCGGTAACTATTACAAGAATTACAATAACATCAAATTTTAGATACATACAATATTTAGCATTTAATTCAGGCAATCATCAATTTTCATAATAATTAAATACTAAATTAAATACTAAGTATATGTACTATATTTAATTTAATTTCTGGCAAACAATCATCAATTTTCATAATATTTATAATATGTACTGTATTTAAAACTTGATATTATTGTAATTATTAAAAGTAATTTTAGTGACCTACTAAGCCTACTAAGAATAAATGGCACAAGAACTCAAAAGTTGATATCGTATTTTGCATCAATCTAAATAATTTTTTTTCTCAAAAACTAAAAACATGACATTATTGTAAGAGACAAATAAGTTTCTGAATAAACCAAACTACGTTAGAAGTTAATTTCAATTCAGAAATTTAAAAGTAAAACAAAAGTTTAGAAATGAGAGGGGTGGTTTATTTCACCCTTTTACAGCAAACTAGCAAAACGGGGAATATGCCAGTAAAATGACATCTTTTGAGTATTACGTTTCTGCCGATATTCGATTGTTTATATTCAACTGCTTTTGAGAAAAACCCCCTGCAACTTTTTAGAGCCCAATTAAATAAATTTATATGAAATAGCCAACTAAAATTTTGCAAAGAAAACTACCTCTGAATTTTATACACTTATACAACACCCTGTATATATTTTTTAATTAGCGGTGTTTTGCAGCAAAAACTTCAAAATATATTAAAAAAAAATTAAACCATTTCTTAATTTATAAATCTAGTGCACAATAATAGTTATGAAACAACTTCTCATCTTTCAGTGAAATTTACTGAGGCTTATTACATAATAAAATGTTAATGCCAAAGAAGCAGTTAGTGAAAATTGGCGTCAAGTTTATTTTGTCCTGAATTAAGTTTCGTATTTGTTTGCAGGGCTCGGATCCAAGAGTGGCAACATGTCGCGGGAAATTGCAGAACCGCCGTTCCAAATTAAATCAGGAAATCAACAAGGAACTGAGGCTTCGAGCTGGAGCGGAAAATTTATACAAGGCTACCACGAATCGAAAACTCAAGGAAACCGTTGCCGTGGAACTGAGCTTTGTTAATTCGAATTTGCAGTTGCTGAAGGAACAGTTGGCAGAATTAAATTCTTCTGTGGAGTTGTATCAAAGCGACAAGTAAGAATAATTTTTTAAATTTGCTATCAGAGGGGTATAACAGTTTTAGAATTTAAAAGTCCATAATACCATTCAGTTCAAAAATTGTATTGCTTGTATCCCCCGTTGATTTTTCTGTGCTGCAGTTAGCTTACTGTAACTACATATGGAATGAAATTGTAAAAGAAATGGATTTACTAAACCTATGACATTATCACTTTCAAATTTCCTATTTCCAAATATTATATTTATCATTTACCAACAAGGTGCGCTTCAGTTTGTAGTAATAAAATATTTACCGTCAGTCAGATGACAAAAGTGATGTTGAGAGTGAATCTTACTATAAATGGTATCTCGACTTTAATTGTGTTATATTATTAATATATTTTATTACTAGTTCATTAGAGAATAGTATTTTTAGTTGACTTAATGTATACTGATTTCCAAAAAGCCGTCTGATTTCCAAATGAATTATAACATACTTTTTTAAAATTAAAGTTTTAATTTTGCCGATAATTTAAATTTATGTAAAACTGATCTCAAAACAAGTAGCTGAAAGTTTTGTGAGAGAATGTAACTTTGAGTTAATGTGATAGATTGCTACCGGTTGACATTTCGCTACCCCCCTAATTATTGAGGTGAGGTTTTCCTCATTCCTACACTGAATAGTGATTAAGGCTTACCAACGTAAGTCGTTCCTGGGCGTAAATGCGGCCTGCTTAATAATAATAATAATATGTCGTCCCCTCTCCTGCACAAGTCCCCGACTTCTGGACTAATCCCCGTGATTAGAATGAGGAGTAGAGATATTATTATTATTATTATGTATCATCTGAAACATCTTCATTATCTTGTACTCTGAAATCTTCAGCTTGATCAATTTTGAGGTATTAAATAAAGACGCACAACATTTATAAGCTCTGTTCAAATTGTTCTGAGCTAGATTTAATGGATTTTTATATGTTAGCTCTTTTAGCGAATAAGCAGAGTGCCCGAGAATTATATCATTAGAATGAGGTCTTCAACCATTTTTCAGGATAAACTGCTATTACGAAATACCTATACTTCATGGGCACTATTGGATCAATTAGCACTAATATAATAGAACTTCAGATCGGGACCACAAAGAACCACGTAGTTGATTGAATACTTACTATGATGATCTGGTTTGTAATTATGGGAGCGGCCATATATATCTAAGTATTCCATCTTATATACCGCTTACTTCCATGAATTTTTTGTGTAACATCTATGACTATCTAGCCGAATATTATTTCATGAACTGTATTAATCCTGTCATTTATGTACGCATCTACACACGGTCATTTTTGATACTTCACACATATCACAAAACCCATGGTGCTGGTTTCCCAGCCAGAGTAGGATAATTAATGTATTTTACGGGGCTATCAATCCATCGAACGATTTTATTTTACCCCAATATCCCGGAATAATGTTTTCAAATTGATATAGGCAGAAATGTTTTCTAATCTGAAATCAAAATTCTCTAAAACATCTTCAAATAGTCGCACAATGCTGTTTACCCTGGAGATAAATAAAATATTGTCTACTTATACTTGTAATAAGTACTGTACCATAATGATACAAGTGCAGCCGTTGTGTTACAGAATGGGTTTGCAATACAAAGCTTCTTCTGTAATTACCTACGCGGTACGAGTAGGTGCAAGTTGTGTTGTGTTATGAAATTACTACAAGTGTATAGTTAATTTTGACAGTTATAGAAGTTAAGAGGCCCCTGGTCATAATGTAAGAATAGAAGGTTATACAGGGTTAACTATGACTAAGTACAAACATTTTAACCACGTGCTCAGGGAGGTCTAAAAGACAATAAAAAAATTATTTCGGAATTTTAGCTCAAAGTTTAAAAAATGGGACAAAACCCTCTTTTCCTACGACGCCTATAACAATCAATCATCGTCCGAGATAGCTAGATATGTCAACTAAAGTCGGTCGTTTTTTGCAGCATTGTCAGGTGTAGAAACGATCAAAATAAACATTTTTATTAATAACAATAATGCCTAAGTACATAATAGATAACGGTTAATCCGGTTAGCTGCAGTATATTGTATTCGTTCTTTCGTTGCACACTGCCAAAACGACATTTTCACTCCTTACAGATTCGTCATAATTATCCACTAACATATCCGCCATAAAATACTTTTTCTACACCCATATTATAACAATGCACTTATATGCCCATAATCCGTTTCATAATGATACCCATTACGATACAGATTTTTCATTACGATACAGATTTTTAATCAATAGAAACCCATAATTTTTCAATCAAGCATGCTGTGCATTTGACGTTTATCCTAGGTTCCTATGTAACTATTTTAGATGTCAAAATCAGTACGTACTTAGCTAAACTTCGATAATTTATCAAAATGTCTGATATCAGCGATATAGAAGAATTACCATCGACTCCTCCACACATATCTGAGAAACCAGAAAATGCAGTTCATACGAATAATTCGTATCCCGGTTAATGCTCCTGTATTAATAACCATCATTACATGATCGTTGCATAATATACTATTATTTAATTACTATAAAACATTTAAAATTAGTCACTAGCTGTTCTAAAATAACATAACCTAGAATACTGCATTGCTAGTTGTATACTCTCCAAACCCCAAACCTCAAAGAACATGCTAAGCTTAGTTATATTCTAAGGGTTTAAAGAAACATTTTTACAGAACACTGTAAACATCTTGTGTTATGTGTTATATGGAATGTTATAGTTTAAAATATTACTAATTCTTTTATGCAAACATCGTCTATTACTGTTAATATTGTTGTTGTTATTAGTATTAACAGAATTTAATTCCCCAACAACATAAGAAGTTTAAAAATGCATCGCCGTGAAGTGCACCTTGCATGAGTTACGGTACTCTGATTAGTTTGAAATTATTTTTCAGTGCTTGGTTTTCGCAAATTTAATATTTCGCATATTTTTTGTGTATTTACAAACATGTTGTATTCAAATGCCTAGATGACGGATAAAGTGCTGATTATGTGGTGTGACAAATGCATATTATTGTGCGGCAGCGTAATACCCAAGACGTTTTACGAGTATGCAAAATATTATGCTGAATACTTTTTGAACTACATTGAACAATTGTTATAATGCCTTAGCGGTAAACGTGTGGCAGTATTTTTATGTATTTGTGTAGATTTGCGTGTATTTTTTTGTTATCTTTTTTGGAAGGAGAGGTCCACAGCAAGTACAAAAATCCTTGCAATGACAAGTTTTAATTTAAACAAGTACCAAAACAGAAAATGATACAATATTCTTAAAATCTCTCCAAATATCCTGGAAATAAATATTAGTAAAGTAGGTCTACTTCTCTGTGCTACCATATCGTGTTTCTCATGAAATAATAATCTATATTTTGTAAATAATTTTTTTTCTTTCAAAGCGGTGTAAACTGATACACGTGTCAACGAGGTGACCTATCACTACGTTTGAGACCTTCGACTTTAGCAGAATATACCTAACCTCGCGGCTGACAGAAAGTCAATGACGGCAATAAATAAGTATTTAATATAGTTTTGAAAAATAAAATGTGTCCGTCTTATTTTTCCCTAGTCGTAGTTGACCCTGTACATTGACTTTTTTTTACTTTCCCGAAGAATATATAATAAGCATCTTTTTACACCCACTATCAATGTGACTTTTTATATATATTTTTTTATTATATTTGGATTATTTTCACTATTTTTGACGCTTTTTTACACAATTTTATTACTTTGTGACAACTACAGTACTGAAATGTTTTATTAATCATTTAACTGATCATTAATTTTTGTTAATGTTTTCAATGTAATCTGATATTAGAGTTAACAGTTTTATTTGATATACGATAAAATTTAATTGTTAATTCTGAAAAAAATGTATCCTTCCGTTCAATAAGAGTTTTCTTGTCGTGTACAAAAACTATTAATTATTACTTTTTAGGATAATTTCAAACTTAATTTTTAATTAATTGTAGTTCGTATTCTGTGACTCATACAAGAAGGTATGTTTAAAAGCATGTTTGAAAATGTAGGTTTTATGAAACACATGTTCAGTCGCGTGTGTGGTTATTTATTGATATATTTAATTAAAAACTAGTCAACACTGCTAATTCTGTTTTTTTTTAAATTTGCATATATTATTACTATAATTCTTATAATATAAACAGAAAACACAATTTAATATACATTTATAGAATGCACTACCAAGTTTAGTTGTTAAACTAAGTCAATTTATAAAACGTGGTGAGAATGTTATAGTTGTTACACGTTATATTCCATATGAATCGATGGTCATAGTAGTACCAGAAAAGTTGTAGAAGTATTTCTTTATTTATTTTTTATCTCATCCAGTACTAGAGTACTTCGCACTTTGTTGATAACAAAGCAGAGGTAGGCACTGTAGCATTGCTTGTTTCGTTAGTATATTTCATATGCTTATGTGCGATCCAGTGGCGTAGCCAGAAATTTGACATGGGGGGGGGTTCAGTGAACAAAGTATTTCAAACTTGATTTTTTTTAATAAAAAAATTAATAATTTTTAATAAACTGAAACAATAAAAAGTAAATAAAAAACAATCTCATTATAAAAATGTAAATAATAAACAGGTACGAACAATATTTGTTACAAAAATGACAAAAGTAAAATTAGAACTTAGTAGATGAACCCTAATGTAAGGTTGCCGTAGGAGATCTAGTTCACTGACCGCGTTGCTAAATCTTGGCGAATAGTGAATGCAGGTTTGTAGTGAGACATTACCTATATGACCCAACCAACCCAACCCATGGGCGGGGGGTTCTGACCCCCAAAACCCCCCCGTGGCTACGCCACTCGTGCGATCGTCCCAGTTATCTAATTAATAATTAATAATTTTGTTGGACTGGAGTGTAAAAAACATATTGCAAGTCAATTCAGAAACAAATGTACCTAAGCAGGCTTTTAACTCAAACAAAAAAACTCATGGAAATCAAGTATTAAAGTTTTAATCATCTTCTACTTCTACTCCAAAATGTTTCGGGGCACAAACTGACAGACATGTAAATGGTACAAATAAGTATCTAAGTACTAATGAAATTAATATTCAAAATTTCATATCAGCTTCAGATAACGGTAGCAGTCAATTATTGGGTAAATTATCGGTTTACAATTATACATACCTATATTATACATGTATAAAAAGAAAACAAAAAAAAGGAAAAGAGCTAGAGTTAAATATTAAAACTCTAAATATTTAGTTTTTTTTTAATTTTATTATTTACAGGATATGATTTCCCTACATTAATGATTTGCCGTTATGAAACATTAAACAATTCCTCATTTGAGATCGTCTCTAATTATAATGTGAATAAAATACAGTTTATAAATATATGTACGCATAAAGTGTAAGCGTAAGTAAAATAACTAGAATCAAATGTGTAAACATATCTAGTCAGTCGTGTTTCTTAAAATTTCGTTATTTATTTGTAGCACAAGTTTTCTTAATATTATTAAATTTTCACAGTAGTGAAAATATAAGAGTCAACAGTTCTTTAAACTACATGCATATATTAAGTACTAAACATTTTCCTCTCTATAATATTCATGTGCTCTGAACAGTAATAGCTGAAAGTATTTTACTCGAAAGAAACAAGTAGCTACAACAATTTTTATTGTGCAAGCTGAAAAAAGAAAATGATTGGTATGATTGAAACTAACCACAAAGTAACTGAACGTCTAGCAAAAAACTGGGTATTTGAACGGTTAGACAGTGTACATGTTTATATAAACTACCTGCTAGTTTGTTAACAACCAAATATAAATGTTGCGAACATATGAATATAACCTAAATATATTTTTAAAAATATTGTGTACCATGTTTGCGAACGCCATTTAATAAATTTTATTATGTCAGGCAGTCCGTTATCGTAACTTGCTTAATTATCAAATCTGCATAAAGTTATTTAATGTTATCATCTGTAAACTTGGCATACCTACACTAACCAGCTGATGCTCTGTTCTCCTTCTCCTGCTGTGTAACGTAAAATAAGAAGTTATTCACCAGCTTGGCTTACTTCTTTACACCTTCAGTGCGGTATGAAATTACATACTTGCAATCCATTATTTTTCCTTCACTTTCCATTTATTTAAATTTTCAATCATTATGCATTTAGAAAGGACAATGTTAAAAATAGCCGATTTTTGGCTTATCCGGGGGAACGCATAAATCATAAAAAAAGCAATTGATTATTGTTAATTAACATTAGAAATGGGCCAGAAATACCTCAGATAGCTAGGGAAATGTCGCTACTACCCCTAAACTTATATAAACTACCCTTAAATAGCTTTAAATGGATAATCATTAATTATTGTTAAAAAATTCGTGTAAAATGAAAAAAATGCTTGAAAATGATTTGAACAGACAGTATGTCAATATAAAAAGCATGTTTGAAAATGTAGAAATAGCGCCAATTGTTCTCACTTTGCGAGCGCGTACTGAAAAAATGGCAATTTATCCTTGCGCCTATTTTTCAGGTCGCAATAGTATAAATGAACCTTAAAAGTGATTTAAGCATTTTTTTCATTCTAAACGAATTTTACAACAATAAATAATGATTATCTATTTTAAGCTATTTAAAGGCAGTTTATATAGATTTAGGGGTGCAATTAATATTTCCCCACTTACTTAATGTACTCTATTATCAGTTTTTGCATTTTTTGACAGTAATTTATAATTTTTTTTCTAGCAAAGGGCGTTTCCTTGAACATTTAAGCATTATCTATTTTTGATGTCGAAGTAAGCTCACCATTAGCTTTTGAAAGTCGTTTTTTTAATTTGTAGGGGTGGAATGGACATTTTTACAGTTATTTATCACTTTTTATATTGACATACTGTCTGTTCAAATCATTTTCAAGCATCTTTTTTCATTTTACACGAATTTTATAACAATAATTAATGATTATCCATTTAAAGCTATTTAAGGGTAGTTTATATAGGTTTAGGGGTAGTAGCGACATTTCCCCAGCTATCTGACGTATTTCTGGGTCATTTCTAATGTTAATTAATAATAATCAATTGATTTTTTATGATGTATGCGTTCCCCCGGATAAGCCAAAAATCGGCTATTTTTAACATTGTCCTTTATTCAGTAAGAAGCAAAAAGCAATAAGTAAATATCATCAATTTTGGACTGTTAGTTATTTTCTGATACAAGTTTTGTTGTAAGTACAATCCATCGCAATGACAATGGCACTACCTCAAAATAGTTTTTGAACTACTGGAAGTTCTGACTCGAAGTTTCATTAGATTTCTATTGGTGAGGGCGGTGATGTACGTCACCAGTTGAAAACAAGTCGCCAAATTCATTTTAAATAGTCTCATTATTATTGCAATAGATTGTACATAGTCACTGAAAATATATTTCAACGAAGTAACCGCAAAAAATCCCATATTTTCGAACGTTTTTGCGTAGTGTGTAGCAAGAACGGGGAAGGTCGTCCAGAGGTCTCCGTGGGCTTAAATTGATCGTCATGAGAAATCTAGGTGAGCATAATTCGATTTTCCCAATATTTGTCCGACTTACCCCTACTTAAGGGGTGGAAAATGGTCGATCAATTCTTGGTAAAAATTGGCGGAAACGTGAATGGCAAGGAAGAGATCAGGGATGTTCTTCCAAAAATGCTCAAGGTGGAAAACACCCCCCGCGTGGGGGTAAAACCACCCCTATTCCCGAAAACCGGCGGCAAATGATGCTCCCTTCATGAATTGCGTTTTTTGTGCCACTCTTCCTTATAACTCCAAATGATATGAAATACATGCTCCCATAATTCGTTCTTCTGTCGGATTCTGATCAGTTACCCCTACTGAAGGGGTGGAAACCACCCCTAAAACAAGAAAACAGAAAAAATGGTCACCAAAATCTAGGTAAAAATTGGCGGAATTCCACATGGCAAGGGTAACAAGAATGCCCTCCTAAAAATGCTGAAGGTGAAAAACACCCCCCGCGTGGGGGTAAAACCACCCCTATTTCCGATAGCAGACGGGGAATGATATCCACTTCATGAAGTACTTTGTTTCCCCCACTACCCGACAAATGATACGAAAGACGGGCCCCATAATTCTTTTGCGAAATTCTGACCAGTTTTCCCCGACTTCAAGCGTGGCTTAAGTAGGGGTAAGTCGGGCAAATATTGGAAAAATCGAATTATGCTCACATAGATTTTTCATGACAATCAATTTAAGCCCACGGAGACCTCTGTACAACCTTCCCCATTCTTGCTACACACTACGCAAAAACGGGCAGATTTTGCGGCCACTCTTTTATTTTCAACGTGTTCTAATATCTGTATGATTTATATAGAGTGATTGAGAACTTATCTTAAAAAAATGGGAATAGATGCGTTACGAAAAATGGAGTCAATATAGTAAAAAATCTTTTTTTTAAATCCATATAGTTCCGGAGTATAAAATTATTGAAGTTGTAGTATTTTCAACCTTTACTTCGCTGGGCTACTGTAGCCTCTAGCCAGGCGATTCCAAATATTGAAATTCTATTTCTTTTTGTGGGTATTAAGTTTTTGTGATTGGAGTTTATATATTAGTTTTTCAAATTTCAAAAATGGCTTCTCGGAGCTGATGGATATCGTTTTAATGCGATGTGAAAATGCTTTAGCAGAACGATTTCCGGGTAAAGATGTGCCAAATACAGCTAGTTTTACCACGGTGTGCAGTGAGTGCAAGTGTAGTACAACGCGAAGTAAATTTGAAACCGAATCATGGAAGAGATTGAGGTCCAGGACGTCCAGTGCTTATTGCAGCAATGTGGCATATCAATTATATCCGTATCATGTACAGCGTGTCCAAGGATTACTACCAAGGAATTGGCCGAGGAGGACAGGTACCATGGCCGCCATGATCTCCTGAAGTTAAATCATGTGGACTTAATTTTGTAGGAATATTTAAAAAAAATAAGTATATCGCACCGAAGTGCATACCTACTATTGATGAGTCAAACTATTTTATTAATTAAAACCACAAATTAATTCTATTAATAATGACTAATAGTAGTGTCAAAAGCAGTTGAATTTACTGTATAAAATAGGTGTTATAAAACGTTATTTATTTCTTTCATTGGGAATTTATTTCCATTTTTTGTCCAGTCGCCGATTGCATGCTTTGTCGTCTTCAGGTTTTCCGGTGAACCAGTTTCCAGTGGCGTGCAGAAGTGTATTTTTAAATCATTTTCGAACTGCCCTTTTTAATTTTCTTTACAAAATTGTATTTACAAGAGTCCCCTGTATATTCGATTTAGATACGTTCTGAATCACTCTGTATACATTGAGGGAAATATTATTTAACAATTTGTAGATTTAATTATTCTCAACAAATAAATAAGTTTATTAAACTGGTTCTAGTATGGATACGTTGGTATCAAAATATAGACACTTTTGCTAAATTGAACAAAACCAACCATCCCTCGCTTTTTTTACTTTTAACTTCTTGAATATAAAACACTATAATTATGTATTTAAGATTTCTTTAATGTATATTAACCAATTAGTAAGTACTAGCAAAATATCTAGTTACGGCTATAACATTTTTACTTGACGCAGTCACAAGTCTTCTAGCGACAGACAAATTATTTTTAACTATTAATAAGTAGGTTTCAACTAAAGTCAGTTACCGACTCAGTGGTTAACGCTAGTGGAAAATATTATAGAAAATAGAATAGAATTTATTGTGTTTCAAGTCATGTGCTGTTCGGTTTATTTTTGGGTATTTGTTCTTATTCTAGTTATTGTCTGTTTTTGTTTGTTTACATTGTATGTTTTGATTACTGTTTTCTACCTTATTCTGTGACTGGCATTCGTCCTGTTGGACACTGTACTTTTACTTTATTTTACAAGAAAATTTCGATAAAAGCAATTATTATGATCAGTGATATATTTATTATGATCAAGAAAAATAATTGCTAAAAGGTAAAAAGAAAAAATAATTCTGTAAAATAATATACAGGATGTTCCATTAAAAATGACAGTCTTCAGATCAATAAATTGCTAAACAAAATGCACGTATGTAATATAAGAAATGATGGCAATGGTTTTTTCAAAGTCCCATATATAAATATTAACATGCCGTCTCCGGTAATTAATCAGCCATAACTGTTGGCGATTCCAATAACAGTTTCGAGTGTCGGAGATGAATAGAACGGATGTGGGTCAGGCTAGGCAAGCCCTGAGGCTATACAAAACGAATATATGTTAATAGTACCGGTGTACCGTAGAACAACACAAATAATTGCTTGTGTTTCTCATCTCTTGAGTTTATTCACCATATTGTATGAAGAATTTTGTAGTAGAGTACTGTGTCTGTTCGAATAAAACAGAAACAGTTAGTTTCAATTTTTTATTGCAATTTTAAATGTAGATAAATAAAAGAAATTTTGGACTATAGCTTCGGAAGTCGATTTTAGAGTAAATACATTTTGTTAGCTAAATTGGATCTGGGAACATTTTCATCTAAACATGTCAGATGTCAGTTTGTCTCACTGTCTTCTAAGATTTATCATTCATTTATTTATTTATTGTTATTAACAGATTACATAATCCAATCTGTCAATTAAGAATAATATTAATAAAAGTAGGAGTTGTATAATTAATATAGTAGTACAAATTATTAATAACATTTTTATAAAATGTATAATCTAAATTCTTAAAATATAGAAGAAAATGTGCACTTGTCTTAAAATTGCAGTGTTTATCACATAATAATGCGATCTTATTTAAAACATACTACATATTAAAGGAAATAGTAAAGAATGTATTGGTTCTAGAAAAAAGATGTCGGTAAATATATGTTTAAATCATAGATTTAGTAGTGAGATAAACTTTTTAGTGTTAGAATTGTATCATGGCGACGACTGCCCTAAACCACTGGAATTTGAATTTTAAATTTGATAGGTTTTTAGAATGAAATATGCACCTCATTGGTATAAACATACAAAAGCCCTAAATAATGTAATTAAAAACTATTTTCATGTTATTTTATGTAATGGGTCTCTCCTCTCAATCTTTTTTCTTATACCTTTCTTCCCTCTCTCTTCCCTTTCCGCTCTCTTTCTCTCTTCTTTCTTCTTTATTTTCTTCTCTTCTCTATGTATCTCCTTCTCTCCCTTCTCTTTTCTCCATATCTTTAATCTTTCTTTCTACATTTCATCAATCATCATCAAATTTATGGCTAATCAAAGATTAAGATAATCCATGTATTCGCAAAGTCATCAAGATGGGACACCACTCCCAGTTGGTGAAAGAAGTCCATATGTAAATCCACCAAAAATATACGTGATAGATGCTATAGCTGTTTTTAAATTCATCATTTGATCAATCTGATGAGTCATCAATTCATCACAAAACAGATGTGATATATGTGGTTGATGTTTGGTGGATGATTATGACAATTGACAGTAAAATGAAATTTTTAAATAATTTGTTTATTAATATGATCGTTTCACATATGATGAGTAACACAATTCATAGTCACAATTCACAGTCTGCTTCTAACAGCATTAACAAAATTAAAAAATGTGGCATATCTAGTCTGTCGGTAAATCCACTACATTTGTGCCACCACTTTCCACCCATCCAATCATCACACCAATCACCAGAATGATGGTATTTCAGCAAATGGTTTAATTTGCGAACACACTGAATGGAAAATGTACCAAATCAGTAATAATCAGAAGTGTTCACCAATTTGTTCCCAAAACATGGTAAATCATATTATTCCCTAAGAACCGTTTTACATACAAGAAATTTCTTCCGAAAATTGTAACGAAAATTATGGGCAAATTTTTGCTAAGAATTGTTATTAAAGTTTGTATGTATATTTCAGCTATCTACGTTACTTTACAAATTGCCAAACTCGAAATTTCCGCAAATTCTGCCGCACTTTCTCGATTGTCATAAAAATATAGAACATGTTCTATATTTTTACGAATAAAATTTCCATTAAACTATTGATCTAATTCTCGTACGTATAAAACAGCTAAAAATTTCACGAAAATTTTTAAGAAAATTATGAGATAAATTTTTGTTATAATTCTTGTGTGCGTAAAACGGTTCTAAGACAATATTTAAAAAATGAAACGGTATTTATTTGTGAAGAATTAAGAGTAACTTGAAGGTTACTTAAGGTTATTTCTACTATAATGAAGTTCAATTAAATACTTATCTAGTTTTCTAAATAATATAATAATTACAATTCAGGAAGGAATTTATGTTACGAAAGGTATATTTCGTAAAAGAATGCTTGCCAGTTTTTTTTGTAATTTCCGGAAGTAAAAGAGTTACTATTACGTACAAAAATAATTAGATACGGAAAATCGATTTTATTTCCTCAATTTATTTTTAAAAGTTCTCGATATTACAGGGACAACCACAATTGAATTGCAAGAAATTGAAAATTATATATTTAAACTGTACAAAAATACTGTGAATAAAAAAATAAATATACATATACAAGGTGTTTCATGAAGTTCTCCCAGCACTAATAGAACATGTTCTTTAGGTAATTTTTAGTAATGTCTCCGGTTCACTGTATTTATTGAGTCATACCAATTCGAAAATAAAATAATTGCACTTAATTTTCCAACTGTAATGACGTCTGGTCCATCTGTACAGATCCAGCTACCAGGACAATGTCCATTTAGGTGAGCAGTGAGTGCTCGAGACAAAAATGAGAAGCAGCTCGTATATATGCATAGATCAATAAATAAAGTGAATCAGACACATGTTTACACGATTTCTTTACTGGAAATAATCTAAAGAACATGATCTATTAGTGCCGATCATGAAACACCCGTTTATTAGACTATACTCAATTGTGTTACAAATATTATATATATATATATATATATATATATATATATATATATATATATATATATATATATATATATATATATATATATATATATATATATATATATGAAGCTGTTTACAGACCTTTTAGGCCCAGAACTGTGTTATTCTCATCCATTCCATTCTGTCCTTCGCCTTTCTTTTCCAATCGGTTACTTTTTTCTCCCTTAGATCTATTGCCACTGCCTTTCTCCATCGCTTCCTCGGTCTACCTCTCTTTTTCTTGTAGTTAGGTTTACTCCCTACTATTTTCTTAACTGCCCTTTCATCTTCCATATGTTCTAGATGCCCTAGCCACTACACTCTTCTGGCTTTTACAATTTCGTCTATTGTTGGTGCTTGGTACATTGCATATATTTCCTCATTATTTCTCCTTACATAGCCTTCCTTCGTCTTCTTACCCCCTAGAATTCTCCTTAAGATTTTCCTTTGCCACCTTAAAAGGTTTTCTCTTGACTTCTTATTGAGAACCCAGGTTTCACTACCATACAGCGCTGTCGTCTCAAAATTGTTTTATACATTCTAAATTTTACTTTACTACTCTGGACAAATTTTTTGATTTCAATAAGTGGTTGGCTGCTGCCGAACTTCTGTTTGCTTTTATTATTCTCCTATTTATTTCTTGTTCCTCATCACAGTTAGCTGTTATTAGCGCCCCCAAATATACATATTCTCGAACTTCCTCAAACTTCATCTCTCCATTCTCTGTTCTCAATTTAAAATTGGTATCCTTTTTTTGTTCTCCTATTCTCAAAAGCTTACTTTTCTCTTGATTTATCTGCAATCCCACTTTACGTGCTTCCTTCACAAGTTTTCTCGTTACTTCTTCTAATTCCCTACTATCTCTAGCAATAATAGCCACGTCATCTGCATAACTTACAATTTGATGACTTTTAAACAATATATGCCCTTCTCTGTTCAACTGACTATCTCTTATGACCTTTTCTAGTACTAAATTAAAAAGAAGCGTTGAGAGTGGGTCTCCTTGTCTCAGTCCTGTATCAATAGTAAAGCCTTCCGAACATTCACCTTTTATTCGTACTTTGGATTTGGTATTTTCTAAGGTCATTTTCAATAGCCTAATCAGTTTGGCTGGTATCCCAAATTGTTTCAAAATTTTACTTAGTTTATTCCTTTTGATCGAATCATATGCTTTCTTGAAGTCCACAAATAGAACCATTGCTTTGATCCCATACTCATAGCATGTAGTCAGAATTTCTTTCACCATGAAGATTTGGTCCGTGTTGACCTTCCTTTTCTAAAACCTGCTTTATACTCCCCTATTTGTAGTTCTGCTACAGGTTCTATTCTCTGTTTTATTAACGTTGCCATAATTTTATACCCTACATCTAACAATGATATACCCCTTATTACAAATATTAACACAACATAATATAAGCTAACTAAATAATGTATACAAGGTTCTAAGACAGTAGCTTTGTAAATAAAAAAAATTGGTTCTGTTTTATATAGATTAAAATTATTTGAAATTAAATCTGTTAAGAAAAATATAAATTATGTTTCAAAAGCGAATTTAAGTAATGAAATCAGATATGACTTGTTTGTAGCAAATTTAGCTAGATTAATTTTTATTTTAAATAATTATTGAATACAGCTTTGTTAATGGAATTGTTCATAGCATATCAGAGAACATGCATATGACTTAATTGATAGGAATTGTAGGAAAATTTATTTATATTAGCTTAAATACCTTTACAGTAAAAAATAACCTATATGTTTCTCCACACTGTTAGCAATGCAGTTTTGCATATTTGTTTTGAGTATTTACTGGCTTCTAATTTATTTTCAAAAAGTGGTGATTTTGTTTTGTAAAACTGGAAGGTTTTCATTTTAAGATACTGGGAGTAAAACTCCAGACTTAAGTGATATAGGAACCAGGAAAAATATTTAACGAGTACGTTACCAGATAAGGATTTGGTAATAATTGTGGCTACCGAAAGCGAAAAATGCATGACTGTCTATTTCATCGTTAGAAACTAGCCATATTAGATATACAGAGTGATTCAGAACTTAACTAAAAAAAAAATTGAATGGACTCTTACAAATACAATTTTGTAAAAAAAATAATCGAAAAGGCAGTTCGAAAATGATTTAAAAATACACTTCTGCTTTGCACGGCACTGGAAGGAAGGAAATAAATAACATTTTGTAACACTTATTTTATACAGCAAATTCATCGTGATATTGCAACAAAATTTTGGGCCCGTCTTACCCAATTTCTGCAAACTAACATAAATGTTTCTGCTTCTTCCGTTTTGAACTGGTAAGTTATTGGCAGCAAGTATGACACGTTTGCGTAAATCATCAATAGTAGGTATCCACTTCGATGCGATACACTTTATTTTTTAAATATTTCCACAAAAAGAAACCCAAATGATTTAAAGTCGAGAGATCGTGGCGGCCATGGTACCGGTCCTGCTCATCCAATTCCTTGGTAATAATGCTGAGACACGCTGTTCAAGTTACGGATATAATTGAGCCTCGTGTATGATACGCCACACTGCTGCAGTACGCCGTGGACTGCCCTCGATCTCTTCCACGATTCGGTTTCAAATTTCCCTTGCGTTGCACTACGCTTGCACTCACTGCACACCGCGATAAAAGTAGCTGCATTTGGCACATATATATCAGGAAATCGTTCTACTGAAGCATTTTCACATCGCCATAAATTAAAACGATATCCATCAACTCCGAGTTGTTATACACCTAAGCCATTTTTGACACTTGAAAAACTAATGTAAAGACTGGCATCACAAAAACTTTATTACCTACAAAAACTAATCGGATTTCAATATTCGAAATCGCCTGTCTATGGACTACAGTAGCCCAACGATTTAATAATTTCTTACTCGAAAACTATAAGGATTTTACAAAAATTTGTTTTTACGATATTGACTCCATTTTTCATGACGCATCTATTACTAAATTTTCTTAGATAAGAAACACCCTGAATATTTTCAATAAATTTGAGAGTTGATATCCCAACTAGCACAATAAATTTTATAAAGGTTGTATAAATTCAAATTCATATAACGTAGTTATAGTATATGCCTTTATACGATACTTATAGAATCGAAAAGGGCCCACTTTTATAAAACACTTTGGTAATGTAACAGTTCTATAAAAATGGCGACTTATAATACAATGATTTTATTCCACATAAATGCATAACGAAATATTTTAGTGTAAATTAGAACTTTATACGATAAAATGTTTTTATAGTCTTAAATATATTTAAAAATGTGTGTGCGCAAGTAGATAATGTTTGCATCAAAAGAAATTGCCAAGTTTTATAAAAAAATTAGAAATTTAAAATATTATGTACTATCATTACCTATATTAATATTGTTAGGTATTAGCTAAGTGTTGTTAGTTAATTATAATAATAGGTATTTAATTTAAAACTAACCTAATGATTGCATTACCAAAAAATTAAATGAAAGTTACTCTCTCGTACTGGTTTTTCGTAGCCATGAAGCGTTTTTAATGTGAGTTCTCGAATATGGACAACATCATTATTTATATAATAAAACCTATAAGTAAAATTGAACGTCGCCACGTTTGACCGGAAACGTTACTTTCAAGAATTTGTTTGTATTCTTTCTTGATTAGTGCTTGGTAATGCACTATACCTTCAAAAATTAAGGTTAGGTTTGGAATTTTATTACGCGGTATATACAATAATTTTGTTTTCTCAAGTCACAATTTTTTCAACATATTTATAAAACCGAATATTTTTGTAGATTAAATACAACTATAAAACTATTTTATAAATAAGCACATTTCGAGGCTAAAAAATAATTTTATTAATTTCCATTTCCAAATCTTTCACAATATGTTTACAATCCTTATATATAATTTTTATAAATGTTGTATAACGTATTATAATACTTTTATATAAAAATTTTAAAGAACTGAATATTATTTGTTCTTTAAAACGCGTTGAAAAAACTATTATAAAACAATTTTACACAATTACTTTCTTCAGCAACAAAATTATGGCAATTATTTGTTCTAAAAAATCAAACTGTTCGTTAATCAACGCAATTCGATAGTTATAAAATAATTCGCTTCTTTTAAAGTTCCATTTTGCTAGTTGGAATATTTATAAATTTAAAAATTTCTAAAAATAATTGGTACCACGATGGGACAAAATGTAATTTAAGAAAATCTATTTACCAAAAATTGAACTAGGATTTGTGTGACAACGAAAATAATCTACTATCTCGTAATAGCCTAATGTTGCATAGTCACTACGTAGAAAACATTATAGTAATTTTTATCAATGTATTTAAATGACATGTTAATATATTGTCATGTCAGTGAAAAGTGGCTTTTATGATATTTAGACAGTTGAAATTATAGTGCTTATTCATTAATCATTGAGAAATTAAGGTCAATCATACATTTTAATCCACAGCTATAAATCAAACATAGGCACGAGTTGCTATTGTCTTTTATACTTTACGATTTTCATGACGGCAAAATACATTTTTAAATTTTACGTATAACAGTCATAGAATACCACAACTAACGTATTATCTTGAGATAAATAAATTAAACTACTAAACTAAACGAATTTCAATTTTTTGTTTAATTAAAATTAATGAGCGTATCACTTGGTACTATAAAAAATTGCAATTAAAATTTAGTTGCCCAGACCACTCAACTGCCCCAGATATAGTCGAATGGTAAAACTCCGTATCAGAAATATACCTACTATGGTCTACATAACCAGCATCTTATTCTGATTGTACACAACCGAATAACTGTACTTATGAATAATAATATACGCTGTGGCATTCCTTTACTACATTATGTATTTGTTGCGAATGCTGTGAAAATATACCGTTTACTTTTCATTTTAATGCTCTTATTTGCACAATTGTAATTATCTTAAATGATAATGACTGTACTGTTCTTTGCGGTCTACATAAAACAAATAATCTCGATCATGTAAAAGTTATAATCACTTTATTAGTTTATAAAAAAGTACATATTTCTTTAGTACATGGGGTGTTACACCATCGTATGTCAGAAGCACGTGGGGATGTTCTAGGAACAAAAATAAGGAAAACAGAAGGTTAAAATTTTTCGGTAAAGAAATGTTTCGTTTTATATCTTTTTAGTGAACAAATATATGGCTGTACAATTTGGAAATTTACCTACTGCATGAATTAAGGATACAAGATTTGTTACTGAAATATGTCATTTCAACTATAACTAGCGATTTAGATGTAGGACAACCCTGCGATCTTAAGGGCTAGGGAGTCAGGTTTTCTATCTAGGTACTAGAAAAGCCGCTTTACAGTCCTCAATTATTTTTACAATGGTTTGCAATAAGCCCTTGCACCTACAATATCTTTCCTAAAATTCAGACTTACAGTTGCCAAATCGCAAGTGCAGTAAAAGTGATACCAACACTTCAACCTAAATGTACACCAAAAAATCTTAACTATTTATCGAAATTTGACAATTAGCAATAACAAACTGTATAACATATAAAATGAAGGTTTCAGTTAATATATTTTGCAAGCTCAACAATCAAACAATAATCAAGTAGAGACATTTTGAACTTGATACTTCATTCTAGGAATTTTTACATATGGTGGTAATCATCCCTAAATTATTCCCCAGAAAACTGCAATAAAAATCAAGAGAATCGTCTTTCAAACACTGATAAGAACCGTCTCTCCTTTGGCGGATTTTTTTTTGTACCTACATCATTGTTTTACCAAAAGTGTGATTCTTTGTCCATAAAAACGCCAGACTCAAACCAATAGTACATGCCATCTTATACGCATAATTTAAGTCTGGCAATATTAAGGGTGCCATATTTCTTTCTTTAAAATGATTTTTGTGATGTTTCTTTAGTTAAGAAATCTCTAAAAGCGAAACAGGTGGTAATATCAAAATTAAAATTGTTGATGTTTTGTTTATCCACTTTTACTATTTAAATTATCTTCAAACAAAATAATAACTTTTAAAAAGCGTTTGTAAGACACACTTCATTGTGCTATTCTAACTCCACATTTTAACAATTATTTTCACATACTTATAAACAAAAGTGATATCTGTACCTAAAAATTTATTGGTTAGACCACTTTCTGTCATTATATTCGTTTTAATTCGGTATAACAGAAAACATTCCTGTTATTTGCGAAGCTCGATATTATTCACTTTTCAAATGTCTAAAGTTATTTGTATTTGTAGAAAATGCTATTTCAAGAAAGCGGTGCCCTTAAAACTCGCTTCACAGTTGAGTGAGCCATTTGGAAGGAGCGTGGCACTTACTTCACGGAATATACAAAAATTATATTCTGCCTATAATATCTATTTATAAAAAAGTAAAAATACAGTTTTTTGTATTTATATAACTCGAAATACACAAATTCCTGTGTTGTGTTTATATATATATATAATATGAAAGTTTTATTCTCATTACATTGTGTGGAGTGTGTGAGGATATTTATTTTAATCATTTGTACCTCTATGAATCCTTCCAAGATATGCGATTCTTTTCAGATCGGGCTTGGTTTACAAATACAAATGTGAATATGTTCACATAATACATTATGGAACAACACAATCATAATAAATAAATACTAAATAATAACTATAAATTTCTATCAAAGTTAAGTGGCCCAAAAGTGAAAATATTTACTCGAAAAAGTGTCGTACACTCTCAACGAGTATTTTTAGGAAACGACTGTTAAATCAGATATTTATAGATTTGGGCTTCATTTTTATTTAAATTAGTTTGCTAACATTAGCACAACGATTGTTGAAAAGTGTAAACTGTTTTATTTCAAAGTCAGTGTTATAATGTGTAAGAATTTTTTGAAAATGAAGTCATTAAATATATTATGAGGCTTAAAATAATCAAATACATACTATAGACGACATTACGAGTCACGAGACCCTCCGAAATAACTAATCAGCATTCAAATACAATCGTAATATGTATTGATATTGATACATGGCATGCCTATGATGAAAGGATCCATGATTATCGTTACTACTAATAAAATCACGGTTTATGGTTTCAATTGTCGTGTTACTTGTCTTAGGTCTTTATATAGTGACTTTACAAACATACAAAACAGAATATTTCCTAGTACGCAAACATTGTCCGCTCGCGTATACAAGGATATTTCCTTCTGATAATAAATTGTAGTAATCAGAAGTTTTGTACTGCTAAAATTGTCTTAATATTTTAATCTCTTCTATACGAAATTTACTTTTAAACAATTCTGTTGTTATGACAATCAAAATGTGAAAATGCCATTATTCTGCACACTAGCTATGCTATCATCAGTTTCATATGTCTTGCCAGCAGCTATAGCAAGCGATAGTGGTCTGGCTGTAGTATTGACATATTTTTATAGGCAGAAATGTGTTTTATTATACTTAGATATTATTTTACTTTGATAATACTATAGTGCATTTGTTCCAAATGTGCAGATATGGTTTGTGATATGTACCCCTATTAATTTTTAATACAGTTTTACTTCAATGAATTGTTGTAGTATACTAGTAGCATAGACCTTATATGATTTATAAGGTCTATGACTAGTAGCGATAATTTTAAAATTTGAAATAATTGCGACGGTATTATGTTGTTAGTTCTGACGAAACTGTAATGACTGCAAATGTCGATTTGGCAGTTTGCAATGACGGAACTAAGAATGAATGTAAAATTCTGCAGTCATCTGGATTAATTGATATCTATCAGGTATTATTATCAATACAAATGTTTACTTCGTACTAATACATCATAAACAAATAAAGCCTTAGTTACCGTTACTATAAACACTCATAACGCCCTTGGGAGTTATACAGTAGTTATAAACCCTTAACTCCCACTAATGTATTATTATTTATAAAAAATAAACCGACAATTTTCGAATTTTTCACTGAAATTATTGCAAGTATTTTTCGTTGAACTGTTGTCACTGCATATGAATGTAGTCAAAGAAGAAGTTGATGTTCCACTTCATCATGTGACATGCCAGCCAATATTCTTGGAGTTTTATTTTTCAATTTCATGTTGACGGCCAAATACCCTTCTGCTACCGTTAAACTTCGTCATTCGCCATGTCTCTTCAATATCGTCATATTTGCTCCTCCATTGAACAGGAGAAGGCAATCGCGGAAGAATAAAATGAAATTTGGTTTTCATATTTCATTAGTATGAAATAAAAATCTTTATCTATCACGTGAGTTATTGGATATTACTAATCTCGAGCAAATTAACAATCTATTGCCCTCGATAATTAACATCTTCATAACTCCCTTGATACATAAATAACTATTATCTCATCGATTTTCCAATTGACAACGCCGCGAAAGGTGGCTGCAAAGATATCCGCTCGAAGCCATCTCGAACGACGGATATTATAGGCGTCGATTTTCCGGGGGAAAATGAGGTTTTGCCACATATTTTAAACATAGAGCTAAAATTCGGAAATATTGGTTTTATGGTATTTAATTTGTCCTTAGTGCTAGTTAACCCTGTGCTTCAGTTGCAGAAAGACGCCAGACGTCCAGTTCTCACTAATATACAAACGGGATTTAAAATTTATTTTTATAGTTATTGAATGTAACTTACGAATGTCTGTAGACGACTGGAATAGATCCGTATAACCCCAAAGTGTCGTTGTAAGATACCTGTATCGGCGTTTCTCAATCGGACATGGTCCATGAAACCATCAGCAATTTCCGAAAGGCTCAGGTTAAAATTATGGTGGGATAATCCGTAGAGTTCTTTGTTTGGCATCTAAGAAATTTACTTCAAAGGTAAACGGATGGCTTCTGTCGTTCTGTAACATTCAGAAGTAATTTTATCTCTAGGATAATTGGTAACAGATATTGGATGTAACCAGTTAGGAAAAGACGAATTTTGTGTGGAAGGAAGTGAGATTATGCAAATGAAGCGAGGTACATAAAATTAGAATTTCCTAACGAGTTCTTTTAAACATGAGAACGTAGTTCGAACGTTTAATTATCTTATGTGGATAAAAAATTACTAAAACACGAATTATTACATGGTATCATATAGTTCCTAACACCAGCGTGCATGTTTTAAGGACAACATGTTTAAAAACATTGTTTTTGATTCATTGAATTTCCAAACATGGTATAGTATGTAACACATTTTCTTTTGAAAAATGTAAATCAGATTCTCGTAAATATGAAAGAATTATGATAATTTACTTGAACGTGTACCTAATACTCGTATTTTATAATCGAAAAACAAGTTATCCATTATTATATTGAGTGCAGGTGAGATATAAGTAGTCTGCTACTTCTTACTCGGTCTAAGCGGCTCGATTTGCAGGAAGCGACCTACATTGCAGCAGGTACTTAAATGCAGACCTCTATACGTGATACTGCAGGACCCAACTACTCCTCGGACTAATGCCCCGACCGGCATTGAATTAGACCTGCCTGCTACACCATCAAAAATCGTTTAGACTGTCACTGAGGTTAAAGGATAATGTTAAATGTTATATCTTTGATGTCTTAAAAGTCTTTAAAGGTACCTTAGCTCAAACTTAGGGACTTCATGTCTATGAAAAAATATTTTTCTTAAATATTTTTCAGATGAAACACATTGAATTTACATAAAATAAATTGCTATAAAGTATCTAACTTTTGATCGTCACTCTCAAAAAAAAAATTGGTATATCCTGTTTAAAATAGAAATGTTTGTGGGGTTGAATAATGTAAATTTATTATAAATCTGCAGTTATACCGGGTGTTCCCTCTAAGACTTTCAGTGCGAATATCTCAGAAACCATCATAGCCAGTGCGACGAAATTTGGTATACAGACACTAGATGGCGCGTAGAATCTGATGATAACATCAATTTTTAAACAGGGTGTTCCATTTTCCAAGAAATCAATTTAATTTTGATTTTTTGGTTGTCAGCCCTGCTAAAACTTATGTTTAAATTGAAATATACTTAATTATGAACACATTCTGATAAATAAACATTCAAAAATTTCAAAATTTAACATAAAAATCGTCTCCAAAAAGTACCCAAATTTCATTGTTTTGTCATGTAAAATGTGTATAGCCTTGTGCCAGACTTACACAGAAGAAACTAACATCGGTGAAGTCAAAACTATGAATTGTCAAATATTAATGGCATGAAGTATTTTATTTTACATAAATAACGCTAAATAATGGATTTAATGCAATTTACGTATGCACAATGGTGTTATTGAGACTTGTCGATAAAAATTTAGACTTGAGTTGAGGCTTTTGGAGCATTGTAGTCGCCGTACCGGCGCAGTCTACCGCTACAGCTAAAGTTACAGCGTGAAGATTGTGTAAAATATCTGTGAAAATTTTTAAATTATTCCATTATAATGTAATAAAACTTCAGTAAATTGTTTTTTTATGTTACTACAGTGTACAATAATAATTAGGTACACATATTTTTTATGACAAAATAATTTACAAAATTGTGTAAGTACTTAAAGAATGTCCCTGTTTTCCAACTGCTGTAATAATTATTGATTACTTATTTAGCAACAAATAAATTCAAACAAAACCATTTCTAAAACTTTTAATAATAATGTGAACGTGTTTGTCGTTGAAAGTCAGATCTGAACCTACCCTAGCCCCATAAAAGAAAATATTACGAAAGCATAACCTAGAAATGATTGATTCTTGTATCCACATATTTCAGCACTTTACTTATGTACTTATGTTTAAGAAGAACTCTACATCTGTAAAATAGTAAACAATGAACTACAATTTCTGTATTTCATGACACAGAACTGAAATAAAGCAACTGGTTTTTGCTAGGAAGAATCACCTGCAAATGTACTATACCCAGTAGGTAGGTACCTATCAAATAGTCGTTTAAAGCTAGATAATAATTTGTAATTATTGTTCTTATCTTTCAGTTATGTGTGTGCAGTGCCACAAATTACATTAAAACAGACACCAGAAAGAATAAGCGAAAAATATTACGGACATTTTCTTGGAAATAATTCTAAACATGGAATGATGGATAATATTATAAAGAAGTCTGTAACTCACATTCTTTGAAAAGTATTCTATAAGACATTAATTTCAGTTGTCTGTCGTGGGTTTTAAAATTTCTAAACGAATAAAATTAAGAAAAATAAACTAATTTCATAATTCTATGTACAGTATGAAAACATCTTGTTAGAATATCTTTAAAATGTTGAAAGCTAACTGTTGTTACAACATATAATAATAATAATAATAATATCTCTACCCCTCATTCTAATCACAGGGATTAGCCCAGAAGTCGGAGACTTGTGCGGAAGAGGGGGCGGCATATTATTATTAAGCAGGCCGCATTTGCGCCCAGGAACGACTTACGTTGGTAGGCCCTAACCACTATTCAGTGCAGGAATGAGGGAAACCTGGAAAACCTCATTAATTAGGGGGTAGTCAAATATCAACCGGTATCAATCTCTCACATTGACCCAACCCAACATTCTTCCACCCTACCATACCCGCAGAGAGGGCGCCAAACCTCTCCACGAATATAGCTTATATACGGTCTACCGGCAGCTGGGCTCGAACCAACTCCGATCTAGTCATCTCGATTCAAGTACTGACGCCTTAAACCGCGCGACCACTGACCGACCCATATACACAACATAACGTAATAAGGTAGGTATTGAACGATGAAACGACAAGATTTGTTTCTAATCGTACATACATGAACATTCCTCAGATTGAACGTTGCTCTGTAAAAGAAATTAGAATACAGAACAAGTGTTTAATATAAAATCAGATGTAATAGTGTAGATACTTAATGTAATTTTATTGTATTGTTAATAAATTAAAGTCTGTATTTGTTGTTTTTTTATTCTACTCAAATTATTAAACAGAAATTTTTCAGAAATAATATAAAATTAATTAATACTTAAAGATGAAGGATCAAGTTATTCAATTTAGTTACTAATTAAAAAATAAGCCACAATGTAGGTACGTATTACTTTTTAATTAAAATTATGCTGGTTACAACTGAATCATAGCTATAATAAAATATAAAAAATCACTCCTTTGGTCTTTTTTTTAAATTTTGTTCTTTTGTAAAATACTCTCCAATGTGAGTTAGGAGACTTCTTTATATTAACTATCATTCCATGTATAAAATTAATTCTAACAAAATATCTGTGGGATATTTTTCATTCATTCTGTTTGGTGTCCTATTTTACGAATCGTTTTGTTTCAATGTAATTTGTGGCACTACACACATACCTGAAAGATAAAAACAATAATTACAAATTACTGTCTAGCTTTAAATGAATATGCGATTCTTGATTAATTAACAATAAAATAAATTTACATTATTACATCTGATTTTATATTAAACACTTATTCTGTATTCTAATTTCATTTACAGAGTAGCGTTCAATCTGAGGAATGTACATGCATGTACGATTAGAAACAAATCTTGCCGTTTCATCGTTCAATACCTACCTTATTACATTATGTTGTGTATATGTTGTAACAACAGTTAGCTTTCAACATTTTAAAGATATTCTAACAAGATGTTTTCATACTGTACATAGAATTATGAAATTAGTTTATTTTTCTTAATTTTATTCGTTTAGAAATTTTAAAACCCACGACAGACAACTGAATTTAATATCTTATAGAATACTCTTCAATGAATGTGAGTTACAGACTTGTTTATAATATTAACCATGTTTAGAATTATTTCCAAGAAAATATCCGTAATATTTTTCGCTTATTCTTTCTGGTGTCTGTTTTAATGTAATTTGTGGCACTGCACACACATAACTGAAAGATAAGAACAATAATTACAAATTATTATCTAGCTTTAAACGACTATTTGATAGGTACCTACCTACTGGGTATAGTACATTTGCAGGTGATTCTTCCTAGCAAAAACCAGTTGCTTTATTTCAGTTCTGTATCACGAAATACAGAAATTGTAGTTCATTGTTTACTCTTTTACATATGTAGAGTTCTTCGTAAAGTGCTGAAATATGTGGATACAAGAATAAATCATTTCTAGGTTATGCTTTCGTAATATTTTCTTTTGTGGGGCTAGGGTAGGTTCAGATCTGACTTTCAACGACAAACACGTTCACATTATAATTAAAAGTTTTAGAAATGGTTTTGTTTGAATTGATTTGTTGCTAAATAAGTAATCAATAATTATTACAGCAGTTGGAAAACAGGGATATTCTTTAGGTACTTACACAATTTTGTAAATTATTTTGTCATAAAAAATACGTGTACCTAATTATTATTGTACACTGTAGTAACATAAAAAAACAATTTACTGAAGTTTTATTACATTATAATGGAATAATTTAAAAATTTTCACAGATATTTTACACAATCTTCACGCTGTAACTCTAGCTGTAGCGGTAGACTGCGCCGGTACGGCGACTACAATGCTCCAAAAGCCTCAACTCAAGTCTAAATTTTTATCGACAAGTCTCAATAACACCATTGTGCATACGTAAATTGCATTAAATCCATTATTTAGCGTTATTTATGTAAAATAAAATCCTTCATGCCATTAATATTTGACAATTCATAGTTTTGACGTTCACCGATGTTAGTTTCTTCTGTGTAAGTCTGGCTCAAGGCTATACACATTTTACATGACAAAACAATGAAATTTGGGTACTTTTTGGAGGCGTTTTTTTATGTTAAATTTTGAAATTTTTGAATGTTTATTTATCAGAATGTGTTCATAATTAAGTATATTTCAATTTAAACATAAGTTTTAGCAGGGCTGACAACCAAAAAATCAAAATTAAATCGATTTCTTGGAAAATGGAACACCCTGTATAAAAATTGATGTTATCATCAGATTCTACGCGCCATCTAGTGTCTGTATACCAAATTTCGTCGCACTGGCTATGATGGTTTCTGAGATATTCGCACTGAAAGTCTTAGAGGGAACACCCGGTATAAATGTAATAAAAATATGTGAAATAACTTAATCATATGTTTGATACTTCATTGATATTAATGTGAAATGTGAAAATAATGCTCGTAGTATAAAAACATTTAGTTCTTTACATTTTAACAGCTTATTTATTTTCACTTGTTTTATCAGCTTCGTAAGTTATATACTGACCACATTATGCCACGTAGATAATTGTTTGTTTAGTAGTGACTCAGTAACATTAAAACGTGCCAGAATATTTTGTAATGATTTTAATAAATTTTCTATTACTTAATACATTCCTCCATAGATCAATATATTAAAATTAATAAGTACCTGTTTAATAATATAATCTTTAAAAAAATAGTTAAGGTAGGTAATATGTTGCAATGTAATAAATTACTACCTATTTAAAAAATAAAATTTGTTACGTAAATTACACGTAATACATACCTACATTAATTTGGCAATATACTTTTAATTTATAAATTGAATAATTATTTGTCTACAATTCTTTGCTTATTTACCGTTAACTAATATGTCATAGTATGTGTTTATTATTATTGTTTTTTCGTCATTGTATGCTATAATCGACAACATGTCGTGTCGTATTTGTGCTAGTACACAGGATTATACAGAGTATAGTATAATACAAACTTTGGATGGTGATGGTATATAAAAAATATGACTTAGAAATATAAATAACCTCTTAAATGCACCGTTTTGCAGTAAAAGCTGCAACTACAGAAGTAGTTTTTGTGACGTAACTCTTTCTAGAGAACTAGAAAATTTAATGTGGTTTTTGGGGGACTAGTAAGTTTTTGGAAAACAAAAAATAATGTGGATATCAATAAAATCGAGAGAACGGAAGGGTGATATGTATAGTTTGCAAATTAATTTACAAAATGTTGAGGGAGGTTGCTCACCATTGGGTATTAAATTTGACGTATTTAAAATGTAGGGATCTGTCTATTGTCGTAACTGACATATGTTAACGTGTTCTTTTTTCAACAAAGAGTTACATCATAAAAACTACTACTAGTCACCTATCACCACTCCAAGTTTGTAATATCCTTTACATATTGATTTGCCTATACAGGGTGATACTTAATTTTTTAAATATTCCCACAAAAATAAGTCAAAATGATTTAAAGTATGGAGATCGTAGCGGTCATGGTACCGGTCCTCCTCGTCCAATCGCCTGGTATTAATGCTTGGACACGCTGTACATGGCACGGATATAATTGAACTTCATGTATGATACGCCTCGCTGTTGCAATACGCTGTGAACGTCCTGGACCTCCATTCCTTCCACGATTCGGTTGCAATTTCCTATGGTACGCTAGCGTTTGCACAACACTTGCACACCAATGTAAAAGTAGCTGCATTTGGCACATGATTACCGGAAAATCGTTCTGTTAAAGCATTTTCACTTCACCATAAATTAAAACCCATCAACTGCGGTCCCAATTTTTTTAAGAGAAGTTCTGAATCACCCTGTATGTATATTCAAATGGATGGTATTGTATTTATTTTTTAATTGTTCCAAATTAATAAAATAAATTTTTACCGAGTATGCTTTCGAATAGAATGTTATGAATTTTAAGTAAGTGTTTTAATTTAAAAGATCGCGGACATTATACCTGCACGGACCAGCACAACACGGACGAACAAAGCCTACTCATGAAGGTACCCATAATATTTATGGTATAGCGTACACTAGACCAGCGCCAGCACGTACCATCATCCACAACGTCCGACACAGAACGTCGTTGACCTGTAATTTCTATGTCTGTCCGACGTAAGGTCCGCTGCCACAAAAGTCAGGGATTGATTTCAAACTGTTAGAAATATTCGACCAGTTAAGCTGTGGATGTGTCGCTGAACTGTTTGGTGCCCTCACTTATCAACAACCTTTATTTACTTACCTTAAACAATTTTTTCCTAACAAGGCGCTGCTTTGTTTTGGTAGACGATTCAAGCTCGAAAAAATGTTTTGTGACATTCGGAACTAAAAAGTATTTTGTTGGTCTCTCTCTAGTTCATGAAATAAATGAAATTCACCATACATTTCTCTTTTTTATAGATAGGGTGAACCCAAAACATTCACATTTTTCTGGCTTCTTCCTCCTCTTCCTCACACAACATCCCTAAAATAAAAATTTCTTGTTACAAATCTATTACTTAAAAACTTTAAAACGTCTGCTATAGACAAAACACGCGCAAAAAATTACTGGTCCGTGCTGGACAAGTGTGCGATGTCGTCCAGGTTTGCAGGTTCGCGCTGTGCTGAGAAGTTATAGGAGGTAATGACGTCACACCTCGCGAGTGTTAAATTCCAAATTGACCAAATGACCCTATTTCATTTAGCAACGACGTATAATATGTATATAAAAGTAGTCATTTACACAACATGATTACCAGATATCGCATATATACATCTTTACATAAGGTTTGAATAAATTAAATAAGATATAAGCAATATATGAATTGTTATGCTTTCATATATTAAGATTCCTCCTCTTCCGGAAAAACATTAACTTTTAACTAGGAAGTCTGTTTTCTCAATGATTATAATACCAATTAAACTCTACATCAGTTCAGTTCGATGAGATATGTGTAAAATATATATTATAATCGATATAATACTAGGTTATATTTATGTTCTATATTGTAATGCTTTATTAACTTTCCTTGAATTCTAAATAACATAGTACCTAGTTAAAACAAAATAAATTTATTTCTGCTGTTTTTTCCAGCACTGATGCTGTGATGCCAATGATCCCATTGGGATTAAAAGAAACTAAGGAGATTGATTTCCGGGACCCATTTAAGGATTTCGTCCTAGAGCATTATAGTGAAGATGCCAATCAATATGAAGATGCCATAGCAGACTTTATGGATACTCGACAAGCCATGAGAACGCCTTTAAGAGATAACAGTGGAATCGCGCTACTTTTTAGATATTATAATCAACTATATTTTGTCGAGAGAAGGTTTTTTCCACCCGACAGGTCTTTAGGGATATATTTTGAGTGGTTCGATTCTTTAACAGGTAAGTTTGAATTCATGCAGTCGCGTTGACAAGTTTTCTCATATTAATTTTTGTATAAAACTTATTAAGGAGAACGATAATCATTGATTACTTGTGTATACAGGGTGATTAATTTTAAGAGCAAATAGGGAAAAATTAGTATAATACGATGACGCGAAAATTTTAAATGCATATTTACACTAAAAAACAATATTGTCAAATCATTATTTAAACACCTATTCAGGAGGAGGGGGGGAAGTGTAAATATACAACCAGCAGTACAATTACAATCCAAAGTTAGAATAAATCGGTAAACTTTGCCTACCGTACGTACGCCGTAAATTTTTCGTAATAGTAATAGTTTTCGTGTCCAAATAATTATTATCATGCACTTTTAAATAATCACTAAGTATTCTAAACTGTAATACCTAGTAAAATTACCAGCTTATGCATAAGTAAAACCATGTAAAACTTTACTTAGTTATTATGAGTATTTATAGATTGCCTTGCATTACATGTTACACTGATATTTTCATGGCAGGTAACTTAATTTTTTCAGAAAAGAAAAGAACAATTCAAATTACATGTTAAGTTAACGGCCATAAGAAAATCAAAAATTTACTATAAAAATTGAAATATTTGGGTAGAAGTTTATATCGAACAATATAAGGGTACAAAATTTCTTAACATTTTATTTAAAAATATATAAAAGAAAAATGAACAAGCACGTTTTTAGTTTTCAGCAGCTGTTTCAGGAATGATACACAATACCTCACATTTCTTTTCAGAATATTAAAAAGCTCAGAAATGCACAACTTTTTCTTAATTTAAGCCACCCTGTCTTCATTACTGTTTCCGAGATCTCTGTATACTACGCGTCGTAAAAGTGACCACCGTTTATTGACTATATTATCATGTTTTTTATTTATTTAACTCTTCTTAGATATACTTAGATCTTATATTTCAAGTGAGCCAATAATTCTCAGTGTAATAAAGATAATCTATTCTAGGTGTGCCATCATGTCAAAGGACTGTAGCTTTCGAAAAAGCTTGCGTTTTATTTAATATGGGAGCCGTATACACACAAATAGGAGCAAAACAAGATAGGTCAACCACCAAAGGTTTAGATGCTGCAGTGGATAGTTTTCTTAGGGCAGCGGGTACATTTCGTTACATTCATGAAAACTTTACGAACGCACCGTCTATGGACCTAGGACCTGAAATGTTGGAAATGTTCGTCCAGTTGATGTTGGTGAGTGTATTTTTGTATACAAAATAAAACAAAAGTGTTAAAAAATATCTTCAACAGGTGAAATAGTTCATCAAAATGAGAACTTGAAAATCAACGATTTGGTTGCGATTAAACTATATCTGGTTTAGTTGTGAAGGTATGAGATGTTTGATTGCTTGATGTTAAGGAATTTAATTAAATCCAGTTTAAAGTTCCTTGATATTATGTCATTAGTCGTTGACAATCGAATTGAAGTTGATCTAAATTCTGCTATTCAATATAACTACAAAATATAAAGTTTAATTTTATTAGAGTTCCGCCACAAACTCTGTTGTCTGTAACTCTGGTGTCTTGAACCACTCCATATAATTTTCAGTAATAATATAACGAGAGAGTGAGAATAAATTGAAAATAATTTGACAGATTTTTTGAAAACTTGTTGCCAGGCAATAGTCACGAGAGCCCGCAGGGCTGGAGTGGCTATTTCCAAATGGCAACAAGTTTGAACAAAATCTGTCAAATTATTTTCTGATTTATGGAACTCGCGAGTTATATTTGACTAGATTATTTTTTGATTCACAAATTTTTACAATAGAAAAGATCAATAAAACTATCATAAAACTAATGAAAAATTTGATTTAGTTAATTATTACAATATACGAAAATATCGTTCACATTGTGAATATATTAAAAGAATTAACAATTTAAATTAGTACAATGGAAAACGCCATTATTAAAAATATTTCGAGACTCATTATTTATTGAGGATTTGGAATTGCTTGTTATATTAAGTGTTTCCTCCTGCGTATTTTCTCTAAGATTATTTATTATATTTGAATGATGTTCTTGGTTCAATTGTAAGTATGGTTTAATCGAACTTGCAGAATTATGACCAGTGACTTTGATTAGTTCTTGTTCTCCTACACCAGCTTTTGAAAGGTTACTTACTGCACTTGATCTGGCAGAATGGTTAGTTATTTTTTTAGTAACTGTGTCTAGACCTACTTTTTCTGCGGATTCTTTCATCCATTTTGAAATGGAATTTATTCCCACAGGAACGTTTTTATACCAAGAACCATGAGTTTGCCAAGCCGGATTTGGAGTAAGAAACAAGCGTTCGGTTTTAATATTTTCTTCACGTTTACCCATTGGTTTTTCAAAAAGACGAACAGGGCAAATATCTGGGTTATTTATGTTTGGAGTCAACCATTTACTATTAGCGCACCTTTGTACTCCACCCTGTGCAGTTTTTGTAAAGATGGGATTGTATTCAATGCGGCCAGTATTTAATCTTATTATGTCGGTTTCTTTTTTAAAATAATTAACTAAACATTTCGTAGCTTCTTCTCCCCTCCAAGCTAGTTCATACGATGCAACGTGAAAAAACTTTCTTTGCAATCCACAAGGTGTATCTTCGTCCCAATAGCTGAAAATTTGCAACAATTCTGTATTAGAAAGTGCCACAGAACTTTGTTTGTGCTTTTCAGGATGTTTTCGTAAAATTTTTCTTTTTGCATCTCTTGCATTTCGAGCATTTTTGAATTATATATCATGGAAAGGATCAAAGGACCTGTTATACTTATTAAAGTAAAGTTCTTGAACTAATTTTGCCGTTGCTTCTTTATAATCAATTCCGTCTTTTCTTTTCATGTCATAAGCCCAATCTTTAAAAATCAATGCCAGAGTAGCTGTTGTAGTAGATTGATCCACAATATAATTTCTTTCTTTGGTGAAGGTCTTAAATTGTCTCCATATAGACTGATTACTTATCAGAGTATTTTTCGAAGTAGTTTCTAAAATCTTTTTTGTTATTTCTGCATGAGAAAAGGTACTAAACCGATGATTTTCACCCATTTTATATATCGCGTTGACACAATTTGGTAATTATTTTGACAACTATCTGACACTTGCTAGGCAAATAAAAGCCACAGTGATTATTCCCGAGAATAATCACAAGAGATTTATTTCCACTATAATAATGACATAATTGGTTGAAACTTACCCTTGTGAAATAAAGAAACATTTCATTGGTTTTAAGAAACGTCAAAAAATAATCATTGTTAAACCTGTTGGTGTCATTTAAACATGTATAAGTTTATCCAAATTTGAACCAGAAATGGAATGAACCCATAAAATAATAACAAGATGTAAACCTTATTTTTCTATTTGTATCAAACAATTATTTTATTGGCAATTTAAAATAAAAAAAACATACAACATATTTGACAATATTGTTGCAGTAAGTAAAGTTAAAATCATATAGCAATGTCGCTATCAATTATTTAGCAATAGAGGAACTATGAAGTTGTCGATTACATCAAGAATTTATGTAAAATTCGGTCTTTATATGTGAAAGATAACGAACATTTGCAATTTAAATTCCAAAAGTGAATGTAACAATAATAAAATGAAAAATTTTGCAATAAGTATTCCTGTTAGATAAACATTGGCTGTATTTTTTTCTACTACACAAATTGAAATTTGCCGAGAGCTCTTTAAAGGAGAAATTCTGTTTAGTTGTCTTGGAATTATTTTAAAATTTATTACGTCTTTTCACGAATAAATTATATAATTTTTATGCAAAAAGAGATACATTTACAAGACAATAATTTATTTAAATATCCTTTATAACAGTTCTGAAGAGTCTGAAATTAGCAGATTGTGAAATAAATAAATAAAAATTTACATATGAATTAAATAAACTTGCACCAAGGAGGTCGGACAAGGGTTGTTTTAACGAAATTATTTTATCTAACCTAGACAAAAAAATGGTAATAAATATTTATAAAAAATATAAATATTGAGAAAAATTATTTTACTCGTTCTGTTCTAAATAATGGTATAATGTTCTGCTGCACCTTCTTTGAATGCCAATATTGACGAAGTTACAGTACTTCAAAGTTTTATTTTTTGTAAAATATTTTATCCCAACTTATTTTCATTTAAACATTTTTTTTCAAAATGTGAAGTCATATTGTAATACACTAATATATAAAAATTGTGAAATTTTCTGAATTTAAAATAGTATCATCGCATTATGATTAAAATATTCAGTAAAATGTATTTTTTTCTAAACCGAGAACTAACCGAGATAATTCGACAGTAAAAATAGTTTTATTAGCTAAATGTTCTAAAACGATTCAAAATATAAATATAATTATTTCATTAATAAAACTAATAAGCAATAACAAGCTGATAATGAAACTGAATGACTATTTAGAAACAAGCTTAAGATGTCTCGTTTGCCCAGTATCATTAATTTTACATCATTTTTACATTTTCATGAGCAGTTTTTTCAGTATTGGCATATTCATCGATTAAATTAACAAAAATATTATGTAGTTTTATATAATTTAATCAGCTTTTGGAAGATGTTCCAATGTACTTATGAACATGCATCTCCGAAACTATGGGGCACCTGTTCATTTAGGGTATGGTTGCATGAAATTTTCCTGGTATTTGTCTGAAAATATCCACACATATGTTCCTGTTTTAATGATCAGAACTTTGACATTCAAGAGACGTTCTGATTTTAATACGAAAAGTTTATATAAACATAGGTCCTAAAATTCTGCTGAGAATTAATCTAACTGATATTCTTGATATGGAACTGCTTGAGTAATATTTAAATATGTGTCTACCATGCAGGTACAGGACTATATCTGAGCTGCGACATACGTTATTAGAATATGTGAATATGTGAATATTTGCACACAAATTTTCTGATTGAAGTATTAGCCCTATTTCTCTTTTGTCACTCGCTATTTTTCAAAGTAAAGATATTGTAATGGAAAAAAGTTGTGGCGCTTTTTTCTAGACCACTACTTACAATTTTTGAACTGTTCTTACAAAGTTAGTTGCTCCATTCAATTTAATAGTTTTGTATTTACTCATTTGATAAATATTTCGTAGAAGTGGTCCACAGGTCGCTTTCTATCTGAATGCGACCTGTGGATACTATTGCAAACTCTGACCTGTGCTTTTCAGGTATAATTCAATGCTGGTAGAGGCATTAGCAGTTAGTTGTCTCCTGAAATTCCGTGAAACTGCTTATTAACCATATTCAGGTCCTGCATTGACTGGCTAATAATCACTAGATGTAGGCAATGGTCTCGTACTCAATACAAACTCAAAACCGGTATACACTTTGTGGCACTGCTGACGACTAACCGTTGCTGTTTGCAATAACTATTTTCAGATGTAATTCAATGTTGGTCGGAGCATTAGCTCGCATAGTAATTATTTCCTAAAATTCCGTTTTTTTAGTTAAGTGGTTTTCAATTCCAATGGTATGAGAAAGTGTAACACCACGAACTTTAGTCATTTCATACACTACATATTTCATGTGGTTTGCTTTTTCTTTTTGTGCAGTTGCTAATAATTTGTACCTTTAACATCGTTTCATTCTACAGGGTATTTCTAAAAGGTATGTACAAAACACTAGCACAAATTCCTGAGGCTAAAATATGAGAATCTAGCCCAATTTGTTTTAGTCCAAAAGTTGTTATTTTCTGTAAATATCCATCTTAATATCATGATTTGCACTAAGGGATGAGAAATCGAGATCTGATTGCAGTTTTGGTATACATTGCGTGTGCCACCAGCAGCAATTCGTCTACATCTAAACTTTCATGACCTTTGTGTGCCTTAGTATATTAAATTTCTAGTTAAAAATTGTTGTTCCTTTGCATCTTAAGTTATAAAAGGGTATACCTAGTAGATGTCGCATGCAGCAGCCGTTTCTGAGATAATCAAATTTAAATATTTTATTGCGTACTAAAACTCATAGTAGCAACGAGTTAATAATGATAAGTATCGTCATTAACTACAAAAAAGTATACTAAAACGATTCAATGTGACAAACCTTTATCGTTTAATTACAAAAACTACGATCAGATTTCGATTTCTCATCTTAAAAACCCCTCATTATCAAATTTCGTGCAAATCATATTATTATTAAGATAAATATTTCCAAAAAAAATTTTAAAAAAATAATTTTGACACCTTGTAAATATTTTAGAAACTATTAACTTTTGGACTAAGATAAATTGGGTTGGATTATGATATTTCAGTCTCAGGAATGTGTGCTAGTGTTGCACATACCTTTTAGATACACCCTCCATCATCCATCCAACCATTCCATGATTTCTGCTTTTCTCCAAGTAGATGCTGGCAATTTTTCTATTTGTCGACTTTGATAAGGCGCATTATCCATGACAATCACTGCACCAGGTTCGTTATGAAGCAGAATACATACAAACCATTTTCCAAATACTCACTGTCCATATCCATGGTAATTATGGGAACCGAACACGTGTAAACGTGGAATCCCATAATTTGAATTAATCTTTGCCCTTTGCCCGCAGGTGTCTTTAGTTGCGTAGAAAAGCCATCTAAAAATAATTTCCTTTTGCTGTTGATATTTAAATCTTGCCACTCGTGGGCGACTGTATGTTCTTCATTTGTCCATGTCTCGTTGAGATAATAAATTTGATACGTAGCAGGAGCAAAGCTATAAATATTGATGCACCCTCGATTTTATTTTCTTTTGTTCACGATCACCAAATATAGAAATAGGAATATAGTGACACAACGGTATCTGCAATGAGCGGAACAAGCGGATAATACTCAAAATTATTTTATCACAATAGATATTTTCGCGGAGACAAGCCCGAATACATTCAAAACATAAACTGAATAAGTTAGGAATTTTACCAATGCGCAAGATATCTTTAAATTAGTTTCAGATATTTTAACTCCGGGAACACATCTATGGAGGTTTGTTTACTTATTTGCTTTGCTTCGTGAAAAAAATAAATTCTGTCTCATTGTAGGTATTTTTTTATTCATTAAAAATTCCAAATCTTTGTTACTTGAATTTTGTATGATCTAGAAGTATTTCCAGTTGAGGATTTTTGTATATTTTTATTGTACAGAAAATTTTACAACATACCTATTCCTTTTTATCTAGGTCTTTCATTCTAATTTTCTGAAATTTGAAACATTTTTAATCTATAAGATCCTACCTCGATCCAAGAATCTGTTAAACGTGTTACGAACAAGTTCAAAGATAAACAAATGTACTGAATGAACCCAAAATTTTTAATCTAGACTAGTGTCAGATTTTTTCCCCCAGCGAACGGCCAAAGTTAAAGTACGCATACGCTCCGCGAAAATAACTAATAACAACTTGTAAAAATTGTGGATTGTGATAATATCTAACCTCAGTCATAACCACAAATCAAGAAACGTCACAGCTATGACTTTTATAGTTTTTATTTCGTATGAAGTGAAATATGAAACGCTTTATGCACCACGGGAGATATTAGGATAATTATGCCCTTAGACGACTTGCTTTCCTCGGGCATGTTGCCTGCAGGCATAATCATCCCTGTATTTTCCCTTGGTACACAAATAGCTATTTTATTTGAGAGTTTATAGTTCAACTGGTATTATTTAAATAATAGTATAATACACCTCACCTCACATTTAACATTTTTGTTTTCAGGCCCAGGCTCGAGAGTGTCTTTTGGAAAAGCTTCAACTACAATCAGAAGAAAACCGGTCAATAGACATCTATCTCGATTTAGCCCAGGAGGCGTCGCATTTGGCTGATTGTTACGGTCACGTTAACGAGTTAATTTCCCATGAATCTGTTCGAGATTACGTCCCCTATAGCTGGACTACTTTAGTTCAAGTTAAAAGGGAGTACTATACGGGAATGGCACATTACCATGTGGCTTGTGGAGTTCTTCATAAAGAAGCTGGCGACATGTCGACTACCACGAAAGAAACTTTAATGTATCTGCATACAGAACCACAAGCGGCTCAATTGGACATCAGGCTACCAAAAGATGATTCTGAAAGGAGAATTCTAGGTACGTAACATGCAACTGCTTGTAATCGTTTCCTTATGTTCTTTTCTATGATAAATCTATTCCTAATGCTATAACTGAAGAGTCGTATTAAAGAAAGCTGTTATTACTTTGATGTGTAATCTTAACTACTTAACCTAATAATGGAATTACTATAATTTATTATTACGAATGTCGGAACTAGAACATGGTTCACATCTTCTTGAAATTCCCACTCAAACACGTCACATCCAGCTATAATTTGTTGTAATGAACTTTGATGTGATATGAACTTTCTTATCGGGTGATTTGGCCAAGGTTGGCCTGGTTCGTGAGTGCCTCGTCCAATCACGTTATTAGTGAAACTTTTATTTAAAAATTCATAAACAGTCAAACTAAAATGTGGAAAAGTACTATCGTGCATGAACCTTCTTTGTCTTGCAAAGGGAACATCGTCAAGTAGTTCAGTTTTCAAGAAAATGTCTGTAGGAGGCGCCGGTTAAAGTTCTTGGTAAAAAGTAAGGCCCGACAAGAACATTTTCAATAATATCCATCCATATTAAAAAAAAAACATGTTGGAATCGACATTCCATTATGGCATTAGGGTTTCCATTATAGGATCTCTGGAAAAATTACCTTCGTTGGTAAACAATATGCCAGCTACTCAACATTTTTTAAATTTTTTACAAAATCAGTGGCAAAATTGTAGGTGAGCAAGTTAGTTTTGCAGCAATAATGCTTGAACCCTTTGTATGTGAAATGGGTATAACTATTGATTCCTCAGTAGATTCCTACATACCAAATTAATACTAGTATTTGGGTCTTCTTCAATTTCGTGTAGAATAGCTCCTTCCAACTTGGGCGTTTAACACTCAAAGGAGTTCCAAGAATTGGAACTTTCTGAAATGAGCCTGACTCCGAAGATAATTATTAAATAGAGCTTTGTCTGTGGAATTGTTCATTAGCATACCTAGATGTTTGGTATCAGAGAACATACATATGACTTCATTGATAGGAATTGTAGGAGATTTGATTTATATTAGCTTAAAATACCTTTCTAAAACAGTAAAAAAAAAACATTGAAACACATTTCTGCATATTCTTGGATTTAGAGTTGGACGATTTGGAAATCTTCCATTTCATATAAATTTGCCTAGTCATAAAAACCGTATTAGCCATTTAAAAATTTGAATGTGCATAAGCCATTATTAAAACTTAATATGTTTAAACAATAAGTTTAATTTGACAATACACAATATTAAATAAGATGAAAAAATAAATGAATTTTGTTGTTAATTGATTTAGAATATAAAAATGTGTTTTTTAATATGGTAAAAGTTGATAAATTGAATTTGGTAAATTAACAATGTGCCTTATGCCTTATGATACAGTTTACAGGGTATATAAAATTTTTATCTTGTTTTAAGAAACATTATCAATACTTTGTTACACAATTTTTCAGTCTGTTCATTTTATTATTTAATTTTATAATGTTATAATTTTAAAAAATTTGCCCATTTCTCAATTTAACTTTTGCAATAAGAAATACTTTAAAGTTAATAATAGAAATTTTTATTTCAAATCGACATTCACCTTCTTCATTATTTCCTTATAAATAGAATCAGTAAACCTTCACGCATATCTTAGCCAAATAGATAATAATGAGGACAAGTGGATATGCCATTGTGTTAAAGAAAAGATGTACTTTAAATACTTTGTAATGCAGTCAGTATTACTTACTTACCAGTTCAGAAATATTTTTGTCCTTTTACAATGCTACAGTAAGAACAATGGTAACATTAAACTGTTAAACATGAAGATCATCTGTGAAATTTTGCATTGCTCTTTCAGAAGTTAAAACATGTCTCCGCAAACGCTTAATGAAAGAGGTATCTACCTGCTGATAGATAAAATTAAAACATAATATATTACTAATGACTATATCCGAATAATGAACACGAAATCACGTTAATTATTCAAAGCATCGTTTTTAATGTATTGTCTTCAAACGTTTACACACAACTACGTAGTTTACCACTTCAAACATTTTTATACAATCGTATTGATCTTATTGAGTAGGATACGTCAAAATAGCACTGAAATAATTGTGCAAAAATATGTTCAACGTGCCCATGAGTATTATCCTTGAAAAATAGGTACTATTATTACAGAATTCTGTATGTATTTAAAAACTCAAAACTATAGCCAATACACAATGCCTATTGTTCGTATGTACAATTTATTGCAATAATGGCACTTTTAAATAAGAAATTTATTCGCAATGAAATCTACTCTCAAAATTGATTCTTAGTTGGTTTGCCAGTCACCAATAGAGATGTAATAAAATTTCTACTGTGAACCGCAGTGGTTAAGAAACTGTTTTAAGCGAGTGCTATTTTTATAGCAATAAACTCTACAAGGTGTTCTCAAATTGACTTTAGCATGACATAAAATCGTTTGAATAGTAGGAGTTGTTCAGAATGGACCTGTTTAGTAGTGACGTCACATATGCCAAATAATAGACAACACTATAATGCACACTGTCATAAAGAATGTCTCAATTTCTTACTAGTTCGATTTTCGTACCTTTCGTACATTGGACATAAGGGCCAATGTACGAAAGCCTTGCTTGCCTTATCTGCGTGATATTCTAGCAGTATTAGAAATATTTTACAAATTTCAAAACTCGAATGGCAAATTAAAAGTTGTATAGAATTAATATACAGTATGCGCCAAAAGTATGGAATAAATTCAATAAAAACGAAACAATTATTTTTTGGAAAAAATCCTCGAACAGGTCGATTTAAAAAATACGTATTTTAGCGTAAAATGCGATTTTCGGTGTCATTTGTTTTCGAGTATTGACGTCATCGATTTTTTTTAAATGGCAACCATATTTTTTTCCTTGATTCTGAAAGATCGTTTAATTCTCTATCATACAGTACTAAAATTTTGCCCTCTTACATAGGAAAGTTTTCGAGTAAATGACGATTGAATGTTAGAAAACGTAAACTTTATCCATAAAAAAGTAACAATTCTGAGGTATGTAAAATAAAATACAATTGATTAAATTTTATACTTAAATTAAATGTTCGAATTGCCATCCACCAACTTCTTGACAATGCGCAAGTCTGTGAAGAAATTCTTCTTGCACATTATGAATGATTTCTGGGGTAACTCTTCGTATTTCGTCCCGAATGAGATTTCCAAGTTTTTCTAAATTACGTGGTTTATTAATGTACACTTTTGACTTCAAGTATCCCCATAAAAAATAGTCAAGAGGTGTAAGATCTGGCGATCTTGCAGGTCATTCTATCGGTCCGCGTCTGCTGATCCACCTCCCAGGAAAACAATTGTCCAAAAAATGTCGTACAGGGCGCGCATAGTGCGGAGGTGCACCGTCTTGCTGAAACCATATGGTATCGTCAGGAATGTCAGGGTCATTATCGTTAGGAAAAATTACTGCAAGGGCTGGAACAAGGTCATTTTCTAGAAACTCTAAATATCTTTGTCCTGTAAGGGTTCCTTCAAAGAAGAAAGGCCCTACTATTCTGTCGTCAACTATTCCAGCCCACACATTTAATTTCTGAGGGTGTTGGGTATGTGCCTCTGCCATCCAATGAGGATTTTGCCGACTGATGGTTTACTGTACCATTCAGACAAAATGTGGCCTCATCTGAAAAAAGTATTTGCCGGTGTAAATTTCTATTTCCTTGACATAAATCCATTAGAATTTCGCAAAAGTGTAAGCGGCGATCGGAATCATCTTCATTGAGTTCCTGCACAAGTTGAACTTTGTAGGGATGATATTTTTCCTTCCTCGAGATACGTAGCACTGTGCTCTGACTAGTGTCATTGTTTAATGCAACCAATCGTGAAGAATTATGAGGATTATCCACCATACTTATCAAAATGTTCTGTTTCTGATTTTCATTAATGCTTGGACGTCCAGGTTTTGGAATATTTACAGCATTGCCAGTTTCTCTAAATTTAGATTCTGCCTTACTGACTGTTGATTGGCTGATAGGGCGATCTGGATATTTTTCATTAAATAAATCGCAAACTTCCTGTTGAGTTCTAGTCATATTCCCGCATCCGATAAGAATTAAAATTTAAATTCTTTGAGTAACAGTTAAATGTGTCATAATACTTTAAATTGAATAATAATTTCTGTCGCTTACAATACTTATTAGAAAGAGAATGACACTTTGCAAAGATTTTCACCTACGTGATCCATAAAAGAACTATGGAATTCGAAAAACTAAACTTGATAACGTTTTAGCTTTATTTTAATTGATTTACGTTTTCTAACATTCAATCGTCATTTACTCGAAAACTTTTCTATGTAAGAGGGCAAAATTTTAGTACTGTCTGATAGAGAATTAAACGATCTTTCAGAATCAAGGAAAAAAATATAGTGTTGCCATTTAAAAAAAAATCGATGACGTCATTACACAAAAACAAATGACATTTGAAAATCGCATTTTACGCTAAAATATGTATTTTTTAAATTAAAAATCGACCTGTTCGAGGATTTTTCCCAAAAAATAATTGTTTCGTTTTTATTGAATTTTTTCCATACTTTTGGCACATACTGTATATTTGAATTAGTAGAATAATACTGACTTTTATTTTCATAATAATACTTCTAAATCCACTAAAAAATAAACTAATTTGAAGTTGTAAATTTTTTTAGTATCTATTAAATAAGGGTACACAAGGGTTAGATTCGGTCTATATAATTTAAATTATGACAAGTTGTTACGATTATCTAACTACCACTATCCTATGTGTATAATATCTGGATTAGGTAACTATCAATAGTCAGAGTTCTATCGAGATACAAAAACTTTTTCTTATAAGGCTAACCATGAACTGATAAAGGCCAGGTGGGTTGAACGGAAAAATAATATCTTATTTCATCAATAGCTGTACTGTAAAAACTAGGATTTTTCTTTTTCTATCAGCTAATGATTGTCTGAAGTTCCGAAGGTCTGAAGTGTTTATACATGTATTCTACTTTCTGCACTATTATTAATAAACCAAATATTCCATGTGCAAAAACATTTTCCATCAAGAAGTAGTAAACGTGTGCTGTTGCTACGCGTAAACGGTTCATTAGCCAAAAAACGAAAAATACATAAATGTTATCGTCTTTACTGCATAGCTATATTTTCTGTGAAATGTAAATACCTATTGGAAATAAGACATTGACGAAAAACTTTTTTTTCCTGCCATATTTTCAAAATACCGACATTTCGGCAAAAAAATAGCAGACGGCAAAGTTAGAATTCAAAAAAATTGCTCTAAATCTATGCAATTCAAACTTTGCACCACCTAAATTCTAAAGTGTGTAGAATTCCTGAGCTTGGGATACTAAAATATGTTTTTTTAATGAAAAATAGTACTCATTAGGTAGTATTTCGTGTAGATTTGTACCGTAATCTATTTTAATCTCGTTATATTTTCATCACCTTACATATGTTTTACTAAAATTTGTCTCCTATTTCACTTTAGCACCATATTTTGCAAACTATACGAGAACACTATAACTGAAATGAAAATTGATTAAGAATGCATCTCTGTTGTTTCAGGAAGGGCCCATTTAAGAGAGGCTCTTATGTTACACGAAGAATGCCAAAGACTTCATCGGATGTGCCGAGAATTGAAAGGGAAATATGCCCTTGCAATCGTTTTACGTAATGCCCACAAAACAGCTTTACACGGTTATACTGCAACAGAAACCGAGGATGACTTTAGTGATCTGTTAGATCCCCCACGGATTCGAGGTAAGATAATTTTAATATGAGCACAAGCTTTGATCTGTACAATGTAAATAATAAAATACGTACGTTACGTCGTTAATTTTATTTAACAGCCGCCTGACAGCTTGCTAACGAAAATGGGAAAAATATTTAAAATTAATTTTAGTATTATATTTCATGTAACTAACAGAAGTAAAAGATCTGCAATAAAAACGTAGAAATAAACATGTCTGCAACTTATATATCGACATCACAACTTGGTATTTTTCTAAAATTAAGATAAAACATATCAAAAGCTTTGCTCTCTGAATTTTAAGACTGATCATCACAAATTAAGTTCTCATCAACTTCTTTTTTAATAGATATGTCACTTTGGAACAAAAGTCTGTTAAATATTTGAATAATAATTTTCATTATTCTTCTTTATTTTAACACATTTTTATTTTTCTTCTTTTCTTTAGAATATTTTTTTTTAATTTGTCTTATTTTTTTTACCTTTTCTGTACGTTTCATTTTTTCTCTTAGAAAACAATATTCATTGCTGCACTGTACAATGTTGCTTTTGTTTAAAAACTCATTTCGTAAAGTTTGTGGAGTTTGTGGGAGTAGATTCACTACAGACAGAATATCGAAAAAACTGATAGATTGTTTACTGATGATCATGAGTAACTTCAGAGTATTATTAAGAAAACTTTGCTCCAGCGCCTCCAATTATAATTACTTTATTCTTTTTTTCCGTCATTTTATTTTTTCGTTTTTGTGGCATAGGTACTCAAACATACTACGAGAATACATACTATGGCAGTTAGTACACAAATATGTTTTTTTAAAAAACAGTCAATGTTTTCCCACTTTTTCCTCTATTATTCTGGGAAAAACTTACGTCATAGCTCTGTATGAAATGAAACACTGTGTATTACCATTGAGTAATAAGTAGCAATTACGCTATAGTAGTTAATATTCAATATATTCCTGATAGGTAAAACAAATTTTCCAAAACACACAAACACAATACACATATTTAAATTAAAGTATCATCTTTCGAAATTTTTTTTATTGAAAACTGTTTGTTTGTAGTTGTAAGTCCGAATTATATGCAGTCGCGTCAAATTAGCATTTCACTTGTAACTTTTTGCGGAGAGGTCCGACTGAGATTCGGTTTTCTGCAAAATGTTCAGCGAATTTTTTATAACAAAAGGTACATCTAACCTCTGTACGCTCGCAAATTTTTAATTGTTTATTTAACAAATGACCCATTTTTATTGAACATATGGCAAATGTCACACACGATTCAACGAAAATGTCTGGAAAATGTTCTCTGGGGGGTTTTCGAAGTCCCTCTTTATCGCTTTGGTGTTAGCTTTATTATTTATTGCTAAATTGTTGTAACTGGGCTAATTAACAAATTAAAAACTCCACCCCCGAAATCACTAGAGAACCGGATTTTTTTCCAGAATTTCTGGCTTATTAAGGGAAACCATCGGCACAAAATTTTTGCAAATATAATTGTTTATTGTTCGATTGTTGCAACCTCGCTAATTAACAAATTAATAACTCTCCCAGAATCGTTATAAAATCGGATTTTTTTTGCAATAATTCTGGGATCAATTGAACAATAAACAATTATATTTGCAAAAATCTTGTGCCGATGGTTCGCCTTAAAAAGACAGAAATCGCGGAAAAAATTTCGGGTCTCTAGTGATTCAGGGAGTAGAGTTATTAATTTGTTAATTAGCCAGGTTGCAAAAATAGAAAAATAAACAATTTCGTGCAACAACTTTGTGCCGATGGTTCTCCCTATGATCCCAGAGTTATTGCAAAAAAATCTGGTTCTCTAACGATTCCGGGAGTAGAGTTATTAATTTGTTAATTAGCGAGGTTGCAACAATCGAACAATAAACAATTATATTTGCAAAAATCTTGTGCCGATGGTTTGCCTTAATAAGCCAGAAATCCTGGAAAAAAATCCGGTTCTCTAGTGATTTCGGGGGTGGAGTTTTTAATTTGTTAATTAGCCCAGTTACAACAATTTAGCAATAAATAATAAAGCTAACACCAAAGTGATAAAGAGGGACCTCGAAAACCCCTGAGAGAACATTTTCCAAACATTTTCGTTCAATCGTGTGTGACATTTGTCATATGTTCAACAAAAATGGGTCATTTGTTAAATAAACAATTAAAAATTTGCGAGCGTACAGAGGTTAGATGTACCTTTTGTTATAAAAAATTCCCTTAACAATTTGCAGAAAACCGCATCTCAACCGGACTTCTCCGCAAAAAGTTGTATATTTTCACATTTTTCATGCTAACTTGACGCTACTAATGGTAGTTTGGTGGATAGTTTCTTTTAACTATAACATCTAACATAGTTATTAATTCTCATTACATAAGATGTTTCCAAAAACTACAATCTGACATCAGATGAATCACTAAAGACGCAATTACATGGCGCAAGATTCGATGAGAAGGTGTCAAAACAATGCGTAGTTCGTTAAAAATAAATTATTACGTTTGCTGATGATGAGCATTTTCCATATACAACAAATTATTTTTTTAAGTGAATTTAGTAATATGTTGAGAAAGATTTATTACAAAATTGTCATTCTGTGGGCACTGTAGTATTTATGGAGAAACATTTTTAAGCCTGCAGAAATAAACTTTGGACAAATATTGACACGCGGTCAGAAATTTCTAAGGAACTACAGAAAATAAAATTAAATGGGAAATATAACACATATTTTATTAATAATATTTAAGTATCATTGAAATTATAAAAATAATTCACTGCGCCTTACGAGCACAACAATATCTCTCACAGACATAGTTAAGTCGTTCGTGTTTTAAGACTCACGAATTGCCAACTCGCGGACCTTGTAACTGCATCTTAATAATTGTTTTGGATTTAACGGAAGGAAGTATCTCCATTCAAACATAATTTTTGGGTGCATAGTACAAGTAATCAAGGCCTATTTGTAAAATTTTAAATTGAATTTCACAACGTGAAAAAATTAATTAATGATTTTTTTTCGAATATGTTTAATAAACATCAGCTTAATGTTTGAACAAGAATAATGTTCAATTATAGCTTTCAATGAAAACTATACAGTATAATTTTAACTTTTTGTCTATTTATTTATTGTGTCTTCCTCCCACATTTACGGCATGTTTCAGTCTTTCTTGTCCATCACCATACCATATCTGTTAATTATTAAGTTGTAAATGTAAATTAACTCACAGATAAAGCAACCGAGTCATATGCGCCTGCAATATATCGTGCCACATAATGAATATTGAACTTTTAAGCTAGTTACCAAAATTTTAAACAGTTGATAAGTAGGCCTAAATTCGCGTAGTCATTCTTGATTAATTTGACACTAGTTCAGGCTGCTAAATGAAAATTGTTTATTTGTACGCGTTTTATAACCCCTTTAGTGCTCAGCCATATTTGCGACCTGATCCCTGATCGCCGCCACAGGAACTTTGCGACCGGGTCGCAGAGATGTAGTTTTCTAAATCGTGGTCAAGCTCCAACGACGCAACAACGTTTTTGGTTAATTTTTAGATACTTTAGATCGAAAATGTGATCTAACTTACTGTCTTATGTCATTTATGGAAAAACAGAGAAGGGAAATATTGATTGCGTATATTAAATAAACGCGCAGAAATTTACTAGTAAGGAAAAAAAGTAGCAAATAACTCAATAACTTTCTTAATACTAACAATATATTGAACTCCCAAGGAAGCTTCTGAAAATTCTTGAACTGTTTCATACCACTTGAGACCTACTTAGGCTTTTACCAAATATGGTCCAACATTCAGCCAAAAAAAAAAAATATTCTCTTTACTCTCACCTGAGGAAAATATAACTTATATGATGTGATCATGGCGGCATTAAGACATCTCACTACATCATTCATATAGTGATGCCATATGCCACTAGTGAAAATACACCCGTTCTAAGAGTAGCGGAAAGAAGTATGATGCACTTTAATATTATTTTAAAACACTGTATCTATCCAAAGGTTACTGAATGTCACAAAACAGTAATATTTAGAAAAGCAAGTTTAAGACCCACCCATTCCCAACGTTTTTGTTTCTTCAGTAGTAGCTGCGTAAGATTCGAAAAAATTTTATATAATCATCTGTCGAGATAACAAACCCGAGAAACGATTGTAACTGTTGACAGCTTCATGGAAATGAAATCACCTGAATGGTCTCAATTCTGGTCGACTCCATTTCGATTTCGGTCGCCATTATAATATGGTGTAAATACTTTATTGGTTTATAGGCAAAACGTAATTTCTTAGATCTGCTAGCCTTTTGGATTTCTTAAAAGGTTAATTTCAAATATGGTATTTCTGCATTTTCAAAATGTATTAAGTATTAAAATTATTATTACATTCGACAAAGCATCTTCTTAAAATGATGTAAACGAGGTCCTTTTCATTTGAGTCCAATTCAAAACTGAACCTCTTAAAGCACTAATTACAAAATTTACTCTGGCACACCAGCATAGTCAAATATAATTCTTAGTTTGTCTATAAATGCTATTGAATGCACTGACCTTAGTGAGACAGACAGAAAGTTCTTCCCTAAACCTTCCCAAGCAGCTATATATGCTTTATTGCAATTGACATGGGTCTCTCTTGGAAAACTTGCCTGAGGATTGCTTATAATATTATATTATCTCCACCAAGTACATTGTCTTCACCATTTCCTTGTGTTTCTAGTTTATTACCAATTTTTTTCAATAAATGTTTATTTTCACATAAATGAATGTTTATTTTTCCTAACATGCCAACCAGTGTGGACAATGTTCTAATACATCTGTTTCTGTGAAGGATTCATCACCTTCTCTAAAATTAATTTTGTTTCACTTGATTTTAATTATTTTACAGCTTGTTACTGAATATGTTAACAATATACAGGGTGTCGAAAATTAGTAGGTCAAGTGGCCTCATCGGAAAATAAAATAAATTTACTAAAATTAATATTATCATTATTTTCTTGGCATATCCAATTACAGAAAGTGACTCTCTTCTGAATCTAAAGGTAGAAGTGCCTGCACTTTTTATACATGATATGGGTACAGTAATTGCTGTTTGATGACACGTCGCACATCACCTGACTTAATATTATTGTTGCCACCATTATTAATTTGAGTTAGCTAGTATCCTCGTACTTATAGTCGGAGTTTCTTGGACAATTTGCAAGATTTGCAAACCTCTTCGTTTGGACGTAATTTGAGTTGCTGTCCACATTGGCCCACCCTCCTATGCTTAAAGTTGCCAGATTCTCTCAGACGGTTGACTAAGCTTAAGAAATCTCCTTTTTGGATGGTGCCTGGTTGGAAATTTGTTCACATAACGCCTAGCAGCTAAACTAGCATTAGAGTTACATTTTCCTAAATACAAGAGAAATTAAATTGTTTAGGTTCGAGATTACAATTAACACTTATTAAGAAAAAATCCTATTCCTTTTAATAAGTACTTACTTACCCATTATTAAAATCATATCGGTTATTTCAGAAAATAATAGCAAATCTTCTCTGTTCGCCATTTCTTATTCACTTCAATTAAAAAATGTCTAAACAACGTTTTTTCTATTTAACTTATAAATTATTTTGACAACCAAATGTACCTACTTATCTGACTTTGTTTTCATTACTTTTTTCATTACTCTTTTTTTTATTACTTGAAACACTAGTTACCAAATCCATACTATCCGTCCAAATAAGTTACAATATCTGGTAACCCAGGCTCCAAATCAGAATCTTGCAAGAATAAGAAAAGTTAGAATAAAAGCCGCTTTATCTAAGAAAATATATTGTTTTACCATAGGCGTGCGTATGAAAAAGTTGAGAAGGTCATAATGCACTTTAACCCCCTTACCCCCTCTTGTGCTTTGATTTTTTTATCCAAAAGTATACTGAAAGTGTGTCTCTACAAAAGAAAAATATTAGCGAAATTTCAAACAAATATCTCTAATTCTACCGGAGTTATCGACAAATTTCCTTTTTGACATTTACATTTTGACACCCTGTATTTCAAAAATGGGGCTCCTAAATGAAAAGTGGCATAATGAAAGTCCCATTATTTTCATATCAGCTATCTATGGTTAACGGATTGACCTACTAATTTTCAGCACCCTGTATAACTGATTTTTGTATGCTAGTATATCCACTGTCATAAAAAATGCTTTATTATATCATTAAAATGTTTTAGGTGAAATAATGTATAAGGGAAGAAGTTTCTTTCAATAACTGCAAAAAATATATGTATACTTAATTTGATTTTGTACTTTTATTGCAGCTGCTACAAAATTCCAATTGTCGCTAACCCCGCCTGATTTCTCACAGTATCGTGTAAACGATTTATTTCGAGGATTGGGGCCAATTGCCATATTTTCCGCCAAAAGGCACTGGACTGCTCCGAGACTTGTACAACTGCACCGGGGGCGAACAACAGAGGGCTTTGGTTTCTCCGTAAGAGGAGATGCTCCTGTCATAGTAGCTATTGTTGAACAACATTCCCTAGCGGAGGTAAATTTTTTTAGCTCTCATGGTGTAACAATATTTTTATTTAAGAGTGAAATTAAATTATCATTTCTATTTACAGTTTGGTGGTGTAAAAGAAGGCGATTTTATCGTTGCCATAGGCGAAAAAGATGTAAAATGGTCTTTTCACGATGAAGTTGTAACGTTAATAAAAAATGCGGGAGATTCTTTAAGCCTAAAATTGGTTACACCCATGGACAGAAATTATCTTAAGGTAAGTACTACTTAAGGGAGGGAATTTTCATGTATATTGATTTAATTTTAAAATTAAGGAAATACCATTGTTATAACAAAAATATTTGAATCTTTTAAAGCAGCAAAATAATTATTTAGATTTTAAGTAGATAATAATTCCAGAAATACTTTTTGTGGCAACAACCTTTTCCTTTTACATTACATCTGAGATTTATTATTTCATTTAGTAGCAAGCTACAGAATTGCCAAGATTTCAAGAATATTAAGTATGTAAAATGTATACTTGTGTGCATATTATTTAAATGTTTTCTTTAAAAACAATTATTACTGGTGTTATTTGATTTTCACTAAACAATCCTCCAAAAGATATATTATTGATCACCAAATCAGAATTAACAGCCATATAAAAAATCATGTAGTTGACAAATTTTTATAAACTCTTATTTTTGGTATTATGAACTGGATGGTATGAATCTTAGAAATGTTTAGTTTCAACAAGACGGCACTGTGATTTCGTAATGTCGTGTGTTGTTAATAAACCCCCCGAAAGCCACGGTCTATGCTAAATGCACCTCAAATAACTGCAGAAAAGCAATAAAAACAATGTTATTTTAAAATATACTCATGTAACGCTTATACAGGGTAATTTTAAATAAAGTAGCAAAAATGAGACCACATATTCCTTAGGTGAAAATAAACCGATTTAACCTAACATACCTATATCCCAAGTCGCTTAATAAAAAGATACAGGGTGTCAAAGTTAAAATTTTATTTTCGATATTTGTAGATAACTTCTTAAAAAATTCAAATATTTACTTAAAATTTTTAAACCAGGGGTATTTGCGGGTGAGAAATTCAAATTTGTTTCTAATTTTGACGTCACTAGTAGAGGGCGCCACCTATGGCACATCATGTTTCTTTTAAATAGCAGAATTTTTTTGCTGCTTAGTGTATCCATCTGACAATTGAGACAATCAATTCTCCTACCTGTTATATCTGAAAAAGGTATACCTTGTTGAAGTCGTTAGGAGTAACAGTTTTCGAAATAATCCTATTTGAATTATTCAGTGCATCGATTGAAAACTGTTATCGTTTCAGGTAAATTGACTTTTTTACTGAAAATATAGCATAATGTTACTTGGAAAAGTTGTTCAGAACGGTAAATTATGGAGATGTGCAAAATTTAAAAAAGATCGGCCTGCTTTGATAAATTCTTTGCTTTGCTTTGTTGAAAAATGGTTTCATCAAACCTCGCCGATCTTCTTGAAATTTTGCACGTCTTTATAATTTACCATTTTGAACAACTTTTTCAAGTAATATTTTGCTGTATCTTCAGCAGAAAAGGCACTTTACTTCAAACCAAAATAGTTTTTACTCGGTGCACTCAGCATTTCAAATAGGATTATGTCAAAAATAGTTACTCCTAACGACTTTAGCAAGTTATATCTTTTTTCAAATAAAACAGGTAGGAGAATCAATTATTTCTATAGTCAGATGGATACAATAAGCTGCAAAAAAATTCTGCTATTTAAAAGAAACATGATGTGCCATAGGTGGCGCCCTCTACTAGTGACGTCAAAATTACAAACAAATTCAAATTTCTCACCCGCAAAAACCCCTGGTTTACAAATTTTAAGTAAATATTTGAATTTTTTAAGAAGTTATCTACAAATATCGAAAGTAAAATTTAAACTTTGACACCCTGTATCTTTTTTATTAAGCGACTTGGGATATAGGTATGTTAGGTTAAATCCGTTTATTTTCGCCTAAGGAATATGTGGTCTCATTTTTACTACTTTATTTAAAATCACCCTGTACATATATCCGCAATTCTCAATTATGTTCACAACTTTCCAATAACATAAACCAATGATGTAGCAACTCAGAAATGGTCCATCCACGACCACTGGTTGCCCAAAGTCATTCCTAAAAGTTTTACAAGGAACGACAAATATTTAAATGCTTCGATTATACTGATTAGTAAAATATTTTTTCCGTTTCATTTCCAGCCCTCCAAGTCTAATAATTGCAAAGGATCAGTTTCAACTCACAGCAGCAGTTCTGGAATTTCAAGTGGAATGTCAAGTCCGTCCGGATCGATGGCACAGCATAACAACAGCAAAAGGTTAAACTGGAATTTATTTAAGAAACATTCTTCATCAAGGGAAGGAAAAGATTTCTTTGAAAATGTCATACTTCGATGAATTGATTCATTCCTTAAACCCAGTATGTGGTAGATAAATGAAGTTTGTATTATTACGCTTTCTAAATTAGTCATTTAATTATTGGTACAAATTCATTAGTTTAGTAATATATGTTTTCTTTATAAAATTTAAAACTAGACATTTAACAGACAAAGATTTGTGGATGCATTTTTGGTTAAAATTCAATTGTTGATAATTGTGATGTAACATATTTCCAGCTACCACATAGTTACATGTCTATTATTATCTTTTACTTATCCCCATGTAATTACTTCAAATATGTATCATAAATATTTCTATATATTACTTCTTAATTGAACTATTCTGTTATTTCCTTTAATATTTAGATTATGGACTTACTTAGGGCTGAGTCAAAGTACTGAGATGATATTTATATGCATTGTGTACATGATACGTGTAAGTCATATTTTTAATATATATAAAAAAAATAAAAACCGTGTTACTATTGAAAATGTCTACTTCCATTTGTAACAATAAATATAAGTACTTAATTTTCGTTTACGTCCGAGATGTAATATATTTAGTCAACAATTTTATTTATCTTGTTATTTTGTTATGTATAGTGATTATATTTATATGTATATAATAAATTATATAATCAAACAGATTTCAATGTTTCATTCCGTTATATTTGATATAGTAAAAAAGGTAATGGGACTATTAATGTCATGGCCGTCAAGAGGCGCTTATCTGGTATCTAACATAACCTGAGGATATTTGTGTTCTCCAGACTTGGGGATTATAAACAGTCAGGGGCGGATGGGCCAAAGGGGATTTTGGGAATTTTCCCGAAGTACCGGTTGCTTCCGGGCCGCTGCAGCCCGCGACTATTTTTTTTTAGTTTAATAAGGCATTAACATAGTCGAAACAAGAAATTCATTGTGCAGGTGCTGGTTAAGAAGCCTTTTTGAATATTACTAACCAATTTTTTTATATAAGCACGAACGAGGACTGAAATAAACTAGTATCACCATAACAGCCAAATCTTGGATGTTGGGCCGGTTGGTCAAGTTATTTTGTTTGATTATATTACATATTTCATTTGATTTTGACTTACTTTATAAGTTTTAATATTTATTTCGGGGTGTAACAGATGCTGATGGCCAAGCTTCAGGGGGTTATTATACAAGTAATTTTCAACAAAAAAGTATTATAAGATCTTGTTGGAAAGTTGATAGTTGCTCTTTTATTTAACATTTTTTGATTTAAAAAAATTTGGTGCATTTTTTCATAAATACAAAAATATCTGTTATCCACCACATCAAATTTAGACATACCATCGGAAATAGCGTTAAATTTATTACAAGACGAGCATATATGAGTGTTTAAAGGGTGGTAACCCCAAAAATTTGTTAATGAAGACATGTTTTTTTTTCAGCAAAAACTACTGTATTTAGTAAGTTGTTCAATGATATACCAACTTTTGAGTTTGCTATTTTTTTGGCAACAATACCAAGGGCAAAGGTAATAAAACACAAACTTGTGTGTACCTAGTTTTTGTGGGAATTTCTTCAAAAAGTTATTTTTTAACTCTTCCTCTTTCTCCTATAATCCGAAATATTGTTACAAATGAGTTGTTTAGAGTGCGTCAAAGTCATAAAATTAGGTACTTTAGTGTTCTTGTTGATTACTTGAGTATTTAAATTTAAGATGCCACGTTTTTTCACAAATAACGAGTATAGAGATATTTTATTTGTGTATGGTGTTTGCAATGGAGCATCATCGTCTAAATCCCAATCAAGTAAATCGTCATCAAGACCAAAGTATAACAGTGTTTTTTTGAAGAAACTCCCACATTAAGTACATGCAGGGCAGCAATACAACTTGGGAGAATTTCGCATACGTCAGTTCACAGAAGTCTTAGAAGAAACAACCTTCACCATTATCATTTGACCCCTGTTTAAAGTTTACTGGATCGTGATAGGGCAGAACGTATACAGTTTTGTCAGTGCTATAATTCAACAAACTAACAGAGATCCGAAATTTTACAAGGATATAATTTGGACTGACGAGTTAACATTTACTAGAGATGGCACATTTAATTGTTATAATGACCATACGTGGGCAGCTGTGAATCCTCATGCTGTCAGGCCCTCCAATAATCAAAGTTAACGTATGGATCTAATTGGAAATTACGTTCTTAGACCAATTATACTAGAAAATAAATTAAATGCAGAGGCATTTCTTGATCTTCTTCAGAACGTACTGCATACTATATTAGAAGAGGTTCTTTTAATTTTTTTGGATTAATTTCTGGTTTCAAATCGATGGTTGTCCTACACATAACAGCAGGGAGATTTGGGTATGGTTAAACGAGCATTATGAAGATAGATGGATAGGACGCTTTGGTACAGTTAGGTGGCCTACTCTTTTGGTGGGGTAGATTAAAATATTTGGTATTTGAAGTACCAATTGAAACTCGAGAACAGCTCGAACAAAGGATAAGGACAGTCTTAAAATAAAAATAAAGTACTGTAAAGTTCCTGTATTTTCGATTTTTACGGTTTTATTACCTATGCGCTTAATATTGTTGCCAAAAAAAGTAGCAAACTCAGAAGTTAATATATCGTTGAAAAGCTTACTAAATACAGTAATTTAATTAGTAATTTTGGCGATGTAATAAAGTAAAATTTTCATTTCTAAATAGTATTAATAAACCTATCACCGACCGCAGAAATGTGTTTAAATTACCGAACGCTAGCGCGCACACCCGCTGCCGTCCGCATCGAGACCAAACCCGTCGCAGCGCACTGGCCCAAGCGTACAGACCTGCCGCGTGGCCCACCCGCTGCCACATGAGAGCCTCGAATTTTTCAGTCGCTGACGAACCAAAAATTCCACGTGCTGACCGTCGACTAAAATTATTCTGAGTAGCTGATCAACTGAATAATTTCGTGAAGACTCCGCGCTAAGGAAAGAATTTTTGAAAAGGGAGACCAGTGCGCCGCCGCTGATCTGTCTACAGCAGCGAACACTTTTAAACAGCGAGTAGACGATTCAGTTCCTGGCCCGTCGTCGTCGAGAGCAGTCCTGTCTGTCCACTACTTCGGTAACAGAGGAGCTGTTCGTGATTTTTCTAAGTTGATGAAGAACTTAGAAAAATTCTACCAGGACTACTAGCCGTAGCCGTTTGTTGAGATTTTTACAAGTCTCGTCTGAGGAGCACTGGGCAGCCGCCAACCAGTGACCAGCACTGAGGGCTTTCAAACTCCGAGGAGGTACTTCAGTTCCTGGCCAGCCGTCTACGAGAGCAGTCCTGCTATGGACATACCGTGTCTTCACTGTAGCGGCTACCGAGTAGTGGTGTTTCTGCACTGTAAACAGAAACTGGCTCCCGAGATTACCGCCGCCACCGCTCAGGCGTCATAGTGACACTGCGTCGTATTGCAATCACGATGTAGGTACGTCACAGCGTTACCACCAATAAGAAGACACCACTAATTTTGCTCATTTCACAATTACTACATTTAACTTTTTACAGCACCTGGTATAGTCATTTTTTTAAAAACTCATATATGCTAGTCTTGCAGCAATTTTAACGGTCTTTCCGATGGTATCTCTAAATTTGATATGGCTATAAGAATAACAGAGATATTTTTGTTTTTATGAAAAAAGGCACAACATTTTTTGAAATCAAAAAATGTTAAATAAAACAGCAAATATCAACTTTCCAAAACAATCTTATAATACTTTTTTTGGTGAAAATTACTTGTATAATAACCCTCTGAAGTTTGACCATCAGCATCCGTTTACACCCAGTATATTTTCGATATTTTACATTCAGTCGTACTGTTTAAAATATTTTATACTTATTAAAATCTTCAAAATTAAAGTCTTCTTAAAATCTTAAAAAATTAATACAGAATGTTATCGACGACCGTTACAATAAAGAAAGCATACTTTTTTCATCGGATCATATTAATCATCTTTTTTCTCAACAAAATTGGGCCGGCCGATCCTACCGATTTCCCGGGCCGGTTTAATCTTCCCCATCCGCCCCTGTAAACAGTGGCAAACACACCAATTTGTAAATATTCTTCATTGCCGCTCCCGGTTCTGTTACCTGGAAAATATACCTACACTCCATGATACAAAGAAAACAAGATATGCTAAATCGCCGTTCCAATTTCGTCTTAGTTTGCGCATGACGTCACGCTGTTAGTAGCATTTGAATTTACCCGGCGGTATATGGCTTATTCGTGCCGTTTAGTAGCTTCTACGTTGGGTATGGACTTTTTATATGGAATTATACTTATGTATTAGATATTATATGATGTGATATACATGTGTTAACATATAAGAAAACGTTCTTTTCAGTTAGAAAAATAATAATAATAATAATAATAATAATAATAATAATAATATCTCTACCCCTCATTCTAATCACAGGGATTAGCCCAGAAGTCGGAGACTTGTGCGGGAGAGGAGGCGGCATATTATTATTAAGCAGGCCGCATTTGCGCCCAGGAACGGCTTACGTTGGTAGGCCCTAACCACTATTCAGTGTAGGAATGAGGGAAACCTGGAAAACCTCATTAATTAGGAGGGTAGTCAAATATCAACCGGTATCAATCTCTCACATTGACCCAAGCCAACATTTTTCCACCCTACCATACCCGCAGAGAGGGCGCCAAACCTCTCCACGAATATAGCTTATATACGGTCTACCGGCAGCTTAGCTCGAACCAACACCGATCTAGTCACCTCGATTCAAGTACTGACGCCTTTAACCGCGCGACCACTGACCGACCCAAATAATAAAAATATTTTAAGGTACAGATGACATTTAAGTATCTAGGTATACTGCAACCTGCAACAGATTTAAGAAATGAACCAAGTTTCATAGCAAATGATGCAATTGCATGCAATTTAGTGGCGGGTTAACTTTATTTTGTAATTCTACTTTGAAAAAAGTGGATAGATATTTTTATAATGGATGAATAAAACGCATGTGTGTAATTTTGATTTATTAACAGTAACTAAAATATATAAAAAATATTTATTTTACAAAATAATGTTACTAAGCAAAAAACAGAATTATCTGTTACGTTTTTCGTTCAAACCCTGTATTTGATCATGGAAATAGTACATAAAACACCAACACAAGTTTAGAAAAGCAAAGTTACATTCCTTTAGCGTTCTCGCTTTTCTTATGGGATATTAATACTATCTTTTCGCATTTTGTGTTAGTATAAGCAAATATGTAGCACAATTTTCTGTCAAAATGTTTTTTATTTACAGTGACATTACTATATTATAGTAAATAGCAGATCATCAGTCTAAATGCGAAAAAATAGTTGTTTATGTAACAGTTTTTAACATTTTCCTTTTTTTCGACAAATCTTTTTGTAGTAGCGCCTTATTTAAGTTTCACATGCGGAAAAACATTCTTGTTCTGAAAAATAATTGTTTCACACTTATGCTACAATCAACATTTGAAGCATGTTGAAGTAAATTATTGAGATACCCCTTACAAATAAGTAAATTATCAGCATTTACATCATTAAAAACTGTTTCTAAATTTTCCATGTGCAGCATCATTCCGTCAGAGGGTTTGACCAAGCCACCTTCTGACAGGTGATCAACCCACGTAAAAGCTGAATCTACAGTGTTTGTAGAAGTAGATGCTGTTGGTTCAGTTTTCTTTAACTTGTGGTAAATAAATCCCGCTAAATTTTGTAAACCGTCATATGGTATAGCATCCAGTTCTTATTTTAAAGAATCACAAGAAGGATTTCCTGTTTCTTGATCACTGAGGAGATGAAAGTACTGGTTACTTAAAACCTTTTCTGTTTGGAAATCAGGAGTATCATCTGCCTCAGTATTACCTTCGTTGGAGAGCGATTCTTCATTTCTTCCTAAAATATACGCTCTTAGGCGGTATTTGAATTCCAAAGGATTTGGATTATCATGTAACCCCCCTTTCGACCTAATGGCTCCAAAAAATACATCCTGATTTAGGCGGTAAGTCAGGATGTATTTAACATTGCAATTCATATTAAAGTCTTCATATAATGATTTTAGCGATGTATTGGAAGTCAGGATACCCATTTAGAAAGGCAGTAATTTTTTTTTACTTTGACCCTAAGAGAAGACTTAATATGATCTTATCTATAATCTTAGTTTGAACATCAAGCGATAGGCCAAAACCCTTTTTCCTCACCCTGCTATCTTCCTCTGGAACTCTTATATTGAGACAATCAAACCAATCATTGACCTGAAAAAAAATATAAAGAATTCTTCTAGTTCTAGTAAAATTGGCAATAATTTGTAACTTACATCCTTAAAAAATTCAGCACATTCAATCCAGTTCTCATCTGTGAATTCCCCAAGCATTCCACATCTTGTAATAGCTCTTGAAATGGTATGGGAAAAAAGCTTTGTTGCAAATTTCACTTTTTGCCTCTGAGGACCTTTAATATTTAAAGTTTCCTGAAAAATTTTATGAGCTATATTTAGATCAGTAGAACTAGTGGTTTGTATAAGCTTCTCTATGATTATTTTATTTATTTCTGTACCATTTAAAATAAAACCATCATCCACAAAGTGATTTCTTAGTAATTTGATCAAATGAGGCACGTCGGCAAAGACATACACCTTTCGATTAATATTGGAGTAAGAAAATAAGTTTTTGTTATAGTAATGCCCAACTCTTTGTGCAAACCTCGATTACCACCACCTAAATTACTCACTATTGCAACTACAGGGAAACCAGCATTTTCAACATATTTTATGATATCAAAAAGTGTTTCTTTGGTCATTTGGCAATCGTAGGCATAGAAAATTGGTTGCTTCCAGTTGCCAAGCAAACCTCGTAATATCGCTACTTGAATGTAATTATAGGGCTTTAACGTTTCATCATTAGCTTTGTCATATAAATAAGCACTCTTCGTTTTAATTTCATCGAAAGAAAAAACACACAATTTTTCCAGTTCAGTTAAATCGGTCCGTTTGACAATCATAAAGACCTGCAACAAATATGTACATAAACAAACAAAAAAAAAACATAATGTGTATTATAGGCAAAATAGTTAACATTTTTACAGAAATAATTCTGATTTTATGCTCTTACTTTTTTTAAAATACCAGGTTCCAGTCTAATTTTTTTGCACCATCCTCTAAGAGTTGACACGCAAGGTAATGGATAGCCCTTTTTCAACAAAAGTCTATAGGCTCAAGCACCAGCAGAGTGTATGACTATAGCCTATATAAATAAATTTGAATCTGTTTGTAACAAGTCCACACAAATAAGTTAAATTTATAAAAACAAAGCTACTTGAAAATTGAACCAAAATATTCAAATTTAAATTTCTACTAACTTTAGAAATATCTTCTACAGTCCAGGTGGCTCTGTTCTTTGGATGCTTCAATTTATTTATTTGGGCTGATGAAAAAAACCTACTAAATATGTTATTTTCATTTCTGTCTCTCATTTTCGTTTTGCAGTCTACTAATAATATCATCTCTTTGATTGATGTCTGTGTTCGTACTGGAATTATAAAAAAATTATTAAAACCATAAAGTACAAACGAGAGCAGAAATCAATTTTAAACTGTTAAGTTAATAGAGTTACATTTTTATAATTAGAGTTAGGGTCGAGTCAATATATGTTTCTAGACGAGAAACACTTCTGGGTCTTCAATTTAGCATTTATTTATTAAAACATGTGTCCTAAAAGGACACAATACCATCATTCAATAGAATATTGTTTTTATGCCAGAGGTAGGTATACTACTCAGTAAAGAATTTCACAATTTTATATGCCCAACCCACTAGTACAATAAATACATTCTTATCCGATATCCCTTTTGGTTTCGATATTTTTCTCTACATCAACAGTAATGTTAGCCTCCCCAGTATCATTGTTGCCCATGCTACATGCAGTGACACAATCACCATTTCCATCACTACATTCTCTGAAACAATTCAAATATGTATATTTATTAAATGGATTTAATCTGCCTATTTTTCTCTTATTAAATAAATGAAATAAATGCTATTCCCGCTTAATTACTGCTAGGTAAAAACCACAAAAATAATCCACTTACTTATTAGATTGCAGAATATTTTTAACAAGCTTGGTTCGATTTCTTTTATTCAAGCGATCGTTCCTGTTCTTATTCAAACTTGATTCACTAAATTTCTTGGGTAAATTCAAAGTGCGCATCAGGTTTGAGAAGTCGACGATTCTCCAAAAAGCTCAAATTTCAAGTTCCTTTCATAAGAGTCTTTATCAAAATGTTTTGAACAAATTCGGGCGTTTTCAACGTTTACCTTGCCTACTCTTTTACAAACATTTACCTATTCCCTGCAAAGATTTTCGTCTTTGGGAAATCGGAATAACATTAAATCATTTGTAAACTTTTTAGACTGATAGTCTGTGTGGCACCCAGCTACTGCACAACGCATTTTCAAAGGAAATTAATTAAAATAATCCGAAAAACCAAAGCACAAACTCTCACTGCAACACAGATAAATGACGTTTGGGTCGTCTGGACTAACCGCATGACGTCACACGACGGATCGTGGCTCCGCCCAGGATGCGCAATGTCATATCTTGTTTTCTTTGTATTATGCCTACATTCTACATTATTGTAGTGGTAGTATAGTATCCGTAGTCCACGGATAGTATTGAATATATGGACTATTTGGTCTAGTGTGATGTTTCTGGTATCCGCATTAGATTTGGATGACATACATAAGATTGTATACTTCTTCCCACTCACTGCTCTAGCTGTGTTCTTGTATAAGCTTATAAAACTAATGATATCAGTACCCTTGTTCCCGCCCATTTATTGATTTGATTTTCTGTTGGTACTATGGTTGCTATCCCATAAAGTACACAGTCGCCCTAAAGAAGAGGACGCACTATGAGGTCGCCGTCTAGACGCATCGCAGACCGCTCTCGGGCCTATGATCGATCACATCCAGTTAGCATTAACAGGCCTATTAAAGGTAACTGGTAGGTTAATCAGAAATTCGTATGATTGACACTTCTGTCAAGTTTATTTCTCCCAGTAGGGCAATCCAACGAACTGTCAAATCATGTTTAAAAATGGCGGCTGTAGGACAAACAAAACAACTCGACATATGACAAGCAGAAATTTGTGCTTTTGTGAAGAACTGTGTGTTTTGCTGATCTTTTAAACCTAATTCGGATAATTCAGACTATTATAATGGTTTTGTTTTGTTGTGTTATCAATTGTGGGAGTAGAGGACAACGAGATCAAGTTAGGTTTTTTAGAATTCCTGCTGCATTAAATTATATACATAGAACAGATCTCAATGAACTCTCGCATATAAGACGGCAGAAGTGGCTTAGTGCAATAAATCGGCAAGATCTAAGTGAAAAAAAAAAATTAAATATAGTGTCGTTTGTTCAAAACATTTTGTATCAAGTTAATTAATAAAAAGTTATATACAACAATTTAAAAGCAAATATTTCAGGTAAACCGGCTGCTTTAACAGATCAGTTATTGATTGATTGGATTCCCACATTGCATTTGGGTTATCAAATGACCACTGCAACGTTGTCAGAGACCAAGATGGGTGGATATAAATGAAAATGTAGTATTGTGGTAATGTATTTTGAAGTTTTAAATATCTACAATATTTATATGTAAAAGTAATATATACTTATGCAGGCCCCTGTTTTCCATTGGGCCCTGCGATTGATGGGGCCCCCTGGTTCCTGTCAGATCAGCAACCTTTTTTTTGGCTGTTTTCCTATGTTGATATGTACTGTGTTTTTTTTCCTCGTTACTTTCGAAGGGCACCATTTCCAAACTTTGCATCGTAGTCGCAAAGTCCACCGCGCAATATAGGGGCCCCATTATCCTAGAGTGCTCAGGGCATCCAATAAATAAAAGACGGCCTTGTGCCTATCCATAGTAATAGTAAATATTATATGCAAATTATCCAGAAACTACTTCTGTCCTTAGTTTCAGATCATGTACTTGGGCAGTTTTAATATAAAATATAATTTTATTGAAGGTTTTGAAATTTTAGATGCCAGCTGAATCATCTGCATCGTCATTTGCAAGTACTTCCAAATTGCTTTATGTTGAAGAAAAACATGAAAACATAAATAAAGAATTCGCTCCTATTGTCAAGAGTAATAAAGCTGTGCAAACAGAAATAAACATTGAAGATATAAGGAATATGACGTTAGAGTTAGAGCTAAGTAAGGCATTTAACATGCACGAGACATTAAAAAATCAAGTTATACTGTGTACAAGTGTTTATTGAAATATGTTCACCATATTTAAAAAGCAGCAATACGAAACTGCCACCGAAAGAACAAATTCTATTAACTTTTATGAAACTACGCCTAAATTTATATTTTAAGGATCTCGCATTCAGATTTGGAATTAGTCCGAGTACAGTTTCAACATATTTTAAAAATGTTGTGCATGTAATGTACGCTCGATTGAAAACATTTGTATTTTGGCCTGCAAGAGAGATTATTAAAAAAAACTATGCCCAGCTGCTTTCGAGAAGCATTTCATGAAAAAACAACGGTAATTATTGATTGCTTTGAAATAAGAGCACAAACTCCATCTGATATGTTGACCGCTGCTCAATCTTGGTCAAATTACAAATGCTGTCAAACTATCAAATATTTAATTGGTATTACGCCTCAGGGCTCAATATGTTTTATTAGTGAGGGATGGGATGGCAGAGTTTCAGACAAAGCTATCACAGAAAATTCATCATTTTTAAACAATTTACTTCCTGGTGATGTTATAATGGCAGACAGAGGATTTTTAATTAAAGAATTTGTACAATTATTTGGAGCCCATGTAAAATGACCAGCTTTCACAAGAGGAACAACACAGTTACATCTTATAGAATTGGAAACAAACTAGAGCAATAGGTCATTGTAGAATTCATGTTGAGCATATTATAGATATGTTAAGATTAAATGACGTCGCACCAATATTTTTATTAAGTATGGGAGGTGATCAACCAATTTTTGACAAGATAGTATTTGTGTGCTATGCGTTGATCAATCTCTGTCCTCCAATTGTTCCAATGTGATTATAAGTAAAATACTATACAGGATGAGTCAAGTTTATATAGTCAAACTTTAACTTCTTATGAAAAGTTCTGAGAAAAAAATCAAATTTACACGTATTATATTTTGTTGGTACTTATTATTTAGGATGGATTATCTCATTAACTAAAAATCGGAATCAAATTATAACCAGTGGCATAAATGTGGGGGTCTATAACACCTTTTGTGAAATATATTTGGTATGCCACTGAACAGGTAAAGAAACATGCGATATTTAGAATGCCCGATCTCTTTACTACTTAAAAGGGCCCTGGAAAAAAAATTCCCATAGAAATGTTTTTATAACAATTGTACAGTGAATGATAAGATCAAGCAAATAGGTAGGACATAAAATATACAGGCAGGCCTTACAACAACCACTGCCTAATGTAAAAGTAGAAAACCTAAGATTCATTGTCAGAAGTACTGTTTGCAGTAGCTGGTTATATTTTTTCTCTTTAAACTTGATCATCCTTGTCTGTTGGAGAGCAGGATAAAAAGTATGTTGTATTTACAATTTTTACTTGAAATTTTGTAAAAAATTTATTCCTAAAGTTTGACTATTTAAACTTGACTCACTCTGTATATATTTTTTTATACACCTACCTACATTTCAGGAATTTATTGTTTATAAAATTTATTTATAAATAGGTACCTAAGTTCTTTTTTCTCTCCAACGGGTAGCATAATTAATAGGAAGCTAGTAGGAAACGTTTAATATTTTTTTAAAATATACATTCGTTTGAATAATATTCGCTTTCCTTTTGTTTATTCCACTAAAAATTTGAGAATTATTTTAGATTCTGATTTTCGATTTAGAGATTATGTCAAAAAATTGTTAAAAAAAATCTTTTTTTTTAATTTCACTTTAAAGAAACAACTTTGTGATGCACTAGTTTTATCCAATTTCACTTATTGCGATTTTATTTATGGATACTGTCTAGATTGTCCTGCAAAAAATTGTATTCAAAAAGTTCAAAACTCTTGTATTCGCCTCATTTATAATTTAAGGAAATTCGATCATATATCCCATAAGTATGCTGAAATTCATTGGTTGCAGATGGATAATAGAATTAAATTGCACCTTGGTTCTTTTGTTGCAAAAATTATTAATAATCCCTCTTCCCCTCTGTCTCTTAGGGAAAAACTTATTTTTAGATATAATTTGCATAATGTCAACATGGGGGGGGGGACATAAGCTAACTCTGCCTCACAGTGCTCTTTTTTGTCGTAGTCATTTTAAATTATTTGAGGTTATGGCATGGCGTCTGCGTCTGTGCCGATTTATGTAACGTAAAAATTATTTTATGGAGTGATATTTTTAAATGAAATAACATTGAGTGGGTGTACGTGTCCTATAAAACATTAAGAAAAGTATAAATATTTAATATGTAATACCCCGATGTTGGTATTAGATACCAGCAGAAAATCAGCGTGTTAGGGGGGCTTGATCCATTTTTAATTAAAAAGACTGAAATCATTTATGATCCCAATGACTTTTCACCTATAACTAATATGGATCTAGTTCGTTATTTGGTATTAACAACTAGTTTTTATACAAAAGACCAAATGAAAGCATATAAAAGCCTGAATGCTTTTAAATATTTTGAAGCCGGATTTGTCTGTAATTGTGGAGTATTTAAAATGAACAACTTCATTGTGATATTGGCAAATGTAAGTTTCTTCTGGTACCTACTTTGTAAAGTTATTAATCTGTTGTTTCTATAGGTTAAACATTCTCAGCGCTTGAATGATCCTCCATTACAAGTGTGGGTTATTTCAAACATCAATGGTTCTATTGAATGTGCACATTGTACTTGCATGGCAAGTGCAGGCGAAGTATGCAGCCATGTAGGGGCCCTTTTATATGCTGCAGAATATATAGTAACTACCCGCGATACCACATCATGTACAGATGTTCGTTCTTTGTGGAATGTGCCAAAATTAAATAAAGTTCGCTGTGAACCACTTAAAAATATGGATTTTGGAAGAACAGTTTCAACTTCTGTTTTATCAATGAATGTACCAGCTGTAACAGAAGACAAAATGAATGAAGTTTTGCGCAATATTAAAGAGGCTGGTAGTTCATCTACCAGAAGTTACTCGTGGGCAGGCAGCTTCCAATGAGTGGTTTAATCAACGTGCTGGTAGAGTAACGGCATCACGATTACAGCAAGTGTGCGCTACTTCTGTAACAAAACCGTCTTTGTCATTAATAAAGCAAATATGTTATCCTCTGAAATTCACTTTCAAAACTAAAGCAACACAGTGGGGATTGGAACATGAATCTCTTGGTCTCGATACTGTTGCCATGTATCATCAGAATTTTATAATAGAAAAATGTGGCCTCATTATTAATCCTGAGCTGCCCCAATTTGGTGCATCTTCCGATGCTGTAATTCACTGTGAGTATTGTGGAGATGGATGTGTAGAAATAAAGTGTCCTTTTATATTAAAAACAATGACACTTACAGACTTTGCAAGAAAAATGGCTTCTTGTTTGTTTGTAACAGAGGAAGGGTGTATATATTTGGATAAAAAACATCAGTATTATTTTCAAATCCAGCAACAGCTAGGCTTGACACAAAGAAGATTTTGTGATTTTATAATATGGTCTCCACAAGAATTATTTATAGAAAGAATTGACTTTAATGAAGATTTTTGGCATTGCCATCGTGATATTGCTTTAAATTTTCACAAAAAAGTTTTCATGCCAGAGTTGCTAGGCCATTTTTATATGAAATCCACTCCATCCATTCCCACATGGTGTATTTGTAATGAACCAGATGATGGCAGACCAATGCTTTCTTGTGACAATGAATTGTGTAAAACAATGTGATACCATTTGGAATGCATTGGACTTTTAGATATTCCCAATAGTGTGTGGTTCTGTCACAACTGCTTAGCACAATAATGTACCATCAATAAAAGAATCAGCTATATTTAGGATTGCCAGATCTCCTCTTTTCTTAATACGACTCTAATATATTATCACAGAATTTGCCCCGCTCGCACCCAATTCGTCGACTGTGGTATTGCGAAACGCTAGATTGCCCCGATCGCCCCTACGCGATTCTGGAATGCTGCGCGAATGAATTACCCATGATCAGCGCCATATTTGTTATGTGCCTCCTAGCAATAGCGGAGCAATAAAGATTTAGCTGTGTGAATTGAAATGAAATCGAATTCTGGATATCAAAAATTATTTGGTGCTATATGCTGGTTAATATTACAGTCCCTTATTATAAAACATGACATGCTCCAACAGTAACACCCAGAAAAACACATAAAGAATAACACTAGCGATAATAATAATAATAATAATAATAATAATAATAATAATAATAATAATAATAATAATAATAATAATAATAATAATAATAATAATAATAATAATAATAATAATAATAATAATAATAATAATAATAATAATAATAATAATAATAATAATAATAATAATAATAATAATAATAATAATAATAATAATAATAATAATAATAATAATAATAATAATAATAATAATAATAATAATAATAATAATAATAATAATAATAATAATAATAATAATAATAATAATAATAATAATAATAATAATAATAATAATAATAATAATAATAATAATAATAATAATAATAATAATAATAATAATAATAATAATAATAATAATAATAATAATAATAATAATAATAATAATAATAATAATAATAATAATAATAATAATAATAATAATAATAATAATAATAATAATAATAATAATAATAATAATAATAATAATAATAATAATAATAATAATAATAATAATAATAATAATAATAATAATAATAATAATAATAATAATAATAATAATAATAATAATAATAATAATAATAATAATAATAATAATAATAATAATAATAATAATAATAATAATAATAATAATAATAATAATAATAATAATAATAATAATAATAATAATAATAATAATAATAATAATAATAATAATAATAATAATAATAATAATAATAATAATAATAATAATAATAATAATAATAATAATAATAATAATAATAATAATAATAATAATAATAATAATAATAATAATAATAATAATAATAATAATAATAATAATAATAATAATAATAATAATAATAATAATAATAATAATAATAATAATAATAATAATAATAATAATAATAATAATAATAATAATAATAATAATAATAATAATAATAATAATAATAATAATAATAATAATAATAATAATAATAATAATAATAATAATAATAATAATAATAATAATAATAATAATAATAATAATAATAATAATAATAATAATAATAATAATAATAATAATAATAATAATAATAATAATAATAATAATAATAATAATAATAATAATAATAATAATAATAATAATAATAATAATAATAATAATAATAATAATAATAATAATAATAATAATAATAATAATAATAATAATAATAATAATAATAATAATAATAATAATAATAATAATAATAATAATAATAATAATAATAATAATAATAATAATAATAATAATAATAATAATAATAATAATAATAATAATAATAATAATAATAATAATAATAATAATAATAATAATAATAATAATAATAATAATAATAATAATAATAATAATAATAATAATAATAATAATAATAATAATAATAATAATAATAATAATAATAATAATAATAATAATAATAATAATAATAATAATAATAATAATAATAATAATAATAATAATAATAATAATAATAATAATAATAATAATAATAATAATAATAATAATAATAATAATAATAATAATAATAATAATAATAATAATAATAATAATAATAATAATAATAATAATAATAATAATAATAATAATAATAATAATAATAATAATAATAATAATAATAATAATAATAATAATAATAATAATAATAATAATAATAATAATAATAATAATAATAATAATAATAATAATAATAATAATAATAATAATAATAATAATAATAATAATAATAATAATAATAATAATAATAATAATAATAATAATAATAATAATAATAATAATAATAATAATAATAATAATAATAATAATAATAATAATAATAATAATAATAATAATAATAATAATAATAATAATAATAATAATAATAATAATAGAGAGAGAGAGAGAGTTTATTGACCACGAACACATACAAACTGTACATTTGAAGTCAAAACATTTGTAACATACATAAAAAATTAAAAAAGAGGAATAAAAACTTTGTGCTCTACATCTTATGAGTAAGGTGAGTACAATCCATAAAGTCAGAAATACTATAAAAACAATGGGTGAGTAATACTTTTTTAGCGAAACGATAAAAACGAGAGTAGTTCATGTCCATGACACTATCACTGCCGAAAAATTCAATAAATTTATTGTAAATATTTAAATTAAGCTTATTGCCATATGTCGCTTTAAGCCGAGAAAAAGCAGGGATCAAATAACCAGCATGCCGAGTGTTATAATTGTGGGTATCCGAATGTTTAGGGATATTGTGTCTTTGTTGGTGTATTTTCAGCAATGTCTGGAAAATGAAAAGGGAAGGCAGTGGTAGTATCCTGAACTTTTTAAATAAGGCTCTGCAAGGTGTACCATACTCCGCTCCTTGAATTATACGAACAGCATGTTTTTGGAGAACAAAGACTTTATTAACAGATGGAGAATTACCCCACAGTAGAACTCCATATTGTAAGTGAGAGTGTATTAAAGCATAGTACACCTCGCGAAGCATATCACAGGTTAGGGTTTTTCTTAATTGTCTTAAACAGAACAGTTGTGATGACAGCTTTGAACAGACAAAATCAACCTGCGGAGACCAATTCAATCTGGTGTCAAGATAAACACCAAGCAGTTTACAATGCGATGTGGGATCCCATCGATCGGAACTGAAAGTTAAAGTTTGGGTCTTAGAGTCATTGAGCTTTAATTTATTGCAGGTGAACCAGTCCTTGGCACGAGCCAATCTGTCCATGCCCAAAGCTATCTCACCCTTAGCAAGCAATGTTGTATCGTCGGCAAATAGTACACAAAAATCTTCACCAATAGAGTATGGCAAGTCATTAATATAAATAAGAAAGAGTACAGGGCCCAATACAGAACCTTGAGGAACACCGTTACTAGTAGGCAGTAGACTTGATTTACTTCCATTTACATCAACATATTGATATCTAGGTGTCAGATAAGAGCAAATCAAATTTAATGTATTACACCGAATGCCATAGTACTCCAGCTTCATCAGAAGAATATCAATATTAACACAGTCGAAAGCCTTGGTGAGGTCACACATCGTAGCAGTCGAATATGTACCCTCATCCAGGCCTTCAACCACCGATTCAACTATCTCCATTAGAGCAGATAGAGTTGATTTATGTTCTCTGAAACCAAATTGAGATTTAGAAAAAACTGACAAATTCTCAAAATACATAATCAATCTAGATTTAATAATAATTTCAAAAATTTTTCCAATCAAAGGAACTATGGCAATGGGTCTGAAATTATCCACAGTATCCCTGTTACCCTTCTTGTAAAGAGGACTTACTTTAGTAATTTTTAAGGGCTCAGGCCATATGCCTACATCAATACATTTATTATATAATAGAGTTAGTGGCTCAATTAAAAACTCAGCAGAAGACTTTACCATATAGCTATTGAGACCATAGAAGTCTAAGCTGGAAGAGTTTTTTAAATGACAGATAGCATCACTGACATCCTGATTTGATATAGATAGCATGAAAAATGAATTGGTACTCTTTGGAGCATTATTCAGAAAAGTTAAAGGATTAAAGCAAGAGTCATCGATTGAGGAAACAATCTTATTGCATATTGATGTGAAATATAAATTAAAATCTTCAGAACGGATAGAGGTATCAAAGTTTGACTTCATGTTAGTTTTCCTGTCATTATTTACAATACTCCAAATAGTCTTACATTTGTTGTCAGAAGTAAAAATTTCAGTCAAATAGGCTTTACGCTTTTCCTCAGCTATAGCTTTTTTGTAGGTTCTTTTATGGTCACAATAAATGCGCCAATTTATGTCAGATTTATCTGTGTTAAACACATACTTACTGTCATTCATAGTCTTACGCAAATTCTTGAGTCTGTCATTAAACCACCTTACTCTAGTACATTTATTGGTGACAGATTTCATCGGAAAACAAAATTCGACATTTGTTTGCAAGATATCAAGAATGTGAGATGCTAGATCATTGCAATTCATACCGTGTATGTCATCAGTATTCCAGCCATATAAACCTACAATATTAGCAAATTTATTAATCCTATTTTTGGATATTAATCTCCTCACAGAAGACACATTATGATTGACAGCTACCGACGATACAACATTTATAGTTATACCCAAGTGATCACCCAAGTGAGGGTCACATGTCTTAGCAGAGATATTACTTATATCTAAGTTTGTTAAAACATTGTCAATACATGAACTACTGTTAACAGTTATACGAGTAGGATTACTGATTAAGTGACCCATACCAAAAGACAACAAAACATTGTGTAGGTCCTTAGCATAAGGAGTGCAAGCATCAAGGTCCACATTAAAATCACCAGTAATAATTAAAAATTTATATTTATTTAGAAGAAAATCAATGATTTTTTCAAATTGTTCTTTAAATAAAGCAAAATCACCAGACGTGGATGATCTATATACTACCAATATTGCGGTTTTCTCATTAATAATTTCTGCGGCACAGAACTCAGCATGAACTGATAAACAGAAAAAGGATACGTCAATGCTATCGAGCTTGCATTTGGCGGTTGCAAAAATAGCAACACCACCATGCAATTTATTACCACGGCAGTAAGAAGAAACTAGTGAATAATTGCTTAATCCAATTACAGATAAATTATCCTCAGTTAACCAGTGTTCAGAAATGCATAAAATGTCATGAGGAGCAATAGAAAGAAATACATTCAATTCATCAATTTTGTTTGATATAGATTGGACATTGATGCTTAATATAGAAAAACTACATTCGGACTGATTACTATGAATGGACTGCTGATTTGGGTTTTCGCTAATTGTTTCTGCTGGAAGATTGAAAGTTGGCAGATTTATTTGATCGAAAAAACTGATTTATCTTAACACCACTAGGCCAAACTCCAGTCTTAATGATTTTGTCTACGTCTACACTGGGAACTGATATTTTAAAAGATGAGTAGATAGATGGGTTACGAGAGTTTAGTTTTTCTACTTTCACTTCAGGTACCATTCCTCTAAGATAATTCAGAAGAGTTTCGTCGTTTGTCTCCGGATCCCAGTTTGTAGAATGAAAATGTTTGAAAGAAGCATCTTTAGCTGACTTAAGCGTAGAATTAGTAGGTAAGGTATTAGAATCGCCTATAAGGATATTCCTAGATCTTCTGCGTACATGATTCACTGCTTGTAGTGTAACACGCTCATTGACGTCTTGCTTATCTTGATTTAGTTGTACAATATTTTGACAAACTTCGTGTGCCTTAGCCAGATGAATGGCATGAGATACTGCAGAAGGCGTGACATTAGAAACAATCGCCTTAGAAGTCTTACTTTTTGACGACATATTTGAAGTTATATTTTTACTGGAAGCTTGTGCATAACTTAGGGATTTGGAAATAGGCTCATGAGTCGTCTTTTCACCAGCCGGTTTTTCGAAAATGCTCAGCTCTCTCTTGAGATAGGATACTTGATCTTGTAACGAAGTTATTGCAATGGCTTGGTTTGTAATTGTCAAGTCCTTTTGCCGTATAAGTTCCTCTAAGTACTTAATTTTAATATCGTTTAATAAAATAAAAATAATAATAATAATAATAATAATAATAATAATAATAATAATAATAATAATAATAATAATAATAATAATAATAATAATAATAATAATAATAATAATAATAATAATAATAATAATAATAATAATAATAATAATAATAATAATAATAATAATAATAATAATAATAATAATAATAATAATAATAATAATAATAATAATAATAATAATAATAATAATAATAATAATAATAATAATAATAATAATAATAATAATAATAATAATAATAATAATAATAATAATAATAATAATAATAATAATAATAATAATAATAATAATAATAATAATAATAATAATAATAATAATAATAATAATAATAATAATAATAATAATAATAATAATAATAATAATAATAATAATAATAATAATAATAATAATAATAATAATAATAATAATAATAATAATAATAATAATAATAATAATAATAATAATAATAATAATAATAATAATAATAATAATAATAATAATAATAATAATAATAATAATAATAATAATAATAATAATAATAATAATAATAATAATAATAATAATAATAATAATAATAATAATAATAATAATAATAATAATAATAATAATAATAATAATAATAATAATAATAATAATAATAATAATAATAATAATAATAATAATAATAATAATAATAATAATAATAATAATAATAATAATAATAATAATAATAATAATAATAATAATAATAATAATAATAATAATAATAATAATAATAATAATAATAATAATAATAATAATAATAATAATAATAATAATAATAATAATAATAATAATAATAATAATAATAATAATAATAATAATAATAATAATAATAATAATAATAATAATAATAATAATAATAATAATAATAATAATAATAATAATAATAATAATAATAATAATAATAATAATAATAATAATAATAATAATAATAATAATAATAATAATAATAATAATAATAATAATAATAATAATAATAATAATAATAATAATAATAATAATAATAATAATAATAATAATAATAATAATAATAATAATAATAATAATAATAATAATAATAATAATAATAATAATAATAATAATAATAATAATAATAATAATAATAATAATAATAATAATAATAATAATAATAATAATAATAATAATAATAATAATAATAATAACAGGACCAAATAGATACAGAAGCATCGCTGGCATGGCTCCGCAGTGGAAACATCTTTGCTGAGACGGAAGGCTTTGTATTCGCTATTCAAGATCGGGTTATAGCTACAAGGAACTATTTGAAAGCGATAGTCAGGGATGTAACCATAACAGATGACAAATGTAGAATGTGCCACTCCTTCGCAGAGAGTATAGAGCACATAATTAATGGATGCCCGGCACTAGCTGCGACAGAATATACAGAGCGTCACAACAATGTAGCTAAAATTATATACCAACACCTAATTAAGAAAATTGATAACACGCACGAACATCAGCCGTATTATAAATACGAACCGTCTTCCGTTTACAGTACAGACACACATAAAATATATTGGAACAGAACTATTATCACAGACAGAACCATAAACCACAATAGACCAGATATCACTTTCATCGACAATGAAACAAAAACAACAATCATGATAGAAATCACAGTACCACTCCGAGAAAATATAGAAAGAAAAAGGAGAGAGAAGATAGAAAAATACCAACCATTAGCAAATGAGATAAGAGACATGTGGGATATGGAGAAAGTAGTGATAATACCTATAATCATTGGCAGTACAGGGGAAATCCCAAAAACATTCCACCTAGCTATGGAACAGCTTAATATACCCAAAAATACTTACCTGGCGCTTCAGAAATCGGTACTCCTAAGTACCTGTCACATTGTAAGGAAATTTCTTTCTACACAGCATCCATTTTCGAATAATACTGAACACCAATAGAATGAAGATGAGCCTTGGCAATGCCCGTCCATCTTTGTAATACCTTTAAAAAGTGAAAAATTGAAAATAATAATAATAATAATAATAATAATAATAATAATAATAATAATAATAATAATAATAATAATAATAATAATAATAATAATAATAATAATAATAATAATAATAATAATAATAATAATAATAATAATAATAATAATAATAATAATAATAATAATAATAATAATAATAATAATAATAATAATAATAATAATAATAATAATAATAATAATAATAATAATAATAATAATAATAATAATAATAATAATAATAATAATAATAATAATAATAATAATAATAATAATAATAATAATAATAATAATAATAATAATAATAATAATAATAATAATAATAATAATAATAATAATAATAATAATAATAATAATAATAATAATAATAATAATAATAATAATAATAATAATAATAATAATAATAATAATAATAATAATAATAATAATAATAATAATAATAATAATAATAATAATAATAATAATAATAATAATAATAATAATAATAATAATAATAATAATAATAATAATAATAATAATAATAATAATAATAATAATAATAATAATAATAATAATAATAATAATAATAATAAGTACGTAGTCGTGTCTTGGGTATCGAGGTTCCTGGCCTGCCTGCCGCCAGGCGCCGGAGACGCTTATGCATCTCCTGTCGGCCTGTCCGGTATATGCGGCCACAGCGTATATCCAAAGACACGATTCAGCCTTACGGGTGTTGTATTATCATTTACGACACTCGTATGAGATAGACGAGACGCCAGTGCTGCCTTATGCTCCGGGGGATATAGAATCCGTTGTGGGGAATGAGAAGTGCCGAATTTATTGGAACTATTCATTCCCCACCCTCAGGCAAATTCAAGCCAATAAGCCTGATGTAGTCCTCCTCGACCACCAACTTAGGACGATGTTTGTGATTGAGTTCTCGGCTCCCGCAGAGAACAACATCGTCCTAAAAGAGGAGGAAAAACGGAGGAAGTATCGAGATCTTCTCTCCGAGCTCCGCAGGCTGTATCCAGACCACTCTGTTAAGATTGTGGTGCTCATTATAGGCGTCCTGGGTGGAATGAGACATACGTTGCTTTCTGACTTAAAGATCATACCGGCTTGCCGAAATTCGGCAGAGATCTTAGCCGGCAGAATGCAGAAGGCAATCGTCCTTGGTTCGCTACGTCTACTCAGAACGCACGATTTACGGGCGCAATGATTACTGACTCCACGGAGTGGAGAGTGGTCATTGCTTGACTCTTCAGAACATCTCCGAATGTGTCGGAGCTTCGGAAGGTGTTACTGGAAAAAAAAAAAAAATAATAATAATAATAATAATAATAATAATAATAATAATAATAATAATAATAATACTAATAATAGTAATAATAGTAATAATAGTAATAATAGTAATAATAGTAATAATAATAATAATAGTAATAATAGTAATAATAGTAATAATAGTAATAATAGTAATAATAGTAATAATAGTAATAATAGTAATAATAGTAATAATAGTAATAATAGTAATGATAATGATAATGATAATGATAATGATAATAGTAATGATAATGATAATGATAATGATAATAATAATAATAATAATAATAATAATAATAATAATAATAATAATAATAATAATAATATTAGTCATCTAGAGGGGCTTGGCTTATCTGAAAAGCTGACCTTCGCTTTTTTGAGGTCAGCGGGGCTGAACTCTGAGACCGAGGGGTTCATAATAGCTTGCCAAGATGGTGTAATTAACACTCTCGTCTATCGTACTCGTGTCCTGGGTATCGAGGTTCCTGTTACCAGCTGCAGGGCCTGCCGCCAGGCGCCGGAGACGCTTATGCATCTCCCGGTATATGCGGCCACAGCGTATATCCAAAGACACGATTCAGCCTTACCGGTGTTGTATTATCATTTACGACACTCGTATGAGATAGACGAGACGCCAGTGCCTTATGCTACGGGGGATATAGAATCCGTTGTGGGGAATGAGAAGTGCCGAATTTATTGGAACTATTCATTCCCCACCCTCAGGCAAATTCAAGCCAATAAGCCTGATGTAGTCCTTCTCGATCACCAATTTAGGACGATGTTTATGGTTCAAGATAAGTTCAAGATATAAAGATGAGTTCTCGGCTCCCGCAGAGAACAACATCGTCCTAACAGCCGGATTCATGAAACGGGCGTAGCGTTAGTCGGACTAACCAGCTTTGCGCCCGTGTAAAGCGCATTAGTCGGACTAACCAGCCTTGCGCCCATTCACGAAACATGCGTTGCTAGGTAGCGAAACATGCGTTGCTAGGTAGGCTGTTTATTTACGTCTATATTTGCGCCAAAAGTTAGACCCAGTATTGTACCTGTCTAAAAATCGCGTAACTTCGGCCTCTAGTTCCTTGCGTTTCCCATTGTATTGTTACGTACTATCTCTACGCACAAGGGGCTAGCTACAGATGTAGATTAATCACACCAAAAAAATAGTAACAAAATAATTTATTCATCAACAGGAAGTAAGAAAATATTGCCACCAGCTGGAGGTCGTACAAATATCAATTAATAATAGGTCTTACCTATTTCCAACTCCCATTGTTTGCAGGGGAGATACCGCTATTCCAAAAAAAGGGGAAACTTCTACACTCACTACACCGCCACCGACTGACTTCCGTCGCCTCCACATTCCAGTTCCAACCCTAGGTTCATGATTTTTGTAAAGTCAGCAATGGCCTGATGGACCACCGCCAATCAGTGCTTTGCAGTAAAAACGTCATCGTGGTCACTGAACCTGGAAATGTCGCAAACCGCCGACTGTACGTTTTTATCCACAGTATAGAATATAATTACGAAATTAAAATAAAATATGTTTTATGCAATGACTTTAAACTAGGTTGGAACTGGACTGCTTTGGAGTTCTGAAATGATTTTATTTTTAAAATATATTTACCAATTAAAATTATTTTCAAATAACTAATTTTCTATTTAATTTCCGTTCTTGACAGTATATTTAATATTTATAAGATTGAGCAGCAGTCAACATATCAGATGGAGTTTGTGCTCTTATTTCAAAGCAATCAATAATTACCTTTGTTTTTTCATGAAATGCTTCTCGAAAGCAGCTGGGCATAGTTTTTTTAATAATCTTTCTTGCAGGCCAAAATACAAATGTTTTCAATCGAACGTACATTACATGCACAACATTTTTAAAATATCTTGAAACTGTACTCGGACTAATTCCAAATCTGAATGCCAGATCCTTAAAATATAAATTTAGGCGTAGTTTCATAAAAATTAATAGAATTTGTTCTTTCGGTGGCAGTTTCGTATTGCTGCTTTTTAAATATGGTGAACATATTTTAATCAACACTTCAAAATGTTTGTATGTACTTAGGCCTGTGTAATATTTCACCATACTTTCATCTTTTAAGTTGTTGCACAGTATAACTTGATTTTTAAATGTCTCGTGCATGTTAAATGCCTTACTTAGCTCTAACTCCATATTCCTTATATCTTCAATGTTTATTTCTGTTTGCACAGCTTTATTACTCTTGACAATAGGAGCGACTTCTTTATTTATGTTTTCATGTTTTTCTTCAACATAAAGCAATTTGGAAGTACTTGCAAATGACGATGCAGATGATTCAGCTGGCATCTAAAATTTCAAAACCTTCAATAAAATTATATTTTATATTAAAACTGCCCAAGTACATGATCTGAAACTAAGGACAGAAGTAGTTGCTGGATAATTTGCATATAATATTTACTATTACTATGGATAGGCACAAGGCCGTCTTTTATTTATTGGATGCCCTGAGTACTCTAGAATAATGGGGTCCCTATATTGCGCGGTGGACTTTGCGACTACGATGCAAAGTTTGGAAATGGTGCCCTTCGAAAGTAACGAGAAAAAAAACACAGTACATATCAACATAGGAAAACAGCCAAAAAAAAAAGATTGCTGATCTGGCAGGAACCAGGGTGCCCCATCAATAGCAGGGCCCAATGGAAAACAGGGGCCTGCATAAGTATATATTACTTTTACATATAAATATTGTAGATATTTAAAATTTCAAAATACATTACCACAACACTACATTTTCATTTATATCCACCCATCTTGGTCTCTGACAACGTGGCAGTGGTCATTTGATAACCTAAATGCAATGTGGGAATCCAATCAATCAATAACTGATCTGTTAAAGCAGCCGGCTTACCTGAAATATTTGCTTTTAAATTGTTGTATATAACTTTTTATTAACTAACCTGATACAAAATGTTTTGAACAAACGACACTATATTTAATTTTTTTTTTCACTTAGGCCTTGCCGATTTATTGCACTAAGCCACTTTTGCCGTCTTATATGTGAGAGTTCATTGAGATCTGTTCTATGTATATAATTTAATGCAGCAGGAATTCTAAAAGATCTAACTTGATCTCGTTGTCCTCTACTCCCGCAATTGATAACACAACAAAACAAAACCATTATAATAGTCTGAATTATCCGAATTAGGTTTAAAAGATCAGCAAGATATTGCAAATGTACCTATATTAACATGCGTTGGAATTTACTTTTACTATTTATATTTTATTACATTTAATGAAATTTTGCTCTTCTTCATATTGTCATTGGGTCGTGCTCCTAATCTTCTTGTTATTTTTACCCACTTTTAAGTACCTATGTTTTAAATTTTAATTACGTTAATTGACAATTTTTGACATATGAGTGGTAACAGATGCCGTATGGTAACAAATTAACTGCCATGAGAGGGTTATCTGGCCATTAACAGGCACGGATAACTAATTATTGTTCGATCATAGCGATCTTTCCATTTCAGTTAAGAGCTCAGTTATGTCCAGCAAGTTATCCTAACTTAACTGCTATCAGTTACGCTGACCTGAATGTTCAATCACAGGCCTGTATGCCGAGCTAATCACGGACTTTTACAAAATCAGTCCTATATATCGTTCTCTATGCGCTGCTGACTTGTTCTACTGTACTGTTTAGATGTCAAAATATGTTCTGTGTAAGATGTATTTTTGTTAGCTATCTTATTTCGGTCGATTTATTCGGTCAGTGGTCGAGCGGTTTAAGGCGTCGACTTGAATCGATGTGGCCAGACTGCTGTGGGATCGAATCCCGTGGCCGGTAGAACGTATATCAGCTATATTCGTGGAGAGGATTGGCACCCTCTCTGCGGGTATGGTAGGGTGGAAGAATGTTGGCTTGAGCCAATGCGAGAGACTGATACTGGTTAACGTTGGTCACCCCTCCTAATTAATAAGGTTTTCCAGGTTTACCTCCTTCCTTCCTTCCTGCAGTGAATGGTGGTTAAGACTTCTTACCACCGTAAGTCGTTCCTGGTCGCAAATGCGGCCTGCTTAATAATAATATGCGCATAAGTCTCCAAGTTCTAGGTGAATCCTCGTGATTAGAGTAAGGAGTAGGGATATTATTATTATATTATTATTATATTATTATTTTGCGCGACTGGTTCCAAAAAGTTTTCGGCGACCGCGACGCGAGCGAATCTAGCTCACACACTGTAAATAAAGTTGCTACGTAAGTGAGTTTCACACACCATGGCTTTTTTATACGTTTTTCACAAAATGTGTTAAAATTACTGGTATTATAATAAAAATATACTAAATTTGTGTAATATTTACCAATGATATGTTAAAAGTACACCATCTTGCGTAAACTTAACACACCTCTTGAGTGAGTCCAACTGCGCAACTGCAGTATATCAGCTGTTCCAACACACGTCACTACGCCATGTTTGTCCTGTAGCTTTTTTGTATTCAGTTACGTCTCGTTCGCTGTGTTCAAATGGAAAACATTAAAATTTAAATTTAGGTTTGATCAAAGTAAATGGTAAATACTTACCTAACTATAACAAATATTGCTGATAATTGTAATAGAACTAAACTAATTAGGACTATAACTCTTAAAAATATTAGGAGCTCACTCTGACGTATTAGATGACTACCAGTTAATTATGTAGTGCTTAAATACATTTTTGTTTAATGTTTGCTGTTTAGTTGTTAATGATTTACTACAATGTTATTAATTTATAATTATTTTATTAAAATATACATACCTATATACTACTATTACTAATTTTGCCAAATATTTTGTTAGAAAACTTGATTGTTGCTCATTTGAAAGGCATTATTAAAAAAAATCATATGCTTTTAGTTTGTTAATTAATTATGTTCCTGTTTGCTTATAATTTTTTTAAACGTTTATTTTAACAATTCAGGCTATATTCGATACATTCTCGGTGAGTGGGAAAATTTCTAGAAAACGTCGAAATAAAAGTAAAATTATTAAAAATTATTTCGAGAGCAAATAGGAACCACAGTATAGGGAGACCAGTAGAAACACTCAGGCCGATATAATAAGGCGCGCATAGCAGCTCGCGCATCCATTTCAAGTTGCAGAGACCTCAGTTTACATCCAACTCTGGGAGTGCGAACATCGGTTATACAGAGCCGTATTAAAGCAATATTTTGAGTCTGATCGAGGAGCGAGTCGCTGCGCAGCAGTTAGATTTTTAAATATATCATATATCATCTATAATCGTAAAGTTTCTTTAAATTGCCTAAAGGCATAAATAAGTAATAAGTAATCTATAATATACTGTACAAATCATAAATAATATTTTACTGCTATTGCCTTACCTATTACCTTATTTCTTAAGTATAACATTGGAATATAAATACTCCTCCTGAAAGTAAAGTTTAAAATATACATATTTATATTTTTCACAAATACAAATTTTTATTTTAGAGCAAAGTTCTGTGCAGAGGCTTCTAATAGAGAAGATTTATTAGACAAGCTGCTCAGGATTAGTAATAGTTCATACAAACTGTCAAATACATGTTTAAAATAATATGTTTTCTATCGATTCACGCAATAGATTACGCAAAGAGGCTGTTCCAACGTTTCCTGCACAGGACGGCTCATATTCAAATTATGTAGATGATCATATTTCTTGTAGTCGCTATAATGAGAGTAAGTCTCAAAACAAAATAATAAAAAATAATTTTTTTCTAAATTTACATTTTACTGCACTTTTATCTTCAATTTAACAATTTTCAAAGTTAAGTAAACATAATTTTTCTGTTCTGAAAAATACTTGTCTTCTGGTTTACGTAGATCATTTAAGACAAAAAAAAAATCATAATAAATTATTTGTCCACTAAACTTCAAACGTCAAATTTTAAATTTAAAAAAATTCCAAAAAAATATAATTATCGCTAATAACAAAAAAAGTAAGTAAATAAATAAAAATGTTTTGTAGTGCAATAATATATATTTTAAACTCTTTTTTTTAAAGTGTCCAAAGAAGTAAATCGAATTTTCACACTGTATGTTAGTAGCAGTAAATGATAGTACATAATACATGTTGAATTAACCATTTATAACTGTATAATGAATTATTACTTATGTAATAATTCATTATACAGTTATAAATAATGTGGATAGATATAACGTAAACTTGCATGTGGAATAACTACGCTTTCACGCGCAAATAAAAAATTCTTATTCCGGTCCTGATCACCGATTCTGTAAATTCTATTGGATGCGCTATCGCACTCACATTTGGAGGTCATACAGAATCTGTCTCTTCAATTCAGATTTCTCGAATTTTTACGTTTTCCTTTCGAATTTTTTATGAATTCCGAGGGGTTTTCGATGCTTTCATTTTTTCTTAAATTTGACGAGCTTACGGGGCCCGTCTAGGGGACAGGGACCCCCGGGTTGGTTAAAACGAGTTTTCGACTCTTGCTTTGTCTCCATTTTTGCGTGTCTCGACTGTTTTTTTTTTCGTTAAATTTCATTTTTTTATTCTCTCTCGTCTAGAACAATCTCAATTTCTCGGTTTTTTTCACGTTTCTCCCCCGAATTTTATATATAGCATTACGGCCTATTTTCAATTTTTTTTTAAATAACGCCTCCAAGGATGCCAGACGACTTCAGAACACTCACTGAAAAAACCCAAATAATATTAATTGAAACTGAATTGTGTTATAGAGAAATAAGAAAAGAATTATACATTATAAATGTATAGGAGAGGGTTGGACTTACCTACTATTTGCCATACAATCTCTAAAGCATATTAATTAGTGCACTGATAATTATTAATACTGTAACCTCTATGTTGGGTTAGCGTGGAAACACGTCACGTAGACAAACAAACTTTATTGTCACTCTTGATTATACAAGAAATATTCTGCAAACAAATTTCACAACTGCTGTCAACACTTTACTTTGACGTTTCTCAATCGCCTTCGACTGTTCAATATAAACTAACTGTGTCAGCAAAAGCAATCCGCCTATATAGATTTTTAGGATTCTTCAAGTTTCCGCAGCATCGAGAACGTGTCGAGGATAAAATAGAATATAGCTTGGACTATTCTAGATATCGTCGATAAAGGTATTACAAAAATTATAATTTCTAACACAAATAGGAACCTAATTAACAAACTGAAAAGGTAGGTGAGCTTCCGTAACAATATTTTGCTGCAGAAAATTATTATTATCTTTAAAATCTTTAGAAACTTTTAGTATTCTTTTCAAATAATTCTATAAATATATTTTCTTAATATATTTCAAAATTTTATAACGTGCAACTAATAGCAGGTTTACCATTTTCTATGTTTACTAATGTAGTATGCTTTAGGCGCAATACACATCAGAGCTATACGATTCATAACATACAATAAAATTAATACCAATGTACGAGAAAAACGTTCTTTTCATTGACTCTATTGCTCTAGTGCTCATTGATACTATGGATAATAATTGTTAAATGAATAAAGTAAATCGTATTTCGTTCATTCCCTCATACCACCCTAGTATACTTAATAATTTTATTAATAGTTATTTTTAAAACAATACTATGATATGTACATTCTTGGACGTTCATAACGTACCGACCTAAAATGGACTTAAAATCGACGTTCTCTGGATATTATGTGTTATGTGAGGTAGAATCAATTGGTAATTGATATTGATGGCAATCTGCAATGATTGTTTCTCATTTCGACACCAAATGCAAGAAAGACCGGTCGTTCTGTATTACAAATAAGAAATCTGGAGACAGCGTCTTATTGAATACATCACCTTAAGCCCTCAGAAGACGGTCCATAACAAATTCTTCATCAACTATCGACAGAAGAAATGCACTTGTTCAACGTGCGGAAACAAACACCTTTTATAAAATTCCACAGAAGAGAGGTTAGTTTTTAAACCAACAAGAAATACATACTGCCTATTCTGCAGCTACGATGCAAATACTGGCGCAGACTTGGTAACAGTGAAGCGGTTGGGTGATCGACAGCCTTCTTATGTAGCAGAGACATAAATTGAGAAATCAATGGTCAACAGGATTACTGTATCAGAATGTATACTTACAAAGAGGAAAATCAATGCCATGACATCGGTATCTTTGTCGGAGCAAACATGGATTCTTCCCTTCCCATGCATATTTGTGGGAATGGCAATTGGAATATTAATATTTGTATTAACAAGTAAGTAATTATTTAAATTAGTGATTATCACTTACTCATAAATTTGTTTATCTGTCCTTGGTATTAAAGTATCATTTTATCTACCCTTGCGATTAAAGTAATAAACTGAGGGAAATCGACCAATAAAAAGTTATGCTTTTTTTGCAAGATAATCTGCATTATCGTTGGCATATTTCTTGTTAGCATTGGAATAAACATTATTTTACTACCATAAGTCGGTGTTTTGCTAAAACAATCGAACACTAAAAGTAATTAGGATAACCTATTGCAGTAGGTAACTGACTTTAGATGAGGGCTACTTATTAGCTATTAAAAATAGAGAATAGAAGGCCTGAAACTGCGTAGCAATCTTCGCAAATCTACGTAAACGCACGATTATATAGCCATAGAGCTATCTCTCTTTCATATTCACTAACATATAAATAAGGAATAAATATTAGCACCTACCTAGTATGGATAATAATAACCAGCAAAATCTTGTGATGTGTATACATTATGTGATGCAAAGAAATATTATATAAAAAATAATAATAAATACATAATGCATGACTGAGTGTGTATATGTAGTACCTATAGTGTTCATTAGTTATCAACGTTAACTTAAAATTTTTGTTGTATATTAAAGAAGTTAAAAGTGAACACCGAGTGTTGGTAGATTCTGTAGGTACCTACTTATCTTAAATTTTACTTGTATCTTTTTTAATGTAAAATGAAAGTTTATGGATTAAGTTGATAACTGAACCTCTATCTAAATGTACACAGTAATGGCAAGAACATCATTTAATAATGGCTATAAAGTCACTTATTTGAAATAGAAAGAAATATTAGCCAGTATTGCTATAGAACTAGTCATCCTACAATGAAAACCTAATATTTGCTGGGGTGAAGAATTACAAAAGCTGCTATAATAATACAAAGGTTACTAGCAAAAGAAACTTTTTAACTGCTAGTAGGTTTCTTTAACAAAATTATTTTTATCATGACAGTAATGTGACTTTTCTGAAGCCTATTTAATGCTGATATTTTGCTGGGAATAATCAATATCAATATCTACTAAAGGCCAAAAGATATTTTCGTCAGCGTACTTTATCTACGATTTTTAGTAGGAATGACAACTTTAGCATATATAAAAAATAATAATTGTATGTCGTTATTATAGTAGGTATCGTATGTATCGTATCGCTCTGGTATGCATTTCGCCTTACGATCTACCATTGGTACCAAGTCACTACCCCAGCATTATATATTCACAGAATATTACAGGAATAATCTTTCTTGGATATTGGAATACTCCTAGAAGATGCTGTCAATATATATATTCCAAAAAGAATATTCTTAGAAAGTGCAAGTGGGACACTTTTAGATAATCTGGGAATAATCTTAATAAATATTAATAGAATAATTGAATATATTTCTGGAATAGTTACAAGATATCAGCAGAATAAAAATCTAGATATTCCTGGATTAATCTAACTATATTATTTTTATGTTATTCAGGTACAGTCCAGAAATATTCTTAGAACATCTACAGCTTTTTAACATGTCTATGAATATTCATTGTAGTTAATTCTGTAACGTATACAGATTTAAATTAGACAAAAGTTCCGCCTTTTCATGGCTCAACATAAACAGATCCAAGATATATGTTGTCATTGCTGAAATATTATGAAAAAACTGAAGACAGCGATTTTAGAAAATGTCACTTACACATTATTTCGCAACAGAAAGGACTAATATTTGGTACAGAGAGATAAGAATATATTTCGTTGAAAGAAAATTCTGAATTCGGTTCTGCAACATTCAATTGTTTTTTTCCTTTTGGGATCTTGTTAGTAACAGATAGAGAAAAAAATTGCAAACAATTTAATATTTAATAGTACTATTTTATTTAAAAAATAATCCAGAAAATTTAAAAAATTAATTGATGGATATTGTATAACCGAAACTAGTGGCCACAGAAATTTTCTATCGACTAAATTGGATTTCTCGTATATTCTTATGCCCCTGTGCCAAGTTTTAACTCTTTCTGTTGTGGAATGGTGGCGCTGGATGGCATTTTTTGAAATTGCTAGTTTCCAGTTTTTTCGCATTTCAGCAATAGCAGCAGATATCTTGGATATGTTTGTTTTATCTTATTGGTCATGAAAAGGTGCAACTTTTTTCTAATTTGAGCCATCCTGTATGTTTTATGGTTTCATAGATGCCAATGGTAAGGCTCAAAAACGCTCTAGATTTGAGTTCATAAAACCCAGGTCATCTGCTTACTTAGATAGATACCTTAGATTACTATATCTCCTGAAAAAGTTGCCACTAATTATTTTAAAATGTTATTATGACATATTAATATAAATCTGCGCCAGAAACTATTTTTATAAATATGTTCTGTCACATCATAGAAAAGTACTTGTAACACGTAGTGACCAGAAGTTTTGTCTAAACGCAATAGATGAACCGTAGCTTAAGATTATGCAATACCTGCAAATTAATTATGACATTCTGTAATTGTATACCAGAATGTAAATATGATTGCTAAGATACAGTAAAAATGCTTAAAATATACCTATACAGATATATGTTTATTCTTTAACGTTTACTATCCTTACAAAATATTATAGATTATTGTAAATCTTCATCTTCAACTGACATCTGAAATATTAAAGAAAAATAACATTAATCTCAAATTTTTAAACTTCATTTTATTTTTTGTATTTTCTGGAAACACTTACCAATAGTATTTTTTTTTCTCAATACAATAAAATATATTCGTGAATTTTGCTGAAAAAAATACACTTAATTTATCCACTAATAAGGTTTGTAAATTTAAAACAAAAGTCACCTCATTTTTACAAGACCTATCCCGGCATGTGCTGCGATTTGCCCTTGGAAATTTAGGCATGTTTAATTATTTAAATATAAACAGAATTAGAAAACTGATTTTTGAAACAAATATGCAGGTACAAGAATGTTAGAAATGTTTATAATTTACATTTTTAATTTATAGACAACATATTGATGAATACTTATCTACTAAATAAAAACCATCAAACTTCTTCGTCAGCACAATTGACATTTGACACAATTCAGCCAGCTCGCTTGCGATTTGCTAGCTACGTCCCACGTGACGTGAAGTTTTAAGGCGCATTATTCAATTCTGTCGAAACGAGTTTTGCATTGTTTAAAATTCAATTAACAAAAAAAGCAAAAGAAAACAAAACCTTGTGTTACTTTTACTCTGTCAAGTAATAAAGCCCAACAAAAATAATTATTGTATACGTCCCTATAAAAAAAAATTAAATTCCTTGATAATCTTAGAAAACTGGTACGAGGCCATAAAGTCTGAAATTATTATTAATTTATATCAGAAAACGTATAAATCAGCCTTCAGATATCTTATTCTTTCGCCTTCTGAATTATTCTATTGTTAACGTAATACTAGGTAAACAGTCGACCCTGACTTCTCTATAAAATTTCTACGAACTATCCAAACTGTATACAACGCGACATCTATCTTAAAATACTTCAAATAAACCCCACTGCTTCCGCGGCTAGTGTATAAATTAGCTCAGTCTGTACTAGAAACCTGTAATAACTACATCAGTGGCACGTAAAGACGTCGTGACGCCCTCCCAGAGAGTCCCGAAAATACTTAGGCGTCCGTTGACGTCACACCACAGCGCTTGCCTGATCCCGCCGGTCTTAACATTGATTATTGCCTACTGTGTGTGTGACTTACGTCAAGCCAGACATGCAGTCGAAATATTCCAAATATTACTATTTATTTATATTATGTGTAGTGTAAATAGTAAAGGGTATGTAAAAAAATATTAAAATCTCAAATAACTGGAATAAAGCCAAGTCAATAATTTTATTAAATTGGATTCGAATAAAATCTAGTGCCCCAAAAATGTACGAAGCAATTAAATATTTTAATTAAACTCCTCTAGCTGTCTTAGGAGATAGGTGTTATTAAGGTGTGCTTTCTCTAAACTAATAGTTGTATTTATCATTCTAATACGAAATATTAAAGTTTTGTGTTATTGACCATTATTAATCTGATAATTAAAAAATGTCCGAGGTATTTCGAAAAAGAGACGCAATCGTAAGAAAGGTGATGACTTATTTTTGCAAGTAAACAGTGTAGCAGAAAAAAAGGTGTTTCGACATGGGGAACTCCTGCAGCAGTGGGCAGGCTCACAAGGATAAAGACAATATGTCCCAAAGATCCGAAGAGTAAGTAAATAATATATTTGCTTTACCTAAAATTTAGTAGGCTTTATTATTGCTATATATGATATATTTTTAAACGTTAATTTCATATCACATTGGAATATATTGAAATATACCGTATTCTAAACATATTATACATTTTTGTAGCATTTTTTTAACTAACGATATATTTCTCTTTGTAAAAAATATATGCTTATATTTAATTAAACAACCGCCTTTTGTTTGTGCCAAAATTTAAAGGAGGTATGTAAATACACGGAATCAAAGCTGCCATATAAGGACCTTGAATTCTATATTTAATTAACAATTTTTATGCCACAGATCAGATATTATTAACCCTTATATCGTTACGCGGCATATCGAGCAGGGTACATTTTTGCATCCCAACTGAAAATGGCGTGATGGGGCATATTTATTCATATTAATTTTTCTCATTTGTATTAAACGACAAACAAATTTAACATACTAGACACTTATTAATTAAAAATTACGTACGCAATAATAAAACTGTAACAATTTATATATGAAACAATTATTTTTGATGGGTATATCGGTACTTTAAAGCAATAGAGATATCTTGAAATCATTATTTAATTAAGATATGTATTTTTTTCTATATATTTTTTTAAAATATCTAAGTAGTAAAAGAAGCATTTAAAATAACAAGAAAAGTAAACTGGTACTTGCATACAACATTATAAAATACATTTTTCTCATTTCTGCGTTTTTCAAAAAATCACACTGTTGCTTTGCTGTTTTGCGTTTTTATTTTGTCAATAATATTTTATCATTACTATTATCCCCATCATTCCATTATTATTATCATCATCACCATCATCATCATTATTTTTATTATTACTCTTTCCCACAGTTTCTGCTGACCACATTATTAGATAAATACAAACTAGAAATATTTTTAATTTAATAAAGATATTACTGTAATAATGTTAATTATGGTTGTAATTCTGTTACTACTATCTACCTACTATTAGTAGTTTCCCATTATTATTATTGTTATAGTTAACTTATAAAATTGTGGACAGTGACTAATCGCTAGCTTGTGGACTAGCGCGACAGGCGAAGCGTGCGAGGAGCAACATTTCATAGGCGTACTAAATTTGAATGCGATCAGATATAAAAAATATACAAAAATAATTGCATTACATAATATCCATTATTTTTAGAGTAGAAACCCGGCTTATGCGGCCACAAGATGTTGAATATTTATACATTTCATATAGGTAATTGTTTTACACGAATGTTATTATAATCACTAAATTAGTACGAATTATGTCAGAATCATAACAAACTTCACTATCACGGTATGTTCACTATATATTAAAATAACTACACGTTCCATCTAAAAATGCTTCTCTTTTACTTCGAACGTTACCATCCTGCCAAACTTTTGATACCGTATAACCTTCGATTACCCATGTTTCATCCAGGTAATATATCTTTTTGCCCGATGCACGAAATTCTCTTAGTTCTTCTAAATATTCTCTTCGCCATACTACAATTTCATCTTTTCCAACGAGCATACTTTTACAATTTCATTTTAAAAACCGAAAATTCATGTCATGCATTGTTCTTCTAAGAACTTTGTCAGATAATTGAGGTATGTCCTCATCTTCAGCTATCGTAGCTTCTTTGGATTTACTTCCACACTCTTTTTATAGCACGATATATGCTAGAAACTGACACTTGTGTTAACGAACTACACATATCAACTGCTGCACTAACACTTATGTTAGAGTTTTGCGCTCGAATTCCTTATACGTATACGTTTTTTATTTATCAATTGTCTGTTACATAGGTTATGTCGATTACTAACAGACCTTTTACTAAAACTGGCACTTTAATCCATTTTTAACTGTTATTTGTTAACTTCACGGTTGCAATAATTTACATTTTTATAATTTAATATAACTATATAAATAACACCCAGAGAATAGCAGCAAATCCCCCAACGTACGTATATTCCAATGGCGTTCTAACCTCGTCAAAGCCATGTACCAACGCTCAGGGTTTATACACACAAGAATATTGTTTTCCACAATGCAATAAACAGAGATAGAATACATCGGGCTTCAGTTTGACTGAGTCTTTATCGTGGTGCCGTAAATGTGAGTATCGTTGTGCATATAAAGCGTCACAGTAATAATGAGATAAATAATGTGTAATTTCTTATAAAAATATTATACGTTTAATAGTAATAGTGTTTTTATATTATCTATTAGTCACTGTCCACAATTTCGGCCGCTGCCTATAGTAATGCCCGCACTTCATTCGCAGATGACGTCATTATCAGGGGCGCACTTAGGACGCTAAATTAATGTTTGTAGAAGCCGAAGTGCAAACCTACAAAATGTTAAAATCAACATCTTATCTTGTAGGTACTGGTAATTTATAATATCCAACATTATTCATATTAAGTTTTATTAGTTTGCAGAACACTTGTACTGGAATAAAACAGAATAACCAACAAGTAAATGTTCAGGTGTTAGGCTGTGGCGTTTGTCGCTAATAATCAATTTCGGTTTCGAAAACGTGTGTTCAATGTACAGAGGTTACTGGTGCATATTTAAAGTATATAAAATTTTTCATGCATGGCACATTTAGTGTGGGTTCAGAAAAATCTACATCTTTGTCATCAAAAAGATCTACTATGCACCATAAAGTTAAGAAGTCTTGGTTTGTTCTGCAAAACGGAATTAATTTTTTCCTTCACACGTTCTGCTCTAGGTCCTTATAACTGGGAAATAACTGAAAAAAAATTACTTACTACGTTATTTACTGAATATCCTGATGTCACAGTTACTTCAAGAGTGCTAAATCTTCGTGAATTATATCGTTAAATATATGTTGAGCATATAAAATAGAAGTAGCATCATTTAAGAGCAGTCACTGTAGAATACTTTTTATGTCGTCAAAATGAACGTGGTAATATGATGTTACTTCTAACTAGATATCTCTTTGCAACTGTTTTGTTTTATTTACGAGTAGTAACCAGCTGTAAGTTTAAACATATTTAAATAAAACTATACTCCTGTGCCTCGATTCTCGAATGCAGTAAAATAAATATGAATGGGAATTCATTCCTCTTAAAAAAATTCCTGAGTATATTATCTATGTGTATGTTTACAATTATTGAAGCTTTAATTCTTTTAGTAAAAACCATGTGAAATAATTCACCAATTTTGTATGGGAAATAACTACAATGATAATAGTCAAGAATACAGATTTATATTTTCTGATGAGAATTTCCGTCACTTTCTGAGGTAATATGTTCCACTAAACTCGAAAATCGAGCCCCTGCAGGTAAATAAATGAGTTTCTTCTGTCGATTAGAATAGTAGATTAAATTTGTTTTAATATGAATAAATTATATTTAAATATTAAGGTCTTCATCAAGTCCGGGCCTGAGATTTGCTAACAAAGTGCGGGTTTTAATTATTAGTGTTATTTTCACATCAATCTATAGCATTTAACTTTAAAATAAGGAATTTAACTTTCTACTGAAGTGAAGTTAAAAAGCATGATTCCAAATACCATGCGGGAAAACATGCATAATGTTATGTAGATACTAATTGACAATAATAAAATTCAGTTACTAATTACCTATAATAAGTATAGCAAACTTTTAAAATTTATATACTACGCTAAAAAATATAGTGAAATATAACACTGCTTGTCTCATAAAGGATAATAATTAATGAAATTTTGAAGTAACAATATATGTAGTTGAATATTACTGAATGAAATGTTCAGTAAAGTAAAATTGAATTATTTTTATATTTTTTGTTCTCTAAAATTGAAAAGTAATGTATAGAAGCCTCAAATAAATCATTTTTTAAAACAGCTACTAAATTTTATTTACGCATATACAAACTTTATGTAAATGAATGGAACTTCAGGTTAACTATCTAAATATTTGGCTTGTTCAGATTTTATCACGCTACTGCTATCCACTAAATAACATTGTAATATCGTACATTTCAATAATTGAAGACAGAATATACTACACAAATCAGTAGTAAATACAGAAGCTAATGAAAGAAATGTTTCTCATGTTCTTTAAACATAAAACAGTACATTTAAACGCAATCTTGTATTGCTTGCACTTGTTTTACGACCAAACTTATAATATTATAAATTAAGTTATTGCCACAAAACAGAATTTGTTTTTCTTTGAACGAAATTTGAACGAACGATACGATATCCATATGTCATCGATGAAAATTACCAGCCAGAAAAATAATAAAAACAATTAATTGTACTTGGTGACTATGTATAAGCATAAATCAATATCGTACCCATTTCCTGAAGAGTAAATTTTGTCCCAAGACAGATTTATTTAAACTTTGTCCCCTACGGAAGTGGGAATACTGGGTATCCCGAAATTTAGGCAACAATATTTATCCAGTCTTCTTTGCTAAAAAAAGATTACTTTTTCTTCATATAAACGTGGATTTAAAAATTCTTTCAAATGATCGCTCTTCACGATGGGCCATCATAGTATTCCACTGCTATGGGCCATCGTGTAGAGAGCGCAAGTGCCTATAGCATGGCGTATGATGGCCAAAAGGCCCTATTCGTGCTGACTCGTTATAATAGGCCATCGAATGCTTTGATCATTCAGTAAAATCATACTCGGTGTAGTCATTTCCCTTTAGGCCCCTTTTCACGATGGACCATCATGCTGGTCCACTATACTGGGTTGAATGCGTCGATCATTACCGGTTATTGTTGTTGTCTCCACACTGTGTCATCATTCAATTTAATTACGCTCGGTCTAGTAATTTTTCTTTGATGTGTGCTCGAAAAACCGCCATACATGATACGATTCTAGGCAACAATGTTCTCTACACGATGACCCATTGCAGTGGGCCAGCATGATGACCCACCTTGAAGAGAGACCTTAAGAGGGTTTAAGGGACCCCTCCTATTTTTTTTTAATATCTCCGAAACCATTTGTGGTAAATTTATGAAATTTGGTAACTGGCTTAATTCTTGCGTGCTCTGTCCGCCATTGTAAACAAAATTTACAAATGCAAAAAAGTGTAAAGAAACAAAAAGTGAAGATAATGCAATTGCGCATATCATAAACTATTTTATTTGTAATATTAAACAGGATGATATTTTTTATGGCAAAAAATGATCGATGATACTCACACCTTCGCCACTGATAAATTTCTAAATTTTTTGTTTCATATCTACAATCATACTAAATATGCACACCAAATTTAGCTAAATTATCTTAAGCGGTTTAAAAAATCTGATTATTATCTGATAAAACCTGATTTTTTTTTTAATTTTTGACACGCTATAACTGAACAATGGCTACCCTAAGACCCCACATTAATATAACAAAAAACCCTTATTTTTGGCCGCAGAATACGCATTTGGATTTTTTACCTCTGCTTAATAAACACCCTGTGCATCTGATCTGTTCATTAAGGCGCTAAATTCATTTTTGTTTTTCACAACCAGCTAGAATAGAACATATTTACAATCTCGATTCCCTATTGTTAACCCTCGTAACATTATTTTTAAATGATTTTTACTCAAAAATAGACCATTTTAATAGAATAGAAAATTCATATAGATGGCGCTGAGGATCAGTTTTAAAATATTTTATTTATTTGTTTGTTTGTTTGTTTGTTTGTTTGTTTGTTTGATTGCTTGCTTGCTTGTTTGTTTGTGGTTGCTTGCTTGCGTGCGTGCCTGCGTGCCTGCCTGCCTACCTGCCCGGTTGGTTGGTTGTTTGTTTTTTTTGTTTATTTATTTATAAAGTTGCATAGTTTTATTACTGTCAAATTGTAAAAACAAAGTCTACTACTGATTTTTTAATTTCTTCTAATAAACGCTATTAAAATCTTGTTTTAATTAATGCATATTTTCTTGAAAGCCTTACATTTTTTTAAATTTAACAAGAGTAAAAGTATTGTAAGTTAAATTCTGCGTGGGATATTATCATTTTTTTAAAATTCGATCAATGGAAAGAAAGTTTGGTATAATTTAAAGAGTGACTGACCCTCAATGAACACCTTGTAGTGTTTCAATTTACTTGAACTTATAGTCCCAGAATAGAAGACCAATAACAAACGTAAATTATGTTTTTGAATGAAATGTAAATGAAGTAGCACAAATGGTACCGATGAATCTACAACTAAAAAGAATACATTTGCATAAAAATGACCTTAGTACAATGTTCACCCCTTAGGAGATAGAGCCCTTCAGTTTCAAAAAAAATGTGGAATTTAAAAACCAACAAAAATATACTTAAGTCAAATTTTACACAAATTTTCTACCAATGCATGTCTCAACAACTTTTCGAAAATTTTTGCCCCTTGGAGTGTGTTGAAATGAGCATCCCCTAATTTATTTATTTGATAAAAATTGAGTATTCAAAAATGCGTATCAGATGGCCTGGTTTATTTTAAAACGTTGACTTCTCTTACTTTTCCGCTTTAAAACTAACCGTTTATTAACAGAAAAATTAAATTCATTATCATTCGCATTATAACTCACACGATTGCTATTAATAGTAGGCGACTGTCATGCTAGTTTTTGTCATTATACCTTTTGTGACTTGCTAGGGCTTCTTTAAATGTGCTTCTTTAAAAATTTATTGTTTACAAAACAATTATAATGACGAATATGTTGACATGCTGCAAGTATATTTTGAATGTCACAAATACTGTGCCGCAGCAAAAAAAAAACAAAATATCTAAGGACAAAAATTAGCGTAAATAAGCTACTGGCCACTCAAACTTACACAGAGATTTTTAGGCAAAATTTAAAGTTCAATATTTTCAGCAGGAATGCAAATTTTTGAACGCGGCTTGCAAATTTTAAGAGCTAGTTTTTTTCGGATTAAGCTGCATGACGTATATTTATCGTAGGACCATATTATGGTGGCATATTTATTATATGCGGGGTGATCAATGAAGTCATGCAAAAAATCAAAAAGTTTGTATGAGTGAAATTTCCGCAAAAAAATTTTTTGGTCGTTGCAATATGGTTCGTTACTAAGGTAACATCAATATCTGTCGACGTTTTTGTCAGTTTTTGGATTAAGGCCCTTAGGCCTTGTACACACTACTCAACATACATTTGGGTGGCAACATTTTTAAAATGCTATTACTTGACATTGGATTGACGGTTCTTGATGATTTTTGCAGATTTGGAATCCTTATTTCACGTAAATTTTCTATGGTCTAAGCATTTTATTTGAAGGTTGAAATTTACACATAATACGATAATAAACACAAACGAAGCGACAAGAACAAGTTTATTACATTATATTGTACAATATACAAAATTGGTTAACAACGGCCAGAAGTCAATTCTTAAAAAAATTATAATTCTAAACCTAATTTAACATTAAGATACATCAATAAAAAAAGAGAAACTAATATTTTGTTGGTCATTCTTCTCGACGTATTACTTCCCGACATCGATTTGGTAGGGTATCCACAAGATTATTTATAAAATTTTGTGGAATATTCTCCTATTCTTCACGAATCGCCTCACTAAGCGTTTCTAAGTTTTGAGGGGGTACATCATGCGATCTTACTTAAAGTTTTAAATAAGACCAAACGTGTTCGATGGCATTAAGATCAGGAGACTTTGCAGGCCAGTCCATCCTATTGATGTTCTGTGCCTGCAAAAATTTTGTGATCCTTCGCGCTCTGTGAGGTCAAGCGTTGTCATCCACCAATAGAAATTCTGGACGTAATTTCGACAAAAAGGAACAACAATAAGTTCCAAAATTTCCTCCTGACAAACAGTAGCGTTAACGGTTTGGTTGGTAATGAATAGCTCGGTTTTACCATTTCTTATGATACCTCCCCACACTGTAACACCTCCGCCACCAAATGCCTCTTGGGCCATATTTTCCTCCAAATAACACTGATTTGGCCTTCTTCAAACTAGCATTCTGCCATCGGAGTGAAACAAATTAAATCTTGTTTCGTCAGTAAATAAACAAAGGCTACACTCTACATTACCCCAATTCGCATACCAATTTGCCCATGACGTGTCTATTCGCTCTATAGTGTTGTAATAACCGCTCAAAGTTTGTTCTGCAACGGGCTCTATAATTTGGTATTATGTTATGCTTTAAAAAAAAAATTCTCACCTCAAGTTGTTTTTATTTAATGTTCTTCTCACTGTTCTGTCCGAAACTCTCACCCCAGTTTGCTGTCTTAAAGAGTCATTTAGTTTTCTAGAGTTCTTTGTTCTATTCTGCATAGTTTCTCTCATTAAAATTCTTTCGGTTCTTTGGTTTATTTTTTGTATATCTGCCCCCATGCCCATAATTATGATCACCGGTAGTTTCGACGCGACGGTTCAAATTATAAATTGTCTTTCGCCTGACATTGTAAATGTGCGCAATTTGCTCTTTTGACATTCCTTCGTTGAGAAGTCGAATGCAATTTTCCCTTTCTGCCGTGCACATTGAAATGTGTCAAATTATTTCTAAAATAATGGACGCGTCGCGTAGAAATTACACCCGTAAAACTGAATGATTCTTTGAGACAACAAACTAGGGTTTGATTTTCGGACAGAACAGTGAGAAGAGCATTAAATAAAAACAACTTGAGGTGAGAATTTATTTCTACAAAAACTTAAATAATGCCAAACCTTTGAACGCGTCCTACCCTACGTTTTTATTATCGACCCGGTATAATGTGTAAATTTCATCCTTTAAATAAAATGGTTAGACCATAAATCTACGTGAAATAAGGATTCCAAATCTGCAAAAATCATCAAGAACCGTCAAACCAATGTCAAGTAATAGCATTTTAAAAATGTTGCTACCCAAATTTTATGTTGAGTAGTGCGTACAAGGCCTAAGAGCCTTAATCCAAAAACTGACAAAAATGTCTAGATATATTGATGTTACCTTAGTAACGAACCATATTTCAACGACCCAAAAAAATGTTTTGCGGAAATTTAACTCAACTTTTTGATGTTTTACATATAATAAACCTATGGCCCTACGATAAATATACGTCATGCAGCTTAATCCCAAAAAAAACTAGCTCTTAAAATTTGTAAACCGCGTTCAAAAAATTGCATTCCTGTTGAACATATTTGAGCTTTAAATTTTGCCTAAAAATCTATATGTGTAAGTTCGAGTGGCCAGCAGCTTATTTCTTAGTTGCAATCGTGTGAGTTGTAATGCAAATGATAACGAATTTAATTTTTTTGTTAAATAGTTGTAAAGTAAAAAAGTAAAAGAGGTAAAAGTTTTAAACTAAAGCAGGCGATCCGATATGTATTTTTTAATACTTAATAAATAATAAAAAAATAACTAAGGGAATGCTTATTTCAACCCATTCCTAAGGGCAGAAATTTTCGGTAAAACTGTTGAAAAGTTGCACATGCATTAGTAGAGAATTTGACTTTTATACATTTTTTAGTCTTTAGTCAAATTACAGCCGTTATTTCATACTAAAAACTTTGAAAGCCTCTATCTTTTAAAGGATGAACATTTTTATAGTATTTTTTATGCAAAGGTATTCTTTTTAGCAGTAGATTCACTGGTACCATTTGCGCTACTTCCTTTGAAAATACCCGTATATTAGTTATATTACTGTACAAATAAAAATATCGTATTTACTTTGTCGGTATTACTCTCTTACAACCACGTTTTTTTACGCCAGGCACTTCGACGTAAGTGTCCCTTTTTGCTGCGACGTGGGTCAGATGCAGGTGGAACCATGGTAAATCACATAAGTCACTAGACACATTTGTTCTTTTATATTTGCTTCCCTCCATTTACTAGTCACGTGAATCTGACAAAAAAACTTAATGCATAGATGTGCGACAATATTTTTTTAAGAGATAATACGAGACTAAATTTTAATTTATTTTTAAAAGTAAAGTACTCAAGGCCGTTCATAGGATGTTTACCGTCCGAGCCGACTCCATTTTGCCACCTTTCTGCATTATTTTACTATAAAATCCTATTTTCTTAATAATAAACGAAATAAATAAAAAATACGAACTAGGTATTAAGTACATAAATATATGTCTTTTATTATTTTTATATTGATTATCACAAACATAATTAAATTTTAATATAAAATATAAATACTCTTACTCAATAATGAAAACAACTTAACTGATAATCTAACTAATATTTCAAAGCGTACCTGTTAGCTTTTATAAATAGTAAAAATACCTTTACACAAAGAGTTGAACAACATTAAACATATGTTTCACAAACAGAAATATACAACGTACAAACTTACATGTGAATAGAAAAAAAAATAACTAAAGAAACAATTTATAAATAACGAAAATAGTGGGTAACACCACCTAACTCTAAGGTTATCAAAAATTTCGAAGATAAGAAGTTTTGGCTTTTACTACAAAATAAATGTTAAGCATTATTAATAGATTCGCGCGGCGCGACAGACTGTACCTATTCGTAATCCTAAAATATGATAAAATAATATACCTATTTTACCTAATTCTAATGCCGTCCTTTTAAGTCCGAGTCCGACTCTGTCGAGCGAGTCTCATTTTTTACTCCAACCCAGATAATTTATTGCTTCTAAGCACACGCCCACCGATCAAAGAGTCCCCCTTCCGCGACCGGACCGGTACAATGTGTCTACAGTTGTTCACTCTTAAGATTTCATATGTTTTAGTCGAAAGTCGAAAGAGTCAAAGCAAGTTGACTAAAGCCCTGGGTGGACTGTGACAATATATATTTTTTCGATTCTGAAATATGTGTGTCATGTTTATGAATATGTTTGGAGAGCTACTTCGATTTTTGGGGCCCCAAATCCTTCCCTTAACTTCCCCCATGCTAGGTGGACTGTGACTCCATGCTATTACTTATGAAACACTCTCTATTAAGGTTTCACAAAACTTGATAATTCAAAATTAAGTAGATTAGTTTCTCCGTAAACGAAACTATGACATTTGTTGTAAACTATGATGCGACGCGGTAGATCAGCGTCAAGAAAATAAAATGCTCCAATGCCACTTGACAATATGCAGTACCATGAGCGTCACTTAACTCTTCATTTTTTGATAAAATATAAAATAAAGGTTGCTGAATTGTGCCAGATTTGTGCTACATTGTGCTGTAAAAATTCAAAGAAAAATCATAACCATTTTCCTAGAAAATCAAAAATTTGTATTTTGCACCTCGTGAAAATCGTATTTTCCTTTATTGTCCTATATTGTTTTAGTTGTTCCGAACATTGTGCCTTTTAAAGAAATTTGATATCTGCCTTCGGAAAATCAAAAAAAAAACGGTATTTCCTAGCCCCTAGCCCGGCAATATTGTGCCGTTTAAAAAAAAAACACCTATATCTACTTTCCTACTATTCCGGAAAATACAAAAAAACCAAATATTTTGACGTGACCTTATTTGTACGGCTGTTCTAAATTGTGTTGGATTTATCCTACATAGTGCGGTTTAAAGAAATTTGATATATATTTATTTCATTCTTCAGAAAATCCGGAAAAAACGGAAATTTTGACATGGTCATAGTGGATCCCACATTTTGCCCGAAAATTAAAAAACATGGTTGTACTCAATTGTACTAGTTGTCTTCAATGTTACACCATTTCAAGAAATTTGATGTCTGTCTCCAGAACCGGAAATTTAAGCGTGAACTTAGCCCCCCGTTTATTTCGGTATAGATATCAAATTTCTTTAAGCGGCACAATGTAGTACAAATCCAGCACAATCGTTATTTTTTATTTTATCAAAAAATGGAGGGCTAAATTTACGCTTAAACTTCGGTTTTTCCGGTATATCTAACGAACGGAGGCAGATACACTCAAGGCAAAAATTCAGACGTCTTACGTCATGACTGACGTTTCGCAATTGTTTTTATTATCAACGTAATTTTCGACATTTGGTCGCGTTAAAAACAATTATTTTTTGCAATTTAGTGCAATATATAATGCAAGCTTTTAGTGTAATATATAGTTTTATTACTCTCAGTTGCAAATATTTTGATTCTTGCCGCGAGTATATCAAATTTCTTTAAACGGCACAATGTTCAGAACAACTAGCACAATTCAACACAACTCGAAAAATGTTAAAAAAAAATGTTGCAAAAGCTAATAATAAAGAATATATGGGTAGATATTGTGGGTGTAATTCAACGCTGATTGGGGCTTTAGTCCGCAGAGTAGTTAGTTTCACACAATATTATTAATACCTAAAAATGTATAAACAACTTGCTTTTTTTATTTTTGAAAAAAATGGGGGGCTTCGTGGAAAACATGATTTTTTTTCTGGGAAGATGACTATTATTTTTCTTTAAATTTTTACGGCACAATGTAGCACGAATCCGTCACAATTCAGCACAACCTTTATTTTTTATTTTATAACAAAATGGTGGGCTTTAACATCGCGTCGTTGCCGTTACCGCTTTATTGAAAATTTGCTAATAATAAGATGTACGTATCAACACAAATCTACCAAATTCAAAAAATTCTGCTCTGCTTAACAAAAAATAAAAAAGCTAGCTAAAATTTGTTAGCATTACTATATTTAACTGAAAAAACAACAAAAGACATAAATTATAGTTTTTTATATCTACAAGCTACTCTAAACTAAATTCCAAAATATGTTTTTTGTTCATTTGGGTATTTCATAACTTGTGAAAATAATGAAGAATTATTAATAGCCAGATTATTTTTTTTTCAATTAATGTGAAACAGTACAGTAATGTATATTTTTTATTTATCTGCTTGTTTTAGTTGTCAGATTTTTGGTTAGGCAAAAATTATTTCAGGGACCTACTTAATCTTTTGGTATTAACGATTAACTTATCATTTATTTTATGTCAAATAAAGAGAACGAAATATAACAATGTTCCACTAATAAATAATTTCAGTAAACATCAATCAACAAGTGTCCATGAAAAGAAATTAGAATTAGTTTCAAAAATGTTATGAACAAAAAAAAACATAAAATCTTTGTAGGGTGCTAAACGATACTATAACTCAATGTTAAGGATAATAAGGTCTGTGACTCAAGTCTTCAGACCAGACCAGGCTACCGCAGCACATGTAAATGTTTAAATTGTTAAATAATTGAAGTTAGGTGATGAATAGGAAAAAGAAAACGTGATTATAATGAAATATAATAAATGTAAAATTAACATACACACCGTTTGTACCTTAATTCATTAACAAAGAAAATAATTATGATTTTTGCAGGAGGTTTTTTTTATTATTTAGTTATGACCGCACACTAAATAAGGACATTGTCAAAATAACAGAACGAATAAACAATTTACGTACCGCTATGGGTTTGTCTCTCCCTTAAGTTTGTATGCTCAAATGAAGACTTTATAAACTCAAATGAAGATTTTAGGAGGTATTTTTGACTTTTAGGCTTTATTACCCGACAGGTTTTATAAGCCGCAAGTACCTTACTTATTATTTATATTTTTCGATGAATGTAATTAAACAATACACAAGGGCAATAATTATTGTCCTCGATTGTACTGTACTGAAATTGAGTATATTCAGTATTGACGTCGTTTCCCAGAATCACTTATTCCGGTAAAATCCTGCGACCTATTTTTCAGAACCTATCCAGACACAACAGGATTAAAGTGAAGTGGGAGAAGTGCGGCTTGAACTAAAAATTAAAATTGAGTTGGCATAGCGACTCAGATTTTTATGCTAAATTATTCGTTGTGATTTTTAATTTGTTAAATTATGCTTATTTATACAAATAAGTAGGTCCAGCATTAAATTTTATAACTAGACAAACTTTTACATGTTTATTTAGAAGGTAATAAAAAACATCTAGAATACTATGAATAAAGTTCGCATGACACGAAAACTTCTTTGTTTGTGGATCATAGATAGATTTTACTTTACCAAAGTTTATTTAAATAATGTCAAATTATAAAAGTTTTTAAGTATAACTATGGACGCCTATCTTAAATATGCATACATTTATAACAAATTCAAATTATATCAAAATATCAATATCTTAAATTATGCTATATCAAAAAATTAGAAGTAATATACCTACTACAATTTAAAATTATTGGGAGGGTAGCTGAAAATGCTACAGTTTATAGACTGCATTGAGCCCCTTGTACTTCCTCTCATTAGGAGATCAATCAACCTTAGCCTGTTAAAGAGAAAAAAGTGGTAACGTTGCTCAGGGGGTGCCTCTAATGTAGGCCATAAAGGCCATCGTTCTCCCAACACGGATGCAGTGCACTCACAGAGTTAATGAACTCTGTGAGTGTACTGCCTTGTCTTCCTGTATACAATCCCTACAAAGAAGTATTTCACACTTCCTCATATAGTAAAGATGTTTTCTTAGCCATAATTGTCCAGTTTGAATAGCTGCCATCAAGTGAAGAATTATCAAAGACATAGACAGATACTTCTTTGGCTATATCTTTGTAAATGTAGTCTAGGAACTTCTTAGCAAATTGACATGTATTTATTTCATCTGTTGTCGTTCTGTGCACAATCCCTACAGAGATGTGTTCGACACGAAGATATGCATAATAAAATTTTCAGTTGTTGTAGTGTTCGTCTTATTCTTAATTCAGTTTTGATATCTTATGAAAACTTAAATCTTTTGTTTCTCGAAAACGGTTGAGCTAATGGATTTGTAACAGGCATACCTTCTCTTTTTAGAATTGAAGATAGTTCAATAGTTTCTTATTAAAAAATTCAAAAGTGTAAAATATAAAAAGACATATTTTTACATCGACAGTACAGTATAACTAGCGTCCCCTAGTCGTGACCTCAATACTGTTCGTAATGGGGAAGTTGCATGAATTTTATATTAATCTGAAATATATTACAGAATAATCTTTCAAACATATTGAAAGATCAGAACATGTGTTGACAATAGTAGTAGTAAGTGTGGGCGGCCTCAGCCTGGCAAGTAGGCCACACATGGGTCCTTTTTGCCTACCCTGACATCCCATCACCCCTACACTATTCTCCCTCGGCCTTCCTTGAACCTACCCGACGCCCTAATGAACGCCAGGATCCTGGTCCATGGTAGGCCCCTCATCTCTTCCCTTTGCAGCTCCTCGGTGCCAAAGATCCTATATCTTAGTCTTCCAAGAGCCGCACAATATCCTAGGAAATGGATAGGGGTATCCTCCCCCTCTCCACATTCCGGACATAAGGGACTTTCCTCTATGCCTATCAAATTCAAATGCCTCCTGAGTCTGCAGTGGCCTGTCAGGACCCCCACCATTTGGTTCAGGGATCCTCGACTAAGGCTCAGCAGCCACTTCGTCCTAGATTTATTAGGCTCATTGAAGAAGTCGTGGGCCTGTCTACATCCCCCGTTCCTTCTCCAATTCCCTCCTAGTGTTTGATAGGCCCATTTATTAAGGGCACTATTCATACTACCTCGCGTAACTCCCAAAAAGGGTTCGGGTCCCTGGCAAGGTGCCCCAGATCCGAGACGAGCTAGCAAGTCAGCCGTCTCATTACCGGGGATTCCCTTATGGCCAGGAACCCAGACCAACTCCACCTCCCGTTGTCTGGCCAGGGACTCCAGGGCATCTCAACACTCTTGAACAAGACTAGATCTCGTCACCGGAGAGCTAAGTGCCCTGAGTGCAGCCTGACTATCAGAGCAGATGAAGATTTTCTCCTCCAAACAATTCCTTACTTCTTCCTTGCCTGCTACCATCAAAATAGCAAAAACCTCCGCCTGGAAAACCGTGGAGTGTGTGCCCAGCGAAAGGCTCTGCCGGATGTCCAGGTTTTCCAGATATGTTCCTGCCCCAGAAAACTTATCCCCTACCCGAGATCCATCTGTATAGCATACCAGAGATCCCGGGGGAAACATGTTTTCTGCCCTCTCCCACTTCTCTCTCGAGGGGAAAACAGTGGTATACCTCCTTCCCAACCTTAGTTTATCCTTTGCTTCAACAACCCTCAGAGCAGACACTGGAATCTCATTCTCCGCCCTTAAGGCTATAGCAGCATGACCCTCCACACGACTTTCTGTCTTCCAACAGCCTGCATCCCTTGTTCTCAGGTAGGTTGCCATCGCCTCCTTTACAATCCATGTTGGGAGGGGTGGCAATCCCAACAAAACTTCCAGAGAGGCCGTTGGGGTTGTCCTCATCGCCCCTGTAATACTTTAGCAAGCCAGCCTTTGGATCCTTGACAACACCTTGGCCAGAGTCACCCGGCCCACACTCGGCCACCAGACCAAGGCCCCATATTATAGCCTCGGCCTGATCACCGCCGTGTACACCCAGTGAAGTACCCTTGGGTTGAGTCCCCAATTCTTGCCTACTACTTTCCTTAGTTGCCAAAAGGTTGCCATTGATTTCCAGGTAACCCGTTCAATCTGTGGCCCCCAAGACAACTTACTGTCCAAGGTTACACCCAAGTATTTTACCTCCTTACCTAGGGTAAGGGTTTTCCCATACATAGTTGGGGCCCTGAAATCTTCTATCTTCCTCCTTTTTGTGAAGAGAATCAACTCAGTCTTGCTTGCATTGACCGAGAGACCCGTCTCATCACACCATCTCTCTACAATCCTACAAGCCCCCTGCATTCTGTCACATACTACGCCCAGAAACCGGCCTACCACTAAAACCACGCCATCGTCGGCGTAGGCTTGAGTGTCCCTGTATCCCTCTTGAGTAAGGCGATTTAGGAGACCATCCATCACCAGGTACCATAGGTGGGGCGAAAGGCTACCTTGCGGGCAGCCACCCCTCACTCCCAGATCCCTATGGCAGTCTCCCATAGTTGCACTAACTCTCCTCTCCTCCAATGCGGATCTCACCCATCTGACCATAGCAGGCGGTGTGCCTCGATCCTGAAGTGAGTCGCATATAGTTTTTGTTCTTGCCTTATCGAAGGCACCTTCAATGTCAAAGAACATGGGCAATGCGACCTCCTTGTACTGAAGAGCCTTCTCTACCTTATGTACAATACTATGTAGCGCTGTCTCCGTGGACCTGCCTCGCCTGTAGGCGTGCTGGTTCACATGGATCGGGTGTCTGATCAACACCCTATCCACGAGGTACCTGTCCACAATCCTTTCCATCGTTTTGAATAGGAAGGATGTGAGACTGATTGCTCTAAACGCCTTTGCCGTTGTGTAGTCTTCCTTCCCAGCTTTTGGGATGAAGACTACCTTGGCCGCCCTCCATGCCAGTGGAACATATCCCATCGCCAGACTGGCCCGAAAAACTCTCACCATGTTTGTTGAGAGAATATCCAGGCCCTTCTGTAACAGCGACGGAAAAACTCCGTCTGGCCCTGCAGCCTTGTAGGGTTCGAACTCGTTCACTGCCCAGATTACTGCCTCGCCGCTGAATATTTCCCCAGCAAGGAGCCAATCCATGCTTAGCATTGGCTCTGCCATAGTAGTCACAGCGACGCACCCTTCACCCGCAAAGTGAGTCTCCAGCAAGAGATCTAAAAATTCTTCGCTGGAGGTGGTCCACGTCCCATCCCCCCTTTTTAATGAGCCTATCTTCTCCCTTTTATCATAACTTAAGATTTTCATCAGTCTAGCCGTTTCCGGCAGTGACTCTAGCTCGCTACAATATGCCTTCCAGCCAGACCGTTTACTACGTCTTAATTCCTTCTTAAAATCTCTCCTTACCACCTTGTAGTCTTCCCAGGAGGTTCCATCCCCTCCCCTGACGGCTCGGTTGAGTGTGCGCCTGGCCGACCAGCGGAGGTCTTCTAGTGACCTATTCCACCAGCGGACCTTGCGCTCTCCAACCGCCTTGAGAGGGCAGGCTTCCTCATATGCTGAGATGATGAACTACTTAGGTGCTCTACTTCATCATCTAACTGCCTATGAGAGATAATCCGTTCGTCCTGGTTGCTCTGTCTCACAGAACTCCCCAGACTATTACGATATATCTCCCAATTAGTTGCTCTCGGATTTCTTCGGAGGGTTGCTGTCTTTAGATCAGATCTCATCTCGAATCCAATCATCCTGTGATCGGACATCGAGATATAGTCCGTCACCCTCCATCCAGAGATACATTCACTCAAATTCTGTGAAACCAACGTAACGTCAATCACCTCCTTTCGGATACGATTCACAAACGTCGGTTCCCTTCCTCTATTCATAACCGATCCGTTGTTGCTATATATTCCAGTAACGCCTCCCCTCGGGAGTTAATATCCCCGCTACCCCATATTGTGTGGTGTGAGTTTGCGTCACACCCAATCACTACAGACAGACCTATATCCCTAACAAAATCTACTATACTTTCTAACTCTCTGGTAGGTGGTAGTCTTTCATTATCATATGGGAGGTATATGCTACTAACCACAACCTTACATCTAATTCCACTCACCTTATACTCGAGGATGGGACCGCCGTAGCATCCCTGGTCCCCAGTTGTGGTAGTGGCACCATCTGGAGTTCACCTTCCTCGCCAACTATCAGCTGATAGCCCGTGCCTTCCAGCCCCACTACTTTATTCCTGTAAACATAAGGCTCCTGAATTAAAATCAATACTCCAGTCTTACCAGTCAGTAACTTTACCAGTTCCCCAGTAGCCGACTGACTGTGCTGAAGATTAATTTGTCTTACCTGCAATGTATCCATTTTGAGGACTAATGGTGCAGGGGGGTATTCACTTTTCCCTCCCGGCTGGCCTGGGCTCTCCTGGCGCCTTGGGTGCCTGGCGTGCCACTCCACTCCAAGCCGGTACTCGGCGAACCGCCAACGTAACCAGCTCAAAGTAGAGCACCCACCCGGCCTCCTCTAGGTGCCTGGATATGTCCTGGCCTATCATAAAGGATGTGTCGACAATAATAATAATTAAAATATTAACATTAATAAATTGCCATAGAATGTCAACAAAACCACGTGATCGAAACACAGTGTCATTGATGTGACGTCAAATGTCAGTACGCCATCTTGCTTATGTTTTCACAAACATACAACGTAGAAATGCTGGAGAGTTTTACGTTTCTTGACTTTCTTGTTTCGTCGCGATTCATTACCATCCACCACATTTTTCTTGTCTTTTCAATTTTTGGCACGGAGACAATTTTTTTATTAGGCAGCTTATAGGAAGTATTTGTACATAATCGCACAATGCAATATTTCATCCATTTCCCAGGTATTAATACATTTTCTGTACTCATTTTACAATTTTCAACCAGTCTCTGTTTAACACAATAACACTTAATAAATGTCACAATGTCACAAACGACAAACAAACTTCATGAACTCTTCTGTTTAAAACACAAATTACTGAACTATTAATTTAAATGTATGCACTCGTACCTCGTATTGCGACTGCGTTGTTCAAAAGCACATATCAATGTTTTGTGGTCCAAAGCACACTAAGCACAGATTATAAAGGACCTGTGCAACTGGCGGTTGACGTCACAGGTTTTCAATATGAGGGCCACCGTTTTGTAGGGGCGTGGCCAGACTAAAACTTTAAATACTGTTTGGGGCTTATTTTTCCACGAAATTGTCTGGCACAAACGCCATTTCGATTAAAATAATACATTCTTTCATCTCCACGTATTTGAAAAAATCATACAATTTCCCCATTGCCACCTCAAAAAACATAAGACTACAAATTTTCAAAACAATCGGTTGATACGTTGTTAAAATATAGATAAAAATCGAAAACATTTTTTCGACTTTAACACCCTGTAGAATGAAACGGAGCAACAATTGAATAAGACGTGTTGGGCTCAATCGCTTTATTTTGATGTTAACAATATGCCCTTAAGCTGTGTACCATTATTAATGACTCACCCTGTATATGATTTGGTATCAAAACTTTTGTATGTGTATTTGCCGTTATTTCTTTAAATATTCAAATGGAGAAAAAATAAATTTGCCAAATACAGATACATACACAGAACATTGTTTCTGTCCACCCTCATGCTACCATTTTGGTTAACGCCGAGGCAAATTTAATTAATTGCATTAAAGAGACCTTGTTGCTGGAAATCTAACGTTGCCGAAGGATATGTAAAGAAATCGTTTACAAATAAAGTAGAAAATAGACGTAGCAGATACAATATTTAGAGGGCGAAGGGACAAAGAGAAATTTGCTAATAATGTTACTAAGAAAAAATAATTATCATAAAATATATTTAATATATGGAATACGTTCAATAAATGTTATATTTACTTATACTAAATAGCGAATTTTTTATATGAGCTGGTTTGTCTGCTTTAACTGTAGATATAAAATATAGATTTTTCTTATACGCTTCCAAAAATATCAATTTTACAGACTCATTTGATCTCTATTTCTAAAATGAGTCTTTTTCGGAGTCAATTCCAAAAAGTTACAATTACAACTTTATTTTATTGTCTGAAGCTATTTATTTGTGGCATAATTTTAGTTTACATTTAATACTTTTACTACTATTTTGAGAACGAAAACAGAGAGTTTTTCGAAACGTCAATAATGCGGAAGTGCGCGATAGTGATGTGATTTTTGTTATTTTTTACTTATCTGCTTTTTTTCAGTGTGAGATTTTTTGGTTAGGCAAACTTAGTTTCAAAAATAACCCTTGACTGATCCGTTTGGCGCAAGGACTTATTTAATTAATCTTTATTTTTTCAGAAGTGCAACAAAAATCCGATAAAACTAAATAAAAAAAATACAATTTTATTTTATTTATACAAAATAAGTGTCAATAGTTATTTTGTGTTTACATTAAACGATCTAGTTATGGTGGCATGGTAACTTGGTAATTAAACTCCGAACTCATTATTTTTGAGGAATATTTGCTCTGATCAGATTAATCATACATAATAAGAGATTTTAATATATATTTATGAGATTTTATATTAAAAAAAATGTTTGTAATATGTACGTGCTTTTGCAATAAATCGTATAATTAATTTTTAAGAGTGCCATTATTATTGCAAACGATTGTACCTGTACAATTTTTTTGCGGACTCATTCGATTTGTTCGAAAAAATTGTATTTTAGGTACCACAAGTACCTAAAATACAATTAAAAATAACTATTTTTGTATATGCTCCCAATGTTACGGACTCATTCGAGTGCCTAAAATAAGTCTATTTAGGGCGTTATCAAAAAAAGTTGCAATAATAATAAGTAAACGTCATTAGTTTGTGTTTACATTCAAGATTAGTTAGTATGGTAAGTAAAATCCGAAGTCCAACAATTTCGAAAAATATTTGCTCTGATCACATTAATCGTGGGTACATAGTAAGAGGTAACTACTCCCGTACCTACCTTTTGTAAGCGAACTGAAATGCAGTATTTTAAGATCTGAAATTGGGCCGAATAAGTATACATTGCCTTCAGAAAAATAAATTTCGATATATTTAAAAAAAATTTAAATGTTATACTTAAAAACTTCCGGAACTATATACAGGATGTTATATCATACAATAAGTCATTCACATATCTTACTGTTTGTGGTAGAATTTTAGAATAGTTTTATATCATTATAGATACAAAATCCAGTGTATTGTTAGAACTGACGCATATATGCTAATCAATGAATGACCGAAAAGGGGGTGTAGCGTGCATTGAGGGGTGGAAATTTTTCGATGCGGGAATCTGATGGGGATAGTTAGGACGTAAATATATTAAAATTCCCTGCCCTGCTTCAGGGGGGAAGGGGGGTTGAAAGGTCCCTTTTTTTGGTTTTTTGCTTATACCCCGAAAACGATGGGTTGCAGCGAAAAATGAGATACAATAAAATTTTCTATTAGAGCAGTTTCACTAATTTGTTTGCTACGATGCACCGTTTCAGATATATCTTCTCTCAAAAATCGGTAATTAAAAAAAAATTAACACATTTTTTTTATCATAATTCTCTTGGTAATTCTTTGGTCGCTTGTTTTACACAAAAGTACTATAAGAGAATGTTTTAGAGCAATAAATTTTATTCAAGAATATATACAAATATGCTACTTTATCTGCAATGGGGCAGAAGTTACAGTAATTTGAATATTTTGGTTAAAAGAAACGATTTTTCAGAGAACTTCCTAAAATTCAAGAATACTCGTTATCTTCGATATTACAAAGTTTAGAAGCTAATATATTGCACATTCATATTAGGCTAAATAGGCAACAATTTACGAATTTTCAAGATAATTGTGAAAAATTTTAAACCTAAAGAGAAGGCGAATGTGTAACAAATGTGTACATTTTATTTTTATAAAAATTAATAAAAAGAAAACGTAGCAAATGAAAAATCTTAACAAAACAAAATGAACTGGGTCTGTTTCTCTTGAACCGGGAGGGTTGTGCTTCTGGCTGCAGCATCAGTACCGATCGCAACACGAATTGTCAATCACTCTTGCTTTCTTAGCAGGGGCAACGTACCATTTCAGCATGCATATTCGCCCAGCTTTCTCAACATCAACATGCGAGGAAGAGGAGTTATGAAACGCTTCAACTGCTCTTTTTACATCAAGATGTTTTTGGTTTTTATAAAATCAAGTTAACTCTTCCGGAATGTTGCGGTAGTAGAAATCGCAGCCAGTAAATGCGTATAAGAATAAAATATCTTTGAGTCTCCGCTATAACATTTAATGGGTGGAGTAAACGTTGGTTTGTACTTTTCCTCTGTCAGATTTTATGAACAGGATGTTATGGTCGAGTGACGTTTTTGCTGTAAGTACATAATGAGGTCTTGTCCTATAATAGCCACATTGGTTGGTGTTTCACTTACGTACTGGTGGATAGCGGTGCTTACAATCAACACATGAGTATTATGTGATGATTGACATGTTGTGGTGTCGTTTTCTAGGAGTTTTAGAGTTCAATAGACAAATCAGCCTCTCTTGGTTCTGGTGGTTGGAGAGAAATAATTCTTAAATCACTGAAATTTCAGTTTCCCGATTCAAGTTGATGTCGACGCACTTTTTCATCCGATAGCGTCTTTCCTGTTCTACCGATATAATGCAGTTGGGAGAGCTGCTATATCCATCTTCTGCCTTATGCTTCTATATGTTAGTCGTGGAAACTGAAGATCCTCCTTGCCAGATGACCTTATCTGAAAGGAAGCCTTTATCAATTACCTTTCGCTTATTAATTTAAACAGCTTATAAAGTACGGATTTTTTTTGTTTTCCTCATACCACCCTCATTGAATAAGGCCAAGGGAAATGGAGCCAATTGTTACTGCAAATAATTCTTCAATTGGAAAAGCAGGAGATTATCTACTACAACGTTTTCATCGCGGAGCTTGATAGACGAACTGACAAAGGAAATTAAGGAGTGCTTTCTCTATAAATCGTTTGTTGGAATCTCGGAAACAGTTCATTTTAGCAAAAAAGTGTATGGAATCAATCTTATAGAAAATTGTATAGACTCTCATTTACTTTTCGCTTTTCGGGGGGACTTTTAATATTTTTACGACCTAACTACCCTTGAAATATTCCGGCAAAGAAGTATTTCCCCCCCCTTCAATGCACGCTACAACTCCTTCGTTGAATTGAATTGAATTCCATATTCTTTAAGTTGCCTCATTTATGTTCTTCAATACATCCTGTCATTTATTATGTTAACAAAGCTCCCATCTGAGGAAATCCACAGTCAATTAACTACAACTGAAGCGCTTATAGGTACACAATATGCATAAAGCAGACAACTTTCCATAGACATTTGCAATTTAGCACGACTAAACATTATAATATGTTAAATATATTGCTTATCCTGGAATTATGTTTCGGTTGAATTGCTGCACAGAAAAAAATATTCAGATAAATATTTGTGTCCCTCACTCTTATTGAAAATATTTAATCATGTTATCAGTTATCTACCGGTGTGCATTCAATGTATTATATATTACACAACTGATAATGTATATTTATTAATTTAAGTGTTTGTTTATAAAGCTCTTTTATCTTAACAATGAACATTAATTCTGAAGTACTATTTACGTCATCGGAAGCATTTTGTGTAAGTGGCTACCTGTCATAAAAGAAATGGATTGCTTTAATAGTGCAATAAGTAAAAGTAATAACTGCTGTTTAATGTGAGTAAAACTCACTGAAATCTTTGCCTTTACACCGATATAACCCAAACATTACTTGGATATCTTCTTCTAGTATCATTGTAGTATAAATGTTAGTTATTCTAGCCATCAAATATTACATGACTATTATTGTCCTACGAATTTCTTAAAGTAAATCGTTAAGTTCTAATAACTAGCATATCCAGGAGCGCCGTACACTAAACAAAAGTTGTATTGATTTGTTTTTAATTTTCTGCAATTAGAACCATGCATTTTTAGTATCTAATTGAAAGATATCGTACACAAAAATGTTTTCTTTGTACGGAAATTATACTTTTTGTTAGAATGGAAACACGGAAACGTTACAAATTGAACAAGAGGAATTATGCACATATTACACATGTTGTATATCAATAATTTTGGTGATTTTATCAGGGATGCCATGCTAGTAGCTCAAAGTTACTGAGAATATAACATGGCAGCGATATAGTCGCAAAAATTTTTCATTTCCTCATTTAATTGTGTTATAGCTATATTATTTAATTAAAGAAATTTATGTGCTGCAGAAGCTTGGACAATCCGCGGATAAGAGGCAGTATGATCGAGGCTACCAAATCTAAAGGATGTATGCCACAAAATGAGACAATTTATTGCTGAAACTGTTGCAATATGGAAGTTAAAGTGATAAAAATTATAATATATAATATCTCTAGATATCTGCATAATTTATTAGATACAAGTACACTTCGATAACAATACCCTGGGCCCTGAAGACCCACAAATGTTAAAATTTGTGAGCAAGCATCGGCCATATACAAGATACATACCTTGTGTATGACGTTAGCTAATATGTGTATGGTTATTTTCAATGAGTGGGCAGAAATTATCCCTCCACTACCCTATGATCTATTATGGCTCACATCCTATTACATTTCACCTAACAGGTTTTCTGGCAAGAGATGCATCTTGCCAAATAGGGAACATCTAATTCGTTCCCCTACTGAACAGTGACATAGTATTTGTTCTACTGATTCCTCACTCTCCAAACACAATCGGCACGCGGTCTTTTTAGCCAAACCCAAATTGTACACGTAATTTCTTAACCAGCAGTGCCCAGTATACAAGACCAAATAGAGATTATAGGTCTAGTCTATTTGAATCTATACAATTTTTAGCTTTCTTTGCTGGTGAATCCCCTATGAACGTCTTCCATTGAGCTAGTCTTGACAAACCTCGCCAGAATTTACATACTTTTACCTTCGCCCAAGTCGAGACAGTTTGGTAGTAGCCAAACCTATGCCAAGAGCCGGTTGTGGACCAATGAAGTTGGGTGCTTCACCTTGCCTCGCTAAATATTCCGCCGCCACGTTCCCCTGGATACCTGCGTGACCAGGTATATAAACCAGAGTTACCCTATTCCTAGTATAACTACCGTTCTTGAATTACACCAGTAGGATCCAAGTGCTTTTACAGCTTCTCGTCTATCGGAAAACATTTTTCTCAACTTTCGTATATGTTTCAGCTTTTCCAGCTTCCATACACACAACTCAATAGCATGCCTGAAGTATAGCTGCTAGTATTTACTCAGACTTACTGACAACCTGGTATTTGGGTTGCAACTATCCTTAGCCTCAATACCTTCCGGAGTCTTGAGCCATCTGCATACCAGCAAGTATCTGCCGTCAGAAGGTAGCTTCCACCCCGCTCCCATTCTCCTTCGAGGAAGGAGAATTGCAATAAGCAGCCGTTTATAGTTGATTGTAGACATAACATCCCACACCATCAACAGAGTGCTGTGATTTTCTATGTTCTCCAGCAGTCCGTTGCATTCTATTATGTTCGCTTTCGATATATTAATAACCTTTTCTTTCAATCTGTATACTGCCCACCGGGCTTTTCTATAAAAGATGGCTCCAGTTATCGCCAGAAAAGCTTGCTTCTGTAAATCAGAAAGAATTTTGCCTTGGCTGTTCTAACAAGACAATTGAACCACCAACATGTCGAGCTCTAAATGGTCGTAGGTCTAATAACCATCGCATACAACCTGTATAGATGCTTAGGACCTACACCCCAGAACTTTCCACAAATGCATCGATAAGGACATTCTGGCCTTGGGGATGACTTTTTCCATATGGTAGTTTTAGTTAAGCGTCTTATTCAGATCAATTCCGCTTCCGCCGCAAGTGATATTGTCTTTGCCAGTAAGTTGGGGGATTAATTTGCGTTTTCCTGTAAAGGATCTAATGACAGCTTTGTGAGGATTCACGAACATATGTTCCCTCCCACACCAGTTGAGCACCTCGTTTAAAACTTCCTGATGTATAAATGAATTATCTTCAGATATACATCTTGCTGTATTAGTATATGACCAAATTATCAGCATATGCCTGGGCCTCGACCTCCCACACAGAGGGGTTGGCCAGCAGGTCGTCCACTAGAAGCGATTGCAGCAAGGGAGAAAGAACTCTATCCATGCCAAGCTGGCTTTAAATAGTTTAACGCATTAACGCATTTTTATAATTTTCAGTATGTATTGCAGCAGAGTTGGAAAAATGCTGTTCTTGCCAGCAGATTTGAATGTTTTAAATTATTTAATAGCCATTAGATACTCTAAATCGACCTTGAAATTTTAATAGTAGTGCATTACTGTTACTACCCAGAAACAGACTGTTGGGAAATTTCATTGGAGAGGAGATTCCTCCCTCCTGCTCCATTTTTCATGGAAGGAGGTATTCTTGAGAAAGTGGTTTAGAGTCAGCAACTCGAAGGTTTCCCTACTGGGGTCAGTATAGGTCCTATTGACTCATTTTATCAACCCAAGTTTCCTCAGTGGCTCCATAGAAAGGATCTTGTGGATTCTGGAACTGCTAGGCAAATCAGTGATACTCTAACAGAACCTCCTCCAAGATGCACCCTTCTAATTTATTTATTATAAATCTATTAAAGCGGAACTATATTAATCCCAACAGCCTGGAACCTTAGCTCAGTTAAACAGATGCCAAAATTCTATCCTCAATTTTCCAAATTTCCTAGAACACCAAGACCTATCTTTATTATCTTTTTTGTCTTATGTGGACAAATTTCAACTGTGATGAGTGCACTTCGGATATGTTCCGTGGCCACTCCTACCTCCTCACGTTTTAATTATTATGGTACTTGGTATCCGAAGGTGCTTTTGGAGTGATTGTTTATACACCCGCCAGTCTGTGCATTTCGGATCGTTATATGTAATCATATATCTAGTAGATTTCTACATTAAATAGAATATGCGCATGATATGATGGAAATATTCCAGTTAACAATTTTGTTACTCAAAAGTGCTGAGCTTGTTCACCCTTCCGGTTGATATTGGTGCTGCATTTAATGAGCAGATGACAGTTATGTTTTTTGCTGGAGGCGATTAGGTCACGTAGTCCAGCTGGAGGCAGTTGTGCATTGTCTGCAGTACCCGGTAAGTAAGCTGATTAGGGGACTATGTTTGTCCTACTGCTTCCCTCCGTCATTGATATTTGAATGGCTGCCAAGTCTGAGCTTCAGTAATCAAAACAACAAAATAGTATATAGTGTCCGGGTCGCATTTCCGATTCCAGAGCTATTACCGTAAGGTGAGAGATCGGTTACCCATTTTGAATTACTGGCCCAGAGTTCTTCAATAATCCTTTTCTCCCTCTTTCTCCTCTTACTGAGAAGAAAGCGTGTGTTCCTTTGCCCTCACTTGCACTTTTCCCTTCTGATCTTTGAGCGGAATACCACTTACCCAAATCCAAAGAAGGGTTTATTATTCAGTCCTTCTCATCAACAGAAAAAGTCCAGGTCTAGCCTGGACTAGCAGAGTATTAAGGCATTTTTCTCGGCCTTAATAACATCTTCTTAGTTGACAGTTGGTTAGGCCCATCATCTAGCATGTAAGCCACATAGATATGTGGCTTGGTAGACCCTCGCCTTGCACTGATTTCAGACGAGCCATTTCCATGGCTAGAATATCCTCCACAGCTGTCGTTATCGACTTCTGCAGAACATCCAGCTGATCCTCCGTTAGGGGACAATTCTGGATCGTAAGGGTGAATGATTCACACCATAACTTCTTGACATCTCCTGACTGGGGCTTTTTTGCCCTCTGGTCTTGGCTGCTATCATTTGAGCATAGGCGTTTTTCTGTACCCACAGCCTCGAAGAAGGTTTATGCCTATTACCGCTCAGTGGCTTAACTCAAGAGGGGCAGAGCCTCTCTTGCGGTCGTAAGGCAACAACATCCCATGATTGGAAAATTTGATAGTCATTCCTTGTTTAGTCAGGGTTACATAGAGCAGGTTGTGATTCTTCATCACGCACGAACGGTTTTGAACCTAGCTGCTCCCCTGGAGTTAGTGCTCAGTGCTGACCCCTTGATAAATATTATATGTATATTTGAACTAATTCTTTACATAAAAAGGTGAAAACGGTCCAAAAATATAGATTCTAAATTGAGTTATAATGTCTGTTCGAATATGACTGCTGAAAATAGGATTTAGTTTTTTATCCCTGAAGCAGCTTTAAAACCAATTTTATAAACTTTTTACTTTTTCCGTTTGCGTTACCTAAGAAATATACCACCATTATTATCCGCCTTCTTCATTCACAGTGTGGTCAGAGATATCTAAATATGTAAATGTATATCGTAGGTAAAAATAATAAATTTCCCTTTAAATGTGATTTTAATATAATAAAAACTAGAAGAAGAACTAGAAGTGGCGAAAATATTCGCTCTTATGTTCTTATATGTCTTAAAGTTCCAATTCACTGGCTGAATATGGAAGAGTTGACGTAACAAAATATTTCTTTTTCATAGAATATAGTTGGTAAATACATAAAAATGCAGTTTTTCGTTTAAATCATTAAACATCTTCACTTAGCAATCGTATATTATCGGATCAAATTTACAAATAATTCAGTATACATTGTGTCAATTAAATGTACACATTCTGTTCAAATGCAAGATGTTAAAATTATAATTAATTTCTTCAAACTCTATGAGATGCAAATAGTTACTGCTTAACTCTGCTTACTGCTCATTTAATTTATCCACATGCGGGTATCCCTAGGATTTTTCAAGAAAATTGTGATCCAGTGTCTCTATGTAAACAAAATATTTTTTAAAATTTGCAGTAACAATTGCTAAAAACTAAAAGGAACATTAAGCGTTGGAAGTGATACTCATCTAATTAACTGCAATCGTCTATTCGCCTTATCATCGAATTACAGACTCTCTCTCGATATATCTAGTATATTATTTATTATTAATCCTGAATCAACTATTCTATTCATTCGTAAAGTCTTCTTCATTCTAAATAGGTTCTCATAGCAATGATTTATGGTGTCCCAGTGAAAAGAAATCCAATGGATTTAAATCAAGCAATCAAGGAGCAAGAAGGCCATAGTTGCAAATCTTCTATCCCAATCCAAAGGCTATATAATTTTAACCAAAAATTACTGCGCAAGTAGACTGAATTGCGATGGCAAATTGTCAAGCACCTCAATTACAATTACAGGTTTTCTTATAACAATTGCAGTAGAACTTAAAAGTACCAGTTTCACAAAGTTGTGCGTGGAGTCTTATAGCACTTTCACCGTACTTTACGAAAATCTTTCTTGATAGATAAGTTTTCCAGCATGAGCGTTATCACCAAAAATAACTATAAATTATTACCATACAATAATAGATTGACTGTCAAGAACTGTCAAGTTGTTTGCCAAATAATTAAACTGATTCTTCAGTGTGATTTGTATTTTATAAATTTTGTCAAAAAATGTTTATATTATATATTAACGAGAGGCATAACCGTAAAAGTGTAATTTAAAGAAATCAATGGCGTACTGTTTCTTTTTATTTAAGAGTCTTAATCCATGTCTACTTTCATTATTGAACTAAAAATAGTTCTAATACTTGCAACATCTAGTCTTGAAAAATCCGTTATGTATGCCAAGACCTAGCTCTATTTTGTCGTAAAATTGATCGTACTTCAACTTTTTAAATTAACACTGTAGGTACATTTTATGAGTCATATTTATTGCATACCTAATTGATAAAATAAATAAATTAATGACCTGTACACTACTTCATTCGAATGTTTTTTGTTTTTTTTTTCAGAAAAATTATAACTGATAGGTTTGTAAATTAATACAGTTGTATGCAGAAAATGTCACTAAACTAAAATTTTATTGAAGAATATCAAAAAGCCGGCTAGTTAATTAGGCAAGGGTGGGAAGTCCAGAATTATAAAATAATTTTCTGTTCAAGAAATAACTTTTATTGGCAGAAATTTTCTTATAGACAAAAAAATATCTATTATTCAAACGAAATTTCGTATACCCTGTATAGTGGTCAATACCAGCTTCTTGAGCTTTAGCGTACTAAATCTAACTGAAATTCTTAACTAAATCTTAGTGGTGGATTCTATCATTAGTACCTAAACATGAACATAGAGTATTGAATGGCCGCTAGATGTAGCTTTGCTACTTCATGTTACTCATGATCCCTATTGTCGGGTTAGACAGACTTAAATCAGCTAAGGTTACCTCACCTATGGTATACTGATAAAACTAGTAAGCTCGAAACCGGAATATGTTTGGTGGGCTGCTGACGAGTGACTTTAGCTGTTTGCTGTAGGTTTTCCAGATGTAATTCAATGCTGGTCGGGGTATTAGTCCGCAGAGTAGTTGTTCCTGGAATTTCGTGTTTGCAACATATTGTTATCGCCGAATCACAATAGAGGTAATGTGGCTTGTTAGTCTGGCATGGAGTAACGAATGACCGCTAGATGTAGCTTTGCAAATTGGCAGTTGCATTATACTATGTAATTAATATTTTATTTATTTCATAGATATATTTAAAGAAAATATTTTAACGTAATGGCAATTTTAACCAAACATATATCTGCTAATTTACCATTTGCAGTGAAGGCAGCAATATTTACAGTGTTCAATTTTAAAATAGCTATTGTATTTGGTTTGGGTAAAGTGTAGCATACCTACAATAATTATATTGATGCTCTAGTATTTTGTCTACATGCAATCATATATTTTTCTTCATTGGTGTAATGAGTGATCTTTAGTTTAGTAATAGCAAGTTTCTATCTGTAATTATTTATTTGTTATTACGTTTTTTGGTTATTTGGGTATTCATGTCACTGAAATATAAAAATAGTAACAAATAACCGCTTGTGCCTAATAGATCAGCAAAGGGGTGGATTTACATATTTTGCTTTGCCTAAAATACGAATTATCTCATAGTGAGGAAGTATATTTTGAAGACCTATGTATTTAATATTAATGAAATTATCTACTTTTTCGGTGTTATATAATTCCATTAGGCGCAGGGGTTTATTTGTTAATATTTTTATAATGTGGTTTAATGTCCAAATCACGAAAAATATATGACCCTGATTTTAAATCTTCTTTAAACATTTTCAGCTATGATTATAAGTGTCAAGTATCTTGATCATACGATATTTGAAAAACTAATAAATTTTTGAAAATCGTCTATGTACTGTGTAAACCACACGAATTAAGTATGTACCGAACGAGAACGTTGTAAATAACTTAATACATTTATAGAATCGAACGACGTTTATTCAATGTAAGCGGTACAGAGGTATAGTTCACACTAAACTAAGCTAGATCTGGAACTCTATATATATGGAAATAAATGCAAGTCTAAGCAGAAGATAAAATGACTAACATTGTAACTATATGTTACAGCAAAGAAATAGAATACAAGCAAAATATATATATGGTACGAAAAGGAGTATATGTATAATTCACGTCATAATTCCTGCGACAGAAAAATATATTTCGTCTCCAATGCTATTTACAACTTGATTTGAAAAAAATCAATTTGGATACTTAACTGACATTGAAGCTTCTATATACTCAAAATATCATTTTTATTTATCAAGTCACCAGGTCGAGGGGTTTTATGTGAATCATGGATCGACTTAGAAAAGGAGAAAAATTAACAAACGATTGTAATAATTTATGTACTGGTGTGACATATGTATGTTAGTAACATCAAATCTAGATATCATGTTAAAAATACACTATAACAGCTATGAAACTATCTTAAACAAACAGTTTGAACTGCAGTAGTAAATGTGCAATAGACTTTGTATCACTGTAATAATAAAAAAAGCGTTCTATTCAAATATGTTGAAGAATACTGGCATTCCATTAAAATACATATATAAGGCATCTCGTAATATATTAATATAATTGTTAAAACAATAATTATTAACTCTCGAAGAATTGCAAAGAAAATAACATTTTTAGTAGATCATCAGATATAGTTGAGGTTAAATGTTATGCTATTAAAAAATATTGTGACGGAACATCTAACATTGTTTTAGATAGCGACAGTGTAACCTTTATGAAATGCGATGATATAAAAATTCACTTTTATTTAAACATTCGAATTTTTTAATATTCAACCAATATACGGTATCGGAAAGTAAGTAAACAAAGTAAGTCAATAGACATATATACCATAGACAGTGATGGTGATAGTTGCGATCTTGCCACGGTTCATGATCTAAATAATTCTGATCCAAATTAAATTAAGCGAATAAACATTTCGAAAGTCTGGCACTAGAGTTTATTTATTATATATTGTGTAGGTCAAAAGAAACGTTTGTACTTTCCGAACCTATAATTTTTATTCAAAATTAAGCCAGTTTGTATTTTGTTAACTATCGATTTAAGCAGAACAGACAGTTTAATCACTGCTTTCTACCGGCATACAGAAAATGAATATATTCGTTTAATTCCTCGACAAAAGCACAATAATAATTATGAAATTTCAATTTGATTTATGAAATGATACTAGAAATATTCCACATTAGAAATAGCGTCTTGCAAATCATAAAATGAATAACAAATACTTAATAGTACATATGATAAAATAAGCACTTGAAACCCGTAAGCTAACACACATATCATTATTTTAGGTCTGGAAGCTATCAAATTCGGGCAAGTTTGCCAACTGAAAAGCAGCAAACCTTGCTGAATCATATTACTCCTCATTCAGGAGTTATCCTTGAGCCCAGTACCGCAGGACAACCTCCATTACAACCACCTGCCCCTGCCACTGCGCCGTCTACACAGGAGAAGAAACCCACACTTTCAAAGATTTTGAAAGGTGTAGCTGGTGCTCCTAGTATATCTGGTAAGTAGAAAAAAATCATAAACGACGTTTATTATTATTAAAGCTTATTTATTCTAACAGATATAATCCAAAACAATAGTACAATAAATTAAAGATGAATAACAGCACCTATATTTTTTTGTGAGAGTCTATTCTGGATATTGGTTGTCTATAAAGAAGCTACTTGTGTGGTTCAATACCTCACTCTCATAAAATCTGTTCAGTTTTATTTCAAACCGCAATACCAAGATGTATTCCTGCCTAATGACAGCTGTTCTTCATTCTTCTTTCTGGATGGTTATTTAATGAAAATCGTACCATATTGGAGCAAGTTAACCCATATGTAATTCCAAATAATAATTTTTGAAATTGATGTAGACTCAACGTAAACAAGTTAAGAGGTCAACGTAGTCATTAGTTTAGATTAACTTAAGTTCGTCTTATTTCTCGCCCTGCAATGGTCAAAATTCTGCTGCCTTTAGATACAGAAATCTTGAAAAATGAAACATGTGGAGCAAAAGCAAGCACAAAAATAAAAGTCCTAATGTTCTGTTCATTCATTGTTACTCAGTTTTTAAAAAGCATTTGTAACATACTACTAACATTTTAACAATTACACAGCCCCACAAAATAAAGTTCATACACAAGAGAGTGACATATGTATTCCCATGTATTTTTCGACGCTGAATCCGATCCTGAGCTCAGAATTGGGCCTACACGTCTGGAAAATAGCCCGGGATAAGGCGAAGTCGACGCTGAATTTTGGAGCTAAAGCCGGATTTGTGCTCGAAAAGTTTATGGCCAACTGAAATTCCGGGTTTGGGTCCGCGAAAATGACCCTTAGGGGCCGGAAAATTGTGTTTTGTACGTCTCAGTTGAGACATTGGTATTTTCATGTACTTTTAAATTCCGGAACTCATACCGTGTTTGAAATGCCTTTGGTCGATTGGAATCTCTCATTTACTTACCAATGTCTCAACTGAGCCGTACAAAACACGATTTTCCGGCCCCTAAGGGTCATTTTCCCGGTCCTGAACAGGGAATTTCACATGGCCATAAACCTGTCAAGCACAGTCTAACCTACAGGAATTAGTATATAAAAATCCCACTGTTGCGATTGGTACGTCCGAAATATGATTTTCCGACCCCAATGGGCCATTTTCCCGGCCTCAATGGGCCATTTTCCCGGACCCAAACTGGGGATTTCAGCTGTCCAAAAACTTTTTGAGCATACTCTAAGGACCAGGATTGAAAAATACATGAAAATACCACTTTTGCGACTGATACGTCCGAAATATGATTTTCCGGCTCCAATGGGCCATTTTCCCGGACCCAAACTGGGAATTTCAGCTGACCAAAAACTTTTGACAGCTAGTCTCAGGTCCAGAATTAGAAAACACACGAAAATACCACAGTCGCGGCCGGGACGTCCAAAACCGGATTTTCCCGCCAAAAGGAGTCATTTTCCCGGACCTAAACCCGGAATTTCAGTTGTCCTTAAACTTTTCGAGCACAAATCCGGCTTGAGCTCCAAAATTCAGCGTCGACTTCGCCTTATCCCGGGAACCCCATTTCAGGCCATTTTCGGCCCCTGGGGTCAATTCCAGACGTGTAGGCCCAATTGTGAGCTCAGGATCGGATTCAGCGTCGAAAAATACATGAGAATACATCTGTTACTCTTTTGTGTATGAACTTTTTTTTTTTGTGGGGCTGTGTTATTTTCATACAATAAATAAAGCTAAACAATTTTATATTTAAGTAATATTAGGTAAGTTTATGTTAGTAGAATATTTATATCTAGTTATATTTTTAAAAAGTAGGTATTTCTGTACCTAAAATCTTGAGGGCTAGACCGCTCTACAGCTGTTTGTCCGTTTTACTTCAGTATCTTTGAGAATATCCAGGTAGCATCAGATAACATTCCTATTATTTGATAACCCTTACATTACTCAATTATTAAATGTTTATAATTAAATTATTATGTTTTTATTCGAGCTTTGATACGTTTACCAAATAATATTCTCGATTCTATTACTGTGCTTCTGTAACATTGACATGTGATAAATACTCAACATGTTGAGAATGTTGATAATATTGAATTTTGGAATCATATGACCCATTCTCATATCTAGTATGACAGCCTACATTAAAATTTTAATTCTGTTATGTCTGTTATGTCCCATTCTAGCCTCTTCCTTTACTATGAACTAAAGACGAGGCAAGTCTTTATTATTGTCTGAAGCTATTTATTTGTGGCATAATTTTAGTTTTTCTTAAGTTTTATTGGGTTTTTGCCAAACGGTTTAATATTTTACTACTATTTTGAAAACGAAAACAGAGAGTTTTTCGAAACGTCAATATTACGGAAGTGCGCGATAGTGATGTGATTTTTGTTATTTTTTACTTATCTGCTTTTTTCAGTGTGAGATTTTTTGGTTAGGCAAACTTAGTTTCAAAAATAACCCTTGACTGTTCCGTTTGGCGCAAGGGCTTATTTAATTAATTTTTATTATTTTTCAGAAGTGTGGCAAAAACCCAATAAAACTTAAGAAAAGTCTTTATTACCTGAAATAGTAGTAGTGGTTCACTATTTAATTTTAATCCATCACAAAAACACACACATTTTATCATCATTATCATCGCCGAGATATACAGGGTGATTCAGAACTTATCTAAGAAAGAAATTTTGAATGTGGAGGAGACTTACAAATACAATCTTGTAAAGAAAAAAATAAAAAAAATCAGTTAAAAAATTATTTATAAATACACATCCGCACGGCACTGGAAACTGGTCCACTCTAAAACCAGACAAGACGAAGCATACAATCAGCGACCGGACACAAAATTGAAAGAAATTACTAAGAAAAGAAATAAATAACATTTCGTAATACCTATTATGTAATAGGTAATATTTATGTTTTTAACTATTAATATAATTAGAGGTTTTAATAAAATAGTTTGGCATACCTGACAAGCTAACACAAATATTTCTGTTTTTTGTCCATTTTGAACTCGTAAGTTAGTAGCTGCAGTTATGATACGTTTGCCTAAATCATTAATAGTGTCTGTGTCACTGCGATACATATTTTTTAAATATTCCCAAAAAAAGAAGTCTTAATGATTTAAAGTCAGGAGATCGGGGCGACCATGGTACTGGTCTTCTTCGTCCAATCTCTTGGTAGATATTAATATTTGGACACACTGTACATGGTACGGATATAATTGAGCTTCGCGTATGATACCCCACACTGCTGCAATACGCTGTTAATTAAAACGATAACGTACTATAAGTAATCAGATTTTAGTATTCGGAATCGCCTGACTAGAGGCTACAGTAGTCCAGCGATGTAAAGGTTGAAAATACTACAAGTTCAATAATCACTCGGAAACTATAAGGATTTTACAAAATTTTTTATGACTCATCAATTGTCAATTAATTTTAGATTTTTTGTTTCAACTTCCATGTTCTGCCTCGAACCCATCTGGCTAATCAGTGCCATATCTGCTCTCTAGTTTTGTTTAACTTCTGATTCCATGTAAGTCTAAAATGACTTCAAAATACGTTGTTTCTGAGTCTGTTTATAATCTGAGCAAGGATAACACCTACATACTAAGTATGTATATCAATATGAAAAAAATTCCTTAAAAATATTACACACTAAAACATATTTTCATTATTTCAAATAAATTAATATAGTTTTTGTATATCTATGCAATAAAATATTAAAATATTCTATAAAATATCAGTAAATATTATATTTAAGAAAATCGTCTTTGATAGTTTGCTACATTTCAGACCGTGGGCTAAACACACGTATCAACTGCCATTCCCATTTCAATATCTCGCACTTACTCCATCAGCGGAATTGAAATCGTGAACGAGTTCAAAAATTTGATTCCGGCAAGGGAATTGATTCGGATGATTCGAATCATCAAAAAGAACGGATTAGTCCAGCTTTAATGTGAATGATATACGTTTTCTTGATTTAACAAATTAAGTAAATAAATATTACGTGCAAATGCTAAATTTCAGAAAACAACTACTCTGCGGGTTATTGCCTCGACTAGCATTGTATTTCACCTGAAAAATCTATAGCAAACAGCCACAATTAATGGGCAGCGATGCCACTAGGCACATATCGGTTTTGAGCTTCTTAGCTCTCATTAATACAGGGTGAGTCAGTCATAATGTCATTAATTTTAAGAGGATATAGGGAATAATGAGTATAATGCGAATACGCGATTAAAAAAAATCTAAATGCATATTTACGCCGAAAAAAAATATTTTCAAATCATTCACGTTCTATCATCAACGATAGAAGAACATTAATACGCGAGACATGTCTACATCTAGTGTTTAGTTAATTTACCTATTTGATTATGTTTAAAGTCACAATACAGTGCGGCGATAAAGTCTTGCATTGAACGATCTGTCAAGGTTTGACAGGCATTGTGCCATATCATCTGACTCAGAATTTACCTAAAAGTGCTACATTTAAAAAAGAGAAGTGACTTCATTTCCGGGAAAACTGGAAGTACCACATAAATGTTGTTAACTTAAAACAAGGTTATTTCCAAAATAAAAATCGACCTGTATTTTTCCCATAGACATCCTACCATTGTTTTTCAATTTAAAAATATTCTCTATGTTTGATATTATCATTTAGTTATAAACTTAAGAAAATCTGCTTTTATCTGTGTACTTACCTTTTAGTTATAAAAGTCACTACTACAATTCGTATCTATGATACGTTTGCCTAAATCATTAATAGTGTCTGTGTCACTGCGATACACATTTTTTAAATATTCCCACAAAAAGAAGTCTTAATGATTTAAAGTCAGGAGATCGGGGCGACCATGGTACTGGTCTTCTTCGTCCAATCTCTTGGTAGATATTAATATTTGGACACACTGTATATGGTACGGATATAATTGAGCTTCGCGTATGATACCCCACACTGCTGCAATACGCTGTTAATTAAAACGATAACCTACCATAAGTAATCAGATTTTAGTATTCGGAATCGCCTGACTAGAGGCTACAGTAGCCCAGCGATGTAAAGGTTGAAAATACTACAAGTTCAATAATCACTCGGAAACTATAAGGATTTTACAAAATTTTTTATGACTCATCAATTGTCAATTAATTTTAGATTTTTTGTTTCAACTTCCATGTTCTGCCTCGAACCCATATGGCTAATCAGTGCCATATCTGCTCTCTAGTTTTGTTTAACTTCTGATTCCATGTAAGTCTAAAATGACTTCAAAATACGTTGTTTCTGAGTCTGTTTATAATCTGAGCAAGGATAACACCTACATACTAAGTATGTATATCAATATGAAAAAAAATTCCTTTAAAATATTACACACTAAAACATATTTTCATATTTTCAAATAAATTAATATAGTTTTTCTATATCTATGCAATAAAATATTAAAATATTCTATAAAATATCAGTAAATATTATATTTAAGAAAATCGTCTTTGATAGTTTGCTACATTTCAGACCGTGGGCTAAACACACGTATCAACTGCCATTCCCATTTCAATATCTCGCACTTACTCCATCAGCGGAATTGAAATCGTGAACGAGTTCAAAAATTTGATTCCGGCAAGGGAATTGATTCGGATGATTCGAATCATCAAAAAGAACGGATTAGTCCAGCTTTAATGTGAATGATATACGTTTTCTTAATTTAACAAATTAAGTAAATAAATATTACGTGCAAATGCTAAATTTCAGAAAACAACTACTCTGCGGGTTATTGCCTCGACTAGCATTGTATTACACCTGAAAAATCTATAGCAAACAGCCACAATTAATGGGCAGCGATGCCACTAGGCACATATCGGTTTTGAGCTTCTTAGCTCTCATTAATACAGGGTGAGTCAGTCATAATGTCATTAATTTTAAGAGGAGATAGGGAATAATGAGTATAATGCGAATACGCTATTAAAAGAAATCTAAATGCATATTTACGCCGAAAAAAAATATTTTCAAATCATTATTTAAACCCCCTTTTCAGACTGTCGTTAACCGCTCACAGCCTTGGTCGTTTACAGCTCACATTTCAACTCGATGTCGACCTGATGCAAGTGGAAATATTTTTCTAGTATCTACTTACCTAGGTTTTAGACATCACAAATAAATGGATGTACTGACTATTTTAGAATATATTTTTTTCTTGCTCAGTTCAACTTCAGCCAATAATAATTTGATATGTTAATATCCAATGAAATTAAATAATAATAATTAAATAATTCTATTAAAAATTGCAAGTAACGCAGTCTACTCAACTTTTCCGGTAGAAAATACGATACCCGTACACTCCTGCCCATACGTTGACAAAAAATCGCCTCTGAAAGCTAAACCGACAAGTAGCGTGTGGATTTTCATCTGAGCAAATGTAGCTGTTATGACTGAAATTAGCTTAGTTACATTGAAATCACAAAACTTCAACGTATCTAATAATAAACCGAGTAATAAACCATTTACGTACATTACATAAAAACCTATACCCAATGGGTAAATTATTAAGAGAAGCGGAAAAGTGTTTCGTGTTTAAAAATTAAGTAATAAAAAACCATCGTGTTGTCGACAGAAAACTGTCCACCGACCGAAATGGCACGCCTCTGATCTGACGCTTAAAAAAGTTATCGATAGTTAATCTTGACCTACCGTATTATTAGGTCAATAACCTAGTTACCTAGTTTTTGTACTGTTATTTAACGACAAGGAGTAAAACAATTTTTTTAAATCTAGATACATGAATGAATTTTCCTTAAATATTGATTTATTTGTTAATAAAAACAAATGTAGATAATGAATAAATGTTTTCGAATGTTAGGTTATTACAGTTTAATAATTTTGATATTACGTTTTCACTACGTTTTACAAATAAATATGAATTTTTAGTATTACTCGTAAGTACAATTAATTATTAAGTTTGTAGTTACGTACATCTTGCCTAGAAATTTATTGTTTAAGTAGTATGGTACTAACCTGTTTAAAATGCCAATTCGCGCAAAACTGCACGCATTCGCCCAAAGCACTTAATTAATAAAATTAGGGCGAGCCGCAATTTGATTTTGATGACAATAATTGCAAATTTCAAGACGACTGGCAAATCAGCAGGTTCTAAAGTATCTAAAGCTTGAACTTTCTGAAAATGATGCGGATCAGTGAGTTTTCTCGTAATATTCTGCAGACCTTGTTTTGGGATATCTCCAATCGCCTTGAAATGGTTCTTGTAGAAATAGTAGGCTGCTCTCAACTAAATTTAAGACGGTCTCACCCAACGCAGTTTCATAGAACCCATATAGCGAAGGCACTTAGGTACACAAAGATCGCGTTTCTGATAGGTAGACATCTCAAATCCGTAACAGCGGCATTCGCATTTCGTAAACATTCTCCGTATAACACTACTATTTTCGCATATTTACGACGACTGCTTACTGCTTGTATTCTCTCCATCCCCCCTCCAAATGTGTGGGTGATCTACAAATTTCGGGAGAAAGAAATGCGGGAAATGCAGAAAGTGCTAAATGGGGGTAAATTTGAATAACACGTTGAGGTGTTAGACGATATTATATATTTAAACATGATGTAGCAACGATGTTTAATCCGGCATTCAATTGTCGCATGGGTGCGTCATCAGAAACTTCGTAGCGCACCAGGAGCGTCGAATTACCGATTTTTATAGGGTGATTTGTTTATTTTTTTAAAGGTCGAGTAAATTTTTTTTTCGATTTTCTGCCTTTGTTAGGCCTCCCGAATACGTGGTTAAAATTAATGAAATTATGACCCTGTATATCACAAGTGAGACAAGCGACGATCAACCCTTGCTGTTCACATTCTATCATCAACGATAGAAGAACATTAATACGCGGGACGTGTCTACATCTAGTGTTTAGTTAATTTACCTATTTGATTATGTTTAAAGTCACAATACAGTGCGGCGAAAAGTCTTGCATTGAACGATCTGTCAAGGTTTGACAGGCATTGTGCCATATCATCTGACTCAGAATTTACCTAAAAGTGCTACATTTAAAAAAGAGAAGTGACTTCATTTCCGGGAAAACTGGAAGTACCACATAAATGTTGATAACTTAAAACAAGGTTATTTCCAAAATAAAAATCGACCTGTTTTTTTCCCAAAGACATCCTACCATTTTTTTTCAATTTAATAATATTCTCTATGTTTGATATTATCGTTTAGTTATAAACTTAAGAAAATCTGCTTTTATCTGTGTACTTACCTTTTAGTTATAAAAGTCACTAGTACAATTTGTATCTAGGGCAAATGGAAAATTTCTTGATTATCCCGTGCGATATGATGTATACATTATACTATAATAAAAGATTGCTATTAATTTGATATAAATTTAAGTACTTACATGTGTAGATGATATATTAGATATATGTAAATCTATTTATCATACTTAGGTAGTCATATATATTATAGAATTATTCTGTTTAATGTGGTAAAAAAACAATGAAATAAAAAACTGGACTAATTGAATTCTGTTGTTTATGTCAGCAGATTAACCAACTTCATGCTTCGACGTTTGATATTCATTTTGCAGCACCGAGGGGTAATTTCAAAAATACATCACATTTAATTTTCACCTAACAACGAATATTATTTTCTTCCAGTGAATATTTACGAGAAATTATTTTTTACCTGAAACATAATACAACTGCGACTTTATGTTCCATAAAAAAACACCAATACATACCTTATACTCACTATAAATATGGATCTGTTTCATATTTTCGTATAGGTGTATCTTGAACAAATGCCAATTATTGAAACAAAAATTCATACATATAATATTTGATGTTGGTTCTATTACGGCAACATATTGATTAAATCTAAAGAATGTGACAATAATAAATGTGACAGCTTATAAATCTAAAAATTATGTTGAAAATATAAACACAGAATAAATCACATTTGTGTGTGTAAAAAATAGTTAGGAACATTTTTAATAAATGATTATTTTAAAAATATAGGTATAATTCAAAATTGTCAGATTAGATCTTAATTGCGAAAAGCAATATTCGAATTCCTGTGTAATAAAACTATAAGTTTATGATGGATTCAAAATATTTTTGCACATAGTTGTAGAGTCCATTAATAAACACCCAGATTATATCTATAATATTTTGGTGTATATGCAAATAAATAATTTATGTGCGTACCCAAAATAGTATTATAATTTTGAAATAACTTAACCGAAGATGAGTGTAGTTAAACATTATAAATATATATATATTTACACAGACATACCCAATAAATGTTATTCTTGAATCAATTATGTATTTCACATTGTAAATATTTCAAAATATAGTCATACAACTTTTTCTCTTATTTTGATGAATTTTTACTGTTCTGGAAGTATTTTATACTATTTTTGACACCCTTTATGTAACAGCAACATTTCGACAAAATTTTAAGGCTCATGCTCATCAGAATATACGATTCATTCATTTCAGGCCAATAAACAATTTTAATATAATATATTTTTATAGATTCGGTATCGCTGAGTTCACCACCTGGATATCAAAGTCCGAAAGAGTTTGACAAAATATTTGGAGGAAATGTTCCTAAGGAAGTCACAAGCCTTTCTGAGCACTTGCAAAATTTTATCATGGGAAGAGTTGCCCAAGCAAAGACTGCTATTAGAAGTAGAAAAATTGTGATTTATGTATGTGCTGCAGATTCACAGGGTAAGTTTATATTCCATTATCTATTTCTACTTCAGTATTAATATAACCTTTTATCAAATTAATCTAAAGATTTTGCCATCGAAACATTTCTTCTGACACCAGCGCTATTTACAATTTATATTAGAAAATAGTTGGGAATTAAGTTTAAATATTATACAGGGTAATTCATTAAGAACGGGCAATCTCTGAACTGGAGATACTACATACCAAAATATGGCGATTGAGCCAAATATGCCTTATCCGAATGTTGCTGGTTTAAAAAATACAGGAATGCTAGAATTTTATTTTGAAATATCTCAATAGCTTTGAAACCTGTCGGAGTATTAAAAAAAAGTGGCACAATTATGTTTTTTGGCACGGCAAATCAGAATTTTTAACTAATTTTGACGTCACTAATAGAGGCGCCACTTATGGTACAGCATGTTTCTTTTAAAGGTATACCTTGTTGAAATCAGGAGTAACAGTTTTCGAAATAATCCTATTTGAAATATTCAGTGCACCGACTGAAAACTGTTATCGTTTCAGGTGAAGTGCCTTTTCTACTGAAAATACAGCAAAATTACTTGAAAAAGTTGTTCAGAACGGTAAATTATGAGGACGTGTAAAATTTCAAGAAGATCGGCCTGCTTTGATAAAATCTTTGTGCTTTGTGCTTTGTTGAAAAATGGTTTCAAAATCAAACCTCGCCGATCTTCTTGAAATTTTGCACGCATAATTTACCGATATGAACAACTTTTTCAAGTAAAATTTTGCTGTATTTTCAGTATAAAAGGCACTTTACCTGAAGCGATAACAGTTTTCTATCGGTGCACTGAATATTTCAAATAGGACTATTTCGAAAACTGTTACTCCTAACGATTTCAACAAGGTATACCTTTTTTAGATACAGGTAGGAGAATCGATTGTTTCAATAGACAGATGGATACACTAAACAGCAAAAAAGTTCTGCCATTTAAAAGAAACATGCTGTGCCATAAGTGGCACCCTCTACTAGTGACGTCAAAATTAGTTAAAAATTCTTATTTGCCGTGCCAAAAAACATAATTGTGCCATTTTTTTTTAATACTCCGTCAGGTTTCAAAGTTATTGAGATATGTAAAAATAAAATTCAAGCATTCCTGTATTTTTTAAACCAGCAACATTCGGATAAGGCATATTTGGCTCAATCGATATATTTTGGTGTGTAGTATTTCCAGTTCAGACATTGCCCATTCTTAATGAATCATCCTGTATAACTTTTGCTGTACTTTTTCAACTATAAATACATTTTGTGACATTTACAATAATATTTTTTTTTGATATAGCAAGATACAAAAAAGATATACAGTTTTATTCGCGTCAGTTAATCATCATTTTCAAGAAAATCGGCAAATCCTAACTGTTTTTTTTTTAATGATATGTACCTACAGATTCTCAATATGAAAAATGCCTTTAATTGATTTCAAATTATGCTGGCATATTATCACAATTAAAATAAGAAAAAAATCAGAACTGGTTACTGCCAGCAACAGAATTAATGTGCCAGCATAGACTCTTTGACCTACCCTTGTTGTTATCTTTGGAAGCGGACCCGCTATCGGCACCCTGGGTCCGCTCATGTATTGACTTCAGTTCTTGTTATTAATATTATGGCTGCTACTGTCATAACTGCTCGTACGAAAACGGTGGCCTTCCAAGACGTCTCGTAGGAGACTCTGCAACTGGTCGCATCCCATGCTTCGAAACGTTTCACCGCTTTTTCCGTAGGCATCTTTAGACTCTGCAAAAATGTTTACGGGACGTCTCGGAAGGCCAGAAATAATTTTGGAACTGATCTTGTCCAGGATACAAGTGCATAGTCAACGGCGTCGCCTCCTAATGTGTTTGTCGGATGAAAAGTGTTGAAACAAAAGATTATTTAGAATCACTGATACCGTAAAAGCCATCAAAATATAAAGTATAAAAAATAAAAGATAATACAAAGGGCAATTTATTAGCATTGATCGTATGCCAAATTTGAAAAAATATGGCTTTACATATTTGACGAAAATTTGTATTACCAATTTTTATTTCAACTATAAGGGACTGTACCTCCTTAGAGGTGCATTTTGGTATCTAAGTAAATAAAATTTAAACAATTTATTTTGACCTCTCGTTTTTTGCCATATAAGTTTGGCTGCATATCTTACACTATATGTAGATACAACTTGTATCATCTTGGTGATTGATTGTGTTAACAATTTTCATACAAACAACGTATATATCACCATCTATCACCATAAACAAAAAAAGTGACTGAATTCAAAATCATTTTCAATTTTATCATTTCTCAATCTCAACTAAATTTTGATAACAATAAATGTCACAACTCAGCAGTCCAATGTTCAATGGAAGTCACAGTTTTTTTATAAAACTGTCAAGAAACTATAACATACATATCATTTCCATAAAGTAATAATTATTTTATATTTTAAGAACTGCTAGGAACACAGCGGTGTCCGCCACCTAGGCATCCGAGACGGTTCTAAGCGCTAGACAAACCAAGACATATGCACATACCGCTGCTGGTCACTGCCTCGTTTTTTGAAAACGTTTTCGCCAATGATATGAACCAAACACCGCTAATTTTGAAAACCGCTGTGTGTGTCATCCCTCATAAATTAGTCGGCACAAACTGCTAGCTGTGTGTGTCATCACCCTGAATGAAGGCAGTATTAAGGATCCCTCAGACCAACGCGGCAGAGACAGCACGGTAGCGGCAACGACGTGGTCATAGAAATTATGCTGTCACATTTGTGGAGAACAAATTTTGTATTTGCGAGGCGAAACGTAGCGTAGCCGAGCGGATGCAAAATTTCGAATAAAAAAGACACTTAATCCGAATAAAATATGCTATTTTTCCTCCAACTGAAATCCCCCATTACTTTATTAATTTGTGCTTTGAAATTATTCAAACCAAATTTGGACAATAAAGCAAAGTAGGTAAGTAGGATATATCGATGTAGTTATGGATACTTTGTCAAGCATTAAAGGTGCCTGTAGACTAGCGAGAAAACTAACACGAGTTCTGTCAGACCACAGTATAGAAAGATCAGTAGGGACAGCTAACGAATTTATGAATGAAATCCGCCAGTCGAATTCTTTGACCTTGTTGTTTGAAGTGAAGATAGCATCACTCCCACTTGGGAGTGAGGCTCTCTTCACCATTGTTTATGGTGTGATTTACTTTGTAACCTGTGACTGTCAAAATTTAAATTGTAACTGTGGTACTCAAAATGTAATATGATTTTGAAAATTTATAGTAAATGATATTGGATTTATAAGCTATCTATAAACAGTAAATTTAATGTAAATAGTTTAAATAACGAAATAAATAAATAGAAGTTGGTGTGACCTTATTTTACATTTTTTGTTTTTATTTACTACTACATATATATTCATTATTTGTAATTAATATTGTTTTTACCAGCAGTTTTTTTACCCAATTTTATTATAGTTTCCGCAAATATAAGTACATTTTCTAGATTTATATATTTGTTCGAGTCACCAGAAATTCAAATAGGTGTTGCTACAAGTATAAACATGCAAATTTTAAAAATAATACAACAAATTATAATTACATATTGTTTAAATTACCAAAAAACACTAGATGTGTGAAATAAATTGTTATGATAGTTTAAATTCTTCGAGCTAATAAATTACGAATATATAGTATTATTCGTATTACGTAAAATTTTTAAAATAAACATCTTGAGGTTTATTATTAATAATTTAACAAGCGTATAAAAACTTTGAAGACAATAAATAAAACAGAGATGTTCCCACCTGGAACTATGACATTTAATAAAATACAATTTATATAAACATTTTATTTCATTAACAAAAAAATTACATAAAGCTATGGCGAGTGTACATTTATATTTAAAATTGAACATACTCAATTATTTCCTACTTATAAACAAAAGTAACTTGGTTGAACAATTCCTGGGCTGGTTGCCCTGTTGTTGCTTTAGGTTTTTTGACTGGTCAAGAGACATATGTTCGCTTCTTCAGAAGCAATTCTGAAATTGAATTAAGTCTTCTAATCGAAAGTATACAAATGTACATTGGTTCATGACATTTCAGTGCATTGTTTGAGGTCGATCGCAAACAAATTTACGAATGAAATCCACAAAGCACGTAGATATTATATAGAAGTTGGTGAGATAGATTTTCCTCCTTGTCTGATACTACCAAAATAATTCTCAAGACTGCATTCAAATTTCCACATTTTTCTGTGATGGTTCTGAAAGAATTCATTCTTATATACAAATAGCTATTTCAAAATAAACGTTAAATATTTTTACCTGCCACATCGTCAGAAAATATTGTAAGATAAGCATTTGAGGTAAGTAGTTTTCTTTTCTGATCTTTGACCATATTTTGTGAAAAATGCTAAGCACATATTCGAAAATTATATCCAAAAGATCTCTCTTACATTTAACCGTCCACTCCTTCGCTCTAAAAATAATAATTTTATGTTAATATTTTTTACATGAATTTCAATCGTAAAATGCAATCAATTTTACAAACACAAAAAATAAGAAAGGAATACTGTTTACAAATTGCAATAAGTATGTAATGCTGGTTGAAAATAATATTCCTCTCTTACAAATTTTATGCACTACCACAAAAAACAATACACGGAAAATAATAAGGAATATTTTATGTTCTTAATTTATTATAATTAATTATAATTCTATAATGATCGCAAAATTACCTTCTGTTGTATTTTGGGAATCTAAAAAAATCATGTGTATAATTTCCAGGATTGTTCTTGCAACTTCCTACTACGCAATAAACTCCTACTATATTGCACTTTTTTGTACCTTGGTCCGGTTCTTCTGATGCATTCATAATTATTTTTTAAAAAATATAACAAAATAGTAAAATTTAAAACCAGGACTGGAACGCAACTACTCAAATAGGTTAAGAACTAAAATATCACAAAACGAAAAGACACACAAGAGGTTATACTACGAAACGTAAACCAGAACGAGTGCGTAAATAGTAAAGAATGAATTCTGAAAATGGCTTAGCGGGAAAGTGCAGCTGTCCTTACTGGTCTTTCTATACTGTGGTCAGACACTGCTGTCGTTAGTCTAAACAGCACTGTGAGTCGGTGTTATCGAATTTGTACAACATGGCGGAAACAAGAAGGTTTGAACAAATACGGAAATACAAATAATAACCCTGTAGCCCATGTTAATATCTCCACCTTTAGTATTCATATTGCTAATTGAGTTCATTTGTATTTGTTTATGTGTTATTTCAATTTGCTGTCAACTGCTGTCAACTTTAACTACTAGGATTAAAAGTGAATACTTTTGTTGCTAAGATGCCATTTTTTTCTCAGTAAGGAATATGAATATGAATAAAAATGTCATAGTTTTGTGAAGGTTGGAGAAAAACTATTTTCTATTTTACTATGCAATTTTTATCAATTAAGCTGTGAAAGGAGGGAGGATGTTATCTTCTCTATTTAAACAAGTAGGCTAAGAATTAAGACAATATAAATTAAATTAAATTTGTCACCTCCAACAAATTTTTCTCTGTTCTCAAAGAGAGGTGTTTATTCACGCATCAATGAACTCCAGCCGATCATAGGTATGGATTTCCACAAGGTATCTTGATTAAAAGAGTCCAGGTGGCGTACAAACTTGCAGGTAGACCTGCTAGATCTGTACAAGTCACCCGAGATGCCGCCTGCGTAATGTGTAACTAGCTTTACCTGTTAAACTATAATTATGTAGAATTTATCAAGAAAAATGTATTACTTTCCTTTGAAATACGAGTAATTTGAAAAAAATTCAAACAATTATTTTTTACAAATAATACATCTCTCAAATCAATAAAACTTATAACTTTAGCCAACATAAACTCCTAAAAGTATCTATTTTATATATAAAAAATCATCAAATTGCACGTCTAATGAAATAAAGTAAACGTCAGTTTCATAATGAAGTTAATGCTACTTTAAAATTTATAGAAACTTTAAAATAAGATATGTAAAGAGTCAAGACATATCCAATAATTTTTTTTGCTATTTGCGTAATAATTAGTAAATTATTGTTTTTGTTCATTTAAATAAAATATACTCATTATACTGAATAAAAATTAATGAACACATTTTTAAAGCATAGAACGGCAGTTTCCTAGATATAAAGTTTTCCTGAAGATATAATGTGTAACTGTAATTCAAACATGCCCAGGTACGATGAACAGACATGCGTTCCAGCTTTATGTACATGTTTTAAAATATTTATTCATAATTATTAGGTCTTACATTTTATATGAAATTTATCTCTGGTAAAGCAATAAGTAATAAACCTATAATTTTTGTTTTTTACAGTTTCATGGACTATTTTTGTAGCAAATTGGAAAGGTGTATCTTGACCATAAAATTGTCAGGTTGAAATTTGTTTATAAATTTTGACCATCTGTTTTATTTACGAGCACTTCCTGGCACCAAACCGCTTTGGCACCTGAATCCCATACATTATATTTCTAATTTATCCAATAGCAAATCCCAGATAAATTAGGAAACAAACTTAAAAATAAAGTTATATTTATATTTCTTCGGTTCTCATGCAGAGCTATACCTGGTTAAGGCCTGTTTACATGAAGTTAATAGAGCAGCAGATCAAGTCTATTTATTGATTTGCTTCACAGCTAATGTCGCCGTACTTTTCGCCGTCAAATGATCAAATTTGTAGTGTTTTTTAGGTACACAAATCTCGAAAAATAAAACGCGTAGTGCAAAAATAATATCAGAAATAAAATTATTATTTATCCACTTTTACTATTTAAATTCTTCTCAAATAAAATAACTATTAAAACGTTTATAAGACACACATTGTTTTGCCATTCTAACCTCACAATTATTTTCACATACTTATAAACAAAAGTGAACAATCTTAAGTGCAGATCTATGTAAGTTTTTGTTATAACAATATTTACATCTACAGTTAAATTTAAAAAATACGTATTTTGAAAGATTTCTGTACTTAAAAATTTGTTGGATAGACCGCTTTCTGTCGTTATACAGGGTGTTTCTAAACTATGGTGCCAAATGAATATAACAGATAGAAAATGTCATTTTGAGCAAAAAGTTTCATGTAAACATAGGTTCGAAAATGCATAATAAAAAAGTTACAGGGTGATAAAGGTACAGTTTGAAAAACAATTTTTCGCAATAACTTCTACAAAAGTTAGGCAATTTAAATGAATCTTGGTGCAGTTTCTTAGACACTAAAATGCAACAATTTCGTGCAAAAACAATTTATTTCCATCGCCCAGGAGCGGAGAGCCGGGTAACACATAGGATTTTATTATGAAAAAAAAATGTCCTTTGCATTTTCGGAAAATTTATCAAATTTTCTGAAAAATAAACTAATATGTCACAAAAAAGGTACTCTTGTTCAATGTCGCCAACATGAACCGTTCTCTTTAAAATTTGCAAAATTTATTGTCGTGCACCCGACAAGATAGAGGTAGCAATGGAAGTTCGTCATCATAGTAGCCATGAAATTTAAAATAACCTTTCAGTTTTCCTGTCAAAAGTTAATTGCAAGTTTTGATAGCATAAAATTTAGCTGGCGTTACTCATTAAAAGTTGTTATGGCAGAAAAATACACCTTTGGAGAACTTGCAGATATGCTTTTAATTTACGGAAAATGTGGCTGTAATACAAGAATGGCAAGCAAATTATATGAACAAACCTATCCAAATAGGAGAATACCTTCTCGAAAATTGTTTATGTCCATCGACCGGCGCCTTAGAGAAACAGGTACTTTTAAAAAAAGTCATTATGACACTGGTCGTCCCAGAACGATTCGAACTCCAGAGGCTGAAGAGCGTGTTCTCCAACGTTTTGAAGAAGATGATACTTTAAGCACCAGAAGAATTGCTTTTGCCGAAAATATGCCATATTCCTTGGTATGGAGGATTGCTAGGGAACAACAACTGCATCCATATCATATGACTAAAGTACAAGAATTGCTTGCTGAAGATTTGCCAAAACGACTACAATTTTGCAACTGGATGTCAGAAAAGGTTCGTGTTGATGCGATGTTCGCCAAACGTATTTTGTTTACTGATGAGTGTTGTTTCACGAAAAATGGCATTTTCAATTTAAGAAATAGTCATCACTGGAATGATCAAAATCCAAATGCAACAGTTGTGCGACATTCACAATACAAAATTAAAATCAATTTATAGGCGGGAATAATTGGCAATAAACTTTTGGGTCCAATTGAACTTCCTCTAAATGTCAATGGGGAAAATTACTTACATTTTTTGAACAGCGACTTTGTTGAAGTTTTGGAAGACCTTGATTTGGAAACCAGAAGAAATATGTGGCTAATGCAAGACGGGGCCCCTCCTCACTACTCTCGACAAGTAAGGCGACATTTAAATAATATTTTTGCAAATAGATGGATTGGTCGTGGATGGGATGCTCCTCAGCCATGGCCACCAAAAAGCCCAGATCTAAGTCCTTTAGATTTTTTTGGGGATACGCAAAATCTAAAGTGTATGAAATTCCAATAGAAGACGAGGATCATTTAAGGCAAAGAATAACGGACACTTTCAATTAAATAAAGACGAATGAAGAAGTTTTGAATAAGCTCCCCTTTCATTTCTTAAAAAGAGTTAGAGCATGTATTAGAGCTAACGGTGATCACTTTCAACATATGCTTAAATAACTTTTTTTTTGTACTAAGTAGTTTTGTTATGTTGTAATTTAAAAATAAATGTTATTTGTTATAACAAATTTACAAACCAAATCCATACCCAGTTACCACATGAAGCATAGCCTTCTTGATTACAGCATTCTTGTTGTCGGGTGCACGACAATAAATTTTGCAAATTTTAAAGAGAACGGTTCATGTTGGCGACATTGAACAAGAGTACCTTTTTTGTGATATATTAGTTTATTTTTCAGAAAATTTGATCAATTTTCCGAAAATGCAAAGGACAATTTTTTTTCATAATAAAATCCTATGTGCTACCCCAGCTCTCCGCTTCTGGGCGATGGGAATAAATTATTTTTGCACGAAATTGTTGCATTTTAGTGTCTAAGAAACTGCACCAAGATTCATTTAAATTACCTAACTTTTGTAGAAGTTATTGCGAAAAATTATTTCTCAAATTGTACCTTTATCACCCTGTAACTTTTGTATTATGCATTTTCGGACCTATGTTTACATGAAACTTTTTGCTCAAAATGACATTTTCCATCTGTCACATTCATTTGGCACCATAGTTTAAAAACACCCTGTATATTCATTTTACTTCGGTAGCTTTGAATATTCGCAGGTGGGATGAGATAACATTCCTGTTATTTACTTAACTCTATATTATTCATTTCTTAAATGTCTAAAATTACTTTTATTTGTAGAAAACACTATTTCAAGAATACAGCGCCCTTAAGGACAAAATACAAGGAACAATTTAAAATTTAATGAAAAACTACATATGATCAGCTATTATGCAAAAGTAGAGAAGGAAACAAAGTATCTAAGTGATTAGAAAATATATTGAATATTTATTAGCATCCACAATTAAGTAGCTCTAGGACTTTAGATATAAAATTAATTCAATACTATTACTGTATTGAGAGTTAGTTTAAATGCTACGTATTTTACTTAAGCCGGCATTAGACTATACAAGATGTTTATCAAGTAGCATTTATCATATTTTTTATAAAATTTATTTTATAATATTTATTTTAAAGAAGTTGAGTACATATACTACATTGTTTCAAATATTTAAAAAAAAATTGATGACCGGCAAGTAGCCTGTGGCGCGACAATTAGTGCAGTTATAGTAACGAGTTTACTACTGAAAAGGAAGAAAAGAAAACAAACGCTTATGGGCAACACCATGGATTTAAAATCGTGGTTTAAGGGGTATCCATCAAAATTTACTTCGAGAACTATTCCGATTTATATAATCTTGATGATGACTGACGATATAACATTTTATATCCCTCGTACTCCAATATTAATAATTTTGTTGATGCAATGTTTCTTAGAATTCAACTATTAAAAGTTTTATAAAATGTAGCAGTTTCCTATTACTTTTAATAAAAGAACTTTTATAGCAGAAATGATATTATAAAATATGATATATTAATACAGTCAAATGTTTAGTCAAATATATTTTATAAAAGATCTTTGTCAAAGATCTTTTATAGTCTAATGCCGGCCTTACTCCTCCGGCCTTAGTCTCAAAATATAACATATCGTAATATAAAGACCAAAGAGAGGAAAGTATAATCTAGAATACTAGAAGAAAATGTGTTAACAAAAAATAAAGTATCTGTTTATTAGAATACGAGATTCTTTTAATAAGACTCAACAATTTTAATTATTTAGAGATGAGAGTATAGACGTAAGGAATGTATGTAAAATGATGTATTATTAATAATGTCATCTATATGTGATTAACCTTTTTGCTGTTAAATAAACATATTATTATGACAAAACATTTGGAATGAATAGGATTCATACAGTTTTGACCACTACAATAGATTATTGGTATAGTGCATAAGTGTCTCTTATAATCCAAAATAATTACAATAATCTGCAAACAGTGACATTTTACCATAGAGGCGGGGTGCTTCATTAAGGTCGGCTAGCGGCTGTAAGTATCTCAGAAATATTGATAACAAAAGTGACCCCCAGAAGTTTATTAAAATTATTTTCCACTTTCAAATTTTACCGCTAGTTGGTGTATTCGTAACTTCTACTCTATCTCTTAAAGTAAAGGGTAGAGGGAAGGTGGAATAGTATTTGAGGAGGTGTTGGAAAACTCACGTTAATCGATTTTTGCCACCTGTTTTAAATCTTTATCTATAGTTGTACGGAGTTATCTATTATATTATAATTACACATTTCAAATATAATTTTGATATTGATTTAAACAAATAGAAGTTTCATGTATATTTAGAATATGAATAAGACCCTCGTTGGAGCATTAGTTTTCAGTGTTATTTTATAATTTATTATTTAACCATCATACAGTGATTTAAAACAAATGGGTGATTGCTAATTAATATTAAGCTGTCATCCTTATTTAGTTAAGGAGGTTACACTTAATGAACATCAACAAACTGAGTGTTTGACAGCCACCATTTTTCTCGAAAACGACATAAACTAAAAAAATTGGAACTGTTGGCACAAAATAGCAATACAATATTTATAACTTGGTTGCAGCTGAAGTTGATTTACCAACGCAGTGTAGTTATATGGTGAGGTATAGGCATTTTAATCATTTCGAAATTTCATCCACTTCGTGTTATATATACGTATACAAAGCGCGGACGTAACTGATTATGTTTCGTTGCCTTGCAAATAACACTATACTTATAAATACACAATAATAAATGCACTTACTGAGCTTAGGTCAGGATATAGTTGTCGTCGGAATCGCTCACTGACATGCAGCTCTTGCAATAAGCTCAGAACCTTTCAACAAAATGAAGAAATACACATGAGTACCCAAGCATACTCTCACGTTCTGTAATCATAAACATGTGCTATTTAGATCAACTTCTACTATACCTCAGACTGCAGCTGGATATTATAATGCACACTGCCCAGATCATCTCTGTAAAGATAGTTCATAATACGACTAGAGGTATATTTGAGTTCAAATAGCGAACAGTTCCAGAATAATTTAAGATAGTCACCCAGGTATATCTTCAACAAGTTTTCTTTTGAATTCTCTTAAAAGTGACGTGGTCGACTATATTGGACAATTCTAGAATTGTTCACTACTGCAACTCGAATAGGGCTTCGATCTTTAACCAGAACAGAACTGCGTCCACACGTAGCTGGTGGCTCCCGAGACATCCCCCGTTTCACACGCGGCTAACGGCCTTGACATATAAGACACACCGTCATTCATAATATCAAAATAATTCATTAATCAAATACTAAATTAGCCAATAAACAAATAATAAACATGCCAAGTTACTCAGTGATTTTTTATATATTTTTAGGTATTAATAATATTGTGTGAAACTAACTACTCTGTGGACTAAAGCCCCAACCAGCGTTGAATTACACCCACAATATATATACCCATACATTCTTTATTTATTAGCTTTTGTAACATTTTTTACTCACCAAATAATCCACACACAACACAGGTCACTAAAACCAATTGTCCCGTATTCTATAATTCAATTTAATACCAATTAAATAATTTAGCTTATTAAAAACATACTCCTAATATGTGATATAAGAAAAAGAATTAAATTATAAACAAAAAGTCATGTTTTTAATTTACTGATTTGTTTTATATAAACACGTGAACTATCTTTTTGCTGAATTCTTTTACTGAACCTAATAATAATATTAATTTAAAAAAAAATTACTAATTTTATTATTATTTTTAAATTGTCTTGAAAACATTTTTTACGTATAATAGCTATACCTGAAATGATGTAACAATATATAAAATATTTGTAGCCTGTTTAACACACACATTGGTATAAAAAATACAGCTTGATATCACTTCTTCATCATTTATATTCGTTTCAGATTGTTGCGTCGAAAAGGGTGCTTTGCACAACGTCATTTACCCCGAATTAAGAGCGCACTGTAGGTCAAAGGGGTATGAACTTCATATTGTGGATTTGCACTGGAAGACTTTATTAGAAAAACAGCAGGATCATGAATTTCCGGAATTGTGTATAGGAGAACTAACTCGTAAGTAGAATGCATTAAATTTGAATAAAAAAATATCCACACTGTTTCAGATCCACTAAGAATTCAAACTATCAGACCATAACCTTTTTTAGGTTATTCACAACTCCTTGTATAATAGTACATACCTTAACCTTCAGATAATATTAAAGTAAAAATTGTTCATTTCTTCGACACAGAATGAGATAAAAATACAACTTTTGTGAATCTCAAGCTACAAAACTATGAACTACGTTTTCAGTAGAAGCATTATTATTTTGTAAAATGTATGACTATATTACTAATATTCTAAAGTTATATAAAGTACTGATGTTACAGTTAAATTTATTTAAAAATTTAATTGTTGCTGACATTGGACATGAGAACAGTTGTCATATTCAAATTTGCTCAAAAACTTTTCCATATAACTTTGGAGAAAAATATAAATAAATCATTACTTATATAGAGTCCTGAAGGTGTGTAATAAAAATAACGAAACTTCGTCGAATATAGAATTGGTTTCCATTGTGCCTCTTTAACTCAGATTCAGTAAAGCGTAGTTTAAAAATAATCCTATTGCAGTTCGTCTATAAATTAAAAGAAAAGTTAAATCACTGACATTCAGAGATTCAACCATAGGCAGAAACGTGCGTGATATTTTTTGGAAAAGGTTGCAAATAGTCAGCATATAACGAATAAATATGGGAACTTTTATTGCATGAACATTAATTCATTAATTGGCAAGCAAATCACTTGTTTTGTATCAAAAGAGCTTTCAAATGATGTATCACACGCCCAAAAATATAAAATTAAAAAAAAATATATTTCAATGCTTTTTTCTTGAAAACGAATATTTTTTTTATTTTTTTACCGGTTCAGAGTTAGTATCAAAAGAGCTTTCAAACGATGTATCACACGCCCTATAGTGCCATTTGAAATTTTAAAATTAATACCTCGATCTACGAAGGCATGACAACTACAAAATAAGTAATGATGTAAGTCAATGTCCCCCTCAAAATTAAAAAATTGACGTGTTTTTGGAATTTTTTTAAAACTTTATATTAAACGAAATATTCAGGTGGAAAGTTTTATATGGGACACCCTGTATATGCATTTTGAAAACTATATTGTATATTTTTTATTGGAAATGATCCACATTTTTCCTTCATAATGATATGTAACAGCTGCCACTTTATGTTCTGGAAATTGTTAAAAAAACGTTAAATGGATAAAACTAATATTGCGTAGTGTTTAGTTGGTCATGCATTTTTATATAATTATACAAAATTGATTCATGAACTTTATCTTAGTTACTTAATGAAAAATATGTATGCATAATAAAAAGTTCTTTAAACAATTAAGTTACCTAACAATAAATAGTCAATATTTTGTATGCTACAGCTAGCGGATCTTCAACAACGTTAATAATCTTATGTAATAATATGTCTTTATCCTCAGAAACATCGTACCTGTATGTTATGAATAATATTTATTAATATTGAAAAAACGAAAACCCAAAATACCTATTACCCTTTTTACTGTATTTATTAATGTGGTGACTATTCATTATTATATTTTAAATCTGCACCAGAGGGAAAATTTAGACAGTTTCTGAATATTTTTTCCATATCAAATAATTTTCATTCAATTTCATTCTTATTAATTATTTTTTTATGTTTGTTTCTATTTATTTGCAAATGTAATTAAAGATTTTTCAATTACTTTATTGGCATGTACACTGCAGTGTATAATTATTAATATAGGCATGTAAATTCAGCATATAAACAAATGCACAAATTTTTTAAATAGCGTGGCTGTTTCTCTATGGAGAACTCCTCTGCTCTATAATAGCAATCACATTTCTGGTGGTCTCGGTAATGATTTTTGTAGACATTTTTCAATCAACATAGTATCATCGTTTTCTTCGAAATCCTCATTTTCCTCATCAGAGTCATCTTCCAATTCAGTTTCACAATTCTTTTCTGAATCATCTTGAAAAACATTGCAAATATTATTATTTTTTTTAGTTCTGGTTTTCTTTCCTCTTTTAGCTGTTATCCTTGCAATTACATCGCTTTCTAAAGTATCTGTTGCAATCAAACTTCTACCCAACTTTCTTGGCTTTAATTTTCCAATTATTTCCTGCTGTTAATGGTTGTCAGAATTGACAAGAAGTTACCAAATTAGAAGTTGATGGGATTACACTGCCTTCATTCATGTCAGTTGATTCACATTGTTAAAATGATTCAAGCGTATGATTAGGACATGTAGAAAATAAAAGGAATCTGGATTAGATATGTCGGTAACTGTTCTGGGTAAAATATCATCATCTGTAAATTCGTTTTTGTCAAAAGGCACTATTGCACTTTTGCATAATCCTTGTCTTATATTTCAAGGTGTCATAGACTTATCAAAAGCAGTTTCTATTAATTGACCGACATCATAAATAGTGGTTGGCTACATCATCCATTGCTGCATTAAATAACTTTTAAGTGGTCGAAAACTGATACTTATAAGGGTTGCATTTTTGCAGATGTATAGGAATGCAAGCATCATCACTCCAGATTTTTGGAGGATGAATCATGATCCACCTGTGTACCGGTTGCCGGTGATCCACTGAGTACCACCCACGTTCTGTCTTTATTTATATTATTTACTATTTAACAAGTATTATTGTCATTCACGTTTGCAATTATTAATCATCTACATATGCTACTCAAACATTGAATTAATTAAATGATAACTCAGTTAGATGAACAATAAATACAAATAAGTTACTTACGTATTTTCTTTAAGAACACACCACAAACAGAAATAAGTTCACAGGAGAAAAGTAATTTCTGTAAAATAGTAGTTACAAAACAGGTCACAGTGGCGCTAGTATGTGATCTATTCACTGTATATCACTAACCCACTGTTGAACATATTACCCTTCTCTTCAATAAAACAATAAGACCCCGTTCATATTGGCATCAAGCGGTGAGTGTTGCGCGATGCCGCTTTTGAGCTCTCATCATGCGCAGTTTTCATGGTCAAATTGGTTAAGGTAACAATTGTTGTGACACTGGGTTCATCATGTCTTTCTGGTTTGAACATGAAAACTGTGCGCGATAACAGCTCAATAGCGTCATCGAACAACGCTCATCGCTCGAGTGATGTCAATATGAACGCACACTAAATTACTAAATATGAAATTTTATTTTTGTATTACTTAGGTAAACAATAAAATTCACATCCCAGTTATTGAGAAATTTTAGAACTAGATGTGACAACTCTGCTTATGAGTTACCTAGTTCATTCAACTGTTTCTAATTCTATAACATCCTTTATAAAAACGCTAGCTGATGTGCAACTTTTTGATTGCCATCTAGACTGCCAGATATTAATAACACGTATTGTATCGTGTTAAGTCTTCTGGGAAACATCGAAATTATGTGTACGGTTTTATTTAAAATAATATAATGGATATTTTTGCAACGTATTAACTCGCCAACATTTTAACTTCTTTATATGATATGATACAAATGTATGGAATAAATTCATTATTTAAAAAATGGGCGACTTTTGAAAAGAATCCCATAAAAACTCATCAATTTTATATTTTGATAGGCAATCTTGTGATATACATTTAAGAGCTGTTACGGCACCAGTGTTGACGTAATGTCGTAATCGAAGATTTTTTAAATACAAACAAGTGTTTTTTTTATATATTTTTAGATATTAACAATATTGTGTGAAACTAACTACTCTGTAGACTAAAGCCCCAACCAGCGTTGAATTACACCCACAATATCTACCCATATATTCCTTATTATTAGCTTTTGTAACATTTTTTACTATATTAGAAAGGTATTTTAAGATAATATATATCAAATCTCCTACAGTTCCTATCAATGAAGTCATAATTTTTACCTGATGAAGCAATCCTAAAAATGTAGAAATAGGTCAGATCTCATCTATTGTGGTTCAATTTTCAAGTTCCCACTGTCAAATTGAAGTTAGATATTTATAGAATATTTTCATTAAACCAGGATAGTAAATGTAGTTAATAATTTAGTTAATTTCTTTAGATATTTATTGAATAGAGCTTTGTCTGTGGAATTGTTCATTAGCATACCTAGATGTTTGGTATCAGAGAACATACATATGACTTCATTGATAGGAATTGTAGGAGATTTGGTAATACAGTAACAAACAAGTGTTATGAGACACCTCATTTGAAAGGTATCCTAATCATCTATTCAACGGTTTGAATATTTATTTATACAGGTTCAACCAAAATTATGTATTTAAGTAGAATGATATTACAATAAATATTCAAACTGATGACTAAAGCCCGCACAGATGACGTCATTAGCAGGGGCGCACTTAGGACGCTAAGTTAATATTTGTAGTAACTGAGTTGTGAACATATATCTACAAAAAGTTAAAATCAGCATCTTATCTTGCACTGATAGTTTATAATATCCAACATTATTCATATTAAGTTTATTAGTTTACAAAACATCCTACGTAACTATTTTTATAATAATAATAATAATAATAATAATAATAATCTTTTTTATTCCAACAGGAACACCCAATTACAGGAATAAGTAATAAACATAACTAAGTGGTAATAAGAACTTAAAATAAATACATATAATATACACTAATAAAGAGACAAAATCATATAACACACAAGCAATGTATAAGTTACGCTAAGTGAGAAACACAATAACACAGAGACTTTAAACTGCCATTAAAAATATCACAATCCTTAGCAATTTTATTATACAAATTACACATTAAGTAAATAGGAGATTTTGCTAGTATATTAGTTCTAGGGGAATCACAGTAAAACAAATTTTGTTGCCTCGTGTACCCACGTGGTATACGAAAGTAAACATTACTCAATAGTATGAGGCAATCAACACTGTTGTTTAAAAGATTATACAGAAAACGAATAAGAGATACGTTACGACGTAAGTCCAACGACTCTAATCCGAAACGATTCAATAGGTTAGTGTGATTACAACCCTGAAGTGGATAAACGTCATCTTGTCGATATGCAAGAAGTTTTAAAAATTTTCTTTGAACTGATTCCAGCCGGTGCTGATGCGTATTATAAATCGGGAATCATATTATGGAACCGTATTCGAGTTTAGACCTGATCAGGGAACAATATAAAGTTTTCAACGTGACCACATTTGTAAAATCTCTACAATTGCGGTATATAAAACCATAAGTCCGAAAAACACTAGATACAATATTATTAATATGTTCGATAAAAGTAAATTTAATGTCAAAGGTAATCCCTAAATCTTTATATAGCTCAACACGACTAATGATGTAGCCGTCAATAGAATATTCATATGCAACAAAATTAATCTTGCGAGTGAAAGACATAGATTTGCACTTGGAAATATTAAGTGACAGATGATTTAATTCACACCATACAACCAAGCGATCTATACAGAACTGAAGATGTTCGCAATCTGAAACCGAATTAATTTTAGAATAAAGCTTAAAGTCATCAGCGAATAATAATTTTTCACAGGAAACAACATCAGGAAGGTCATTAATGAAGAGTAAAAACAAAAGTGGACCCAAATTAGAGCCCTGCGGCACACCAGATGATGGAACAAAAGAACGAGAAGTGAAGTTTTGATATCTAACCTCTAACTGTCTATTAGCTAAATAAGACTCTAAAAGTTTAATTAATGAGTCGGAAAAACCAAACTGATGCAATTTCGCTAATAAAATATAATGATCTATCTGATCAAAAGCTTTTTTAAAGTCGGTAAATATTACATCAATCTGGCCACCACCATCTAATACTGTATTGGGAAAAAACTGTAAGATTAGAAATTGTTGATCTTTTCTGCATAAAACCATGTTGATGTATAGATATCAACTGCTTAGTAAAGTAGTAAATTTCCCTATATAAAGCAGATTCAAAAACTTTAGAGAAATTACACAACAACGAAATAGCTCTATAGTTCTCTACCTCATTCTGATTACCTTTTTTAAAAATTGGACACACATAAGCCTTTTTCCAAAGTGAAGGGAAAGTACAATGCTTCAAAATAGAGTTAAATAGAAAACATAAAGGCTCAGCAAATGCGTGCGCGCAGTCTCTCAAAATAAAGCTTGGTATTCCATCTACGCCCATGGTGAAAGTGTCTTTCGAATTTTTAAGGGAACACAGAACATCTTCTAGCTTGACCGATGGTACTATAAAAGGTGTACCCAAAAGTTCATTTTCTGAAAATCTAGATGAATTAAATGGTTGCGACCGTATAAAAACACTGTTAAAAAATTCTCCAAAAGCATTAACTATATCAGAGGGGTTAGTGAGTTCCTTATTTTCATAAATCATGACAGATGGGATACGCGATGAACATTTTTTCTTTTGTATAAAATTCCAAAATTTTCTTGGATCAGTGGCTAAAGATTTTTCAGTATCGTTGATGAAGGATTTGTAGGCCTCATTTATAAGCCGTGTACAATTGGAACGATGATGTTTAAACAAATCACAATAAACAGTTGTTCTAAATTTTTTATACTTTCTTAGGGCAGAGGCCTTAGCACGAATAAATTTAATAATCTCTCCCGTGAACCAAGGCGGATACTGATGACGGCGAGAGTGAGATACCGACGAGTACTTGGGAACAGCTACATCTAATAAACTATACAATTTATCACTTGTATCACTTTTATTCACTTGTAGTACTGGAATAAAATTGCAGCTGCTCTAAATGATCAGGTGTTAGGTTGTGGCTTTTGTCGCTAATAATCAATTTCGGTTTCGAAAACGTGTGATCAGCGTCCACAGAGGCGACTGGGGCATATTTAAAGTATATATAATTTTTCATGGAAGGTACATTTAGGATGGGTTCAGAAAAATCTACTTCTACTTATCTACTTTGCTATCAAAGAGGCATAAAGTCAAGAAATCCCGGATTTTTCTGAAAAACGTTATCAATTTTTTTCTTCATACGTTCAGCACTAGGTCCTTATAACTGGGAAATAAACTGTCATAAATAAAAAACATTGGCAGTAAATTCTTCTCTAACGTTTTCTAGAACTTCAGGGGTTATTTGTGCAATCTCCGCATCTGATGCGCTCTTTCAACTCTTCTAGACTATTTGGTCGGCTTGTCGTAATAGCTAATAATCCTACAGAAATTCTAGATATCAACCATCAGTTAAGTTCTTTTAAACAAATATGGCCCTGTAATCTGGTTGTTTATAAATTCGGCTCAAACGTTCACCTTTTCTAGATATTGTTTGCTAGACTCGTCCATCCAATGTGATTTCACGTGTCCAGTATCGATATGTTGGCGGTTTAGTGACCGTTGAGCATAAAACCTTCATCTGAAAAAAGTAGGTACTTACCTTTTTTATGAAACTCCGATCTCTATCAAATGATCCTACAGTGCTTTTGAAAAGTAACGAATAGATTCATAATTTTTTAAAAATTGAGAAGTTTTCGAAAAAATCCCCTGGGCCGTTGTTTGTTTTTAAAAAAGGCACTTTTTGACATACGACCCACATTTGTGACGTCATCGTTGTTCGAGATATGACGTCATCGACAATTTTTTTAAATAGTAACCCCTAATTTTGACCACGCCATTTGAAAGAGCGTGTCATTCTACATACATACATCATGAAAAATTATGGTGTTACGTAACAAAAATTTCAAGAAAATAATGTTTGAAGATTTTAAAATTTAATTTTCACAATACTGAAAATGATAATGATTATGTAAAAAATCGACTAAATTAAATGTTCAAATTGTGCACCGTTAGCTGCCTGACAGTAGAAGACAATTAATAAATCCTTTTTGGACATTATCAGTAACTTCAGGAGGTATACGAATCTCGTAACGAATTCTTGCTTTTAAATTTTCTATACTTTGCTTTTTAAGTATCCCCACAAGAAATAATCTAGGGGTGTCAAATTAGGCGATCTGGCTGGCCAATCAATCGGCCCCCTTCTCCCTATCCAACGATTCGATAACAGCTCATCTAAATAAGCACAGGCAGGTGTTGCATGATGGGGAGGTGGGGAGTATTGTGAAAATTAAATTTTAAAATCTTCAAACATTATTTTCTTGAAATTTTTGATATGTAACATCATAATTTTTTATGATGTATGTATGTAGAATGACACGCTCTTTCAAATGGCATGGTCAAAATTGGGGGTTGCTATTAAAAAAAAATGACGATGACGTCATATCTCGAACAACAGTGACGTCACAAATATGGCTCGTATGTCAAAAAGTGCCTTTTTTAAAAACAAAATTTCAAAAATAATGAATTTATCTGTTACTTTTCGAAAGCAGTGTATAATGGTTTTTCTTGGACCAGATATACTTTGTACGGATACCACTTTTCTATTTTTAGTACTCTAACAACAGTTTAGTGTAAATTATTATTCAGTGCGACTTGTCTCGTGGTGAAATGAGGATTTTCTTGAAAAGCAAGTACTACGTCGCCGCAAGAATTTATTTTCTTTTGAAGAGATCTCTAACTTTTTCTTTACTTATTACTAATTGAGAAACGGCTTCTGGATTGCATTAAATAAATTACGAACTTCTGTCTGGAATCCTTACTTTATCTCCAAAACCAATCACAATTAAAATTTAAATTTGTTCGGTTTCTGTAAGCTTCATAAACTAAATTATTGATTTAAATACTGATTTAATACTGAACTGAACTGAATACTGAAACTGATTTAAATATTTGTATGTCTATTTCACTCCTGTAATATCACACATAATTGTAAATGTGACAAGAGAGCGATTTATAATGTGGTACTTCAATCAATCAATGTATTTTTTTTATGAATTAATATAAATAGTAGAAAACTATGATGTTTTAATTCTAGTAGTGGTCCTTAGTGTAATTTAGTTCAATGAATGAATATCTATTGTAATTTTATTCTACTTATGTAAATATATAATTTTGGTTGACCCTGTAGAAATAAATATTCAAATAATTATACCTTTGCATAGGTGATTCGAAGCCCTTTCAAATGAGGCGTCTCATGACACCTGTTTGTATTAAAAAAAAATCATCAATTACGTCATTCCGTCACAGTGGTGACATAACAGCTCTTAAATGAATGTCACAAGATTTCCTTTGAAAATTTCAAATTGACATCGTCGTCTATTTTTTAAATAATAAATTAATTCCATACATTTGCATCATACTGTATGTTTTGTAAATTGCATCCGGTATTTCTCATTATACATATACATCTTTTTTATTTTGATATTAGAATATGTCACATATAAATTTATCTATTTTACTTATTTCAACATACACACTGAATGTTACGATAACTTATAATTTTAGGGCAAATGGAAGTTGCTTATGTTATTCCAGTATTGTTTCTAAATAATTCTTTGGGAACACAACTACTTCCAATTACAATTGAGAGTACAGACTTCAAAATGGCAATGGAAAGTGCTGAAAATCAATCAGCTCAAGGATTACTATCAAAATGGTAGATAAAACACAAAATTTAGTTCAGTGTATTTGATAAACTGTTACATGAATGCTTTAGTAAATTGGAAATTTTACTTTCTAAATTTGTAACTTGTTCTAAAATATTATGAAGGAATTATACTGAAGTAGATAAAAATATGACATTTTATCAACAAAATTTGTATTTTTGCGATAAAACATTTTGCTGATGATGATAATATTTTGTATGCATATACAACTGCATATAACAATATCATCATCATTTATCTTCTGTATATCTTCCTTCAAAATTTTTATTTTTTATCACAATGTGTTCTTATAAAAAAACATATTAGATATTGTTATATTTCAGGTACATGCTAGACAGTGATGCCCAACCACCTTGTTATCGTCTAAGACCGATATCTTGCCACATACCTGGCTTCAAGGAGACGTCGTTGGAGGATCGGGAAAAAGCTTTTGCTGAATGGGCCACAGAAATCGATAAAATGTTAGGTGTTCTTATTACAGTCTTCTCACAAGAGCTACGGGACACATATTTAACTACGGTTGTAGAACAGGTACTGCTAAAACCATTTCAAAAAGAAATTCTATAGAAATTCTACAATTTAAAGAATTGAGACCAAGGTTTGGCTATGAAATTATCCTCGTTATAGTAATATACAAATAGTAACTAAAAAATACATTTAAATAGTAACAGTACAAACAATTTTACAGTTACAACCTACTTACTACAATATAATAATTATAGATAATAACAGATTGACATTGAATTTAAAGATACATAAAGCAAAGAGAAAAAAGTATAATGCATGAGGTCAAAAAGTTTCAGAACTGACTTTATTGACTTATTCAACAATGTCTCATTGAAAGTACTCATTCGTCTAGTCATAAACTTCTTGCAACGGCGTACTTACTGTTGGAAGCATTACAGAAAATATGTCTTTTGGAATTCTCTGCATTTTGATCAACTGTGTGTGGTTTATCGTGAATGACGCTCAACAGCGGATGAATTGACAATAATTATCTGTATTTATTGTTTCATCTTGGATTATAATACCACAATAATACTTTTCTATCCCAAATAATGATTTCGGTTTGGCACATTTTGCTCAAATAAATTTCAAGTTTTAACTAATAAAGAGATGCAAGCACAAACAATTTACCATACTCTTATATTCATTATTGAATAGAAGGTGCATATCTTTGAACCTTCAGAAACCTCTAATGTAATTTTACTATTTCAGGATATTTTTCCTTAAAATCAAACCTTTTTACAGTGAATTATTTCAATTATTTTTTTTTGTCTATTTTGGAGCACTGTAAGTTTAAAATTAATAAAAGTGTTATCTCTGTAGGAAGTTCATAACACCGTCTTTATGAGTCAAGAGCTAGCTAAAAGGTGTATTTGGTTAAATAGGGTGTATACTCCAACGGCAAAGACACCAGAAAATATGACACCTGGAGAAGGGGAAGCACATAGAAGGCTAAACATTTTGCAAAAAGATTTAAGAGTAAGTGGCAAATCGGATTTAAAATTACTTTTACATTTAGTGGTATTTTTAGAATCAATTAACTGAAAAACACATAGTAAGGATACCAGTTAAATATGTGGAAGGTGGATTAAATTTGGAAATTGCTGAACATGAACAGTATATTTCTCAGGTCACAGTTCACCTGAAAAAACATCTAAGCGAGATGATTAGTACTATAATTGAAGAACATCAGAGCAAAACAATGTTGAAACCAAGTTACGGCATCGAAGCCAATTTATTCGAGGAGCTCAATCAACAGACCAGTTTTTGCCAAAAAGCTGCACAATGTAGTATAAATAGAGAAAAAACTATAAACGATATAAAAACGTAAGTACCTACATTATTCTAATATGATATGATGATGATAATACGTGTGTATCGACGATCCTTCAGGATTAATTTTTCCCGACACAAAAATTATTGATTTAGATCTATCAAAGATTGAAAATGAAAACAATTTTTGATCAACTACTGAACTCAACTATAGAAAACATAACTACATAACAAGATGTAGATAAACATAATGAATGTTACAGATAAATTAGCTACGCAAATACACAATCAGTGACGTCGTCATTCGAAAATATGTGGCGCTTCAGCTGTCAAAATAGCTATTTATGTACCAAAGGTGTTATATAGATGATTATGCTTGGAGGTCGACGTATTCAGCCCCAGGAGGGATGGATGTCGCCAGATGGGCATAATCATCCAATAGCGCCAGTCGTACATAAGATTTTATATTTTACTTCATACGAAATAAAAACTGTAAAAGGTCATAGCTTTGACGTTTCTTGATTTGTGGTTTTGACTGGTGTAAGTATGCCAGTGTTGGATATTTTCATCCATAACAATCCAAGCGTCATTATTTTTGGCTTCTCACGGCAGCTGGCGTGAAAAAATTAATAATCTTACTATGAATGTCGGCGGCGATATAGGTATGTTTATACAGGGTGATTGGGGGGGGGGAATTCTAATATTTGAAAGCCTAATAAACATATGGTTGAATATCAATGGTTACTAAGATAGCAATGAAAATATTTTTCTTCCTATTTTTGCGAAAGCTGTTATTATTTGATATTTTATTTTGAGTAGATTATGCATTTTAAACCAAACTTACATTAGTGATTAATTGTCGTATTTATTTTAATGTTTATGACTGTCGCATTTTAGTCATGTTATGATCAATCATCTTACCAATTACTTTCCACAACGCTGAATTAACCAAGGCGGTTTCCAAAATTGGCCACCAAGGTCATCAGATGTAAATTCCCTTAATTATGCGCTATTCGATCGGATTGTCAATTGTGCAGTATTCATAAGAGAAAATCACCGTGCACTTCAATGAGCTACCCGTGCAATCCACAAACGAGCTGATGAATGCATCGAGGCGGACGGTGGTATATTTGAAAATTTAATTAATTAATTTCGGTGTATCAATGTTATAATTTATAATACCTACAGAATAAATACTTTTCTCTACTGATGCATTGCAATAATTAACTCTTGTAAAATTATTTTCATTGCTATCAGTAACCGTTGATATTCGACTATATCTTCATTAGGCTTTTTTGTTCACTTTTGCCCCCTGAACGAATATTGGGGGTTCTCCGTCAATCACCCTGTATATCTCGTATCCTACGTGTTATAACTTAATTATAAGGAAGTGAAATATACAAGCTACTTGTGCTTTCAGATACTGGTACTGACACTCGTATATATTTTATTACTATATAATACTCCAAATGTTGAACTGACTTTTATATTTTTAATTACACAAAAATTTTGGCTACGGATGCTACATCAATATCGGTAAATAAAAAATTTTTGCGACGTAAAATAGCTTATTAAGTTTATGCCTGATGGATCTTAAGTTATTAATAAAAAATTGTAGTTTTGACTAGAGGAATCAATCATCGATGTATGTTTACAAAAACAATCATTCATTGTCTAGCAATATAATTTTCTCGATATCCATTTCACAAAATCTAATTTTTACTAGAATTTAACCCATGACTGAGCAGAAGAGAAATAAAATAAAATCTGGAAAATATAATTTTAGACTTATAATAATGTTTCTTTATTTTTTAGATACATTACTGGAGGAGAAACATGTCCGCTTGTGATATATGGCCCGAGTGGTTGTGGCAAAACAACGTTATTAGCTAGAATAGCGCAATGTTGCCAACAATGGTTGCCCGAGGCTTTTTTAATAGTTAGATTTATTGGCATTAGTGCCCAATCAAGTACAATAGAGCAACTGTTAAGTTCAATTACAAATCAATGTTCAATATTAACTTATGGTCATAAATGTTATTGTACTCATGTAAGTATCTTTCACTTTTTAGTAGGTATACTTGAGTTTTCCTGTTGAATCAATCATTAGTTTTTCTTCAATTGTATCAATATTTCGTAATTCATCATATAATTATTTCCAAAAAGTTTGCAAGACGTGGGAAAAAATATTCACTGTGAGATTTTTAAAACAAATGCAAGGTTTCTTTGAGGGTAAAGAATTAATTTTGACATATCATAACCACTCCGATTTGCACCAAAGTAACACTTAATGAGATTGAAACCTTCAAAAAGTAACTATTACCTAACCGCCAACAAATTTGGTTTGAATTTTTGGCTACTTCTGGGTACTTTACAGTTATATGTCTTCAAAGTAGCTCCCCTGGTTTTGAGGACGTCTTAGTTACCAGTAGGACGACCTTCCAGTTTACAGAACTTGAAAATGGCAAATGATCGTAGCAGCGACTAACTTATGTTACTAAAATATTACTTAAAAGTTGCAATAACTTTCAAGTTGTTATGATAGTTGCTGCGACAGGGAACCATAATTGTTTATTTAAAGTCGTGGAACTTATAAGTAATATCTATTAGTCCAAATAGCGTTATCACTACCCGTATCATCTAACACAGCAACTAAAAAGTGCGTATCATTCTTTAAAAATACCATGATGTAAATTTTACCATGTAGTTTTCCAAAGTTGGAAGCCTTCATGCTGTTTGTCATCGTGTAATGCCTATTAGATTGTCCTGTGGGGAGTGTATTTTTTGTCTTTTTAAATATATATCACATTTTTATAACTATTAACTAAGTGCTAAGTATGGACAACAAAACACAAAAACCCAGGATAAAACATGCAACAGAAGAAACACCTAAAACCACAAAGAAATATAATAAAAGTAATAATGCAGGGAAAATTATTCTCAACTACTACTAGAAGATAAAATTCAAGAAGTGTGTTCAATATAAACTTCGGACAAACCGCCTTCAGAATGAACAGCAGAAAAAAAGTTGCTTAGAAGTGGTAGTGGGAACTTTGTATAGACAATGTGTGGCAGTCACAACTGCTACTTCAAAGTACCACTACAGCCTTGCTCGATACTTTGTAGTAAATATTACTGTGTGCTGGATTTGGAAGTATTATTACTGCTTGTCAATAAAATTACGTTTGTTTTAATTCTGGGGTCCAGACCAGTCCTGGCGTAAATAATACGTACTGCATTTATAAATATCTGTCTAATAGGGTAAAGGCGGGAGAGTTGCCGCGGCGGGAGAGGCGCCGCTTTTAACGTATTTTGATGATTACGCCAAAAATTAGGCAACAAAGTATACCTCTTATGGGAGTCGATCGTTTAGTGAACGTGTATGACATCGGACGTGTTTGTTTTTAAAAATATCGCTTGCCATCTTCGAATTTACGAAGGTAAGGTTAAATTTTCTTGGCAAAATTTTACATACTGTTCTAATAAGTGTGGTTTTCAGCAACGTGGTAGTATTATTTAATATTGCTAAGTTTTTTCAAGTATTGTGAGGTTATGTTTAGATGTTTCATGAGATATTTTGATGCGTTTTAAATTTGTGATCATGATAAGCGGGGGCGGCATCTCTCCCAACAAAACGGACAGTTGCCGCATTTTCAGGAAGGAGAGATGCCGCGTGCTATTTTTTCAAGGTTATTGTTTTGCCATGACTTATTACATTGAAGTTACATTTCTGTTAGAAAAATGTCACGAAAAGATCAAAGAAAAGCAAATGCACGCCCAAGGGCCTTGTTTAATAAAGAACAATTGCAAGAAGCCATTAATAAAGTTAATTCCCGTGAGATATCCAAAACAGAAGTTTATAGGTGTTATCAGGTGCCACCAAAGACCCTTAAACGTAGAATGGCTAGTGGTAAACTTTGGAAAAGGAGCCTCCGACCAGAAGGCAAGTGATTTTTTAAATTTTATCGGAAATGTCCTATAATTTATTTTACAAGTGGAAGAAACTAAAAATACCAGTGGAAAAGCTAGAAAAAAAAACAATGTAGCGACAGCGATGATGAACCTTTGGCTAAAAAGAAAAATGAAAATCAGGAACGCTGCGTGGAATGCTTCGAAGTTTATGAAACGACAACTAAAAAAGTGGATTGGCTGCAATACCTAAAATGCTTAAAATGGCTACATGTCACTTGCACCATGTATGGTGAAGTTTGTAACATCTGTTCTAGACTAGATTTAAGAAAAAAAAAAAAATGTGGCGTTATTTAGACATGTCGATACTGCGGCATCCTCCTTTTTCTACGCGGCATCTCTCCCAGTAGTGTGGGAGAGATGCCGATTTTAGTAAAAAAAATGTTTTTTTTGCTATGTTTATGTTTTCTTAGAATTTAAGTTTATTTTTGTATTTTAATAAAGTTTAAAGCAATACCTGTATTGGTTCATAAAAAAAAAATCTTAAAATATACGAAAATTAGAACCATTTTTCAAAAAGTGCGGCAACTCTCCCACATTTACCCTACATATTTGATTCAGAGTTAAGGAAATGGAGATGTAGAAATATATGAAATATAACAATATTGCTAGATAAAGAAAGCAACATACTAATATGAAAAAGTGGTATAAAATAAATATTTAAAAACATTTCCCAAATTTTGCAAACGTTTTGGGAGGCTCTGAATGTAATATTATTATTATTTTTTTAGAGTCTAGACACTTATGAAAGAATACTTCCAACTTTATTAACAGCTAGTTGTTTACAAAGACCTCTAATAATTTTGTTAGATGGTCTGGATCAAGTGAGAGCGTACAGTTCTAAAAACATAGATTGGCTTCCCACGAAGTTGCCAGATAATATAAAGTTAATAATCTCTGTATCAGAGGCTAGTGATATGCATGCAGATATTAGTAAGAAATTAAAAGAAAATAGTTTTATTAAGATGCCCCTCTTAGGTGAAACAGAAGCCAAAGGTATTCTCATGTCCAGTGTCATGCAGTACAATCATAGCGTTAATTCTAAAATACAAGACTGTGTGTTAAAATCTGTCCAGGAATGCACCATTCCACTTTATTCTAAGGTAAGTGTTTTGTCTAATAAAATAATATATTTGTTATATGATGCGTTTAATAACGTTAGTGCATTTAAAACAAAAATTCGCAACAATTTCTGGGTTGGTTTAGTTTTCTTTGCGTTTACGATTTGTTTAATTACTGGCAAACTGGAAAAGTGAATTAACCATTCTTTAATATAAGTGGATAAAACCACATCAATTATTTTCTTATTTGACATCTCTATTTTATTTACACAGAAAATTTAAGTATTATCTTTATATTTCAATATTTATATTTTACACCGATGCAGTTATAGTACATATTGTATAATACAGGGTTAACTATGACTAAATACAAAAATTGTAACCACGTGCTCAGAGAAGCCTAAAATACAATAAAAAATTTATTTCGGAATTCTAGCTCGATGTTAAACAAATGGGGCAAAACCCTCTTTTCCTACGGAAAGTCGGCGCCTATGTCATCAGTCATCGTGCAAGATGGTTACATATGTCAACTAGACATATATGTTCTTTGCAACTAGGTACCATGCGGTCGTTTCTCACAACGTTCCAACATTGCTGAATGTAGAAACAACGAAAGTAAACATTTTTATTAATAATAATACCTAAGTACCTGATAGATAACAGTTAATCCGGTTAGCTACAGTATTTTGCATTCGTTTTTCCTTCCTTCGTTCCAAACTGCCAAAACTTCGTTTTCACTCATTACAAGTCCGTCAGAATTACTCGCCACAAAATACACACTTCGCGTAGATGCAGTTAATAAAATTTGCTTTTATTTTAAGAAAATTGATTGAAAGAAATACTAACAGAAAACTTCGAATATACCCGTGGCAGTTTTTAATTTATAAAATTTTGTCCGATAACGGTCACTCCACTGCATTTCTCTCAACTCTAGGAAATATCTTCACGTACGTTTAAAGAAAATTGTGGAAAACTACTCATGTCCCAATATATCGCAACCATCCATTATTTAATGAATAAAACGTTTAAAACTGAAACTGTCACTAAAAACGAAAAACTAAAATTACGTCAACGCCACCGTTCAGTCTTCGGTTCGCCTACACCGAGAACTTAATATTCTTCAGATAAATATTCTTATGGCAATCAATATAATCAATATTATCTTCTTTTATGTACGATCATGGGTTTCTTCATTCTAGTATTGTTTTGACACTTCCTCCGTGACATGGGGTTACACGCACATAGCACTTGTCAGTCGATATAAACCTATACTGTGTTGTTGGTTGCATTGTTTCTAATACTCTACAAATGTCAAACAGCAGTACTGGTCAGAAAAGTAATATTACAGAGTACTGTAAACGCCTCGGGAAATTTAAAATAATAATACTACAATATTATTATATGCAAACATGGTCGATTATTGTGTGGACAATTATTTTGTTAATAAAAATATTTTAGTTTAAACTGTAGTAAAGTAGGCATAAATATATGTTTTGTAAAATGTAGATCAGAAAGAATGTAAGAAGAAGAAGAAGAAGAGGTGTGTCAGAGTTGAGTTGTTGTTGTAAAGATAGAAAGTGCGAAATAAAGAAAGTAGTAAAACGTTATTCGGTATTTATTTAATTAACAAAGAAAATATTACCCTAACAATTGTTAATATCGTTACTGCTATTAGTTTTCAGTATTTGCTTTTCGCACATTCAAATTTGTGTAATCGCGGAAATTACGGATATGGTACTAATTTATGGAAAGTGCGACGAAAGTGCATATCGTGCAGCAGCAGAATATCAAATACGTTTTCCAAATAGACAGAATATGTCAAATCCTCGTACATTTGTACGAATTGTACAACGTCCACGAATGTTGTTTTACACGTGCTGGAGATTTAAATACGTATGTACCTACCTAACTTGAAAATAAAAAAGAACCAATTTCATACTAAAATTCCTTGAAACTTCTTTTTTACTTAGTGACATACAAATAAAGCATTTTTAAACTACAATAGATATACTTACAGAAAAAAAGTATTTTTTTATTTACGAAATGGTCGAGGGAAACCAAGAGGTCCCCAGCAAGTACAACAATTTTTACAACGACAAGTTATAATGTAAACAAGTTAGAAAAGAGGAAATAATTTAACTTTCTTGAAATCTCCAAATATCAGTTTTGGAAGTATCAGTAAGGTAGGTTTTACTCTCAGTACTACCATATCGTGTTTCTCATTACATAATCTAATATTTTGTAAACAAAAATTTTTCTTTAAAACCCCGTAAATCGATGTGCTGGTTTTTAATTTTCTAAGTACTCAGTTTATCGCACATTTTCTTTTCACAAAAAAAAAGATTCAGAAAACAATATACCTTTATAAATGTATTTGGTTTTTCCGCAAAGAGATTTCTTTAACAAGAATAAGAGGAGTCCAAGACATTTGACGTTGTGTTTAGTTACACGTACTTTCATCAAAATATTTAAGAAACTGAGAATAATAAAACCATATACTACAATAAATGTTTGCACTATATTGCACTAAATTACAAAAAAATGATTGTTTTTAACGCGACAAACTATCGAAAGTTATGTTAACAATAAAAACAAACGCGTAATGTCAGCCGTGATGTAAGTCATCTGAATTCTTGCCGCAACTATATCCGTTTTATAAAAACTATACGCATGAACAAATTGGTTAAGAAATTAGGGACAAGTTTAATATTTATTCAGTCATAGTTTACTGTTATCATGATTTATTATTATTGTAAAGGCAGTCTTAAATTGGTCAGTCTTTTGAAACATCTCTAAAGGTGTCACAAATACAGCCGATTTGACTAATTCCTTGCACTATTTATTGAATCAAAATTGTTAAATATTTTCATATTCTCTTTCATTTTGATAAAAAAAAATATAACAAATAAAATGAGAAATTTTGTTTGTAGGTTTTGGCATGGCAAACATCATGGTGGGTCGATAAAGAACATGATATAGTGCCGAAAGGTCATGTAAACGATCAATTAAATTTAATGTTAGAAGAATTAGAAACTATTCTTGGTGTAACACAAGTTCAACATGCACTTGCAATATTAACTAACACTAAGCATGGAATTACTGATTCCGAAATGATAGACTTGTTAGCTTTTGATGAAAATTTCCACAGCAGTTCAACGCATGGTAAGTGTCAATAAATTATCTGGGGAGCCTCAAAAAGTGTAAAATTTTACAATTTAAACATAGGGAAGAATTAATAATTAGGAACGGGAATCGTAAGCCTGCAAAAAATTTCTACCCAGTTAATTTAAACTTAGTAATGATAATAAAATTTCATGCATCTGTTATCCTTCGTTCTTTCATCCATAGTGACATTGTTAATTAATAAATAGCACATGCACCTAAAAAAAATTGTCTGCTGGAGACTAGATTACCCTATCCACATATATTTTAACCCACTGAAATCGCACATTTTTTAGGTTCAAAAGATCGGGATCAATGTTCTGATTTTAAGCTTAATACAAATATGGAATCATTTTCCACCTATTAGCCCAGGGCCACGCTTGTGACCTGGTCGCTGCGATCAGAACGTCGTGACCAGGTCGCAATGATGTGTTGCATACATTATTATGTAGGTGGCCAAGCTTGCGACCTGTAACGGCGACAGTTTTTGAAAACGCTCAAAACCGTGTTTTTTGAGACATTTCAACTAAAACGCATCCCATTGTTTCTTATTAGGTGGCCATTATAGTTTTCAGAACGTCACAAACTTCATACAAATGAGATTATCGTCTATAGACTTATCAATAAGTTTAAAAATAATTATTTTAAGTGAAAATATTTAACTCTGAACTATGCATAAACGAAATTCAATTCAAACCACAACTATAAAATATGAAACTAAAAGAAAATTCCAACAGGAACATCAAGAAGAAATTGTGAATAGAAATCGTTAGTATGGTGGAGAAATGAGACAAACTGAATAATACGATGAAACGTTACTGCAAATCTTTCTCCCACTGACATCTGACATAACATTACGGAATGTTATTGTTCGCATCTGTATTTCGTTATTCAAGTGCAAACAAAGTTCATCAAATTACTAGATACGCTAATTCTACGAAGTACCTATGATTTTTGAGCACACTAAATAGTGTTTGGAACTGTCCACAGTAATCCTGTACCTCTTAATTGGATACACACAATATTTTCTTTCTGCCTGTTTTTTCTTTAAATAACGTGACATAATAATGTCTAACACATCACATCCATCCATGGGAAACATGATTGATCAAAAACACTGTCGTGTCGTCGACATTTGTTGTGAACATGATACATCTCTGAAACCTGATGGCAACGTTAATGTCGCTAGTATGGCCCTGCTTTTAAATAATGAATGTGGGTTTGAAAAGGTTATACTCGAGAATAACAACCATACTTCAATCAGTTATATAAGCTTGGTTCTCATATCTAATGCTTCAACATCTTTTGGCCTATTATGTACAAACTATGTGATCAAAATGTATACGCTTTTAAAAAAGCAAATGAAATAATGGATGTTGTTATCTATTTTTTTATAAAGACAGTTAGCAGAAAAAGCAACATTTTCAACGTTACCAGGCTGTGTAAATGCTTTTTTGGTTATTTTTATATAGTTCCCTCCATCTCCGTTATGGGAGAAATATAGCGTCGGGATTCAACATAATACACAGGAGTACACACGTTCATACAAATCTTTTTCCCAACTGCCACCACCATCTTTCAATAATAATAATCTATTAAATTAGTCCTCTTGGTACTAGATTTCCAATGCACTGCTCTTATTTACCAACCCAATATCGACGAAGATTAATCAGTTTGTTACTGTAGGAGTAGATGATTTGATTTTATCAAATAGTGACGGTTCAAGTACAAATAATACAAGTTCTTACAAGTCCAAAAACCCTTTAGAAATGAGTTTCGAGGTTGCTTTAAGGTAAAAAGCTCCGACCTGTCCTAAATTATTATTTATTCATTGGAGTATCAATTTCCACCAGTCGTACAAAAATTATTCCGGGACAAGGGCAGATATTGCGGTTTTACTCAAAAAAGATATATTAACAATTTGTGTTTCTGCTGTATTATCTTTACAACCATTAACACAACAATAAAATTCATGAAAATCCATCACTATTCAGTAAAGTTAACTTTAAGTTACTCACCTAGTATAACGCTTACGCGGAACACTGCATATCAAAATTGACGCATACTGAGTTGGTAGACAAGGGGAAGTACATCGGTAGGAGGGAAGCTTTAGAATATCTCTTTGAACAATGGTATAGCTTTTACATATTGATTTTCATTGAATGCGTTCACATCATGTACTGTTATCAAAATTAAGACACAATTTTTCAGTTTCATGGGCACCTGCGTGTTTAGCCTGGTCGAGGCTGAATAAACATTTGGCTCCTTTCCTCCAGTGGTCTTTGACGGGTGGTGTTTTGGGTGTACAGTGGAAGGACAATATGCTACGGCGAGCTGTTACCGAAAGATATAGCGAGCACAAGACATGGGCAAATCAAATGTTGTTTGATTACTACAACGTAAGTAGATTACAACTTAATAATGTATAAAGGTTGCGAAATATATATAATAACTAGGTGACCCGGCAAACGTTGTCTTGCCGTTGTCTTGTCTATGCATTATTTCTAGTGAATATTTTGGCAGTTAAATAAAAAATAACTAACTTATTGTAAGTGTGTGGAGATGTGGTATATGACTAAAAGAGGAATGGAGCACTGTAAACGATGACGACCTATAAGAATAACAAAACACGAAACATTCATTTTTTTAATTATTTCGCGTGCCTGCAATTTTACTTGTTTGACGGTCCAAATTAGCCCCTTTACGTCTTGTTGGCATTGTTCACTGTACAAAAAAATAGCCATATAGTAAAATAATAGCCGTTGTTGGCGAGAGCTTGTAACACGTGTTGCGTACTTTTGAGGTTATGTAACTAATAATGAGAACTGCACAATAATTTTATTAATTATTGATAAAATAGGAAATAAATAATTATGGCCCAGCAAATTAATAATAAATTTACTTGAGAATTACACTTAGAAGGTAAAATGATAATTGTAAACGTCACTACTACGCTCGATTCATACACAATAATAGTAGTCGAAAACTGTGTAGGGAGTGAGATAAGGCTTATTGTGTGAGAGACAGGAGACCGGCTTCGTTCTCATCCCTACTCTGTGCTGATTACTGGGTGAGAAGTGACACCGGTAGATGCCTGGCGGGGATAACTGATCTAGTGATAATCAATCAGTTATCGACCAGGGTTAAAAATGATTAAATTACTAAAATGGTTATTAAAAAATAGGGGTTTGTGATAGAAGGATGAAAATTAAGGGTTGTATGTATTTCTTAATGTCACATCATAAAAAATAAAAATAAACAATTTTGTCCAAAAAATAAAAAAAATTGTTTGGGATGGACCACCCTTATCACTTAGAGGTATGAAAAATAGATTACGACCGATTCTCAGACCTACCGAATATACATATAAAATTTTATAAAAATCGGTCAAGCCGTTTCAGAGGAGTATGGCGTCTAACACTGTGATACGAGAATTTTATATATTAGATATATCACTACTGGATGATTCAGAACTTATCAAAAAAAAATTTTATGTACAGGGGACGAAAATTAAAAAAGCGGTTCAAAAATGATTTAAAAATACACTTCAGCACGACATTGGAAACTGGTCCACTGTAAAGGCGTATAATCGACGACCGGATAAAAAATTTAAAGAAATAAATTACATTTTACAATACTTATTTTAATGCAGCAAGTTCAACTGCATTTGCCGCTGTTGTTATTAATTATTAATAGAATTAATTTGTCGTTTTAATCAATAAAATAGTTTGACATACCTGATGTTTCTACAAACATAAATGTATCTGCTTCTTGTCCATTTTGAACTTGTAAGTTATTGGCAGCAGCAGCTATGATACGTTTGCGTAAATCATCAATAGAGTCCACTTCGGTGCAATATACTTCAAGTCAAGAGATCGTGACGGCCATGGTACGGTTCCTCCTCGTCCAATCCGCTGGTATTAATGCTTGGACACGCTGTACATGGTACGGATATAATTGAACCTCGTATATGATACGCCACACTACTGTAATACGCCGTGGACGCCCTAGACCTTCATCTCTTCCACGATTCGTTTTCAAATTTCCCACGTCACGCTTGCATTTGCACTCACTGCACACCGTTGTAAAAGTAGGTGCATTTGGCACATGGTTACCGGGAAATCCTTCTGCTAAAGCATTTTCACTTCACCATAAATTAAAACGATACCCATCAACTGTGAGTTGCCATATGTAATGTAAATACTTGCATCACAAACAAGTTAATACCATAAGTAATCGGATATTTGAAATCACATGGCTAGAGACTGCAGTAGCCCTGCGATGTAAAGGTTAAAACTACTAGAACTTCAATAATTATTTTCTCGGAAACTATAAGGATTTTACTTTTTTTACAATATTGACTCCATTTTTCATGACGCATCTATTCCCAAATTGTTTTTGATAAGTTCTGAATCACCCTGTATAATGTTGCAGTACAAAAAGTTTTGTTGCTAGAAATATATCATCTGATCAAGAAGTATTCCTTTTGCATCTCTTGTATTTTGCATAGCTAGAAACTATAATAATAAATGAGAAGTAAAATATATTCAACGAATATAGTGATGTAAAGAATGAATTGCATCTTGAATTTTCATACATTCTCTTAAAATATACATGTTACACTATTAACTATTACAATCAGTAACTAAACTCATTAACAAACAAGATGAAAAATCAGAAGTGTTTCTGTTGTATCCGCACACACACGATCCAACGAAACGAAATTGTACTACACCAGCACAGCTTAAATAACAATCAGCTCACAGACTCTACGGCGGCACCTTTGAAGTATTAAAACCTGAAAATTTGTCCTTGAAGCTTGTTATCTCTCTCTCGCTCGGGATACACGTCAGGACCGGATTAAAAATAGTTGTCCCAATTTAGAAAGTGTTTTAACTGCAATTTTTCTAACATACGAAATATAAATTTGTTTTACTTGAAATTGTTTAAAAATAAAATAACATAACAGTATAAAATACAAGAAAATCAACAAATCACAAAATACGGCACTCGTGCGCCAATAACGCAGTCGTCGAACGGTATGGCTATAAGGACATATTTTACAACCACACGTCCCTGCAATGTTGTATCCCCAAATGGCGACATGCGCGAAGATCTGCGCGAGACGTTCCCGCTCATACGAGTCTGTGAGCTGATTGTTATTTAAGCTGTGACACCAGTCTGAATATTTTGACTGCGAAATTATCGGTTCAATTTCGTTGGTCGTGCTCACAGACAATTAACACGACAATGTTACCGTGATTGGTCGCCTTAGGAGACAAATGCTGTAATCAAAAGTTTGAAAGTCTTGTCTTGTTACCACGTAACTTCTTAATAAATGTGTTTCACACACATCATAATAGCTACATTGCAGGTGGAAATAAAACCTGCAGCAATTTCTGCGACACGCATACGATACGCAACAATTTTTCAGCCAGTTGTTGCAAATTTGACTGCAGTTGCAGGAAATAGATCCAAAGCTGTTTTTATACATTGTAGCAGCAATTTTCGTTCTACCAATTGCAAAAATAATTAACATTGTGTAAAGTAATTGTAAACAAGAGGAGTAACTAGTAACCAATATAAAGTGTATGCTGTAAAACGATTCTGCAATAATTATTACAATAATAGAAAAAATTAGCAATGAAAACTGCAAGTGCGAACTGTAAATAGCCTTAATAACTTCTCAAGTTTTTTAACATTGTATATTTAACATAGGTATTATGTAAAGAAATATTGATACTGTTGTGCTTGCATATAGAATGGAAAAGTTTGCTGCCCCTAAAATGTGGACAAAAAGAATAGAATCTAGTTTGTATTATTTTTAGAAACAGTTTTTAGAATGTTGTATTCTGTCATAAATTTTAGATGTGAATATCATTATTTATGTAGAGCATGAACAATTAGACACTTTTTAGACTTTAGAGTTTTTACATAAATAAGCTACTCTTTATTTAACACAACAGATACATTGGAACTATTTGCTTCACAAGTTTATCAAAATTAGTTTTCGAGAAATGTCTGCGTCAAAATACAGAGTGATCCCGAATAATGTGCAAAACAATTTAAGGTAGATTATACGACCCATTTTAATGGGAGTCTTTCGCATACAATTTTTTATACAAGTCCCCCTGAAGAAGTTACGACCCCTTAACAGATGGTGACATTTGCTACCTAGTATAGCTATATGTACCAAAGATTTTAAAATAATGGCATTGTTGAGACATCGCTTTTTTATGTTGAAATTGCGAAACATATCTAGAATAGTGCTTGCTATAGTGTATTAAATAAAAAGTATTCTATGTATATCTTACTTACGTATGAAAGCTAAATATTTTATCTGATGCCAATTATACTTAAATGATAAAGTTTTATGAAAATCTACATTATGAACTTAGCTTTCTGAACAAATACAGCTTTTTTCAGTGCAACTTCGGTTTTGCTATAAACAGAATATCAAATTTCAGAAAAATATACTGGACATTTTTTTAACTTATATAAGTTTTTTATTTATTTCAGGGAAAATGGTGGAATAGCAAACCGAAAAATGTACAAGCACGTCTCGTTTTGCAAGAAAATATGTTGGGAAAATGGTATGGAATATGTGTGATTTTATTAGTTGTCATGATGAAATATTGTTTAGTTTTTAAAGTTCTCACGTTTTTAATTGTTTATAACTTTTTTATTTTGTACATATTTTTTTGTGTTAAGTTTGCATTTCTGCATGTAAATAGTTTTGTAATAAAGCTTTTTAACACCCATTTATTTATTTATTTTACATCTTGCACATTCTTCAAGCAAGCATTGCAAAGACCTTACACAGTATGAACATTTTGATTTATTAATGTTTTACTTTTCTTTTACAATAAAACGTACGTGAACCATATTTAAAATAAGTAGATGTTATAAAAAAGTGTGTCTTTATTAAATAATATTTCTTTTAAAATTATTTAAAAAATTTTAATAAATTAAAAACTAGTTTTTTATCTTACCCGTATTTAATATAGTATAATAAAACTACCTACGTAAAACGGTGACACTCATAATAATATTATATTCAAGAGAATTCAGGTAACACCACGTAAACAGAGTGACTCAATGTCCATTTAGAAAGTATGTGAGTATTTATGAAAATAAATAGGATTTTTCTACTAACATTTTTCATAAAGTGTTCCCTCTTCGAGAAACAAAGTTTAAAAAACTACTACTTTTTTGTATTTTCCAAACAAATGAAGATATTCAAATTAAATTTGATACCTAGTTATCATATCCGAGCCGTAACATTGGTTACAGTATGTATAATTCAGAGGTTTCAGTTTTGGCGACATTTTGACATTTGTAGGCTTCAGAGAACATCAAATGTCGCTATCAACAGTATTTTCAACCAATAGTATTTAGTGGAGTAGATATGTGGGTATATTCGCCTCAATTTGACGCGACAGGGAATTCATAAACAAGGGAATTCCTTATCTGTGAGGAAATTTGTCGCTCTGAAGTTATAACTTGCCAATTATAAATTACAAATTGAAGTATCATGCGCACAAAGTATATACTTTGTGATCACGTGTTGTCATAAAAGATGAGAAAGTAATTATAGATTATGTTAGTATATATTTATCTGCGAAAATCAAGTTAATCGTAGTTGTGTCCATAGAAAAAGTTTTGTGTTAACTGTGGTGCCATATTTATCAACGGTAGTTGTAAAAAAATAGGAAACGATTGGTTAGAAAGAAAACATGGACGATAGCAATACGTTAAAAAATAATATAGGAGCTTTAATTTAAATAAAAAGGGCACATATTTGACAAATTAAACATTTATTAACAAATTATGTACTAAGATCTGACGGTGTCAGAAAAGTTGTGAGCAGTTCCTGTATGTCTAATATATCTTAATACCTCAATAAGCACTAATATTAATGACGATTTCGATTTATATGCACTGAAAACGTGTAGTGCGCACTGATATAACGCAAAATTTGATGTGAGTGCTATTAAATTTTGCCCGGAATACTCCGAGCATGCAACTAAATCGAATACGCATCAGATTTTAGTGCACACTACATAACCGCATTATTTGATAAAACGTTACCAAAATTAAAAAAGTATATGGATCTATAAACGCTTAAAATTGAAAAAATATTCACAAAACGCAGAAGAAAAACAGAAGTATCAATTGATTATAATAAACTACTATAAAAATGCAAGAATGTATGCGTTTCAGCTGTTATAGTTTTTTCCAAATTTGTTTTTTGGATAAACACTCTTTTCTCAAAATCGTCAATTATAATAATGTACACCAGTTTTTCTGCTTAATAATTTTTTTTTAATTAAAGACAAAACAAGTAGTACAAGCAGTAATTAAATAAGTCTAATTATTATTGATTTGCTACATCTTCCGATGCACTACTAATTCCATAAAAATGTATTTCCTTTTATTTTGTTCTATATAACTATTATTAATAACATATTCCTCTTCAGATAAACTATCTGATAAAGAAAATAAGTTATTCAGAAGAATTACATTCAAAAAATCTTATACTACCGCCACATTAAACTTGCACTCCACGATTGAACTGACTATTTTCTCAGTGCAAGAATATTTGCATTTTCACCGAATTCAGTGCGAACTGACTTCTAAACCGAACACTTTCCACCAGCAGAGTGCGCACTCAAAATGTAAATCGAACACAGAAGTTGGATACAGTGCGCATTCAGTGCAAAAGTGCATGTAAATCGAAATCGTCATAAGTAATTTTATGAAAAAATGTATAACAACTTTATATCAGGTAAAAATTGACAAAATTTTAATACACGTAAATTTGGTGAAATAATTTTTCTTGTTTCTATTACTTTTTTAAAAATCATGTTAGTCGTAAACAAAAGAGTTAAGTTTACGCGGTTTACTTCTTATGATTTGACAGTTTGAACATCGCCTGTTCTACTTCTAATCTGTCAATTTGCACTGTCAGTATGTTATGATCATGCAGCCAAGTAGTTACGAGGTAAATTAACCTGTATTGAATTCAATACACTTCAATTGACGGTGCAGCTGATTGTGCTGACAGGTTTCTCCGTATCTTCTAATTAATAAACTGACATTTCTTAGAAATTATGACGAATGCCAGATATCTGCTGAAGCACAGCTTATTCATTACCAGCTAGTTATCTTGGCGTTAAAATTGAAGTTCAAGTGTTGTTGCGTATTCGGCAGTAGTCAGAGGAGACAGTCGCTATTCAATGAGAAGCAGTATTTGACACGAAACGCGCATATTGATCTAAAGTCAGTGGGATTACATACTACAAAGGATACCGCCAGGAGATGTGTAGGTGGTAATGAATGTGCTGTGATTGAAGTATCTACTTTTTTATTTACCTAGGTATCATTTATAATGGGGAAGTTGCATGAATGTTATATAGGTTTGAAATGCATTACAGGGTAATCTTTCAAATATATTGAAAGGTCAGAACATGTGTCTGGCGGCAATAATCACATAATAATTAAAATAATTTGCCATAGAACAAAACCACGTAGCCGAAAACTAGAGATGGGTAGCTCGCGGACGAACTAGTACAAACGAACTATTCACTTCACTGAATGAAATGAATCATTCCTTCTTGTCGGACTGAATTATTCTCTGTGAACTAAAAGCAACGTTGATTATAAAAAATCTTACAATGTAATTCAGGCGAGTCAAATTCAGTCCTTCTATACTTATTCAGTAGTTCACTGAATTAAATGAAAAATTGCAGCTGACGATTAGACGTAGACGGTATCGGAGATGTGACTCAATGACCGCTTTCAATCGGATCACCTATAGAGAATGGCTAGTTCGGTGTCTTGCGACAGAATATTTTCTAAAGCAGAGTAACAGAAAAACGAGCTCGATTAAAATTAGACAAAATTTCTAAAATTTTGTTTTTAAACGCGAATTTTTAAATGTTTATTTATAAAATTAGTTTTTATTTTATTTTAAATATTACTTCTTTTGTTAATTTAATACAATATTTTCGCACCGAAATATATATTTTATTAACTATATTTAAATGCTTACTTATAAATGTTTTAAAATTTAAAATCTAGATTTGTCTGTAATCTCAAAACAGGGTTCTCAGTAATTTTTCAAACCAAATTCCCTGATGTTTCCAGGTTTTCCCTGACATACTTTTTTAAAATTCTCTGTCAAAAAACATACAAAATATCATATTTTTTAAAACTGAAACCAAAGTAGAAACAAGTCAAATAATAAGGCATAAATGAGTCCATTCGATGACAAATAAGTGACATGGATATTTAATTTTACTACTGAGCAAACAGCTATACAAAAAAACAGCTATAAACTGCTTTTTGCGGTTCAAAAGACTATATTTTTGCATTGAAACAGTAACGCCACACAGGTCGCTTTTTAAACCGTGTTTAAAACGTTCACTGAGCCCGGTTTGAACTCTTTAGATGCTTTGCTGTTGGTCTATGCAGCAGTTGCTAGATAGAGATTTCAAAATCAGTGTGATTAAAATTTTCAGAATTTATGTTTAAAATGATTGATACTTTTATAATTATCTTGTTTATTTAAAAAGGAATTGGTTGTGGTTTATTGTATGTACCTCTACAAATTTTAACGTATTCCTAGACATCTTAAATTACATTAGAAAAGAATACTCCAATTACTTTTCTCTCCAAATTTCATTAAACCTGTCACGAACATGTAAGTAATTATTTGTTTTTGATTTGCAGTTGCTAAAATCAATTCCAATTTCTCACATTTTCAAAATATGTATACAAAAACATGAACAGGAAATATATTGATAATAATTTTTACCAATAATAAATATAATCGTTCTATTTTAATCCAAATCTAGTGTAGCTTTGTTATAAATAAATTGTACAACAATAATCAAAAAGTGTGAGTGTGATGTTAAAGAGAAACAAATATTTGATGACGTTACGTTTTGAAACTATACATTTTCTTGGTGCATTACATAAGTAACGTCACCATTGAATACGTTTTGAAACAGACGATAAATATGGTTCGTCACAAAAAAAACAGCTGTACACTCCAGATATATCCGTTTCTTTACATCAATCTGCGGGTACGTGTGATTAAAGCAAACAGAAATACGCAACTGGGTGCGTTCATTAAATAAATAACTTAGACACGACATGAGTAGCGTTCAGAAATTTTCCGTGACGACAATAAAAATTCCCTGATTTTTTACAATTATTGGCACTTTCCCTGACGTTTCCCTGACAAAGTTCAAATTCTCTGACATTTCCAGATTTTTCAGGTTTTCCCTGACGCTGAGAACCCTGCAAAAACATTGTATGTTATATACCTATGCCTCTAAATTCCGATACCACGCGAGTCATGAAACAGTGCCGTTGTAAACAAACTCCGATATTGAACGCCGAGACTGAACGATCGGTGGTCGAATTACAAATATACAATTCTCGATCATACTGAATTAAATGAATTACTCAAGTGAATGGTTCTCTTAGGTGAATGAGACTGAAAGAATGAATTCACCAAAATGAACTGAAAGTCCCATCTCTACCGAAAACGTGATATACTGGTGTGACGTTATACGCCATTCAGCGCGATTTGTTTCCGTGGATACAGGTGCAGGTTACAGTGTTGGTGATGTAAACAGACGTTTGTCTCTTGTATTTTTGTGTTTTCGTGGCATTTGTGGGTCATAGATACATTGTGTAAATACTGTGTAGGTGTTGCCATAATTATTAGTGGCGATGGTATTGTTAAACGTAACTTATTCCTTTGGTTACAATATAGATCCGCTCGTGACAATTACGGCGACAATGCTGTTGGGTAAGTACCAGATAGATGGTTTTACTTGAGTTATTTATAAAATTATGCCATCCGAATTTATTCAAAAGTAATGAATAATGATATTTATGAGTTTTTTTAAATTATATAAATAAATTTAATTGCTATTTACTTCTGATTTAATTTCTCCTTTAACAATTTTAAAAAATGAGTATTTATTACATTTTTATTATGTTTAGAAAATGAAATAGGTAATTTAATGTAGTCAAGTCAGATAGCAAAATTTTATAAATGCCTCAAATAATATTCTACATCACGTAAATGTTAGGAACAAATACAGATTATGTTATTTGAAATCGTAATTAAGCCCTGAATACAATAAATGATAATAATGTAAATTTGCTTTACCACTGATTTTCTAAATGCCCTATATACATTATGGTTGCTTAATAAAAAAGTTTAATTGATTCTTTACAACTTCACATTTAAATTTTTTTGATGAACCTAAACCTACTTGTATTTCCAATTAAACTTACATTAAAACGGTCTTCACAAATAAACGATAATGCAATGCTTTCTTTCGTTACGATTCATTGCTCTACATCACATTTTTCGTTTTTGGCACGGTGAAATATTTTTTATTAGGAGCTGTGTGCAATACTACTTCCATTTGTCCGGTGAGATGCACTTTCTGTGTCCATTTTACGAGTCTATTTTGCAACTTTATTCAATACCAATATCTATTTACCACAATAACACATAATAATATCACAAATGACAAATAAATTCTTCAAAAAATTTGTACTGCGCTGTCCGAAAGCATGGAAATCGTATACAGATTACTAAAGCACACTGCTGTATTTAGGTATACACGTGAGAATGGCGTCTGACGTCAAAGGTCTCGCTGTGGCGGCGACGGTTTTGTGGGAGCGTAACCATACTAAATTTTTAAATATCGTTTTTAGGCTTATTATTCCAGGAAATTGTTTAGGACAAACAATATTTCAGTTAAAATAATACATTCGTTCTTCTGTATGCATTTGGAAAAATCATGCAATTTCCCCATTCATAACTTAATACAAATTAAAATATTGGATTTGTTCCAACAACAGCAAGAATCGATTCCGAACTGTCCAGAACTATTCAGTCAGTTCAGTTGCTAATGTAATGTATACTAAAGGTTACAATTTTATTTATATATTTTATTTTTTTGCAAACTAGACTAGATCGCATAAAACTAATTTTAGCGTGTTCAGCATCTTCGAAAATAGGGGGTAGTATTTTTTAATTAAGATCGGAAAGGTTTCCGCTGTTGTAAATAATTACCTAAAGTATACATAAAAGTTACAATTTTGAAAAATTTTTATTTTTAGAACTAGATTCGTCCGAAAAAAACTAATTTTAGATTCGTGTTCAGCACCCTCAATGGAATTTTTTAATTGAGATTGAAAAGGTTACCTACATAATTTAAAAAAAATTAAATTCCTGGTATAAACTTTGCCCTTCACTGTCGTTTTTTATTTACACATAATACAGGCATTAACCTTTCGCAACGTAGAAACTGTTAGGTGTTTATAGAGCCATTTTGTAGAAACATGGTGTTCACAAAATAAAACTGCAAACCAATGACACTACTACCTATGCAATTTAACGAAGGCACTAAGCTTGCTGCATTGAAACACAACAAGCTTAGGCTACTTATACTGAAAGCAGGGGAAACCATAAAATCGCTGCTCGATGCTTCCACTTCCTAGCCAGTAAGCAGAAGGAGCCTGAGATATTCTCAATATTTTGCGTCTTGGACGGGGGTCTCATCTCCTGCCATTCGTCGTTTGATGCGATATATTTGAAGCTGAAAACATAGTAATGGATAGGCAAATTCAAGGTCATATTTGATTCTGCCTCACACGGATGAATATCGTAGGAGGTATGGCGTTAAAATTCGCAGCAAATAAAAAATGACAGGGTTTGCACTAGCATTTTGTTTTTTTTTTTGGATTTGTAAAGCATTTTGTTATAAAATAATAAATCATGTAAAATTATAATTATTTAAAATTTAAACGAGCATTTACAACTATTTGAATTTGGGTAGGTGAATTTCTGCTTCACCTGCTTCACCCGGCGAGCCGCCACTGCTAAAAAATAGTTCTAGTAGCACCATCAACATCGAAATAAAATCGACGAATTTTTATATCTCGTTCTGTCCTTAGAACAGAATCCATAAATTTTGCTGCAACAAGCCAAACGGCAACCTAAGAAATTCAATAATTCCCATCCAGCATGCTTTCATTTCAAACAATTAAGCACACAGGGTGTCCGGAAAGCAATGAAACCCAGCTTAAACATAGCTTCCTGTGATCAAATAGAACCTATTTAGACAAACTTAGCTTAGTCCAAAAGTGCCTCATCTAGAAGTTACAGGACTTCAAAAAAAATTGTTTTCGTGTTATGGGTATAATAAAGAAACGAAACGTCCAATCAAGTTGAAATTTGTTACAGTTATATTTTAGATAAGTACAAGCATTGTGAAGAAGTAAGTAGTACTGTAAGTAGTAGTAGTACTGTTTTTCTGAGATATAAATACTCTAGCACTATCAGAGGTACCCCAAAGTACAACATTGTATATTAATTAAGAATAAACCAGGTTGTAGTAAACACCGAGCAATGAGCTCAAAGACATTACTTACTTTATTTTAGATATAGCATAATATACTTGATTAAGTTTTTTAACCAGTACACTAATATGTTCAGACCATCTTAGGTTATTATCAACATACAGACCCAAGAATTTTGTGCATTTAGTAGACGTTATATTTGTATTATTCACAGTGAACTACAATGAAAGCTCACGAGCTGTATTTACATTATGAAAATAGATACACTCAGTTTTCCCAATATTTAAAATTAGACCATTTTTCTCACACCAACTTATAAATGACTGAACAAGTGTTTTAGTTAACAACTGGAGTTCATCATGTGTCCCAGCTGAGACCGCCAAGGATGTATCATCCGTAAAAAGTGTAATTACATTTGCATTATTAATATTTGCAGGTAAATCATTAATGAACAATATAAAAATTAGCGGTCCCAGCACAGACTCCTTAGGAACTCCAATGTTCACATTGTGAAGATCAGAACTGTAGCCACATATCCTAACAAACATTTTTCCGTATGATAGGTAATCAACCAAGCAGTCAAGAAATATTCCACAAAATCCCAAATTAAAGAGCTTATCTTCGTAAAATTTAAAGTCAAATGCATGAGATAAGTCGAAACAAAGGCCCGCAACCTGATTACCTTTATCTAATTCGGTATATATGTTACACACAATACTCGAATTCGGACAATGTCCGAAAAAAGTATACAAAACTAGTTCTGAGCCCAGAAAAATTCCCATACCCGAAATTTTATGTTTAAACGACTTTTGACTATTATAAAATAGTAGAACTAGTTCTGGCCATTATAAATTGGTGAAAACTAGTTTTGTGCATTTTTAAATGACCAAAACTAGTTTCTTTCATTTTCTGAAGGTTATGATGACACACAATACTCGAAAAAGTATGCAAAACTAGTTTTGAGTTCAGAAAATATAATGACAAAAATGGTATAATCCTACTTTTAATTAATGTAACTATAAGAAAATGAATAGAACTAATTCTACTCATTTCAAAATGCACAAAACTAGTTTTGAACAATTTATAATGCCCAAAACTAGTCAAAACTCTGTATTTTGTAATATGTAGTAACTGTTTAAATGTATAACTTCGGGTATGGGAATTTTTCTGTGCTCAGAACTATTTTTACATACTTTTTTTCGGACATTGTCCGAATTCGAGTATTGTGTGTAACATATACACTTTCAATTAGAGTTCTGAAGAGCTCTGAAGCCATGCTGTAAATCATTGAGGATGTTAAATTTGTTTAAAAAGTTGAAAATTTTATCATATATTATTTTTTCAAAGACTGGATAGTACATTCATTATAGACACTGGACGGTAGTTTGCTAATATAAATTAAAATTATTAAAGAAATTAAATTTTAAAACAACAAATTTAAATATCAAAAGTGAGAATAATAATAATAATTTGTCAAGATAAATGTAAATTCACCTACTTCATTTAATTATCTACTTTTTATGTTATCATTTCTTATATATAGTTTTATTAGATATTAACAATATTGTGTGAAACTAATTACTCTGCAAATTAAAGTCCCGACCAGCGTTGAATTGCACCCACAATATCTACCCGTATATCCTTTATTACTATTTTTACTGTCTGGCAAAGGTGTTTAAGCTAATAAATCAATTTTCCTACAATTCCTATTAATGAAGTTATTAAGAAAATCTACAAAAGCTAAAAATAAGCAATATATGGGTACATATTGTGGGTGTAATTCAATGCTAGTCGAGGCTTCAATCCGCAGAGTAAGTAATTAGTTTATCACAGTATTGTTAATACCTACTTGATAAAAGAAATGTATATAAAAACGATAGCATAAAGGGTATATAACGAAATGAAGTAGGTGAGTGTGTTTCATTCATATTTATTAATAACACAGGTCCACGAAAAAAAAGTGATGTGTGCTGAGGGTTCCATTATACTTTTTTCTATGTAATTTTTTCCTGCTGAACACGAATCTGAAGTCAAAATGGGGGGTCGCACAGCAAAGTTTAGAGAAAACAAAACGATAAAATATTGCATCAAAAGTTAACGCAGGTCCACAAAAAAAAAGTCATATGTGCTGGGAGTTAGACTATATTTTTCTTTTGTATTTTTTTTCGCTGAACACGAATCTGAAGTTAAAATTGGGGGTTACACAGCAAATATGTGAGAAAACCTAAAATATGGATAAAAATCACTTTCTCGTAATTTATTCTATATGATACTCTCTAAAACTGAAACAATGAGAAATGCTGTGAATTAGTGAATATTTACTATTTTACAGCTATCTTTGATGTGATTTTTATCGTTTTTATGGGTTATATCTAAAATTTGTTGTGCGACCCCCCATTTTGACTTCAGATTCGTGTTCAGCGGGAAAAAATACATGGAAAAAATGTAATGGGACTCTCAGCACACACCACTTTTTTTGTGGACCTGTGTAATTTTAATTAATATAATAATTCAACTTGTCAGCTGAAGAAACAATCTTGAAAATGCAGAAATAGGTCAGACTTCATCTATTGTGGTTGAATTTACCTTTTATAACACATATCCAAAGTGAATTTAACTTTTGATTGTTACAAAAATATTTCATTAAGTCAAGTACGTCTTTTGTAGTAAATTTAGTTATACTAATATTTATTTTTGATAATTACTGAATAACTTTATCTATGGAATTGTTCATGAGTATATCTAGATGTTTGGTATCAAAGAAGAATTGTAGGAAAATTGATATACAGGGTGTCCCAAAATAGAAGACCATACCATTAACCACACCACTTTGGACAAAAGTAATGCAACTTTTCTTATGTCATTTTTTATTTGGGCGTCCTCGTTTCAATATACAGGGTGTTAAAGTTACATTTTAAAAAACTATTTTTGTTAATAATTCCATTGCTTTGTAAGATACACACTTGAAATTTTGCACGTACTTTTATCATATTTCGGCATACTTATCATGTAATTTGGGTGAAAAAAATCTAAGGGCGAATGGTGGTAACTGAGGGATGCAGTACTCTTTATCCCCTCCAATTATTTCTAAGTACGCCTATGCAGCTTTTTCTTGAAATGTCAAATGTAGAATTTTCTTTTAATCATTTTATCTCTTTTGTAATTTTTTGTTTAACGGCTCCGTTTTGGAGAAAAGCGACATGTATTGATGGGTTACAAAAGATGTCTTAGTGGCCGATGAATGTCAGGAAAAAATAGTGAGCTCCCTTATCCCAACAGATTACTTCCTAAAAGGAAGATTTTCTTAAATTTGGATCGACATCTTCGTGAAACCGGAATGTTTATGGAACAAGTTCGGAATTTGCGGTCTACATAGAAAATTAAGCTCTTAACAAAAGGAACAAAGCTTAGCACTGGTAGAAGAAGAACCAAGCACAAGTACAAAGATTGTTTCTCGACAAATAAAAAATTGTACAAAAATGGATGTTCATCGGATTTTAAAAATCCAACTTCTGCACCCGTATCACATCCAACCCGTACAAAATATTCTTCTAGGATGCAATTTAGTCGTTGGCTGTTAACACAGAATGATGCAGATAGGGACTTCGTAAAAAAATTCTAGTCACAGCTGAGGCAAACTTTACAAGAAATGGATTGACAAACATGCATAAGAGCCACGTATAGACGGATTTGAATCCCCATGCAACCATTGCAGCACACGATCAATTTACATTCAGGGTTAATGTCTGGACGGGAATAGTGGATAATATTCTGTTGGGTCCCCTTTTCACACAAAATAGTTTAAATTCAGCATCATTTTTAAATTTTCTGCAAAATGAATTCCGAGATGTTTTACATGATTTACCTGTTATCGTACGTGACGGTATGTTGATGCAGCTTGACGGTGCTCCACCCTATTATGGTAGAAAAGTCCGTCAGTATTTAAATACCCATTTATTTCCCCATCGTTGGATTGGTCGAGGACAAGACGCACTTATTCAATGGCCACCACGATCTCCTGACCTTAATAAATTGTTTCTTTTTCTGGGGTTATATGAAAGATATGGTTTATGCTGCAGAAATAAACGACATTAATCATCTCAGAGAGAGAATAGTAATGACAGCTGATGAACTTACTCAAAAGGAGAATATCTTTCAAAAGATATGGTTTTGACTACTTAAAAGGGTACGTACATGTGTTAATGAAGAGGGTGGGCAAGTAGAACGTTTGTTAAATTAGTAGTAATAAATTATTTTATTTAATGTTATTTAGGTAAAATGTTATTATGTTGATCGTTCATTATTACTATTACTAAATGAGACTATTATTTTTTTGGTTTATAAGAGAACTGTATTACAGATTTTAATGCCATATTATTTTTTCAATTCATAAGTATTCCTCATTTTATAACATTTAGAATTATCCATTTTGTTTTAAATAGCAAATATTTATTCAGTAAGTATTATGATTTGCTAAGTTGTCAAGTATTGTAATGATTGGTATATCCTCAAAATTTCAGTTTCACTTAAAAATTATAGTGAATTATAGATTTATGGGTACTACAAATTGCCGTTTTTCTCCAGAACGGAGCATTTAAACAAAAAAATACAAAAGAGATATAATGATCAGAAGAAAATTCTACGTTTGCATCCCTCAGTTACCTCCATTCGCCGTTCGATTTTTTTCACCAAAATTACATGATAAGTATGCCGAAATAAGATAAAAGTACGTGCAAAATTTCAAGTCTGTAACTTACAAAACAATGGAATTATTAACAAAAATAGTTTTTAAAATGCAACTTTAACACCCTGTATATTGAAACAGAGACGTCCAAATACAAAATGGCATAAGGAAAGTTGCATTATGTTTGTCCAAAGAATGTGTGGTTAATGGTATGGCCTTCTATTTTGGGACACCCTGTATATTAGCTTAAATACCTTTACAATACAGTAAAAAACGCACATTTTGTGTATGAGTATTATGCATGAAATAATGTTGGTTGCTGTTACACATTTTCCCACTACCTTTATAAATTTAAACGGCATATTCCTTACTTATTGAACATTTCCAGAATCATATACGTGGCACCTTTTTCATTAAATTAAATTTTTGTTATCGTCTGCTTCATCTTACCGGAGAACTTGCATAGAAATTTTGAACCCTAATTTTGTAATATTCAAAGTGAAATTTTTTCTATCATAATTTTTAGATTATTAATGAACTTGCAATTTTATGATAATATAAACTCGTTTCAGTTACAATAGAAGAAAACTGGATGAACTTCCCTTCCACTACTTCCATTTGAATTCCGATTTGGAAGAGTCCAAGTACCTCACTGATATCTCTTGGATCTACGACAAAGTGTGCGGTTCGAATTGTTACCAAATACTGGAAGACATTAGTTTGCAAAGTACTGTTAAACACGAATTTACTCAAATATTAAAAGACTTCATTGAAACTCATGCCAGCGTACTGAATTATGATGGTCGGCAGTTTTTTTCTCATTTGTATAAATATTTAGAAGATAAAATTAGTAAGAAAGAATTTAGTGTAGAACATAACGACTCCAACTTATCTAAAATGTATAATATAACTAAAAATCCACCAGTTCTATCATTAATGCCGTTAAACAGCGCGTTGATGGAAGCACCCGAAGAATTTCCAGATAATGTGTTCCGCGAAAAGACTTTTGATTTAATTATAAGGCTGCCCAAAACCAATCAATTCATCGTTACGGTTTCGACGAATAATGAAGAATTGTGCGTATGGGATATTATCAGGTAAGTTGACATAATAATGTATTTTCTACGTTCATGCAAAAAACAAAACTTTATTGAACTATATTTAGTGGAAAAAGTGGTTCTTTATTGCACTAGTGCAATAAAATGTTTATTGCATTCATCTGTCATTCTACTACAGCGTTTTGTCATCATGACAAATATAAACGTTCAAATCGACGTCACATTTTTCTAGACTTAGTGTCATCTAAATATCATTTTAAGGTTTTTACATGAACGTACAAAAATATTGTATGCAACTCGTACAAAAAGTGGTTATTGCACTCGACGTGTTGTCCTACTCGGTCTGATGGCCTCGTTGGACAATTTCATGTCGCGTGCAATAAACACTTACTTTTTGCACTTGTTGCATAAATAACTATTATTATATACACACAGGTGATTCAGAAAAAAATTTGAGTGTACAGAGGACTTACAAATATAATTTTGAAAAAAAAATCGAAAAGGGCAGTTCGAAAATGATTTAGAAAATACACTTCTGCACGGCACTGAAAACTGGTCCACTGTAAAACGTGATAAGGCGGCAATCTGCAATCGGAGAAAAAATGCAAACAAATGCTCAAGGAAGGAAATAAATAACATTTTATAACAGCAATTTTATACAGCAAATTTAGCTGTTTTTACCGCTACAGTTATTAATTATTAATAGATTTAATTTGTGGTTTTAAATGATTTAAAGTCAGGAGTATGGTACCGGTCCTCCTCGTCCAATCGCTTGGTAGTAATGCTTGGACACACTGTATTTGATACGGATATAATTGAGCCTCGTGTATGATGCGCCACACTGCTGCAATACGCCGTGGGCGCCCTTGACCTTCACGATTCGGATTCAAATTTCCCTCGTGTTGCACTACACTTGCAATCACTGCACACCGTGGTAAAAGTAGCTGCATTTGTCACGTGTTTACTGGGAAATCGTTTTGTTAAAGAATTTTCACAGCGTCATAAATTAAAAAGATATCCATGAACTTCGAGTTGCTACTATATTATACGTAAGGAATTTTTGACACTTGAAAAACTAATGTAGAGATTGGCATCACAAAAACTTTAGTGCCTACAAAAAGTAATCGGATTTCAATGTTCGGAATCGCCTGTCTAGAGATTCCAGTAGCCCAGCGATATAAAGGTTGAAAATACTACAACTTCAATCGGAAACTATAAGCATTTTACAAAATATTACGATATTGACTCCAATTTTCATGATGCATCTATTCCCAAATTCTTTTAGATAAGTTCTGAATCACCCTATATCTATATATTATTTATTCACAGTAATTCTTATTATTACAAAATGATTTCTGAAACAAATACATATAGGGTGATTCAGTCATTATGTAATTCATTTTAGGAGAAGATAAGGAAAATGACTATAAATCCACGTTTACACTGAAAACAAATTATTATTTAAACTCCTTTTCGAACTATTTCTCACCGCAGTAGATGCCGACCTGGGTGCAAGCTTGTCAAATTTCAATATTTTCACTAGTTAGTATTCGACATTGTAAATAAACGGTTTTTTCACTAATTTAAAAATTCGTGTTTTTTCTTGCTCACTTCAGCCAATAATAATTTAAAATGTTGCACTGATTGCAATAAATTATTATTTTTTAATTGCTATAAATAGCAAGAACCTCGAGGAGGTTTAAGTATATTTTGTCAAAAAAACATTTTTATTAACAATGGAGCTTTGAGCAAATGTTAAAATAAATATATTTCCATTATCATGCTAGCTCACTTACACTTCTCACGACTAACATCTGTAGTGTCAATAATAATATCGGGAAACGGTTCGACCTTTATTTTTCTTTTCTAATCTTAAATATTAAGTAATGCATGGAAACAATCAAATTTTGACATCACATAATCTTTAAAATGTTTGTGTTTGATTTATTATATCGAATTTATATGAATTGCAGTTCTCAACCTGTGCGGATATTAAAGGGAATACCACACCCGACCAACGTCATACCCATAGACAAATTTAAATGTATAGTCCTATGTAGAAGGGAGCTGAGAATATACGACTTAAACTCCGGTAGTTTTGTAACTAAGTTGAAAGGAGTTATGAACCAAAAGATGCCTTATTATGGGCTGCATGACCAATCCCATTTAGTGGCACTTAGTAGGAACAGAATGTACATAAATCTTATGAATTTAGAATCAGGTAAGCTTACTTCTATAGGTGCTCATATAATTCGCTAAACTAGTTAATTTATTCCAATGTTTATGGGCAAAGCAGTAAAAGAACACAACTGGCTGCAATTACATTATTATATACACTGGTTTGCAAATTACAAACATAATAATGGTAGAGAGTTATTGGAACTCCCTTTAATAATGTTGAACAGTATTTAGTACGACTTTATTTAAATACTGCTTGCCTTTATTTTGTTCACAAAAATAGCTATCGGTTCATAATTTATCGGATTAGATTTCCTTATTCTTTTGTTTATTTTTCTCAATTATTAATATTTTAATGATGAACGAGGAATGGAACATAAGTCAATATTTTGAGAAAATGAGGATAAGCGTACTTACCTTATTTCATTTTTCTTAAAACATGCGACAGAACTTATTAAGAAACGGAACAAAATTTTATTACTATTACACACGCTTAGATATCAACATAAGGAAAACCTAAATACTGTTTAACCTTATGACTCGTCCAATAACTCTCCAATATTGATGTGTGACAAAGCTGTACATCTTTATTTGTATACTTTTTTCAACAATAAAAATAGTAGTAAAAAGATACAAAGACTTTATAAAACTGATTAGCTGACCACACATTTACAGTCTAATCGACCGTCTTTGACTGTGCGAGGCTTTGCCGTTAAGTAATACTGGCAGCGTGTGGAGTATAAAGGTCCATTTACACACATCAGTGCCGTATCAGTTCCATATCAGTATCAGTGAAAAGTAAAAAAAACGCTGCTTAGATTTTAAATTGGCGTATTTATACACATCCGTCACAGTGTCGTATCAGTGCTGTAAGTGCTGCTTCAGTGTCCGTTCAGTGGCTTTTAAACACGCCGGCGATGATATTTTTGTAATTCTACTGACGAACTGACCAAATTTTGTTATTGTTTAGAATGGATGAAAAGCTTATCGAGTTGGTACGAAATGTTAATCAACCACATGATAAATATATTCAGATGACTTTGTTTGATCGTCTATTAACTCCTTTTGCGTACTACGGACGGATATGTGAAAACTGGCATCAGTGATCGACCACAAATAACACTCATACTGAATTGACATTGAACTGATACGTCACTGATGTGTGTAAATGGACCTTAAAGGTCTATTTACACACAACAGTGCCGTGTCAATTCCGTATTAGTATCAGTGAAAGCTAAAAAATTGTTGCTTAGATTTTAAATGGGCGTATTTATATACATCCGTCACAGTACCGTATCAGTGCTGTTAGTGCCGTATCAGTGCTGTCAGTGCTGCTTCAGTGTCCGTTCAGTGGCTTTTAAATACGCCGGCGACGATATTTTTGTAATTCTACTGACGAACTGACCAGATTTTTGTATTACTTAGAATAGACGAAAAGCTTAACGAACTAGTACGAAATTTTAGTCAACTGCATGATAAATATATTCAGATCACTAACGCCTTTTTACAGACTACGGACGGATATGTGTAAACTGGCATCAGTGATCGACCACAAATAACACTGATACTGAACTGACACTGAACTGATACGTCACTGATATATGCAAATGGACCTTAACGGGGTGCGTCTTTTCGCTATAGACAAAACCTGACAAAACTCGATAAACAGAACATCGCATTTGATTTTGCACTACTCATAATAAAATTAATATATATATATATATATATTATCATAGGTCATATAAAATATAAAACAAGACTTTTGACTCGACGAAAATCCACGGGCCACGACAATATTTAGAATTTTCAACAGTTTTGTGCCATTAACATACAATGTTGGCCCTTCACGGACTTAATAAACAAGTTAGATCACCAATCTTTATTTCAATAGCTGGTAATGAAAGTCATGAAACGTCAGGGGCGAAAACTGACAAACAAAGCCTGTCATCCCAGTAAACACATATACGTTATAAAAACATTTATAATGTTCATACAACGTTTGAAAAAGACGTGTCTTTTTTACGTACAATCAACTTAAAAATGTCGCGGTTTTACACGTTTCTGGTAACCAAAGTACAAACGTTTAATATTGGTAAATGTGGAACGATCATTTTTAGTATTAATAAGCTTTAAGTTATACGTTTAATAATGACATTTTATTAAGGTTATTTACTAACGTAAATTAAACGCTGTTATTTTAATGTCCAAAAAGATGTTTTAGATACGTGTTTTTAACGTGTTTTACAACGTTGTTTTCGGATCCTTCTGGTGGCATTGTACAGGGTGGTCCAGAATTATGTACCATAAATGCTAGATTAGATAATACGTTAAAAAATAAGGGTATTATATATATATATATATATATATTTCAAAACTAAATAATCAGGTACATTTAATCCTGTAAAACCGCTAAATAAAAACCACTTTTAAATATCTATAACATTTAACTAACTATAATACTTTTATAATGGTTTTACTTTTTTTAGGTTTTAGTACAATTAATTTTATATTACCACTTATTCCATCCCTTAAGATTAAAGCGTTGTTTTGAGTGGTAAGTATTTTTTTGAAATACATAATTTCAAATTAAAAAAAATACTATCAAAACTACCCCTTAATCATAAGTGATTGAATAAGTGGTAACAAAAAATTAAATATCCTAATATCATATACTCACTCCATGAACCCATTATTCAAGAGTATCTGAAAGACATTTAAAAAAAATGATTTTTATTTCATCCCTCAGAGGGTTGAATTTCTCTTATTACTGAGTTTTGAACAAAAATGTATGTAAAATAGTACCCTTATTTTTTAACGTGTCATATGCTCTAGTATTTACGGTACATTCTGGACTACCCTGTATTAAATAAATAATAATCAGGGAATTAATATAATATAAATAAAATAGTTATAAAATCCTCTATCATTTAATCTTGATCCTATTAATAATTATTATCGATACTCCAATAGTGTGGCTCGAATGATGAACTCATTATATGCCTATAAATAAGAGTATTAAAAAATATCATTACCTATTGTTTAATTTCAAATTTAGGTAGGTAATAATAAATAATTGGTTTTAATATCAGTAATAATTTATTAAATAAATAATAATACGTACAAACAAAATATAAAAACACCAAAATATATATCTTATTTATGCTACTGATTGGAACCTAGAATCAATTAAATTAGGTCTGAACAAGATTCATATTATTAACTTCACTTACATTTGATAATACATATAGATTATTTAAAGAAAGTCTAAACTTTAAAAATGTCTAAGTTTAATCTATTATAGTTATAAATGTATGTAATAATAATGCTAATAATAATAACAATAATAATAACCTAATATATATTTAATATGACCACGAAGCAGATAGTCAAGAAAGGAAATAAAAAAGTTTAAATCATTCCCATTAATGATTAGAAATATGTCACTGTATCTTAAATAATTAATATAGAGTAAAAAAATTACCAAGTCATAATAATTGTTACCTATTTTACAAAGTAATTTAACATAGGCATGTACGAGTACAAAATTCACGCGCCTACTTCTATTAATTTTGTCATCGCCTTTGTAAGTATTTTGAAACATAAGTAGGAAAAGTTATAGTGGAATAAATTTAGATTCCATTATATAATTATTTGTAACATGTAATGTAAATAAAAACTAATACTCCTATATTAATAAAATAAAATTAAATATAGAAGTAGGTATACTTACTAAAATAAAATAAGGAAATATTTCACGGATCACAGTAGGTACGTACAGTGATGAATATGCAACTGACAAACTTTTACAAAAAAGAACTCGAAATGGTATGTGTGTAACACGTGATCTTTATCTACCAATAAGAACATTAAATTTGTATAGAACGTTTAACGGCATTATAATTGACACGTGTAAAAAACGGCAATTCGCTTCCTTATTTCAATGAATGATTATAACGTATAATACACGTTTAAATTGTACTTTTTTTAACACTTGTGAGGTTTATTAAAAAATAATTACTATCTAGTTATTTGTATATATAAGTACCTATATATTCTAAATGCAATATCTTTTTATTAAATTATATTGTATAAAATTTACTTTGGATTGGTATCGTTTCGAAATATTTATTAATTGCAAAACGTTTATGATACGTTTTGTAAACATTACTTATGCCTGTTACTCTAAAACGTTACAAACACGTTTTTGTTCAATGTCAATATATTAATCAGTTGACACAGACGTTTTATAAAGGTTTAAATAAATAAGTTTTATTTAAATATTTTAAATAACGTTTATTTAACGTTACAATAGGTTGTCTAACATTTTTTGTTAAAAATGTACGTATTTTAAACGTTATGTTAGACCGTTACTTTTCTAACCATAAAATAATGGTTAATTTTGTAACGTAACACGAATTATCAACCAATGGTACGTTGGCAATACGTTTAAATAACGTATGTATGTTTACTGGGATACAAAGCCCGTCTGCAAGACTGTAATGTGTAGACCGCTATTGACATTTATAAATACGAGGACAGTTAAAACTAAATAATATATTATATATTCAATATACGGTATGAACCACCAAAAATTTGCCACAGGAGTTTTCTTCATTTCAAATAACTGGAAAAAAACTCTCCTCTAAACAAGAGTGATCTTCACCCTTAAAATCTTAAATCGAAGGTGATTAAAATGCATTCAATTATCTTTTTAACTTCACCTACTTTTTCAATTTTGAATTAATTCTTGAGAAATTAGACGTGAAAAGATTTTACTTCTTAGAAGTTGAAAATGCCCACCACCAACCTCCATGCGGTAGACCCATTGCTAAAAACGTCTTCTAACATTATGGAGTATTTGTGGAGTAATAAAGTTACACTCTCTTGCTGTCTTGTAATGATTTAGTATGTATGGGATCATTTTTGTTTTCAAATGGCATCGCAGAAAAAGTTAAATAGAAATAAATCTAACGAACTTGCGGACAGTTGATTAGATCTTTTCTAGCTAATTCATTCTTGAACTATTTCGTTTAAAAAATGTTTTGGTTTTCCGACATAGTAACGATCATCATGCTCAAGTATGTCAGTTAAAGAGAGATTAATGGCGTTTTCCTATAGATCTAAATACATTTCTCCTGTCATGCGATCTTTAAACATTCCTGTCCAACCGTTAACTTTTTCTGGATCCTGAGTGTACCACATGAATATTCTTGGATTATTTTTTTGTCTCACCAATAACGGCAATTATGACAGATAGTCGCCTTCCCCATGTATGGTTTATTGTAAAATTATGGAAGTAAATGATTTTACTTACCAGCAGACATTCTAAATAAAACTAATGACGCTACGTTTTAAATGTTGCCGGAGAAATCTACAGGACGGTATTTAAAAGAAATGGAAACATTCCGTCAGTGGATGCGATCAAAAAACGTACAGGTTGTGACGAAAGTGGTTATGGTAGCATATTTTAATGGATTTATAAAGAAGTACACACCACCTTTCTTATGGTCTATATATTCGATGTTGAGGGCAACGTTATTTATTTATGAGAAGGTAGATATTAGCAAATTTCATAGTGCCATATTTTTAAAATTATGACATGTAACCGTATGATTAATTTTAAGTTTGATCATAAAGTCGTTTATAAATGACGCTCCCGATGAGGTTTTCTCATGAAGGTGGCTATTGGTTGTCAATATTTTGAAAACTAGAAATTACAAACCTCGTTCTTTTGTGGTGTATGGTACTGAAAGAAAGCGTTTTAATGGCTTAGAGACTTATCGAAAATATGGAGCGCTCCGCTCTTCTCATCTTGGTGACAGAGATTCTTTGTATGTCGTTATCGTTCGTGGAAATGTACAGCCCAACCAGTAAGTATAAACACACTGTCTAAGATACCCAGATTGGTGACTGACTAGCTGAAGCTGAAGGATGTCTATTTATATACCGAATATTGCTTTCGGTGAATGTCAGCCACACTTTTGGCTAATGCTTCTGCAGATATTTTGACGGTTAAACGACATGGAGGTTTGCGTTCATCGCTTGTAGTAGAAAGTTATGTGGAAAAGTCGTTGGCTAATAATATTGAGATAGTAAGAAAAATAATTCATGAAGGAGAGGTCACAAGTAACGAAATCGCGTACTAGTTGAGGCAACAGAAGATCTTGCGGAAGCCTCTGAGGCAGATCAAATTTCAGTTGGTGGCATGATAACTGTAAGGCACCCTGTTTTTAATAATTGTGAAATAAATTAATTTTTATGTAAACAAAAAAGTGTATGAATTTTATTGTAGTTTGACAATGTGCAATTTGACAGAGTGGGCGAAAACATTTATATTCACCACTTTTACCAGAAACAACGCAAGTCAACAAAATAGGTTTCGAGTTTTGTATCTAACTAAGAAACTGTATATTTCAAGAGCAGGATTAAACAAAATAAATTTTGGGTTGCTAATTTTATTCATTAACCGATGACCTCACAAAATTTTAAATGCCGATAGTTATCGTCTCTATTAATATCTTGAACTAATGTAACTTTATATAGGTGGAATTTGTGTTGGTTTAATAGTTTTTGAACTGTGTGAAACACGTGAAACATCTGACAATGTGGGCTAAAACAGCAGTTTTGGGTAAGCTATTGTTTTGTTTGTCACAGATCCAGTTTCACGATTTTTCTCACTAGTTTGCCGATATAAGCATATACCACACGTGTATCGGAATGTAGTTTATTTAATAAATTTTAAATAGCTAGCACTACAATTATTCCGAAAAAAAAAATAAATAATTTATAGTATACACTATTTTGATAACAAACGATAATGTAAATTTTGTCTACCCACATTTTTAGCTTTTTGCTGTATATTCACATTTAGGAAAACTTTTTGATATATTGCCTACTTATTTGAATAAGGATTTTTTTTGTTTACATATATAGTAATAGAAATCATTTAAAATTACAAATTATTTAGCGGTCTTGAATTTGTAGGTGACTGCGTTACCACATTTAAGGCTGGGGAAGACCGCTTTCTCAATTCCCTGCTGGTTTCGGGGGATGGGAGGTAAGTGGGTTAAATTTGATAAAATCTTGGCATTTTTTCAGCACCTTAAAGCAGTTGATCATTGTAGAAAATAGATCCATTTTTTCCGGTTGCACCGGATGGCCTTAATTTTTATAATTGAATACAAACCGAGGGGTAAACTGCGGAAAATTATGATTTATACGACACAGAATATCATAGGAAATTCAAAGAAAAATCGAGACAATTTCGGAGAATCTGAGGAGTTCGCAGGAAGTCAGAGAAATTCAAAGGAAATCAAGAAGAATTTATATAGGAATTAGAGGAAACTAAAGGATGATTGTGTAGTTAATTTGTTAAAAAGCTTACAAACCTTTTTTATGTATTTTATCTTGGGATCATATGAATTCTTTGAAAAATTATATGTATTATACAAAGTGTCCACAAATTTCACCAACAACTTTTGGTTGTTTTTTTTACTGTTTTAGAAAGGTATTTTAAGCTAATATAAATCAAATCTCCTACAATTCCTATCGATGAAGTCATATGTATGTTCTCTGATACCAAACATCTAGGTATGCTAATGAACAATTCCACAGACAAAGCTCTATTCAATAATTATCTAAAGAAAATAATCTAATTTACTCACTCTATAAAAATCTAACTTCACTTTTTTGGCAGTGGGAACACGACAAATTCAACCACAATAGATGAGATCTGACCTATTTCTGCATTTTTAGGATTGCTTCTTCAGGTGGTCTCCTTTAAGTTGAATCAAATATCTAACTATAAAAATTATTATAAAAATTAAAATTATTAGAAGTTAAATAACGACAATGACAAAAAAGTGACATCCTGTCAATGAATTAAATATGACAATACCTACTTGAAAAATGTTCACCTTTTATCTAAAAGTTTTTATATATTTTTAGGTATTAATAATATTGTGTGAAACTAACTACTCAGTGGACAAAAACCCCAAGTAGGTATTGTCATATTTAATTCATTGACAGGATGTCACTTTTTTGTCATTGTCGTTATTTAACTTCTAATAATTTTAATTTTTATAATAATTTTTATAGTTAGATATTTGATTCAACTTAAAGGAGACCACCTGAAGAAGCAATCCTAAAAATGCAGAAATAGGTCAGATCTCATCTATTGTGGTTGAATTTGTCGTGTTCCCACTGCCAAAAAAGTGAAGTTAGATTTTTATAGAGTGAGTAAATTAGATTATTTTCTTTAGATAATTATTGAATAGAGCTTTGTCTGTGGAATTGTTCATTAGCATACCTAGATGTTTGGTATCAGAGAACATACATATGACTTCATTGATAGGAATTGTAGGAGATTTGATTTATATTAGCTTAAAATACCTTTCTAAAACAGTAAAAAAAAATGTTACAAAAGCTAATAATAAGGAATATATGGGTAGATATTGTGGGTGTAATTCAACGCAGGTTGGGGCTTTTGTCCACTGAGTAGTTAGTTTCACACAATATTATTAATACCTAAAAATATATAAAAACTTTTGGTTGTATATTGACGTAGAGAATTAAATACGATCTACGAAATAAAAGTTAAATAAAAAGTTTATTAATACCGTTATTTATATTTAATAAAACAAAATTATTTAAAATAATCCTTTTTAAATAAGCTATTAGAACTGGATGTAAAAAAGTATCAAAATCAATTAATATTAAAATAAAAGTAGAGAATGGCATTAACTTGATAGGAAACAAATCTCACCGTAATTTTTATACATGGTGTTCCGCATAAGAACCGACACAGAGCAGGTGAATCTAGGGGTCCCAAAATATTGCAGTTTAAGATTCCTATATACAAAGTTGTACATAGACCGAGTTACAGGCCTTCAAAGTGCGGCCAAATATTCCGAAAAAATTTTATATCTGAACAAACTTAGGATAACCAAATTTGGTATATAATTTAGGTCTTTTTTTACTATGAGTTAAAATAAATAGAAACACTACGAGATTTTCATTGAGAATGAGTCACTCCTAAAAAACTAAAAAATGTTTTCCGATGATCGAATTTAAAAAGAACGATAATATCCCACGTAGAATTTAATTTAAAATACTTTTTTACTGTTGCTAAATTTTAAAAAACTTAAAATTTTTCAAGAAAAGAGGCATTAATCAAAACTAAATTTTAATAATTTTTTGGGAAAATCAAAAAGTCACTACTGGGCTTTATCTTGCAAATTTGACAGTTAGTAATAAAACTATTTTATTTCTGCTACTGTTTGTTGTTGAAAATAGCTGGAAAATTTACATTCAGCGAACAAATCGACATGTTATTTGTGATAGGTTTATGTGAAGGAAACTGTAAAAGAAGTGTGGAGATTTATTTCTATATCGCATGATTCCCCATAGAGAAACATTTTCTAAAGTCGAGAGACAAAAAAAATGTTCAATAATATCCGACAACATCCTGTTGTAATAAGATGAAGAAAATATTTTGCAAACAGGTGAATATGAACCGCAAGTAAGTACTAAACGTCTCGAAAAACTAGATTATCAAGTATGTCTGTATGCCGAATTCTTCAACATCCATATCACATTAAAAAAATCCTCAAGATTTGGATCGACGAGTGTCCTTTTGCGAGTTGATCTTGCATCAGGATATTACTTGGATGTAAATCCCTATATAATAACTTCTAGAAATTTTCAACACGAGTTTAAGATAAGTGCTTGGGCTCGTATTATTGATCGTTGTTTGACTGGAATTGTTTTGCTAAATCGATTAAAAGGTGAAAGTTATTTGGAATTTCTGCAAAACACTGTCCCTGATTTAATCGACGATTTACCGTTGCAACTTAGACTAGAACTTTAATTTATGCATGTTGGAGCACCACCTTATTTTAGTCCTACTATTAAAGGTTTTTTGAATTTTAAATTTCCAAATAAATGGTTAGGATGAGGAAATAATTGACCTCAAAATTGGCTACCACGATCGCCAGATCTCAACAAATGTGACTATTTTCTTTGGGGAACATTAAAACCTATTGTTTATTCCTTGCCAACTGAACCCCGAGATTTGTGGAATCGTATCGTAAATTTCAATTTTCGGCGATGAGTAAATTTATATTGTCTAAACTATTTATTTGTGGCATAATTTTAGTTTTTTCTTTGGTTTTATTGGGTTTTTGCAACACTTCTGAAAAAAATTAAGAAATAAGCCCTTGCGCCAAACGGATCAGTCAAGGGTTATTTTTAAAACTGAGTTTGCCTAACCAAAATATCTCACACTGACAAAAGCAGATAAGTAAAAAATAACAAAAATCACGTCACTATCGCGCACTTCCGTATTTTTGACGTTTAGAAAAACTCTCAGTTTTCGTTCTCAAAATAAGTAAAGGTATTAAACGTATGTCAAGTTTGACAGTTTAAAATTTGGTTTTTTTTTTGTTTATGAAATTCAATTACTTGAAAATGTGATTTTTGTTATTTTTTACTTATCTGCTTTTTTCGGTGTGAGATTTTTTGGTTAGGTAAACTTAGTTTCAAATAACCCTTGACCGATCCGTTTGGCGCAAGGGCTTATTTCATCACTGTCAAATTTTAAAGACAAAGCCTACTACTAACTGGTCGATTTCTTCTAATAAACACTAATAAAATTTTGTTTTAATGAATGCATTTTTTCTTGAAACCCTTAAAGTGTTTTAAAATTTATCGACATTGAAAAAGTGTAGGTATTAAATAAAATTCTGCGCGAGATGTCATTCTTTTTAAATTCAATGGGAAAAAAAGTTTGGTATAATTTTAGGGGTAACTCACCCTTAATCAACACCTTATAGTGTTTCAATTTACTTGAACTCATAGTCAAAGAAGACCAATAATATACCTAAATCATGTGCCAAATTTGGTTATTCCAAGTTAAAGTAATTCAGAGATATTATTTTTTACGAAATATTTGACTCTACTTACAATATTTTGGGACCCCCTGCACCTGATCCGTGTCAATTCTTATGCGGAACACACTGTATATTATTTACTATTCTCTCATTACCGTACGATAATAATTTTGTCAAATGAAAGGTGATCATTTTCAAGCAATATTGAATTTCATGAACAAATACGAGATATTCCAGACGAAAAAAGAAAGAACTCTAGGGAAAGTGGGAGGAATTCAAAGCCAAATCTGAAAAAAATACAGAACATGATTTTGAGGACCTCGGTGAAAACACAAGGAACTCGTAGAAAATCTTGAGCAATTCAGAGGAAATCATAGGGATACTAGGAGAATTTCTTTGAGAGGAAGAAATCTAGTGTATAAAATTATAATCGTAGATTACCCCTTGGTAGAACTAAAGTATTTTTTAAACATTTTTTTCAGACCTTTTAATTTAAAAACTAGGGTTTAAATCAACGTCACTACATATTTTACTGCAATTTAACTTTTGAATAATATAAATATTTTAGTAACAGTAAATATTACTTAACAGTTGTTATTAAATTACAACAAAATACATGAAGACATTTTCTTCAGTTAGCTAAATTGTTTCTGATAATTTTAGATTACACTTTGAAAGCATTGGTCATCTTTGATTATACTAAAATTGATGCAGATTAATTTTTACTATTACCACTACAAATTTTAAATAAAATATCAAGAAAAACATGTAGTGTAATTTAATATTAAGAGAGATGGGTTTTTATTTTAAAAAAATTAACCTGATAAAGAATGTCTTTTTATTTTAGGGTTCTTGTATGTGGTGATGAAACTCAAAAACCTTTTCCATTATTGGTGTGGAATTTGAAATCCAGAAAATTGTTATATGACCTTAGGATTCCTCATCATGACTTTATTACATCTTTATCAGCAATTACCTTTGAAGGTAATTTTAATCTTAACACCCAATATTACGTAGGAAATATTTCAAGATCAAAAATTTCAATAATTTGGAAATGTACATATATTGTTGAAATTGTCATGTGTTCGAATATAATTTGTACCTAATTGTTATTTTTTCAATTTATTTACATTTCAAATTTAAATTGCTAGAAACAGAGCGTTTTCATTTTTAAAAGGTTTTATATTTTACGTTCATGATTTAATACATCAATATTAAAACACTTCTTATAGTTGACTTTAAGCCTTTTCTAAACATTGTAAAGTCGTAACTCATTTTTGAGTATTTACAGTATCATGGGTTTTGAATATATTTAACTTGATATTTCATATTATTTTATTTGAACACGTATTTAAAATATTAGGGAATATGTTGAGTTGGCTTTCATTGAGGAGACTCGTAAATTTTCAAAATTTAAATATACCTAAAACATGATTTGTCTAAATTTAAAGGGTGATTTGATAAATCTACTTTTCAAAGTTCCTTTAACTAAAATATTACTTTTGCCATTAGCGCTATCTATAATTTACTTTGGGAAATCTCCACTTGAGGTATGGACATCATCAAAATATTCTATCAATTAGCTTTTACAAAATGAAGAAATCTTTTTTCACTATCAAATTACCGGCAGGGGGTTTTATAAAGATCACCTCATATTTATCTAATTTAAATTACACATTCTTAACAATTACAGCTTTTAATTGGCATCACAAATTATGTTATAGCTTACTTTTACATTTTAAAGACTGTTTTTTCTGGTAGCTTCCTTTTAATATAAAATTAATGGAAATTTAGGTAATATTAAGTAACAATTAGAAAAAATGTGTGTGTTGCCATTCCAATAGAAGTGTTGTTAATCCAATCTAAAGTCTTAACATGATTAATTGAGTTTTCCCGATAATAATGTTTTATAGAAATTGATCGGTAAAGATTTGTTTCTGAGAATTCATTTTTTTATATTGACAATAATAGTAAAACATTAATTAAATATAAGATTATTTACAAACATTACTTCACTCTCAATACAGATTAAAATAATAATAATAATAGATCTACAGAGAGTTATTAACAACATTCGTAAACATATTTTGTAAATTCAATATGATACGAATAATACTTTCAGGTAATTATGTTTGTTGTGTGTGCCATGAAATAGACGAACCCAATCCGAATTTTATTGTTGTATATGATTTGCAAAGCGGCACGTTATTTAAAAAATGGAAGCCATCTTGTAATACGGTTTCCTTAGAAATAAGCTCACAAGGTGGCTGTGTCATATCTGGTCTCGAAGATGCAAGGATTCTTGTGTGGGACCTCATTACTGGTGAGAACAGTCTGTCCTTAATGTAGCATTTCAATATTTCTCAGTAATAGATCCCATTGAATTAATGAAAGATATTGTTTCTTCTTTTAGGTAATTGTCGGTGGTCATTAAGTGGGCATACTGCGCCAGTATCTTCATTACGATTAGACCCTACAGGAGCAATGTGTCTTTCCACGGATTCAGAGTGTAGAGACAGGTCAATTCGAATATGGGATCTAAATAAAGGTAAATAATAATTTTGCTACTATTTTTTCATAATTAGCTATACCCAACCGCCGAAAATCTAAAGAATGACTCATGTTATAATAAACCCGCACAGAATTATAGCATTCGACACAAACCAACATATTAAGTGCAGTTCGTTTATTTTTAACGGGCCTATCTTTCGGGCGGAAAAATTTTCTGTATATCTTTCCGCTAATTTAATTATAAATATTATCAATTTATTAATAATTTTATGTTCGTAAACACTCTAATTTAACAAGTAAAGAATATCAGAATGACATGTATGAAGGAAATACGGTGCGAGATTAAATATGAGTAATGTAAGTAAGTGGTTGTAATATGTAGTTAATTAACAAGAATGTCTATGAGTAGTGTATGTGTATAGTGCAATAAAAAGTGGCAAAGAAGGACAACTATGAAACGGAAAAGAGTGGACACTCACGGAAGGAAGATGGTATTTTAAAAATGAGCTTTCGACAATATCTTAACTTTGCCTAGAATAATATAAAAGGGTGCTTTTGCGAATTATGAGCGACATATGAATTATGATTTGACATGAGTATACTGACAGAAAAAGACGAATAGTAGAACATGGCGAAGAAACTATTTAAAATAAATATTAAAAGATTTGGCGAAACATGGATACATGTAGGTTATGTGGAAAACGGTACAATATGATATAAAGTGTTAATATGTAACCGCTAAAGTGACAGTGCTAGTAACCAATTATTGTGAATAGTGTATATACATGTATAGTGCAATTTTGTCCTTATGGATGCAAAATTCGCGAATATTTGCGCCATCTATTTAATGGTGGGAAAGTCTCTACTTTTAACGAATTTTATCAACTACTTATAACAATTTCTATCATTTTCATTATGAAACTGTCATGGTCAAAAGCTCAAAACAACTTATTAGAACCACATAATAATGAAAACAGCAATAATATTTGTAATGTTTTCCTGTTTTGAATATTTACAGTAAACTGTTAATATTCTAGGTTCACTCGATGTCAACTTATTTTTGATAATTTTGGGTGCTTTGAACCCTTCTCAAGCGGACGCCTAGCTAATCATATCCCTTGCAAGCCTCACCTCCTGTACTCATCTATGTGCTATGAATTACTCACTCCTATTATTTTCGACCTCGATAATAAGATAAAAACTTTTATTTTGAAAATAAATCATCCATTTTTATTATCTAACGCATCCAAATTGGCAAAAATTGGTTCTATTAAAAATAATCGGGCCTATGATCGAACGCACCCAGTTAGCATTAACAGGCCTGTTAACGGTAACTGGTAGGTTAATCAGAAATTCGTATGATTGACACACCTGTCAAGTTTATTTTCCCAGTTACTTAACTTGAGAATGATTACGTGACCCAATTATGAAACTGCTTGAAATAACCTGCCGTTAAATGTAACTGGAGCTTTTTATTGGTCAGAAATTTTAATTTTATTTCTGGCAATTGACGTATGACATTTGGCATATTAATATAAAGTATAATTTTATTATTATTTGTCTATAGCACAATTCAGTATCAATTTATTGCCATATCATAGTTTTACATAATTAATAATAGTAATAAACTAAAGTTTGTTCTAAGTGGGATTACAATTTTATACAATTAAGGTTACTATTCTGAGTATGATAGTGATACCTAAATGAATATTAACAAACAAAAAGAAATATATATTATTACCTAATATTATTAATAATTAATTTATGAATAGGAGAAAGTCACAATGACAAAAGTTAAGTACCTAGTTTTTAATTTTTGGTAATAATTTAGATTATATAAAGAGTAGGTATAAATAATACATTTTATTTTTTTTAAATATTATTTTTATTAGATAGTTATGTGTTTTTGACAATAATTTCTAATGGATTACTATTAACACTGATGTGCTGCATCCTATACTATCCTCCTATAATTAAAATATATTGCAACATGGACTCCACGAAGGCGTAGTAAATTGTAAAAAGCACAGTAGCAAAGATCGCATGCCTAAAGGTACATATTTGATTACCCACGTAAACTGTGTATAAATATTGAATATGTGCATCCAGGTTTTACTAGTTTTTGATCCTGATGAAGTTTTCTGCTCTTCCTTTTTACATTCTGCTTCCACTCTGCATGAATGTAAAATAATTTAAATAATTGTATCAATAAGTTAATATGAAATATTTCACTTACCTAGCACCACTGTTGGGAATTTGTTTGCGGTCCATACACTAAAGAATTTATATGTACTTCAAAAATTTGCCAAAGTACCTACTTATATTAACATGCGTTGGGTTTACTTTGCTTCCCAACAATATTTTCTTACAGTTAATGAAATTTAGCATTTCTTCATATTGGCATTGGTTCATGTGCCCTAAACTTCTTGCCACTTGTACCCACTGTTAAGTACCTATGATTTAAATTTTAGCATATGAGTGATGACAGATGACGTACGTTAAGGAAATAACTGCCATGACAGGGTTATCTGGTCATAATAACAGGCACAGATAACTGGTTGTTCGATCATAGCGATCTTTCCATTTCGGTTAAGAGCTCAGTTATGCCCATCCAGTTACCGTATCTTAACTGTCATCGGTTACGCTAACCTGAATGTTCAATCATAGGCCTGAATGAATGTTATGTAATACAATTCTTTTACGCAATACACATACAATAGTTTTATAAAAAAAAACTTCCTAAGAAATCTAAAATATATGAAGGCTATTGCTCAGATTATTCTAAGAAAATATTCATACGGATATACACATACCTGTATAATCGTCAATAACCCAGTATCAGCTTTATTTTTTGATATTAAATTACTTCCTGAAACATGATGTTCAACAAGTAAATCAATATAACGTTATTCTTCGCATCTCCGCTCTTCTGTGATGTTGGTAGGTATCATCTTTGTGGCCTATCTATGCACTGTGTTTAAAAGGGTTTAACTTCTTTCTATTCTCTCTTCTATTCTCAAATATCAATCAGTTCACTTGTGCCTGAACTAATCGTACACAACAATGTACGTATGAGGGGTGGGGATGGGAGGTCTCTATCATAGAAGAGCTCCGATGCTCAAATAATTAAGATTGATCGGCCTTACAGGTAAGACGATCAATCTTACAATTGGCTGCGTCTAAAGCTGCGTATGCATATGGTGGTGAGTCGAGCACGAACCGAGTTGTTATAAGCAGTGATTTTTTAGTGTAACGAACGCACCACAAACTCACCGCGAATGTATCATGAGCTTTCTCCGATTTGTCTGGTAAACCGAACTGCCTACAAGCTTTTGAAAGATGCAAGCTTTAACTTCTTCAAAATATTATGTCTATTCTTGTTCTCAGTAATATTATACAGGGTCGGAAAACGCTGATGGTCTATCTGAGTTTACACGAGAGCGACAAAGTAAAGTATAGAAATCCGTGCGATAGACAAGGATGACTATATTGACGACGTTTTAAAATCTAAATAGTCACCGCCCATTTCGTCATTCAACAAATAAAATCCACTCCCACTTATATCACAGCGACCAATGACCATCTTTGCCTTTTGCTTTCGCAAGAGATATCGCTACTTGTGCAACTCCAACTCCGGTATTCTGATATTTTACTAGCGGTCGAAATTGTGGACAGTGACTAATCGCTAGCTTGTTGACCAGTGCGACGGGCGAAGCGTGCGGGGAGCAAGATTTCATAGGCGTACTAAATTTGAATGCGATCAGATATAAGAAATATATAAAAATGACAAAAATAGTTCCATTACATAATATCCATTATTTTTAGAGTAGAAACAGTGATATTACAGTTTTTATCAATTTCGAGGCGTTAGATAATAAAAATTATAAGAATTATTTCAAAATTTAAAGTTTTTATCTTGTCAATTACCCAAGGTCGAAAATAATAGAAAGTGACTAACTCACAACACAGAGATGAGTACGGAAGGGTAAGGGTGGTATGATTACCTAAGCGTGCCACTTGAGAAGAGTTAAAGCACACAAAATTATCAAAAGTAAGTTGACGTCGGCTGAACCTAGCACATTAACAATTTACTTTAAATGTGTCCCTGTTCTTACGGACGGCGATTGCCCACTACCACCCACTTACACCTACCTGATGCGCACTCCGCAGATAACACACTTAAGCCTTGTTCTCATAGATGCGAAATTCACGGATTTTTGTACGAATTTTGCAACTTCTGTTTTAATTATTTATGGCGAGAAAATCTCAACTTTTCACAATTGCAATTTGCGATACTGTCAAACACTACAAATATTAATGCCCCTTTCATTATTATGTGGTGTTAATAAGTTTGTTTTGAACTTCTGATAATATACCATGGCAGTCTCATGATGAAAATGTTAAGTATAGGTAGTTGACAACATTTGTTACAAATAGAGATTTTTCCACCGTTAAATAAATCGCGCAAATATTTGCGAATTCCGCATTGAAAAGGACAAAAGGCTTTAGAATACATACACACTATTTACTATTGGTTACTAGCACTGTCACTATAACGGTCACGCATTAACACTTATTATATCGTACCGCTTTCCGTATGACCTTCATACGCCCATGTTTCGTCAAAATTTAATATATTCTTTGATCCAGATTTTTATTTTTTAATATTTATTTTAATTAGTTTCTTCGCCATATCACTATTTCGTCCTTTCTATCAGTATACTCTTTTCGATTTCATTTATACGGACTAAGTTTCATCTTGTAAGATGTACCAATAGAATTTTTATTTGGAAAACTCATTTTAAAAATACAATCTTCCTTCAGCGAGTTTCCATCACTTTCCGTTTCACAGTTGTACTTCTTTACCAGTTCGAACATTAAATATCAACTTTGAGGATGTGTGGTTTCAACAAGACGGTTGTCCCGCTCATAATGCACGTCGAGTAACAGCATATTTAGAAACTACATTCTCTCAGCATCTTATTAGTACAAGAGGTACTATTCCATGGTCCCCCAGATCGCCAGATTTATCGCCCAACGACTTCTTTCTTTGGGGGCATTTAAAACAGGCCATTTACGGACATTCACATGATAGGCTACGTAATTTAGTCAATTTACAGGCCCGAATTGAAGACGTCCTACATAATATTTCCCCTGAAATGCTAGAACACGTAAGAACCGAATTCTATGACAGATTAGGGTATTGCGAGGCACAAAGGGGGGGCATTTTTTAACTACTTATTAGTTAAACATCATTAATTTTTTTAATAAGTTTATTTATGTTTTAGAGTTTTAGTATTACTTTCTGCCAAAGCGGCTATTAAATAAATACAAAAGCGGAAAATATTTGCAGTTATTTTCACACACCGTTAGGTGGTAGGTTTATGAAATAATTCTAAATAGTTAAAAGTACGTAAGAATTTGCTTTGTTTTAAGCAAATGCATCCTACTCCGCACATAGAAACATCGGCACTGAAGCTGCCAGCTGCCTGAAGCTGACAGAGGACTGCCAAACCTTCCGGCCAATCGGATGCGCTCGGTTAGAAGTGGGAGCGACTGCTCAGATGTTATTCTAATTTATAAAACGTCGTCAATATAGTCATCCTTGTCTATCGCACGGATTTCTATACTTTACTTTGTCGCTCTCGTGTAAAGTCAGATAGACCATCAGCGTTTTCCGACCCTGTATATTTCCCTTCTATATGTCGCTAATAAGATAATAATTGTATTCATATAGTGTATGGATTTGTTCCAGTTGTTTTTGCGCTAATTATTGTTTCCGCTTTCTAATAATTCGATATTTCGATATTTACTTGTGTTTCCAATAGCCAACCCATTTCACGTATCTTGCAAGCAACTTCCTTGAAGCACGTTCCAAGCGTTACTGCTAGCATACTACAAATCCTTTTGTGTTTGTTGGAAAAACCGATAGGAACTGGATGCTATGTGCCGAGCAACTCGAAGCTGCCGTACACATATTGCGAATAAGGTTCGTTGCTCGGCTCGTCATATGTATGTGCAGCTTAACATCGCCAAGCATTTCTAGCGCAGAACATTATGTTTAGAAAGAGCGCAACCTACCTAGAAAAATATTTTATTGGTTTGCTTACAAGTCTCTGAAATAATTAAAAAATGTATTTATTTTTTAAAACTTTGTTTTTATAAAAAAAAAATCATTATTTGTGGAATTCCAATGATTTCGACGTTTCTAGTAATAAAAGTGAATAATTCAGTATACAGGGTGAGTCAGTCATAATGTCATTAATTTTAAGAGGAGATAGGGAATAACGAGTATCATGCGAATACGCGATTAAAAAAAATCTAAATGCATATTTACGCCAAAAAAAATATTATCAAATCATTATTTAAACCCTCTTTTCAGGCTGTCACTTACCGCTTACAGCCTTGGTCGTTTACAGGTCACAGTTCAACTCGATGTCGACCTGATGCAATGTTGCCAAGTTGAAATATTTTTCTAGTACCTACTTACCTAGGTTTTAGACATCACAAATAAATGGATGTACTGACTATTTTAGAATATCATTTTTTCTTGCTCAGTTCAACTTCAACCAATAATAATTTAAATGTTAATATCCAATGAAATCAAATAATAATAATCAAATAATTCTAATAAAAATTGCAAGTAACGCGGTCCACTCAAGTTACCCGTACACTCCTGCCCATACGTTGACAACAAATCGCCTCTGAAAGCTAAACTGACAAGTAGCGTGTGGATTTTCATGTGAGCAAATGTAGCTGTTATGACTGAAATTAGCTTAGTTATATTAAAATCACAAAACTGCACTGTATCTAATAATAAAGCGAGTAATAAGCCATTTACGTACATTACATAAAAAACCTATACCCAATGGGTAAATTATTAAGAGTAGCTGAAAAGTGTTTCGTCTTTAAATACTACCTTAGTAATAAAAAACCGTGCAAGACCGAAATGGCACGCCTCTGATCTGATGCTCAAAAAAGTTATCGACAGTTAATCTTGACCTACCGTATTATTAGGTCAATAACCTAGTTACCTAGTTTTTGTACTGTTATTTAACTACAAGGAATAAAACTATTTTTTAAATCTAGATACATGAATGAATTTTCCTTAAATATTGATTTATTTGTTAATAAAAACAAATGTAGATAATAAATAAATGTTTTCGAATGTTAGGTTATTACAGTTTAATAATTTTGATATTACGTTTTTATTACGTTTTACAAATAAATATGAATTTTTAGTATTACTCGTAAGTACAATTAATTATTCAGTACTAACCTGTTTAAAATGCAAATTCGAGTAAAACTACACTCATCCTTCCTTAATTAATAAACGACTGGGGAAATCAGCATCATTTCTGAAAATGATGCGGGTTCATTGAGTTTTCTCGTAATATTCTGCAGACCTTGCTTTGGGATATCTCCAATCCCCTTGAAATGGTTCTTGTAGAAATAGTAGGCTGCTCTCAACTAAATTTAAAGCAGTCTCACCCGACGCAGTTTCACAGAACCCGAATCGCGAAGGCACTTAGATATACAAATTTCGCGCATCTGGTAGGTAGACATCTCCAATATTCCGTAACAGCGGCATTCGCATTTCGTACACATTCTCCGTATAACACTACTATTTCCGCATATTTAAAATATTTGTAAAATTATGCATTGTTAATAATTTACGACGAATACCCGAGACCGAAATAAACAAACTACTGCTTACTGCTTGTATTCTCTCCATCCCCCCTCCAAATGTGTGGCGTGATCTACAAATTTCGGAGGAAAGAAATGCGGGAAATGCAGAAAGTGCTAAATGGGGGTAAATTTGAATAACACGTTAAAGTGTTAGACGATATTATGTATGTAAACATGATGTGGCAACAATGTTTAATCCGGCATTCGATTGCCTTATGGGTGCGTCATCAGAAAGCTCGTAACGCACCAGGAGCGTCGTTTTACCGATTTTTATAGGGTGATTTGTTTATTTTTTTAAAGGACGAGTAAAAATTTTTTTTCGATTTTCTGCCTTTATTAAGCCTTCAGAATATGTGGTTAAAATTAATGACATTATGACTGACTCATCCTGTAGTAGAAGTAACTGCTATTTCTTTTATATTCTTAAATAGCTAAGTAAATAAATAGACACTTTATATATTTTAGGTGATTTGGTAGCTGTATATACTCCAAAAACCAATATTGCTGCATGTGAAATAACATCCCATGGTAGACATATCGTCCTTGCCTTAAATGGATATAAACAATTAATAACTCTTCAGTTGCGAGGGCAGAGCATTGAAGAACAACAAGAAAGCGACTCTTATGGTGATTCAGAATACACAGGCAAAACATTTGTTTTACAGGATACCTGCTGACCGAAATAAATATTCTATCATTTTCATCTGAACTGATTTAACACATCCATTGCTGTAATACTTATTTGTCAATACTGCTTTCTTTTTTTTTTTTTTGGAGATCTGTGCTGGTCACAGCTCTCAGAATGTAGACAATTAATTTTTTATATTTCAATGAAATAATATTTCTGACCAAAGTAAAAAATATGATACGTTATTCTGAAAAAGAATGGTTACTTTATTTGGATGCATATTGTAAAACATTAGTCCTAAAATATCCTGCGATGTTATAGGACTAATTGGCCATGCTGAAAGTTTGAATTCATAAGAAAAAGCAGTAACATGAAAGAATGTGCGGCAGAGCTAGGTATAACCCGAATACATTGTATTCATGAGTAGTATTCAATAAAATATTTATGTAAACAGTATTCAAGTATAGAATACTTTTATCTGACGGTATTTATCACGTTTAGATATGTATTCAGGATGTAGCACTCTAAAATAGTATGAGTAGTAAAACTATTTTGTGCATCATAAATATTGACAATTCATGATTACTGGAGTATACATGAATCCTGAGGATTGTGGTTATTTTAGCACTATATTTAACTCAAATTGCTAAATATCATGTTTTCAATTTCACTTCCTTTCATAATTATTTAATTTAAACTTTTACAAAATAATACTTATGTTACAAAATATGACGCCACAAATAAACAAATACTAGATAAAAAAGCTGGAATTTATTTTATATGCACACTATCTACTTTTTGCTTATGGGTACTAGCAGACTAAACAGAGCCCAAACATCTTAGAAAATATGCGTTACTTATGCACTTTTTACGAATGTCCGATAGTAACCATGATTCAGGGTTTTTCACATGAATGCACGTTAAATTAACCGCATTGTATAAATTTAATATTTTCCTTATTAATTTATTTCGTATGGCACCACAGGTACTGTGACATGGTGTCCTCTAATTCTATATTTTTGCTTTTAAATATAATTAATTAGATTTAAGTATTAATCTACACATTGTAAATAATCAGCATTATATTCATCTAATATGAATACTTGAATATAAGCATTCAGGATTCAAGTACTCTTTGAATCATGAATACTTTTTTAATATAGTACTCAGTATTCTCAATTCATACCCAGCTCTAATGTGCGGAAGCGGTTCAAAATTCAGGTGTTGTAATTTAAAATAAAATCATATATTCTAAAATGTTTCTAAAGATGCTAGACGTTGAGTGATGAAGTCAAGAAGTGACTTATCTATACAGAGTTCTTACTAGCCCACAAAAACCTTCTAGAAATTAGTTTCGAGATCACTTTAAGATAAAACGCTACGACCTGTCCCAAATTATTATTTACCCATTGGAGTATCGATTTCCACCGGTCGTACAAAAATCGCACTGGGTTTTTTATATAAAAGTTGTTCTAAAAAAATGGCAAATTAGTAATTTGTGTTTTTTCAAATATACATCACTATATCTTGTAAACTATTTTCGTTATTAATCTTAATTTTTGCATGAACATCCAAGATATTATTTTTTTTTAAATTATCATTTTTCCAAAAATTAATTTTAATTTGAAAACTCATGAAATATGTATTGAAAATTTCGACATGCGGACAACTACATGAAATATTATTTTGTCATATATACATATATGGAATGAAATATAGATAACTTATAAGAATAGTTTTTTAAAAAAGAACAAGGACTATATCGTTAATTATTCCCGAGATAGTAAGTTTTTGTTGGCGCTTCGTTTGGTATAACATTCAGTTTCGTCTTCTGCTCGTTAAATTGTGTGGGGTTATCTCGGGTGAGTATCGTTTAGTTCGAAGTTACTTTAATGTAAAAAGTTACAATACAACCCATATCAAATAATTACTGACTCATTGAGACATAATTACTCACCAGTCGTACAAAAATCATCCCGGAATTGGGGTAGATATAGGGGTTTTAATAAAAAAATGTATTATGTTATTAACCATTTGTGTTTTTTCAGAATGGCTCGAAAACTACACGAGCTGTTTGTTTATTTTTATACAGAACTGTACAAAAAAACTTGGGTACTTGCGATGATGTCTATTAAATTAATTTAAAATTACCTATACGTTTTTTTTATCGACGGTAAAGATACAAATGTAAAAATACTGCATCAAAAATTTCGATATGCGGTTAATACAAAAAATATTGAAAATTTGTATACAGGATGGCCAAGTGTGAGCATACAAAAATTTTTCAGGGTGTAGACCAGACCAAAATAAGAATAAAATTCTTATAAAAAAAATTATCTGATGCGAGTTACAGGGTGTTATTTTGAAATAAAAAACGAATTTCCGCAATAACTTAAAAACCGTTTCGTAGATTTAGGTAATTTTTGGGTGACGTGTACATCAATTAAAGGTCATTAAAATTACATGGTGTTTGTTTTAATCTGAGTGGGTGGCCTAGGCCTACTATTCCTTATGATTCTGACTCTGTATGCCTACCTACCGTAGTTGTATATACCTATATAGGGTGTTTGTAAATAAGTGCGAAATATTTTAAGGGGCGGTTGCCGAAGTTATTTTGCGAAACATAGTTCATATAAACGTAGGTCGAAATATGCTTCGTTTCCGAGATACAGAGTGTTTAAATTTTAATTTTTTATTTATTTTTATTGTTTCAAAGACTTTTAAAGATATTGACTCCAAATTTAAAACACGCTTTGGAAGGACAAATGAAATTAGCACTCGAAAAATTGCCAACATATGAATGTAAACAACTTCACCGTATTTAAAATTCTAAAAGAGCAGCATTTGTATCCGTTTCATTTTCAACGTGTACAGGCGCTACTACCTCGAGACTTTTCACCGCGTCTAGTTTTTTTTGCCAATGGATTCTTCATGTAACCGTTCAAAATCCTAATTTTTAAAGGGCTTTTTGTTTACTAACGAGGCAAGTTTTTCAAGAGATTCTATACTTATGGGGTAATGAAAATCCACATAGATCTTTTCAAGGTCATTTTCAACATCAATTTTCAGTAAATGTGTGGTTTGAAGTACTTACTGATTATTTAATTGGTCCATATTTCCTCCCATTACGATTAAATGGCGAAACTTATCTGCACTCCCTACTGGAAGAATTACCTGCTCTTCTTACAGAAATGCCTCTTCCGCTCAGACAAAATTTATGGTTCATACACGATGGTGCTCCAGCCGATTTTAGCATTGGTGTACGTCGTGACTCAGATACAGTATATCCAAATCATTGAATAGGTAGGGGAGGTACGCAAAAATGGCCAGTTCGCTCGCCGGATTCAAACCCTTAGATTTTTGCTTTTGGGGTTTTTTCTCAAGTCATTAGTTTACTCTAATCCTGTCGAAAATGTTGAAGACATGAAGAATCGAATTACAGCCGGCTGTGAGACAATAAGAAATACAGTAGGACTATTTCAGCGAATACAATAGTCAATGAGGTGAAGTAATATAGTAGTCGTAGTGAATTGGGCGGCATCAGTCTGGCAATTAGGCCACACGTGGACCCTTTTTGCCTACCCAATGAGGTGAAGAGTTGACAACATCTGTTATAGGTTTGCGACTACTAAAAAAATATTTTTATTAATGTTGTTTTGTGTTATTGTTTGGTTTAATGTTTCTATATTAGATAATATTTTTTTTTCTAAATATTCAAGAGAAAAAAAATTAAAGATTAAAATCTGAACACCCTATATCTCGAGACCGAAGATTTTTTTTATCCATATTTATATCAATTTTTATTTTCAATGTTTAATTGCTTTTTTACTTTGACCATAATAACACTTTAGTAAAAGAGACCTTTAAATAAAAGATTAGCAAAACCTACAATAAAATATGTTTTATTTTTTTCCTCAAAACCGGTGTATCCTACGAAAAAAATTGAAGAGATGAATTTCATTCAGAATTCAAAAAAGTTAATGGCGTACCATTTTTTTATTAAAAAAGTTTGTGGCATTCTCGCACGAACGTCACTGGTGCAAGTAGAAATATTCGTAAATAATTAATAAAAGTAAATAAAACATTAAAATCTAAACACTCTTTATCTCGGAAACGAAGCATATTTCCACCTACGTTTATATGAACTTTGTTTCACAAAATAACTTCGGCAACCACCCCCTACAGGGTGGTTGCATTTCGCACTTATTTACAAACACCCTGTATATCGAACAAAATGTGAAGTTGGGTTGGAAAAAGTTATCAAAACATTAATATTCTGCAAAACTTTCATATTTCTGAAATTAATAAACATCTTGTATCTCCAAAATACTGTTTTGGGACATTATAGAGTTTTTTTTTCTTCCACCTGAACTAAACTTTAAATTTGTTATACCTATGCTTTGTCCCTATCTTCCCTTAAAATTAATGACATAACTGATATAAATGTAGGTATATGAATTTAGTTGTTTTTTTTTTTTTGTTTAATTTAATTATGTTATTAGTATCTAGTCATGTGAGCCGGGAGTCATGTCACGAAAGAAAATACACAAGAAAAGATTGTGAAATCAAAATTTTATTAAAGTGACTGTTTGAATAAAACTTAAGACGCCTAGGTTACTGTTCAAATTTTATATACCTACCTATAATTATATAAGGACGCACTGTTATAAATTATATCTTATTAGTTAATAGTGTGTGTAGTTGCAGTACACCTTCTTGAAAGTAATCCTGCCGGAGCCCATGTTTCTAGTCTTGTTTTTTCAGAAATAATTTAGAAATTCAAATTATTTAGAAATTTCAACACCTTATATCGATAAAAAAGTGTTTCGGGACATTCTTTCATCGAGCTTTTTTATTTCATCCATATGAACTAAATTTTAAATTTATCCAATATATATATATATATATATATATATATATATATATATATATATATATATATATATATATATATATATATATATATATATATCAAATTTATTGTATATTTAATTTCCAATGTTTAGGTTTAAATTAAATTTTTATTAATTCAATTTGACTTAGGTAATTTAATATTTTATTTAGTTTTTCACGTTTTTGTATGAGCGAAATAGCTTTTCTGTCTAAATGTTAATTAAATACGTTGTAAGTCAAGGTAATCCACGAGAAAATAATGTATTTTATAAAAATTTGGCACTTCTAGTCTTGTTTTTTCAGAAATAATTTAGAAATTCAAATTATTTAGAAATTTCAACACCTTATATCGATAAAAAAGTGTTTCGGGACATTCTTTCATCGAGCTTTTTTATTTCATCCATATGAACTAAATTTTAAATTTATCCAATATATATATATATATATATATATATATATATATATATATATATATATATATATATATATATATATATATATATATCAAATTTATTGTATATTTAATTTCCAATGTTTAGGTTTAAATTAAATTTTTATTAATTCAATTTGACTTAGGTAATTTAATATTTTATTTAGTTTTTCACGTTTTTGTATGAGCGAAATAGCTTTTCTGTCTAAATGTTAATTAAATAGGTTGTAAGTCAAGGTAATCCACGAGAAAATAATGTATTTTATAAAAATTTGGCACTTCTTTTATGTGATTAAAAAATAATTGTATTGGAAATTGCATTCGCACAAATATACGAAACGCAATCAAGTTATATTTTTAATGATCTCAAAATAGCATGAATCAATCCTTCAATGTTTCAGTAATAGGGTTGACTCAACCCACTATTTGTTTGAAGATAGTGTTTCCATTTTAAATTTTTATTATATGCCATCTATGTTATTTTGTCTAAAGCATTTTATATCAAGTAATGTTTATGCAGAAACGTTTCCAACTTTACGTAATAATAGGGTAGGCGCGCTTAAGAGTATTCACTTAATTTATATTTTCAAATAGCATCCACATTTATTCATTTATGTGTCTGCACTTAACATGACAATACCATTAGACTATTCTTAGGTAACTAAAACACTCGATAGCTTTTATAGTTCTGTCAGAAAAACATTTTTTATAACATTAAATATGCGTACTCATAGGGTGACACATTCTAAGAGTACACAAATGTGATATTAAACGTGATACAAAAAATCTTCAACAAATTTTAGTTACCTTTCACTCTTTCTTTTATATTTCTCCAGACAAATTAAAAAGTGAGAATGTAGGTACACCCAGTTACCAAAGAGTATACAAGGTGCCAAATTGTATACATGTGTAACTCTTTGGGTGCGTACCTTTATGGACTGTAAAATGAATGGCACGTAATAGCAGACCTATGTCGCAACCATCACATAACCTCCAATACAATACATGATTTGAAAGGTTAAATAAGGAGCTCTTAGTTACACATCACATTACTTATTGAACAACTACTAAGTAACAATTTACCGACGAAGCTGAAAATATTGTATTTAGACTATAAATAACTTTGTGCTATCATGTCGGATAGCGGACACCATAGATAAGGTATCCTTGATTAAGACGGACACTTCCAATTGAAAGAAGAAACTTATACATTGCATCAACTCCCTTTGCAATGTTTACCTATTATTGAACAAAAACAAATGCATACTCTTAAGGGATACGTACTTGTAGGTGCTCCTACCTTAATTAAGTGTTTGGTTTCTTTTTCCTTACAGATAACACTATTTAACGCACATACAACCAAATGTATCGAAAAAACATCGAAATATAGATCTATGTACCTTTCTCTATATTAATTTTAAAAGAAATTGTCAAAGCTACAGGTATAGTACTTATATGTACAACTATATTAATATATTTACATAAGTCATATTCATGTAATAGTCGCAATCTTGTGTAGTTATGTCATGAATTAATTACTTATCATTTCATCATGTTTCATTATTTGTTATTAGTAAATAACCGATTATTTAGTCTTTTAATAATGTATAAGTACGAGGAAAGCAAAAAGAGTTAGAATTCGTACATTTTTAATAGAAACCCTCTTCTCCTACTAGATTTAATATGTAATGATAATTTTGAAATTTCATCAAATGTTTCGCCTCCTTCGAGATACAAATCGTATTTATGGATATATTTAACATCCCATGCAAAATTCATTTTTCTTATTGTCTGGAAAAATATACTCAGTTCAAGAATTAATAAATTAAATATTCACATATTGAATCAAATTAAATAAGTTTGTACTTACTTCCCATAAATTTATTTTCCTCAGCTCAAACTTTATGCAGCATTATTTATGATATCTAGTAACGAACGACTCACTTTGAGTGATTTTGATAACGATCGCTACATCATAATTAAGAGTTTAGAGTTAATTCTACTCAGCCAATTTGGCTGGAAATGTACTTCCCACTTAGCACTTGTATAATGGATGTTGGTCAAGTAGTAATTATTCATCTGCGAAAATCGTGACGTCGACACCATTGAAATTTTGTAGAATGTCTTTGGAAGACTTTGAATTATTATTTAGGAAAGTTGTACCACATATTTAAAAAAAAACAGTTGGCAAAATGCTACAATTGATGAAGTTCAGTAAAACTGAGATGTACCTACCTTTAAATAATTCGTCCCTTTCGATAAACTTGGAAAACACCAGACGATGGGTTTAAATAAAGCTGAAGTTGTAGATTTCTGTATATACATAGTGTTTAACAAAATTGGATAAATTAGTCTTTACTTTTTTCATGGTGCTAATTAATGTCTATTAACTAATAATAACTGCATTAACAAATGACATTGCATGAAACATTTGGACCAAAATTTTGGTCATTCTCAACAAACAAAGGTGATATATTTCTTTTGTTAATTGAGAATACTGCATCTGTTGATTTCTATGTTTTAGGTTAAAGATTAAGCAAATATTTATCGTTTAACTATTTAAGGGAGCAAAATTGATATTTTAATTCAAGGAAACTGCCGTCATAGTTTATCCCGTTCGTTTTCTGCCACCTATTACTTAAATAATATTTATACTGCTTGATGAAAAAATCTTGTAATATATTACCTATACTTAGGTACTTTAAGTTTGTTGTGGTTGTTACGGAAATAGCTATTCGCAATTGTATTTTAACAATAATAATTAAAAATATATTATATATAATTTCGTTTCGTTTTCGTTCATAATCTGTGGTAATTAGTGTGGTAAATAAATATCATCGTAAAAGTAAAGAAAATACAATACAACATTATTTTATTCAAATAGAATAGAACCAATTTTACTTGTGGCTGTAACTGTATATAGGTTTCAGAAATTACAACTATGTCTCGGAAGTACTGATTTATCTTCTTAGGATTGTTAATCAAACGTTTTTAATTCATTGTAGTATACTTACTGTTATTATTAGTAGATACAATAATCAGATATATTGACAAATAAGTAATAAAATCGATTGTAATTACTTTAATTTAAATCTATGCTGTTAAAAATATATTCCCATCTGGTATGCGGAACAATATGACTTAAAATATTATATTTCTATGTTGTGATTCTTGTGTATAAATATATGGAACGATTAAAAAATTTTCGTTGTTTTACGTGCTTATATTTACCTATAACATATACAGGATTTAACAGCGACGTTGTGACAAACGATTGACCATTTTTCCTAAAATTGCTGTTAATGGCTCTATGATACCAAAAATTGAATTTAAAACACAGTTTTTGATTTGATACATGATCTTCGGAAAATACACCAGGAATATCCTGTAGGTGAGTGAATTTAAAACAGTGGAATGAGTTTATAAAAAAAATAGTAAGAAAAGAGTTGCGGTTATTCAAAGCTCTATTTTTAGTTATGTTGTCTATTTTTAAAGTTTACATAATATTTATCCAAAAATTACTCTAAAATCTATAAATGTAATCGTCTTTTAAACAGTATTTTATTAAAACGGTACTCTCTACTTCTACCATAGCTTCTGTTGTATAAGGCCAAAAGTTAAAACTGCCAATGGCTGGTGCTGTGCGTAGATAGTTGTTTGTGTTACTGTAACTTTGCAGGAAAATATTAAGTTAGTCTGGTGCAACATAGCGAAGTGGAACTGACCGATTAAAAGGGTGAGCACCCCTTTTGTTATAAGTAGTTAGTAACTTCCCCGTTTTTTTCCTAATAATTGCAACGCAGACAAAACAACATAACAGACAGATAAAAACACAAAACCAGATGTTCGTCCCCGCTACACAAACTCTAAACCGGACTGTTACACACACATATACTTAAACACGAACAAAACTCACAAAACATGAATACATACGCTGATATAGACATAGGCATACCTATGAACCACACATACAGTGTGTGGTGCGTGTGTCTACATCATCAACACAAAATACAAATACACTGATAAAAACTGACATATGACAAGCTACAAAAGCACGTAAACAAAGAACTAAACAAATAAATACAAAAAATCATCAAACAAAACAGTCAATTAAATGCACAAGTACAGACCCTAACAAAACAAATTATGGATATGCAAAAAACACCTAAACAATCTGACAATAACAACAAATTTACACAAAAAACTAGACAAACTAAAAAAGACAATCACACAATAACACACATCCATACTCCCCTCTCTCCACCAGAACCGACAAACGAAAAAAAGTTAAGACCGGGTCTTCTAGCAAAGACGAAGCCTCCATACTGAAAAAAACAAACCAAACGACAGTACCCCAAACGCCAAGCCACAACACAGAAAATTCCAACGTGCACCCACAGACGCAAAAATCTACCACAAGTACATCTACGCCTAATCCTACGTAAACAGGAGCTTGTTACAAATACAAAAACTTTTGACAACACAACAAATAACAAAGTTAAACTGACTAAAGACGGCGTTGCCATATATCCTAACACTCCACATGTCCACAGAACATTAACAAAAACTCTCACAGACAAAGGCGAGGAATACCACACCTTCACCCTCAGTGAAGAAAAAACGCTGAGGGTGGTGATATGTGGAATAACGCGTGTGGAATAATAGCGTGTGTTCAATCAAGTGAGAACTCGACCTAGCACAGCAAGCAGGGTTCACTGGCACAATCGGGTACCGTATGGGAGCCGCAAAAACAGACGGACCTAGTCCAGTCCCAATCATAGACCCGAAAGGCATTCTCCAAGTAACCCTCTGCTGCTCTCTAGTTGTCAGAGTAGATAAACAAAGAAGGCAAGAGGCGGCTACTTAGTGCCCCCGCTGCCAGCGATTCGGCCATGGCCAGTATCGCTGCACGGTGGTACCAAAGTGCTTGAAATGTGAAGAAAACCACAGCACGCATGACGCCGGGCCGCACCCAGCAAGCTATAAAGGGTGTCCCAAGTACCTCATGACTAAAAACACAAAACGCAGCGGCTACGGTTACACAAAACATACAGACATTGCAGTGGTAACTTGTTACAATCCTCAAAGATTACCAATACTCGACGCCGACCTAAATACGATACTTTCCTGGTCATAGACGATTGCCATCAGTGACTTCAATGCGAAGTAACCCGCGTGGCACAGCAGGACCACGACCGCGATAGGTCGTGTCCTGTTGAACTACCAAATCCCACACGACGACACAACTATACTAGGACCTACAGAACCGACTCTTTACGGTGGATTTAGGGCGGAGACAAGGAAATGAGGACACCTTTCGGCCACCCGAGACGAATTCAAACAAATAATATGACGCTTACGTAACAGAAAAGTTCCCGGACCTGACTAAACACATAACACTACACTAAAAAAACGCAAGGGTATATCGGCCCTACTAAACATAACCAACGCAATACTCAAACTTAGACACTTCCCTACACGCTGGGAAACAACAAACATCATGCTCATAACGACCCAAACCTAATAATGACCACACCTTCCCATGTAACTACCGGCCCATTAACCTACTCCCGACTATGAGCAAAGTGATTGAAAAAATTATCCTAGTAAACTTGCGTAAGGCAACACTGTAATGTGAGCAAGTCAAAAATTTAAAGAAAATCACAGACTACATTAACATTAACCATCACAATTCGCGAAATTCATGAACCACTAGATGGCGCTGTAAAATTCAAAATGTCAGAAATAGAAGTGATCAGCAAATTATTTACACATGCCGCTACAGATTATAAAGCTTTTAATTGCCAGGAATGTTGTTTTATGGAGAAAGTGTAATTTAGGACTGATAAAATGGATTATTCTAACTTTAATGTAAGACAAATTCCTAGGGTGCATGTAAGTAAATGTAGTGTATATTTATGGGTTACTTACTGAGGTTCATGTAACTTAAGGCTGTATGACACGGTGTAACATTTAAAATAGCTTTTTATTTGATATAATTAACGTGGTTCGTCCCGTATCATATAAGCAAGATGCACAGTTTTCTACATATAAAACTGAAAATTAAAACTTGTTCTATCTTTATAAAATTCTGAATACATTTTTATGTAAACAATAGTAAAACATTTAGTGCATGTTTCCTATGTTTGCTTAATTTATAGGTTATTGGTTATAAAAAACAATAATTATTACAAAAACTAAATATGTAAAAAATGCTTATATAATTCTATTCAAAATTTTATATACAATTTTATACCGTGTCATACGGCTTTTAGCAAGGTTTTAATTATGAATTTACTGTGACTGTTTTTGGTTTTGACAAGTGTATTTATTTAATGTATTAACTTATACATATCATTCTGTGGGGTTTATTACTGAATAAATGAATTCTGAAGAGCTTTAGTGGAGCCTTAAATGAAGAGCTAAAATATAAAATATAGTTCACAGTCCATCCATCAGGGGCGCTGAAACTTTTATACAAACTTGATTCTAGAGATTAAACTCAATCTAGTTATTGTTTGTGGTCTCTGGTCTTGGTTTGGCAGGTTTGGCATAAAAAAGTAAACAACAAGTAACAAGTAAACTTAACCTCGTACTCGCTGCCTGGTCACGTCTCTAGTAAATCAAGTAAAGTAAATGGCATGTAAATAGTAAATGGTTAATGTGCAAATTCAAATTTTGTAATCAATTGAAAATTATAGATTAGAAACTGGAGTACCTATGTTAAATATTTCTTGTTAGAAATTAGTGAAAACTGTTGCTGCGGGTTAAATAGGTAAATCATACTGAAAAAATTGTAGATATGTTGTTGGGTTAACACTTATGAGGATGAGGTATTTAGTAAATATGAAACATTCTTTGTTGTAGAAACTATAATAATAACTTATTGGTCATGGTTGGAAAACTTAAAGAAAATTGCATTCGGAAAAAGAATATGAAAGTGATGTTGCAGCAAACGAATTTAGTGAAATATGATAATAAAAAAAGAAAGAATGTGATAAAAGAGTTGATATATTGCAAAAAAAAGATTTTAAAACTTAACGAAAATAATGATGATAGTAAATCTGAAAGTGAAAGTCATAGAAAGGTAGTTACACTTCTTGAAAAGGAAAGAAACACCATTTTTGATAAAACTAATATGAAATTAGAAGAAATTAACTTGGAGAAACAAAATATTTTGTCACAAAATATTATTTTTCCAGTTATTCCTAGAAGGAAAATAGATCATATGTTTTCAATATTACAATGTGAAAAAAAAATTAGCAGCCATGAAAAGAAATTAGTTACCTGTATGTCACATATACATTCATGTGCTAAGCCACCATGGAATACACCATTAGTTATTTTCAAAGCAATAAAAGACAGTATTATACGAAGAAAATGGGAAAATTTGACAAAACTGATATTGATGCTTCTACATTTCCCTTGTTGTAATTATAAACCAATGATTAGACATGTAAGTTTATCATAGTTTAGCAATTAGGTAGCGGCATTTGTTATATCTTTTTAAAATTTATTTTAAGGCTGCAAGACTTTTTAAGTAGCATTTTTTGTTTGTGTTTATATATTGTCATTTTTGTAATTAATTCTTAACTAATGTGGAATAGTTATATTTCTATTTATGTGAGTATTTATGCTTAGATTGCTGATCTAAATTTTACTTTTTTTGTTGCTTACAGAATACTGAAAGCATGTTTAATACGAATCTTATTGTATATACAAAGTATTTTAACATATTGTGATCTGTGTGTAGAGCAGTGGCGTAGCCATGGGGGGGGTTTTGGGGGTCATGGGTTGTGTTGGTTGGGTCATATAAGTAATGTCTCACTACAAACCTGCAATCACTCTATTCGCCAAGATTTAGCAACGCGGTCAGTGAATTAGATCTCCTACGGCAACCTTACATCAGGGTTCACCTACAACTAAGTTCTAATTGTCACTTTTGTAACAAATATTGTTTGTACCTGTTTATTATTTACATGTCTATGATGAGATTGTTTTTTTATTTACTTTTTATTGTTTCGATTTATTAAAAATTATTTATTTTTTTAATTAAAAAAATCTAGTTTGAAATACTTTGTTCACTGAACCCCCCCTATGCCAAATTTCTGGCTACGCCACTGGTGTAGAGTGGTTCATTGGTATATTTTTGAGGGTAACGGGTGATGTGGTGGGGGTGTTATATATGAAGGGAAGCAAAATATGGTGGAAAAATTGCTTTGCTATACTACGGTCGCAGTCACTTGATATAAGTACGAGCTATAAAATTGAAACTGGTGGTATAAGGCAGCATCAAATTTTTAACTGATATATGAATTGAATAGCCAGTTTTTTTATTTTTGAAAAAAATTAGGGATACACCTTCTAAAAATACTCCAAGAGTAACAAAATATGATTTTCTGTAGTTCTTAGTTATACAGCAATTTGATGGTCTGACAGCATATTAAGTTAGCAGTAACTATTTTTCTCAAAAATGGCACAAGTTATCAAATTGAAGTTAATTGTACAGCCAATAAAATATCCAGACTTGTTTTTGGCGGCTGTATTTGATTTTTCATTTTTAGTCAAATCAAGGAAAATGAGCATGAGTATTTAATCTAATTTTACTGTTTTACTCATTTTTTTTGACTTGGTTATGAGAACTTTTTCTTATATTTGTTTTATAATTAAGTAAAGTTTGGGCTGTGCATCATGGAATAAAATATAAATTGTTTTTAATCATTTTACTCTACAAATATGGTGAAATAACATTAATTTACAAAGTAATAGGTAGATTTTAATCCTAGATTTGCAAGAAAATTAAATATATAGTTATCTATATTAGTATCTTATTCTTTTTGGCTTGTATTTTTATTTTAATAAAAGATTTTGTTTTAGTCTACATATATTAACTTTAATTATTTTTGCAGATGTGTCAACTTCTTGACAAATATCATCCAGTTATCCGTAACAAAGGATTACAAAGCCAATTTAGAATGATTACACTTGCAAACAAAGGTACGAGGACAGAAAATATGTACTACTAAATTGTTAAAATTAATGTATTTTAGCAAAAAATCACATTCATTTGGCAAATAAAATACATATTTCATAAAAGAAATTTATTTTTTCTATTATTCTAAACAGAGTATTCCTTCATCTCCATTAATTTTACGATCTTTCCCATGTTTAAGCATAAAACCTCTCTTAACTTGTGCAAATAATATATCAGTTAATAAAAATATTTGTGCAATAGCAAAGGCCAAAGTTACTCCAAAATAAAAGTTGGCATTTGCCGAATTGCAGTATATCCAGAGATACCATAAAATAGGTGCTAGTGAGCTCGATATTAAGAATATTACACCTACCAAAAATCCTTGTTGACAGTAATTAAGTAAATGTGCAAAACACGGAACTAAACTTAGTACAAAGCCTACGTCTCCTATACTTGGATATGATTTAAATACAGTGATAAGAAATAGGATTGCAACAGTCAACAGAAATGGTTGTTTCCTAAATTTAATTGACAGAGGCATTAAATATAAAACAGTAGCATTTATCTGAAATGAATATATAAATAAATCTCTAAAATGATCAAACATTTCAGTGAAAAAGTACCAAAATAATCCAATATTAGGTTGAAGGTCTGGAACAGTTAATATACAACCATATACATTTTTTAAATAAGTGAAGTTTTTACCATAATTACTACAAAATACTACAGTAAGTAATAAAGTAATTACAAAAACTATTATGCTAGTTACAGCTTTCGCAACATGGTTAAATATGTTTACGAAATACAGACATAAAGGTACAATTAATACTACTGGATAAAACGACACTGATGTACATAAAGCTAAACAAATGGCGGAAATAGTAGAAAATCCATGAACCATTGAAATTAACATAACACTTAGCCAAAAATTGTAAAATACTGTAGTTGAATAACCTACACAGCTAAATAATGTAAATGGGTTAAATAAATATGCCAATAATACATAGAAAGGTGATTTAACTAACTGATTAGGTTTAAGTATATAATGTACACCATCTCTAGAAAAATTATTTTTATTTTTATCTTCATCTTTATGTAATTCAGTTATGTATTTTCTTGCTACAGCAAATAACATTACTCCTGTTGCTAAATCAAAAGTAATAAACATCCAATGAATTTGTTGTCGATATATTTCCAATAATGATTTGTAGAAAAATAAGGACAGTGGCGTCTCGTGCAACAAATCACCATCGTAAGGATCAACATTTATTGAAAGTAGGTATAGTCCTTCTGATACTCTCTTCCATGAATTCAAAGGGGTTGAAACTTCTATGTGATTTGATATGACTGTCTGGTATTTTGATATCATTAAACAGTATCTTAAACTTGCGGCACAAATGCATGTTATAACTACTCGTTGGAATGAGTTTTGTTTATTAAATTGATCTTCTTTTTCCGGCATCTTTGTAATCATTTCCTATGTTATTTTTGTGTGTACGTTAATTTGATAGGTATTATTTTAAAAATATTCAATATCAGTAAAACATCAAATTAGGTTATGATTGACATCGTTCTCTGAAGTTGACTTCAATTCGCTGATGCTCCTGATTGGCTCTGATATGCAGATCACAGATCACAGACCACCATGCAGATTGCAAATGATGCTCTGGGCTCTGTTCTTTTATAATTATGTTGTACAGTGTAATCGCGCAAACAACGAAGTGGCTGACATCTATTGATAGATTTATGAACTGCTGTAAACAAATTACTTGTATATGCATAATAGATGTGTGAAGTCAGTGTTATATAAACACTGGTAAAGTTTTATGTGTTTTTTTAATATTTTTCTCTGCATAAATAATACCAGAACGGTTTGAAAATTGATAATTTTATATTCAATGAAGAAAAGTGCAGAATCTGCATAAGACAATTTGTAATAAGTCGGATGTGTGAGTAAACCACAATTCAACAAATTGGTTTCGTATGTGCAGGTGTAGCGAAAATTTTCTATATTGTTTTTTGTTATTTTGCAAACGTTATTGATATTTAGTTATAAAAAGTGTACAAAATGCAAATCATATGCAAGAATATTTGCACAAATTCTCGGAAAATCTATACTGTTCTCCAGCGCTTCTCTTACTGTATTTTTTATATTTCCCTGTCTGTATCTGTATTACACATTATACTACTATTGTCTCCACTACTTAATAATGTAGATATGTGTGACTGATGAACTAAAGCAGACGACCGTAAACACAGTCTTTTGACAACTTAGGGCTTATCATGTGCACTGCACAGAAAACTATGTACTCGCCTTAAAAAGTTTTATCTTTTTTCAGAGGTTGCACATAATCCTCCAAGTAATCAAAGATATCTTGTATTTCGATCCGAACCATTATATTAAAATCTGAAAGGTTATGTGGTTACGAACATACTAGGAATCTACGATATTAAAGTACTACAGCAGCGCTTGCAGTGGATGGACTTGTCCTTAAAAGATTTTCATATAGTAATCAAGATCGGCTCTTGGTATAATTCACAATTAACAAAAAATCTATTTTCGCGTAATAGCGGTAATAGGGGAATACAAGAATAAGTTGCTCTTATGACGTCAGTATTATAAAACGGGAACTAATAGTTCAGTAATTTTGTGAATCAAACATATGTATCATTTTCTATTTCTGTTTTCAACAGTTTGTGAAATTTCTTTCTTCATACAAAATAAGTGGAAAAATAAATGTTCTTGGTATATCTATCCTACATCCTGCCAAATGTGTTGATGATGTAAATGCTGTAAATATTGTATAAAAGGTATTGCTATGCCTTATATTATTCCTAATTTTCACAGAGCTATCTGAAAAGTCTTCAAAGAGTAAAAATAAAAACATTTTTCTGAAAAGTTCGAGAATAAACATGAACCTTAACTTGAATCGATGACAAGGAGGGGATGAATCGCTAGTATTCTGACGGTCATGAACGGGAACTTGCGAAAAATTCCTAGTAGTAATATTTGATTACCTACTTAATTTTTTTTCTTAATTCAATACGAGTATACTCATTAGCAAGTTATCCTGTAGATAACAGATAAACCAAATTAAATTAAGAAGGTGATTCAAACCTAGCAAATACTATTTTTCTATCAAATTCAAGTGAGAAAATTATGTTAGCAGATAAATAAATCAAAATAAAAACATTCCTATATTAGTTAAATAATGTGATAAGAACCAAAATGGCTACTATTGTATTACTAACTTTTTATTCTGTTCTTCTATTCTATCCTACAGAAAAATATTGACATGACATTTACATTTCATGTTGCATGCATGTTGACATGAGCCACCTCATCTGTTTGTGTGCAGTTCATGTGGATTAATTTTAGTAAATGTTAATGCCGAATATACGATATAAACACAAATAAGTGATTCAAAATGGATTTCTGGTGTTCCCTTGTGCTGCTTTTAACTTATCTAGTAACTGTCAATTGTATTATGTGGAATTTGGAACCCAATACTCAAAAATGTTTAAAAGAAGAATTACAACAAAATGTGCCAGTAATTGGAGAATTTGAAGTTTCAGAAGCTCCTGGGCAAACTATCGACTATGTGGTACGTGTTGGCATTGTTCTAATGATAACTGTTTAATTATTTGCACCATAATTTTAGGTTACAGATTCTAAAGGACATATTTTAGCCAAACGGCAGGATATTTCTAAAGGGAAATTTTCCTTTAATACGGAAAGTTATGATACATATGAAATATGTTTTATTTCACATGTCCCACCAAGTAAGTACTTTTATAATTATACATATTTTGTTCACTTACATATGTTGTATCAAATTAGACTACTACCTACAAATAGGTATGTTGTAAATCATTTGTCACGTCATGAAGATGACAAAATTTGCTGTGGTTAGCAAATTATAGTTGTAATACGCCACCATAAAGTATAAACTATACAGGTTCAGAAAGTTCAGTTCTTTTCATTGCCTTTGTGTAAGACGAACAAAGTAAGTCCATAGACATCAGTGCATAGGTAGCCTTTACTATCCAAATAATACCTATTGTCTATTTGTAGTAAGATATTCTCTAACATTTCTTCCACAAAATAAAATCTTTCACATCTGTTACGGGATACATAAACTGATGCAATGAATCACCGGCAAGCCAGTCAACAATATTAAGTGGGTAGGCGTGAAGAAGAGCGTTAGTAGAAGGGAAACTAGGTGGAACTGTAGAGTGAACCGACTTATTAGAGTATCATTGTATAGTGGGTATATATACTCTTACTTGTATTTTACAGTTATATCTATCCTATTTTGTTTGATTTCTGTTTTAGTGAATAACTTGGATACAGTTAACAAAGTAATATGAAGTATACAGATATTTCCACATTGTGATAATGTTGGAATTGTTTATTTCTCTGACTGTCTTCCTTAACACAAATATTTATTTTTTTCGTTCATACTGTAGACTATAGGGAATGTTTCTACTTTTCGAATCTGTATATGCTTTTTGTATGCCACTTTTGCTACAACTTGTTACATTCATTATAATTGTATGTTACAGACTACATTTTCTACAATGGCACTTATGTGATATACACTGAAGGTATTTATTTTCTTTAGTGGGAAACACTAAAGAATGTATAAAATTTTCTCGTGTACCTATTTTCGAGGGTATATCTAAAGTTAATTTTATATGGTCCAATTTAGTTTTTGACATAAAATATTACCTATAAAATTACAAATTGTAACCTATACACTTCACACAACACTCGCATAATCATAACACTGTATGGTTTATACAGGGTGTTCCGGTTTGTTTGGAAGAAATTGAAACGGTAGATAGAATAAGCAATTTTAAGAGGAAAATTTCTTCTAAAAGTTTAAACAAGTAGGTATAAACAATTTACAAAATATGGAACAACTAAATTATATACGTGACATTTGTTAGTTTGATAAACATACATATTTTTGTTTCCCTAGCCAAATGATGCTTATGTCAGTAATATCTAAACAATTCCTTTCTATGTTTCATTTACAAATTTCTCTATCGAAGGTAAAAGCTGTAGGTATTTTCAATAAATAATATTTGTACTTAAAATTTGGCTGTACCCTATAATAGCAATTTTAAAAAATTCTTAATTTTTTTACAAATCATTGTAGGTAATATTGAAATATGATACTTTTTGATAACTTCGCTTCGTTATACGAAAATTAACGTTTTACAAGAATACATTCAAAAGTCAAGAGAGGCGAAATTTAAATAATGAATCAAAGGAGTAAAGAAACGTTTCAAACTTTACCAGGGACGTACAAGAAAAAATTTCTAAAGGGTTTAATGATAGCAGATCCTTGAAAAAATATCACCCTGTATAACAATTTTAAAAAATGAATTGTATAATCTCCGAGACTAATTGAACAGTACATGTATCAAATTTGAAGGCGTTGTGTGTAATGCGACCTTGGTAATAAAAAAAATAAATTTATTTTATCGAGAAAGAGACCATGTTCATATAAAGTTTCCCTCTTAAAATTGCTTATTCTATCTACCATTTCAATTTGTTCCAAACAATCCGGAACAGATTGTATACTGGGTGGACCAGCTTTTTTGTGACAAACTTTAAGGGTATGTTCTAATAACCGTAGTTTGCTGTATAGTGTTGTAAAGATGGATTATATAAATGTTGTTTGAAGTGTAGAAGTTACAATTTACATTTTTTTTTTCTTGAGAACTAAATTCGAACTCACAAAAATAGTTTGAGATTCATATTGAAAATAGGAGAGTGTACAAATTTTATGCACTTTTTTGTGTTTTCTGTTAAAGTAAATAATTATCATTCTATATGCTTATAATTTTTAAATTTTGTTCCTTGTTAATTAGTTGTTTTTGATTTTTTATATTAATGTTCTTACGACTGCTCATATTTAAGTAAGCAGTAAACAATCAATGATGCATAATATTCTTGATATCTACTAATGTAGGTGAATCACAGGTCGCGGAATCAGAACATCTGTAAATTAATGTAAATTTATTACGTACCAAAAATATTGCTTGCTACTGGTTACTAATTACTTATTGCTCATTATTCGCATTTGAAAGCCCAATACAAGTTTTTGTCTACTTTTTTTTAAAAAATACTGTAATAACGAAGGATACATTTTTGATGTTCACTGTTAAGTGGCACCTGTGATTATATTCTTACTTTTTTATATAACTTAAAGCTCTATAGATTTAACTATTGTTTATTTTCTATTGTGCTATATATGTACTGAAGTATTTTTGCCTTAATTTTAGATCACAGAGGAATTACTCAAGAAGTGTCACTAATAACAAAGCATGGTGTAGAAACTAAAAATTATGAAACAGTAAGTATTTACAATGAAGTTACTATCACATGTAGTTACTACACAAATTATGAGGCTACTTAATAAGAACTCAAGAAAAAATTAAATGTTTGAACTACAATCTTCATACCTTATAATAAGACAATAAATAACAATTTTTTTCAGTATGGTGAAGCTGCACAGTTGAAACCGATAGAAAAAGAGCTAAAACGTTTGGAAGATCTCTCTAATGCCATTGTACAAGATTTTGCTGTTATGAGGAAACGGGAGGAAGAAATGAGAGATACAAATGGTACGGTAAACATAAATACCTGTATAATATATTATTATTGCCCCTCTTTTTTTTCAGAATCGACAAACAGCAGAGTTTTATACTTTTCAATATTCTCTATGTGTTGTCTTTTAGGTCTGGCTACATGGCAGGTGTTATATTTAAGAAGGTACTTCAAAGCAAAAAAATTAATCGAATAATATACATTTGTAAAAATTTTATTTTTTTATGAAAATTCAAACAAAATTTCAGTTCAAATCAATTAGATTATTTAAACAAATACTTTTTTTAATTCAAATAGTTTAAAATGTAGATGTAAATATATTTATTTGTATTCATATCATTTGTACAAAAAAATATAAAATCCATATGTAATCTCATGTAATGAATAATTTTTTGTAAAAATTATAATATTAGTTATTGTTTTATAAACTGTACTTTCATTTTCACCATCTCTTAAGACTATTCTGACTTGTAAATATGACTTGTCATTTTTTAAATTTAAAATAGATTATAAATTATTGTTTTGTTTAATAGTTTAAATAACCCAGTTAATAAAAAACTATTTTCATGTGACAATGTATGTCCTTAATGCCGCATCCACACTCTCGGCGAGACAGTCCGAGACCAGTCGAGCACGAGAGTGTGGATGGAGCCTTCGTCGAGTATCCCGCTTGCTATAACCCTCTTGCCTGCTCTGGCTGAGAGTGTGGATGTGGATGGCATTAAATACTATGTGTACAATTGTACTATGTACAATCCATTGCAATAATAATGGCACCCTGTAAAACGAATTTAGCAATTTATTTTAAACTGCTGAATTTACTTTCATCACTCAACTTTAGTTGTTAGTTGTTACCACACACTAATAGAAACTACTGAAATTTCTACTCAGAACTTCCAGTAGTTCAAAAACTGATTTGATGGAGTGCCGTTACGCTTGCCTTGATTATTATTCGTGGGTGAAATAGTTCTACAGCTTGTAATTCTTATCTTATCAAGAATCTTGATAAACTGTGGTTTTAATTGAATTTTAATTTGTGACTTGTGTTCAACCCTGTATAGTTACTACTTGGGGTTGTTCTGTAAAAATTGATGGTAAATCTCTCGTGAATTAGCCGCATTTTAAAAAACTTATATAGACAAATTTTTTTTTTATCAAACTGATCGTTTTGTTTTTGTTACTGTGACGGCTGGCGGATGTTTAACCCACCAAAGGTTGACTTCTTTAGCAATTGAAGCCGCATTTTTAAATATTATTTGATACCCATGGCAGAAGCTACTGCAGTGGGTAATGAAAATACTACAAACTGCACATGATGTGGGAATCCTGAGAAATTTGGAATTAAATGTACAAAATGTGCAAGGGTTTCACATACAAGTTGCCTTAAGATGTTAAAACGTGAAATTTGTGGATGATGACAGTGTAATTTGTTGTTCTGACATTGGTGAAAACCCAACATCTAGAAGGATTGATACTTCCAAACATGATATTGACGTGAATACTAATGAAAATGTTTTACTGGTAAAGATTTACTATTTCGAAGAAATTATTCGGCAGAAAGATCTTGTCATTTCCAATCAGAATATATAAAATCTCTTACTGATCAGGTTTCCTTACTTAAAGATAACAAACCTGCTCCTAGTACTTCTCAGTCATTTAAAAATGGCAATAATAAAACTAAATCTAATAACACTTCCTCCACTGCCGGTTGGACAGTGCAAAAATTAGTAAGAATGCAGTATCGAATGCAGTTCATAATGCTCATGCCCGTAATGTTTGTGAGTCAATAATAAATTTGGAAAGTGAGTAAAGGAATACCTAGAGCAAAGGCTAGAAGTATTCTTGTGGGAAATCGAGATAATTCATCTCGGTGCCCTTTTAAAGCTGCTGCACTTGCTACAATGACTCGTATGTACGAGTATCGTGATCAATTTGGAAGTCAATACTGATAAAGATGTGCTGTTCAATTATTTGAAAAGTTTCTCTCCAAATATAAAAGTCAAAAAGTTGAGTAGTAAGAATTCTACAAAGTATGCGTCCTTCAAGTTATCTCTGCTTATGAAGGAGTCTCCTACAATTGTTGACAGTAGCATTTGGCCTAGTGGAGTGGTTTTGAACCGGTTTTTTCCGTCAAGGTTCTCTTAGACCAATGAATAGGCCGACGTCCGCATCACAAAGTGCCTAATGTTAATTGTGATTGTAAGTACGCTGTGCTACATATCAACGCTCAAAGTTTGGCTAACAAAATTGAACAACTTCAATTATATTTGTCTAGTAATCCATTTGATATTGTATGTATTTCTGAGCACTGGCTTGAATTCGATTTGTTGAATTTAATTATCCCTAATTTTGATATTGAGCTTTTGTCGTGAAGGAGCGAACAAACATGGAGGTGTTGCTATATTTACATGATCATTGTCCAAAATTAGCTTAAGAAGTGTAAACATTTCTAGTTACTGTAATACCTTGCACGCAGAATTTTGCGCTGCCGAAATTATTTCTGGGAATTGTCTTCTAATAACTGCTTATAGCTCTTCATCAAAAGGAGATGTTTCTATATTCAAATCTTGTATTTATAACCAAATTGATTCTATATCCAACAGATTCAAATTTATTATTATAATTGGTGACATTAATTTGGACCTTGATGCTGGCACAGAGGGTATAAATGATTTATGTAATATATTGGCAATGTATGGTTTACAACATTTCATACATGAGCCAACTAAAGTTACGTTGCACAGTAAATCTAAGTTGGATAATGTTATTTCAAATATAAATGCTGCATCCTTATCGGCGGGGTTTTGAACACACATATAGCTGGTCATCTGTCGGTAGGCCAGTCATTTTAGGTAGATTTAGGCAAGTATTTCGGAAAATTGAGATACCCAGCTGTAAGCTCGTATAAACTTGTATTTTGACATCCTAAAACTGTTCTCAAAATTCACATATGATTCGATGGCCGCAACTTTAAAAATCGGGGGTCAAAACAATCGATTTTTTGCAAATATCTCGTTTCCTATAGGTTTTACGGTATTTGTATTTATTATCAATATTGTAGAGATTAAATTCTCTACAACTTTTGTTTCAAACATTTTTTTTATATGTTGGATCGTTTTCGAGACAGAAGGCAGAGAGCGCGCGGTTAGAATATCATTTAAAATCAACTGGTAATTCCGATCGAAATCATCTCGATAAGGTTTATAAATTATTGCTAAATATATAATTATGAATAATTTTCATTTTTTATTAACAATTACATTATATTTAAATATTTTTTTCATTAATGAACCTATCTATGAATAATTTATTCCTGTCACAATCAATCCTGTTAACACAATATTCTGTAACTGCAAGAGTGGTTGTGGTTCAAGATGTGGATGCAAGAAAGCGGGGTTGCGGTACTCTTTAGCTTGTGGCCAGTGTAATGGGCAAGCTTGTCTCAATGCTGTACCATATGAGACCGATGTCAATGAAGATATGATCTTTGATCCAGAAATCATGGAAGAATTAGAGACAAATCTCGTTGAAGACGATTGCGACCCTGAAATTCTACAGCTGCGGGAAGACGACGACGATGAAGAAGAAAATTGAAATTAGAACTTATTGTTCTTATAGGTACTTATTTTTTCTTTTTTTTAATTTTGACAATCACAAATGTATCGAATGACATTTTTTAATAAAAACATTATTTAAAATTTTATGTGTTTTCTATTCTTTTTTATTTAAATTTTTCCCTCTACAAATTGTTAACTACAGGGGCAGGTAAGTGTTATTAAATAAATTGATACTTAATTGAAAATAAATAATTAAGCAGAAAAATATTCAAATATAATGTAATTGTTAATAAAAAATTAAAATTATTTATAATTATAGATTTACTAAGAATTTATAAACCTTATATGAGATGATTTCGATCGGGACTACCAGCTGATTTCGAATGATATTCTAACCACGCGCTCTCTGCCCTCTATCTCGAAAACGATTCAACGTATAAAAAAATGTTTGAACAAAAGATGTAGAGAATTTAATTCTCTACAATATTGATAATAAATAAATACAAATAGCGTAAAACACATAGGAAACGAGATAATTGCAAAAAATTTGCAAAAAAATCGATTTTTTTTTACCTTCGACCCCCGATTTTTAAAGTTGCGGCCATTGAATCATATGTGAAATTTGAGAGCAGTTTTAGGATGTCAAAATACAAGTTTATATGAGTCTATAGTTGGGTATCTCAATTTTCGTAGGTGAACTCCTTAAATGACTGGACTATCGGTTAGACGGTGAACAAAAAAATTTGGCCAAATCTACTTTCCGAACTTGCGTTGTTGATTCTTTTAAATGCAATAAATTTGTGGAAAAGTTGAACTTAAAATAAACATTGGTCTGATCTTTAACTTGATAATCTTAATATGCTAGTAATTCAATTAACATTTTTTTGAACAAGTATGTACAAGTTGTTGCTACATTTTTTCCTCACAAATCTCAATGTGCATTGTCTGGAATTAAATGGTACCTATAACAGGGAACTCAGGATAATGAGGAAGACACTTAATAAAAACAAAAATAGGTTTACTGAAACTCGTTCTCGAACTGATTGGGTAGCTTACTGTGAGACCAAAAAATTGTATAGGAAAGCTTAAGGATACCAAACGAACCTGTTATAGCAATACTATTTCTAATTCTGATAATGTTAATAGAACTGTGTGGAAAATTGTCAATTCGGAAAGGTCTCAAAAAAGAATATCTAATATATCAGTTATCAATGCTCAAGAGTTTAACCATTTTTTGCCACTGTTTCAGATATTGTTGCTAAGTCGATTGGAGATCCTAACATAAATCCTATGATGTTCCTCCACAATTTGCCTAAACCATCATTATCTTTTTTTGCATCTGTTATTATTGAATCGGATGTGCGGGAAGCTACATTAGAGTTAAAAAACACAAGTTCTTTAGATTATTATAGTCTTAGCAGCCTTATAATTAAAAGCTCTCTTGAATTCCTTGTTGTATCTTTGACTTCATTGTTTAATAAGTTTTTGAAGGAGGCAGTTTAGCATGACTGTCTTAATATAACAAAGATCCTCCCTGTACACAAAAAAGGAGATGTTGACAAACTTGATAATTATAGACCGATATCCATTGTTCCTGTCATCTCAAAAATATTCAAAATATTAGTTAAAGAGAAATTGCTCTCTTACCTTGAAATTAAATCTATATTATCATTATCTCAGTTTGGGTTCAGGGAGGATCTTACTACTGCAAAAGCATTGTTCGCAATTTTGGATGACGTCTAAGGCCTTTGACTGCGTTAATCTTACTGGAATATTATGGAGTCTGTGGTAAAGAACTTCAGTTATTCCATTCATATTTGAACGATAGGCGGCAGTATGTGTGTCTTAATAACTGTGAATCAGCCTTAATACCAGTCAAGACAGGTGTACCCCAGGGTTCGGTTTTAGGTCTGATACTTTTTCTCATATATGTTAATGATCTACCTATTAATATTAGTAACGCGTCTTGTATTCTCTTTGCAGATGAAACAACTTTGTTAACCTGTGGCATGAATATGATAAAACAGATTGTCTCGATCTTGCAAATGAATGGTTTACAGCAAACAACTTAACTTTTATCAGCAAAATATCCGAAATGTCTGACCCAGTAAATTTATTAGGAATTATTCTAGATGGTGGATTTAACTTATCTCATATCAATAGACTTTGTTCAAAGCTTGCCACCCAGGTATTTTCTTATTTGTTTCTAACAGTGTGATGAAAACGGTTTACTTTTTGTTAGTTCAGTCAGTTAAGCTATTGTGTGCAACTGTGGGGTAACTGTGGTAGCTCGCATAAAGTTTTTATCATGCAAAAAACTGACTTGACTTATAGAATCACAGGAAAAAGAGAAAATACAATTCTTGATAAATTAAGTTTTTATTATAAATTATATCAAATATTTATTTTAATAAATTAATCAGTTTCTTTAAAAATTAAAAAAAAGTAGGTACCAATATGATGATTTAATATATCTTCGTCATATCCTTTATTTTTGTTCAGAATTATGATAGTTGTTAGTTGGCACACCATTTTCAGAGGAACTATGAGTCGTCATGGGATATTTTAGTTGGCCTTAAACAAATAACAATTAATCTGAGTACTCACCAGAGAAGGCATGGGTGAAACGTCATAATAAGATGTGTTTTGTGGTGATAATATTAATAAGGCATGTAACCAATTCGAAATCAGAATTCATTGAAACACACTAATAAAAGTGCATTGGTGGATTCTACCCTTTTCTACCACAACAAATTGCTGAATTTAAAAACATGCCTAATATAATACCTTTTATACGCTTACCTTTTTGTGGCAAAATTCATATGTTTGAATTAGTGTACAGTCATACATTTTTTTACTAACTGGGAATCAACTTGAGGATTATTAATCCGATCGCGTCCAGTTCTCAATTGCGTCACAGTGGACGCTTTTAAAAAAAATGTCGATGTAATAACTAACTATATGCATCCATATGAAATATTCATTTACTAGATATATATTTTTTTGTATTATTCCTTTATGATTAAACGGTGATAAATAAGAAGAAAACATCATTTTTTATAAATGTGTGTCAAACTGTAAACATTGATCATTGTTGGCTACAGTTATATCAAGAAGTAGGTAAGTAATAATAAAATAAAAATCATTTAACATCTCTGTATGGAAGCAGATAAACAAATTTTAAATAAACTTGACATACTTTTAATACATTTGCTATTTTGAGAACGAAAACAAGTTTTTAGAATCGTCAAAAAACACAGTAGTGCGCAATAGTGATGTAATTTTTGTTATTTTTTACTTATCTGCTTTTTCAGTATGGGATTTGTTGGTTAGGCGAACTTAGTTTCAAAAATAACCTTTCCGTTTGGCGCAAGAGCTTATTTAATTACTCCTTATTTTTTTAGAAGTGTGGCAAAACCCAATTAAACTAAAGAAAAACAAAAATAAATAAATCTAAATAATAAATATTTCCGTCGCGCACTGTCTTTCGTTCCTTGATATTGCTGCTGGATTAACCTGAAATTCTATCTCGAAATTGCCGGTGCCGGGGCATATAGAACTTTAGTAGCTTCCTAGTGAAACTCTTATTATGCCACGAATTAGACGAATATATAAGAAGCTGAATTCACCCGTCTCCAAATTTAAGGAAAGTTTATATTCATTGCTGGCTGTGCGTAATTCTGTCCAGTCTCCACGGATACTGCCAGTAACATTCTCAGTTCTTCATAAATATATTTATGAAATAACAGTTACATTATCTATACAGGGTGATTGGAGGGGAACCACCAGTATTCGACACGGGTGTTGGGGGGGGGGGCAAAAATGAACAAACAAGCCTAATAAACGTATGGTCAAATATCAACAGTTACTGAGATAGCAATGAAAATATTATAATGCATCAGTAGAGAAAAGTTATAAATTATAACATTGATTGAAGGTGGAATAAACAGAAATTAATAAATTAAATTTTCAAGTGTATGCGACAGTTATAAAATAAGTGTTTAAATCACAAACGTCAAAATAAATGTGACAATTAGTAATCATTGATGTGAGTTTGGTTTAGAATGCATGACCTACTCAAAATAAAATATCAAATAATAATAACAGCTTTAGCAAAATAGCAATAAAAATATTTTCATTGCTATCTCAGTAACCGTTGATATTTTTCCTAATGTTTATTAGGCCTCTTAGTTCATTTTTTGCCCTCTAAACACCCCTTTCGAATATTGGGGGTTCCCCCAATCACCCTATATATTTTGTTATTATAAAGCAAATACAAATTTCAGTTTGAATTTGTTTGGAAATTTAAATATGCCTCACAATAATTTTGTAAATTCTATATCTATTTCACCTGAATTTTGAGAATATCATTTTTCAAAACATGGGTTTTACCAGTTTTCAAACAATATGCAAAGACATTAAATTTATGCATGCAAATTTTCCGCTGAATTATTTAACTGTTTGGCAGAGTGAAACTTTAATATACACTTAAATACAAGCAGAAACGACGGTGTTTTTACTCAAATTCTCCACAGCTCTAGCTTAATGGAACTGGGCACGTAAATTTGAAATTTGAAAAAAAGCGAAGCTTGCGACTTACCGAATTTCCAATGGTGATGGTTGCCGAGGGCCCTCAGTCTTCGTCAGAGCTATGCAATACAGGAGAGCACAGGCCAGCACAGGAACGGGAATCAAGCGGCACACACACAAGGTAATTTTTAAAAATTGCAAAGTTAAGCGAGCGTTAGTATAGCGCGTTAGGTAGCGTCTCTAACATGAGTATATATATATATATCTAGTATGGTAGTCGCAAGCCGAGATCGCGCAAAAAAGTACTATACAAAAAGAAAACAAAAAATATAAAGAAATAGTGGGTTCTATTTGAATGCAACCAACAATTTACCTACTTAATTATAATATATATTAAACTTAAACATAAAAAAAAATGAATACGAAACATTCCGGCCCACCAAAATGCTATGCATTTTCGAAGGCAGAAACAGGGAGAGGATAAAGTTTGATTAAGGGTCTTTTTATAATTCCATTTGCAGTAGTAACTTCTGCAACTCGAGCAACTCCGTCAGCTCCTGGATACAGAGCACTAATTCGGCCAAGACGCCATTTTAACGGAGGCAGTGCATCATCTTGTATTAAGACTAAAGAATTAATTTCAGGTAAAACTGAATTTTTCAACCATTTTTGCCGTTGTTGCAAAGTATGTAAATATTCCGCATGCCAACGCTTCCAAAGATCCTGGTGAATTCTTTGTAACAGCTGCCAACGGTTGAGATGTGTTAATTTAATATGACTTAAGTCGGAGTCGGGTGCAGCAGTAAGCGGTTCCATAGTAAGAAAATGACCCGGAGTTAATACGGAAAAATCATTTGCGTCTGAACTTAAGGGCGTTAAAGGGCGCGAGTTAAGAATTGCTTCGGTTTGGCATAGGATAGTGTAAAATTCTTCATATGTTAAGACTTGGTAACCAATAACTCTAATTAAATGTTTTTTCATAGACTTAACGGCAGCTTCCCACAGTCCACCAAAATGGGGAGCAGAAGGAGGTATGAAATGCCATTCTATAGACTCAGACGAAGCTGCATCGCGTGTCAAATTTAGTAACTCTTTATTGGCTTTAACAAAACACGTACCGTTGTCACTGTACAAGTGACTTACACGTCCGCGACGGGCAATAAATCGACGTAAAGAAGCCAAAAAGGCTTCTGCGGTTAAATCAGATACTAGTTCGATATGAATAGCTTTTGTCGACAAACATATAAATAAGCACACATAGGCTTTACATGTCTTAACTCCGCGATTTTTACTTAAGGTTATGTGAAAAGGCCCAGCGTAGTCTACACCAGAGTGTGAAAACGGTTTATTTGGCGACACTCTTGGATTAGGTAAATTACCCATTAAAGGTTGAAACGGTTTAGGATTGACTTTGAAACATTTTGTACATTTAGATAAAACATGGTTAATAGCGCGCCTAGCGGATAAAATCCAAAAATTTTGAAGAGTAAGAAAGTGAACAGTCTGGAGACCGGCATGAAAGTATGTTAAATGTATATTTTCAATTATTAAATAAGTCAATCTACTAGTTCTAGGTAATAATGCCGGATATTTTTTATCATAAGCAAGCGCACAATAATGTAATCTTCCACCCACTCTTAGAATTTCCTTTTCATCAAGGAAAATATTTAATTTTTGAAAGGGTTTTGGAAGTTTTTTATTTTTGGTAATATTGGAAATTTCTTCCGAGAAAGCCTTTTGTTGGTCATATTTAACTAAAGTCATTAAAGCATTGTGAAGTTCCTTAAAAGAAAAATGTCCTTTATATTGTTCTTTAGGAAAGCGGCAATTATTTAAAAAGCGTAAAATATAACCTAGAATGCGTTTAATAGAATTGAGAGACGAATGATTACTTTAAATTATCTAAAAAATTATTATCCACCGAAACAATGAGTGCAATATTTTTCTTTTCTTCAACAAGTACCTCAGAGGTATCAATAAAGTTATTTTGCAAATTAGACCAATGATCTTCGGATTTCTTAAGAAATTCGGGACCGGCCCACCAGTATGAATTGGTTAACAGCTCGGAAGGAAAAGCCCCTCGTGAGGCAATATCGGCCGGGTTTTGACAAGAAATTATGTGATACCAGTTTAGTGGATCTACTCTTTCTTGAATATAACTCACCCTATTACTTACAAAAGATTTCCATCTATGTGGATGACTTTTTATCCACGATAGAACGATAGTGGAGTCTGTATATGAAAATATTTTAGAGAAATTAATTTTATTAGCGAAAGTTTTTAAAACAAAATCAATTAATTCAGCGGATAAGACGGCGGTGCATAATTCCAATCTGGGAATAGTCATAGTTTTTGACGGCGCTACTCTGGACTTAGAGCAGAGAAAATAAATGAAATACATATCATCAACACAAGTACGTAAATATAACACAGAGGCATAGCCACGTTCACTAGCGTCAGAAAAAGCGTGAAGTTCTATTTTATGGTGGTTTAATTCAGGTATTTTAATATGTCTAGGCAAATTAAAATTAGTTATTAATGGCAATTCTGATTTATACCGATTCCAAGCGCGAACTATTTCATTTGAAGGTTCATCATCCCAGTTGAGACCTAAAACCCATAATTTTTGTATCAAATATTTTATTGAGAACGTTACAGGAGTTAAAAAACCAAGAGGGTCAAATATTCTTGATAACTCAGACAAAATATGTCGCTTTGTACAAGATTTTTCAATAGATGTAATTTTATACGTAAATGAATCCGATGAAGGTTGCCAACACAAACCTAAAACTTTAGTGATTTCATCATTATCCAGAGAAAGAGAAGCGGGATTGATTAATTCTGAAGATAAGTTAGATAATACTTCTGGTTTATTAGTTGCCCATTTGTGAAGCTGAAACCCACCTTTTTTTAATAAGTTCGTCAATTCACCCTGTAAAGATATAGCATCTTTAACTGATGAGCAACCGGATACAATATCATCAACATAAGTGTCATTTTTCAGAATTTCTGAAGCGCGAGGAAAGTTTGACTTTTCCTCTTCAGCTAATTGTAAAAGAGTACGCAAAGCTAAATAAGGTGCGGAAGAAACTCCATAGGTAACCGTACGTAAACGATAATCTAATACAGGGCGTGAAGGATCAAAACGCCACAAAATGCGTTGATAATTTTGGTGTTCTGGCTTTACTACGATTTGGCGATACATTTTACAGATATCAGTAGTTAAAGCAACTTCATGTAAGCGAAAATTTAATAAAATTTGTACGATGTCTTTCTGTAACTTCGGTCCCACGAAAAGGGTGTCATTAAGAGATACATTATTAACTTTAAAAGATGCGTTGAAAACCACTCTAAGGCGGGTGGAACGACTATCAGGTTTAAAAATGCAATGATGTGGAATAAAAAAGGATTTATCTGAAGTTATGTCATTGGTTACTAGTTCCATATGATTTAAATCCAAGTATTCTTGTAAAAAATTAGAATATTCTATGTAGAGTGCGGGATTTTTTAACAAACGGCGTTCTAATGATAGAAAACAGTTTAAAGCGGCTTCTCTACTATTGGAAAAATATGGTTCCTCGTTACGAAAAGGCAAAGCTACACTAAAGCGGCCAGATGAGTCTCTGGAAACCGTTTCTAAATATATTTTTTCGCATAATTCATCAGCAGGCGAAAGTACAGATTTTTTCGGAATATTTTCTATTTCCCAGAATTTAAGTAAAATTTCATCTAGCGCGGGTTTTTGTATTTGACATAAAAGTGTTTGAAGGTTAGAATGAAACTGGGTATTTTCAAATTTACCCATCAGTATATAACCGAAAATAGTATTGACTGCAACCGGTTCATTATTTTTTCCGAAAATACGACCATTTCGCATAATTAATGGAAACTGATCAGCACCTAGTAGTAAATCGATGGGGCGTGGTTTGTAAAATTCAGGGTTAGCGAGCGTTAAATTTTTTATATGATTCCAATTTTCTTTCGCGATAGCAGCGCGAGGAAGATCAGAACAAATGCGGGGCAAAATTATTGCATTTACAGGGAGAGAGGTATTTTCATTTACAGAGTGAACTAATAGAGAAACACCTCCTAATTGGAAAGTTATTCCAACTTCACCGATGCCTTGTATTTCAGAAGAACTTTTATTTTTAGGCAAACCTAAACGATTAGTACATTTTTCAGTTATAAAACTTGTTTGTGAACCAGTGTCAATAATAGCGCGAAGCGTTTGGTAATTTCCCCAAATATCACGAATTTTAACTAACGCAGTTGCGAGTAAAACATCTAAAGGCGTTTGGGAACAACTAGTTAGTGCTTGTGTGGCATTTTCCGATTGCGAAACATGTACAGAAGCTTGTTCACTAGTTGAAGGCACATTGTATGTGATTGAAATGCAACAACGAGTGGTGCTTCTTCTTACAAGTTCTACAAGAAGAACTAGACTGGCAATCTATAGTTTTATGAACATGACTTAAACAGTTGACACACAGTTTATGTTGTTTTACAAACTGAAAGCGATCTTGAGGACTTTTTGCATTAAAGTCTGGGCATTTATATATAATGTGATTATTATGACAAAGTATACAATTGTGAGAAGTTGTAGTACTTAAAAACGATTTAGAAGTAGACATCTGGCGCATGGATACATCTTTAATAGATTCTTTAGAGCTACTCTTGGGTTTATAAGAGCGTTTTACGGTAATTAAAGCATTGCAATGATTAGTAAGAAATATAGAAAGATCCTTATACTTAGGCATGGTATCAGAAGTATCGCTATGAAGCAACCCAAATCGGGTAGCAGTTTCTTGAGGTATTTTATTTAACAACATATGTACCAAAATAAAATCCCACTGGTCTACAGGATGTTGTAATTCTTGAAGAGCTTCCAAATTTTCGGAAAATATGTCTAATAAATTACGTAAATCATGTGGATTTTCAAAACGCAGTACCGGAGCTTCCTCTATAGCAGACCAGTGTGCTTGAGCAAGCAACCGTTTATTTTGATAACGCTTCACAAGACTGTTATAAGCAATTTCATAATTAGAGGCTCTCATTGGTATACATTTAACTATTTTGAGTGGGGGACCTTCTAGTGATGATATCAAATAACTAAATTTATCAATTGGAGTTAATTTAGAATTTTTATGCACTATTGAATTGAACATATCTATAAACGCGGGAAAAGATTCAATATCACCTTTGAATTTAAGTAATTGGAGTTTAGGTAGACTGACGTGACTAGAAGTTTCAGCGATATTTACTTTAGATTGATCTGCACAGAACAGAGCATTAAAAATTGTTTTAATTTGGAAAAAAGTTTTATCAAAATCGGCCATTACTGTAACAGCATCTTTAAATTCATCTTCTTCATTAAAAATTATGTTAATTAAAGCGACATGGTGTTTATTAAATTCCGATTTAATATCCTCAATGGAAGAATGCATAACTTTAAACAAATCGCGTGCGTTAACTTCGGTGCGAGCATTTTCTGCAGTCTGCAATATATTTTCAAGTTTATAAATTTCAACTTGGCGTAAAGCTTTAATTTTCTTAATCTTTTCAGCCATAATAACGATGAAAAAAGTATACAATAAGTAGGTAAGCGAAAACCAATGAATAGCGAAGCGAAAATTGAAGCAATTCCTAAGCAGGTCAAAAACTAGCGGTACTAACCGGGATATGATAATAAATGCCAGCGATCAAATTTTTAACTAATTACTACGTGCGGCGACTCAAACTTAAGAAGCGTGCGCAATGAAATTTTCCCACTCCTTCACCAAGATCTAGCGAAGCAAGGGCAGGACGAACCACGTGGAAATTGTAACGGCAATACTGAAACTAATATGGCGGCGATTTTAAAAACTGAATATATATATTTTTTTTAATTTGTAGAAATTACTTAATTGCATTCAAATATTACGTAATCGCGGCTCGAAGGACCAAATGTTTTTACTCAAATTCTCCACAGCTCTAGCTTAATGGAACTGGGCACGTAAATTTGAAATTTGAAAAAAGCGAAGCTTGCGACTTACCGAATTTCCAATGGTGATGGTTGCCGAGGGCCCTCAGTCTTCGTCAGAGCTATGCAATACAGGAGAGCACAGTATAGCGCGTTAGGTAGCGTCTCTAACATGAGTATATATATATATCTAGTATGGTAGTCGCAAGCCGAGATCGCGCAAAAAAGTACTATACAAAAAGAAAACAAAAAATATAAAGAAATAGTGGGTTCTATTTGAATGCAACCAACAACTTACCTACTTAATTATAATATATATTAAACTTAAACATAAAAAAAAATGAATACGAAACAGACGGAACAACGAAAAATAAAAAAAATATATGATTTATGAACTTTTAATAAAGTCCTTTGTTCAAATAGTGGTTCCAATTTCTTTTATTTCATTTTAAAATACTGATTTTGGTATTACATTTTTTTATTAAGCAAAAGATATATAGATTAATTAGGTACACCTATGGAAAAGCTATAAAGCATGCCTCTTGTTTGTAATTCGAGGTCACAAATTGGGAGTCTTCGACCTCAAAAGCACTGCCATAGCGATATATTTCTAATCTGGTTATTTATTTATTTTTGTGTATATGTTATGGTCAGTTTCATAATGATGCATAGCATCCTTAAAATTCATTACCTATATTAAAAGCTTTATATATATTTTTTTATAGCAAGTTGCAGAGTATCGTATTTCATTATTCAGGAGAAAAAATTATAAACTTTATAATGTCCGCGGATTGAGTTTACAAGAGGGCAAATGGACCAAAAAGTGAAAGATATGAAAAAAGGCATTCTTGATAAAGTTTTTACTTGTTTAGAAAACACAAATCACCATGACCAACTTAAATTTTGTTGTACAAGGTGGATCAAAAACACAGAAATGTTATTTTGATAAAAGTTTTTGCTTGTTTAGAAAAGACGAATCACCATGACAAGCTTCAATTTTGTTGAATCACCATGACGAACTTCAATTTTGTTGGACAGGGTGGATCAAAAACACAAAAATGTTATTTTGCGTAAGAGTAAACATACCTTATTTTGCAAGATACGAAAGAAAAGCATTCTTTATAAAACTTTTTTTCTTGTTTAGAAAATTCGAATTGCCATAACTAACTTCAATTCTGTTGTACATGGTGGATCAAACAAAATTGAAGTTTGTCATGGTGATTTGTGTTTTCTAAACAAGCAAAACCTTGTATCAAGAATGCCTTTTTTCATATCTTTTACTTTTTGGTCCATTTGCCAACCTGTAAACTCAATCCGTGGACATACTGTACCTATATAATAATTTAGGATTTGCTAATGTTAAAAATTGAGAATAACGGACAAATTGTTATAAATAAAAATCAAATATTTTGCTAAATTGCTATTTGGAATGTTCCCAAAAAATATATATAGGTATATATTTTCATTTTCCAATTATTTCCAATATAGCACTTGAGAATAATATCAAAATATCTAGGTACATTACCTTAAACTTACTTGATGATCTGAAGCTTTCAATAGGTGTAGCTAATCAAGTAATAAGCGAACCTTTCCGTTGGAATTCAATTGTTAATATAATTTCTACGTCACTTTAATACACATCTAATATAACATTTTTATAGTTGGAATAAAAATAATTAGTGTATTAAATCCATTCATTGTTTATTTTTTATATTAACGACCTGAATGTTTTATATGTAAACTCTAATGTCAATCCACATTTATATTTTTCAGTATTAATTAGTTTTCATAATAATAAACGTATTTTTTTAGATAAAACACATGGCCATTGACCGAAGTCCTTGAGACAATATTATTTTTAATTTGTTTAACTTTTACAAAAATGAGACATATGTTAATATTATATGAAATATTTCTCTTACAGTATTTTTCTTGGAAGAACTGTTTATTTATGGAGACTTTAATGCTTACCTACAACACTGAGGAGCACCGGTAAAAATATCAGCCCATGAACGGCACCAAAAAGTACCATTCCCAAATACATTCGAAAATAAAATATTCTGAATATTTGAGATTTAGCGAATGCTAATACAATTATTCCAGAGAATTTAGTTAGAGTAATTCCACTTATAACCTGTAAACAAACTATGATTAGCCAAATGTGTACAATTTTATCAGAAATTAATAAAAAATATATGTAAGTACTGTCTGCTACACTCTGTAAAAAAGTATGCTTTCTTAATTTTACTATGAATTGATACAACTGATAATAGAGAACAATTGAGCCACTTCTGTTGGGTCAGAAAGACATAAAACAGCCGATGTTATTCGTGAGTTACCTCAACTCTGGCATACTGATAGACTAATAAGCTCGAAACCGGCATATGTCTGGTGGGCATATGACTTTTGGCTATTTGCTATAGGTTTTCAGGTATAATTCAATGCTGGCCGAAGCATTAGCCTGCAGAGTAATTATTTTCTGAAATTCGATTTGCAAATATCGTTGTCGCCGACGTGCTATAAAGGTCGATGGCTTTTAATAAAGCCAGACAGCATGTAAGATGCTTCATTGCTTTAGATTATTAGATCCAGCATGGAGAAGCTAGTCAGCACTAGATGTAGCTTGCTACATTTCGCGTAATAATTGAGCATATTAGCACCTGTAGTTAAACGCTTAAAGAATTGATTAGAACTAGCAAAGTGTCATGAAAAAAAAAACGTTATGTAATAAATAAATAACTTCAAGCAATATAATAATAAACAACTTACTGAAATTCCCATATTTGCTAATGAATCAGCAGCTCGTTCCAAAGCATTCTGCTTTGAAGAATGTTCGAAGTGGTGGACGATGTGGCCACAAAATTCCACAGCAATACCAACACTCTGAAAAAGATTTTTTATAATATAATCTAAATATTTCATTATGTGCTTTAAATCAAAATTGATTTAAATCAAGTTACCTGAGACAGTTTTGCAAAAAATTCTAGACAGCAAATTTTTCACTTTTAACTATCATCCATATGCCACTAAGAATATTTGAAAAATTGTTTTGTTTTTGCCAATTTTTTTTTTTTTTTTTCTGTGGATTTTGAGGAAATGTAAGTGTTTTACGTACCTAAATATGTTCATCTTCTGATTTACTATAACACTCGATTAAATAAAATAACAATCGTTAAGAAAGCATTTAGGTAAAAAAATTAACATTTTAAGGACTAATATTGATATATACCTATACAGCGTGTTAAACTGCCACATAATTTGATATATACTATCATCTGATAAAATTGTGCCAGTCATACCTCTAACACCCTGTATATATACAAAAAAAATAAATATGTTTTAACTGAATTAAGTGTGATCGTAAAAATTCAATATTTTTAAATATTGTTAAATAAAAAATTTATAGTCGTATTTAATTTTCAAAACTTGAAGTCGTTAATGGCATAAAAAACTTACCATAACCAAGTTTACTAAAGATACTGCATTTAAAGTGATATTCCACATCCACATCATCCCCATTAAATGTAGTACAATCATGAATACAGTCACAGTTATAATTAAGGATGAAAAAATATTAAATCCAGTAACAATAAATGTTATCACCAAAACTAAAGCTAATGAATATCCCAGAGATTCTATCGTATCCATCCATATCGACAAATATTGTTCATAAAATACATAAAATACACTGAAACATAAAAAATATAAAATGCTGTAAAATATTGGAAAATAATTCTTGACTTAATGTATACAGGGTGTTTTTTAATAATTTGACATGAAATTAATTTCGGCATTTTATGAAAGATTTCGTCTGCTAATTTTGAATTTGAAAAAAATAGTACATTGGGGTATTAATTTTTCTTGCAGTTAGAACCCCCGGAATATTGACGCATCATTCCGGACTGCCTGTATTTTTCAAGAGACACAAAAGTGACATATATGTATAACGCGAAAGTTAAATATGGAAAAGTGGATTCCACACTTCGTTTCTTGTGATTTCTTGTAAAAATAAATCAATATCTAAAAACGTATATTGAATTTGGTACTAGTTACTGATTTAGAAACATTTTATAAAACTATTGTCAACAAGTTCTCAAACTGCTACTTGAGTGGACCGCTTCTAGTTCAATTGAACTTTTTTATTGATTCACTAAGGTGAATTAAAGGACGCCCTATATTGCAACGAGTACTTTTTCATTTGCTGTGGCAACAATTTCAGATAGAATAAATTAATAGTTTATGTGTTTACTTCGGTAATTATTTACCTATATGGAAATATCTCCACTCCAGGAACATCAATAGTTTTGGTCAGATTGTCAGCTATATATCGGGCGTATTTTAAAGCTTCAATATAGTCCTTCGATGTTTTTGTTACAGTGTGATATGACATTATATTTGAGGATAATATTTCAGCTTCTTGTTCGTTAGTAGATAAGTAAGTTATTCCCTAGAAACAAAATTATATAAAGCAACTAGAACATAAATAATTAGAAACGACGATCTAGTTTCACCATTATTGTAAAATACAAAATCAATTAGGTTAGATAGGTACTAAAAACAATATGATGTGTCATTATTTGCATTGATTTAAAAATTAAGGACATTGGTAAATGAGTTGATAGCTCCACCACAGGCTCCACTCTAATAGCGAGAAAGATATTACTATCATATACAGGGATTTCAGTAAAGAATGGACCACATTTAAAGTTAATTTCTTCAAGTGTAAAATAAAAAGTAATAACAATAATTTTTGGTTATTCACACAGATACTGACTATTACTAGAAAATAACTATTAGAGAATTATCCATCTAATTAATAAGAAATTATGATTGTTTCAGTAAATAAATGTTTCATTTAACCCCAGTAATCATTGGATTACTTGTTTCAATTATAACTAGACACCCTATGTTATTTCGTCAGCATTATTTAAAATTTCTCTCTAATAGCAAGAAGGATATTACTATCATATGCAGGGTTTTCAGTAAAAAATGGACCACATTTTAAAACTAATTTCTTCGGATAAAAATAATGTGATCAACTTACCTTAGCACAATGCTGCTTCATTAAGTAGTTATAGGCTTCCTAAAGTACTTTTTCATTACAATTTTCTTATTTGTTGTATATATAGGCTGTATCACATAAGAGGGCCACTCCTATGTATCTCGCTTAAAATGCGAGACACGTCAAAAATCTTTAATTGTTTTTTGTTGGATTTTTGGAGGCCTTTATGCTTGTAAAACAAATTTGAGATCCATGGGCAACTTTATGAGTAATAACAAAAAAACCTGTAAAGTGCCCAAACTTTAAGGCTGTCTAACTTTTTTATTTTAAGAGATAGAAAAAACTTATTGGTAATAAATTTTTATTGCAAAATTGATACCTTCCACCTGATATAATAATAATAATAATAATAATAATAATAATATCTCTACCCCTCATTCTAATCACAGGGATTAGCCCAGAAGTCGGAGACTTGTGCGGGAGAGGGGGCGGCATATTATTATTAAGCAGGCCGCATTTGCGCCCAGGAAAGACTTACGTTGGTAGGCCCTAACCACTATTCAGTGCAGGAATGAGGGAAACCTGGAAAACCTCATTAATTAGGGGGGTAGTCAAATATCAACCGGTATCAATCTCTCACATTGACCCAAGCCAACATTCTTCCACCCTACCATACCCGCAGAGAGGGCGCCAAACCTCTCACCACGAATATAGCTTATATACGGTCTACCGGCAGCTGGGCTCGAACTAACACCGATCTAGTCACCTCGATTCAAGTACTGACGCCTTAAACCGCGCGACCACTGACCGAACCAATATAAACAGATTTTTGAAATATCGTATGTGGTTAGCTGATCTCTCTAGGCGGATACAAAAAAAAATTATTGAAGCAAGCTATGGCCACAAAAAATTGCCTGTTTTTTCGTCTTTCATGCAATATACTACATGTTACCCTTATTTTTCGTGTTTATTACATTTTTTTCAATTTTAGTTAAACAAATGTACCTAAATATTTTCGTGTTGCTCAAGATAATGTAGAACCTGTTTTAAAGACGCCAATTGCAAAAAAATAATAAACAGAATGTACTTTTTTTATGCAAAATACAGATTTTCTTATAATATTATTTTATTACATTGTCTGTGTCAAAATAATTTTAAAGACCCAATTGCTTCTAATGTGAAAACCAATAAAATAATATTATAAGAAAATTAATTTTAAATTAAATTTATTTTGCATAAAAAAAGTACATTCTGATTATTATTTTTTTGCAATTGGCGTCTTTAAAACAAGTTCTACATTATCTTGAGCAACACGAAAATATTTAGGTACATTTTTTTAACTAAAATTGAAAAAAATGTAATAAATACAAAAGATAAGGACAACATGTAGTATATTGCATGAAAGACAAAAAAAACAGGCAATTTTTTTTGGCCATAGCCTGCTTCAATAAAAAAAAAATTTATCCGCCTAGAGAGCGCAGCGAACCACATACGTTATTTCAAAAATCTGTTTATATCAGGTGCAAGGTATCAATTTTGCAATAAGAATTTATTACCAATAAGTTTTCTCTATCGCTTAAAATAAAAAAGTTAGACAGCCTTAAAGTTTGGGAACTTTACAGGTTTTTTTGTTATTACTCATAAAGTTGGCCATGGATCTCAAATCTGTTTTTACGAGCATAGAGGCCTCCAAAAATGCAACAAAAAACAATTAAAGATTTTTGACGTGTCTCGCATATTAAGCGAGATACATGGGAGTGGCCCTCTTATGTGATACAGCCTGTATATGTACACAGTAACTACGCCAGTGAAGTATATTTTAAATTTATGAGTGTACAGATAAATAATTCATGTTGTAAATATCACCGCCCAAATTTGCCAAATAATTTTTTTCCTGGATTGATATGGATAAAAAAGAAACAAATTGTAAAATTTAATTTATTTAATCAAGTTGTTATATTATTATAAGAAACCCCAATTATTTTCATCGATAGAATATGTCGGTGAAGTTCGGCCAAGCTTATCGTTAACACTATGTATACAGGATGATTCAGAACTTATCTAAAAGAATTTGGGAATAGATGCGTCATAAAAAATGAAGTCAATATCGTAATTTTTTTATAAAATCCTTATAGTTTCCGAGAGTATTCCGAATATTGAAATCCGATTTCTTATTGTAGGTATTAAATGTTTTTTTTTTATACGAGACTTCACATTACTTTTTCAAGTGTCAAAAATGGCTTATGTGTATAGCACACATTTATGACTATGTGAAAATGCTTTAGCAGAACGATTTCCCGGTGAACATATACCAAATGCAGCTACTTTTACCGCGGTGTGCAGTGCAACGCGAGGGAAATTTGAAACCGAATCGTTGAAACCATTGTGGCGTATCATACACGAGGCTCAATTATATCCGTACCATGTACAGCGTGTTCAAGTATTATAGTATTAATACCAAGGGATTGGACGACGAAAACCAATACCATGGCCGCCACGATTTCCTGACTTTAAATCATTTGGACTTCTTTTTGTGGAAAAAATGAAGTGTATCACACCGCAGTGGATCATACTATTGATGATTTATGCAAACGTATCATAGTTGCAGACAATTGTAGAAACTGGGTAAGACGGGTCCAAGTCATATGTACTATTTTATTAATTAAGACCACAAATTAAATCTATTAATAATTAATAACAATAGCGGCAAAAGCAATTAAATTTGTTGTATAGAATTGGTGTTATAAGATGTTATTTATTTCTTTCCTTGAAAATTTCTTTCCTTCTTTATCCGGGCGCAGATTGCATGCTTTACTGCCTTATCAGGTTTTACAGTTGACCAGTTTCCAGTGCCGTGCAGATGTGTATTTTTAAATCATTTTCGAACTGCCCTTTTTGATTTTTATTTTACAAAATTGTACTTGTCCCCTGAACACTCAAATTATTTTAGATTAGTTCTGAATCACCCTGTATACATTCATCTATAAAACCAGAAACAGTACGCAATAACCCACAAAAAAGTACAGACACTGCAACCCTTTGTTCGCTTTTTTTTTGTCGATGCAAACACTTGCATGATCAAACTCGCGCGGGCCACTTTGTAGCGCAGACCTATGTGCCCCGCATACTCTGCACGCTGGTAGTTATGCCACTGACTTGATGAGTGAAAAACTTTTCAATAAGCTCATTAGCCAATTTTGCATGTCCAGCAGTAACGAATATAACGAAATACTTCGCAGTTACTTTTAATTTTTCTGAAATGTACAATATATTTTTACCAACTCACCCCTGCATAAGAAGCATGTCCTGCCTTTGCGCAGTTAGCATCTGGATTGTCATTTAGGAAATGAGGTAAAAATTTTCTATAATACTGCTGCCGAGTTATATTTTCTGTCCCTTCTATACGTGAATAATAACATGCTTCACATAAACTGGTCGGATAGTTGTGAGGACAGAAAGAACTATTCGATTTGAAGTATTTGCAACAGTTTTCTGAATCACTCCAGTCCTTAAGGTCGTCTAACCAAGAATTTGCCTGTACAGATAGATATGTCCTGAAATTAAATCAAGTAAGATATTAATTTTGGAATTATTTTTATTCTCAACGGCTACTATAACGTGTTAACTTATGTAAAATATTATTAACATACTAATTACCCATTATACAGAGTGTTATAGAAAGAGTGTAAAATATTTCAGGAGGTAATAGTATGAACCAAAATGAGCAGAAAAGTCTTAATAAACATGGGTCCGCAAAGTAACGGTTGCGGAGATATGGACCACTATTCGTTTTCAAACATTTTATTTTATTAGGAATAAACCGACAAAGGAAGCTTTTAACAAACAAAAAACAAAGTTACAGAAGATGTTCAAAGTGCCCTCCGTCCATTTCCAAGCAGGCACGACATCTTCGTCTCAACGATATTCGAACTCTTTCGAAAACACCCTCCTTAGTTTGGATTTCTTGACACTTTTGATTAATCCGTAGCTGCAGCTCTTCCAGGCTATTTACAGGAGTACCATACACTAATGTCTTCAAATATCCCCAAACAAAGAAATCTAGAGGGTTCAGATCAGGCGATCTTAGAGGCCATAAAACAGATCCGACCCGTCCTACCCATTTATGTGGAAAAGTTTGGTGTAAATGCTCTCTAACGGCCATGGAAAAGTGAGCTGGAGCACCATCATGCTGGAACCACATTTGTTGCCTCTGATTCAAAGGAATGTCTTCCAAAAACTCATACAGTGTGTTCTGCAGAAAGTTGAGGTAAGCAGAGCCTGTTAATCGGTTTGGTAAAAGAACAGGATCTAGAAACCTGTCACCTGCAATACACATCCAAATGTTTAATGAAAAACGTGCTTGATGTCCAGATTCTATTAGAACATGAGGATTTTCGTCGGCCCAAATATGTGTATTGTGAAAATTAAACAATCCATTTCTTGTGAACCCGGCCTCATCAGTAAAAAGAATGTTTACAAGAAAACGAGGGTCTTCAGCATCATGACGTACAAACCAGCGGCAAAAAACCAAACGTGCTTGATGATATTTTATTGGATTTAAGGCCTGTGCTCGTTGCACATGGTATGGATAAAGCAGTTGCTCGTGAAGGATTCTCCAAACAAGAGGACCACTAATTCCTACCTCGGCTAATATTCTCCGCACACTCTTACCTGGATTCTACTCTACCAGTGCTAGAATTTCTTCTTCTGCTCTAGGAGTGGATACCGACATTGGTATTCCGGATAAATGGCACTGTTTGCTCAAGGAATCGGTATCACGCAATCTTTCTTCCAAACATGCTTTGTGAAGGAATCTGGCGATTTGGATAAGCGTCAACATAAAGACGTCGCGCTTAGGTGGCGTTTCCATTAGCACGACCATACACGAAATGCATGTCTGTTAATTCTGCGTTAGAGTAACCACCCATAGATAGCGAAAGAAAACTTGTGCACTGAGAACAACTATCAAATACGTACTGTTTATTTCACTAAACATCAACCAACTATTATAAGAAAATACACAACGTTTTTGCAAAATAAAAAAGGGGCTAAAAAACATAAAACATTCCATATCTCCGCAGCCGTTACTTTGCGGACCCATGTTTATTTAGACTTTTCTGCTTATTACATAGAAACACAGAAACTAAATCTACGTGACAAATTTTAAATAGTTATTTTCATCACTTTCCAAAAAGCAATGGAACGTAGTGCATTGTAATTGTAAAAATTGGTAAAATTAAACTCCTGTAGCGGAAATCTCATGTTTCCCGTCTGAGATTTTAGACAAGAGGGATAAATATCTGATTACCCAAACCCCTGGATGCTCTACTTGATGAAGACGATGCTAGGTGCCGCAGTTTAAAAATTATATCACATTTATTCTTATATATTTTAAAATTAACTTAGATTGCTGTTCTAATCACATAATCAATTCCCATTTCGATATTAATGAATATTTTCTTTTACTGTATTTAAAAAGTGAGGCATTCTCGCGTTATTATTTTTTTTCATTTCAAATCTGATTATTACAATTTTAATAAATCTGAAATAATTCTAAATTAATTAGTGTACAAGGAAAAATTATAATTTTTTTTATTCCGAATTAGATTTTAAAAACAGTGTAATTATCAAAAGTCAAAAAAAAAATCTAAAACGACATTTCCTAAATAAATCCAATTTCGATTTGATTAAAATCGAAAATATAATTTTTCTTTAAAACAACACTACCCATTAAATGTACATATGTATTTTTTTTAAATACTCAGTGGCGTCGATATTTTGACATTGTTGTTAGCAGATATGCATAGGTACCACAGTGGCGGCTGGTGAAATTTCAGGTATGTCATATCTTAATAACCAGACATGGGACCCAAACCAAACTTTAATATACAGGGTGAACCTTAAATAAGTACAAATATTTTAACCAGCAGTACATTTTACTGTGTAGAACACATAATTTATAGTCTTTTTACAAAAAAATCAGGAATAAAAAAGTCAAATTTTAAATAAATTTCGTGATTTTTCAATACAAAACTTGTTGAGGACCGCTGTTCCGGGAGTCATGGTGGATGTGAATTCCACAGTGTTGCCAGTGTTACATTAGAATTTTTAGACGTGTCAAAGAATGATTGAAATATGTTTATTTATGAAAATATTAATGGCCATCGCTTCCCCTTAGTCATTTCTATACCTTACCAATAAATTGAAAATATTAACCAGATTATCTACTCACAATCATAGTTATCCAGAATTTGTTCATTATCCATTTTTACTACACTCCAACTGATTTATTACAAATTAAATTTAATATGTTGCGTGAAAATCATAGTTTTTGGTTATTCTTCATAAAATAACTTAAGGAAATTGTGTCCTGTGTCTCTTTCTAACAGTGTACAATGACTTTGTTGTTTAACTTGTGAAATGTGGATTACTGATTAAATAGTTAATTTTTTAACAAACAGGTAAGCTTGTGTGCACGTTTATGTATAATTTTTGAACATTGGACTTAGTAATATCACGTAATATTTTCCTAAACATTTTATGGTAGTATTTAACTTGTGGAAATTCATTTTCAATCGTTTATAGTAAGGTCAGTTAAGCAGTTAAAATTTATGTTAATATTGCTGTGTATCATACTACATACCCAATTTCACTATACTGATGCTTAAACTTAAAACAAGTATTTTTAAAATAGAATTAACCATATTACTTTACTATTACGTTAAAGAAAACGTAATATTTATGTTATAGGAGATATGGCAACCTCGCAACAAATCATATGCTTCATTAGGTAGGTTATAACAGCGGTCCTCAAAATGTGAGTATTTTTAAAAAAAATTAATATATCCGTAAATATTAGAAACTTTTAAAAATGGCTTTCATTAAACTGATTTATATGACGAACTATACCAGCAATTAAAATATTTGTACTTATTTAACATTCACCATGTATATGTACTGTGGCTATATAGAGAACTTCAGTAGAAGGAGAACGATTTTGGAGTTTGCGAAAAAAACGTGGGCCTCACCTAAGATTTCCAAATTGGCTTGTTTAAATTTCGAGAAACATTTTTTCATAAACTAAACGTAATTCTACCAATAGGTTTCCGATTTTATTTAAAAAATTTAATTTTTGTTAAAGTTACAGCGATTTGATACATGGTGATTTTCCGGATTGTTATACCGTGACCTCGGTAACTGGTAGCTGCCAGAAGCAGAGTTAAAATGCACATCCCTAGCATTAGCCGGGATTCTTTTACTTGCCCTGGTTGTTCTCGGGCTAGGCTCTGTGGGGGACAGACCCGCTATCGGTGTCTCTGAGCCTGCCCATATATTGATTTCGGTTCCTATTGTTGGTATTACGACTGCTACGGTCGGAACCGTTCCTCGGATAATGGTGATTTCCCGAGGCGTTCCGTAGCCGCCGCTGTTCCTGGTCGCATCCCATGCTTCCAAACGTTTCGGCGCTCTTCACTGTCTTCAGTGATGAAACTGCTAAAGCTTCGCCGCGACTGAGGCCGATAGGGACCTCGTTAGCGGTCTCGTAGTGTTGGTGCAGCTGCGCGCGCTTCTGCACCTGCGTAAACAGTCAGTGGACGGGGCACGATCGATATTAGCAATGACGCACGACCCGTCACGGTTGAGTAGCCGAGAAGGTGTGGCCAAGCTATTAGTCATCGATCGTGTGACGTAGAAAGTACGTACGAGCGCGTACGGATTCGCGCCGTTGGGTAGTGGGCGGGGCCTGAAGCTCGGCTCGAGAACCGATGCCCTCCTCATCTTTGCTCGGCAACCCAGTAGGCGTAGCTACTGGGTGCTGGCAGAAATCCCCGAGAAGTCCGCCGTCGCCCAACATGCGTTGGACGAGGAACATGTAATACAGTTCGAGAACACTAGCGTTCTTGTGAGAACAACGAGGTTTTATAACTTGATTAGGCGGGAGGCACTGGAAATTGAACAACAGCCGAATAACCTGAACTGCGATGAGGGGTTCCGTATGAGTAGAACGTGGCTACCCTTATTGAAAAACAAACAACGGGATGGGTTGAGTGGCTATGGTAATATGGGAATTGCAGGGCAAATGGACGCCCTCATCGTGATACGTAACCAGGGAAATGGTGTAGCAACAGCGTCGGCGAGTAGCGCATTCTCGATAATTAATGGCGTGGCCACTCCTACATGTCTGCCGAACCGTGACGGGGCGGGCCTAGTCGCCGGATTTGAGCCTGAGGCCCCGCCTACCGACCGACTGCGCAGGTCCGAACTCACTTGTGCCAGCACCCACATTACACGGTCGATGACTAATAACAGCGTAGCCACGCCTACTGGGTTGCCGATCAAAGAGGAGGAGGGTATCGGTTCTCGAGCCGAGCTTCAGGCCCCGCCCACTACCCAACGGCGCGAATCCGTACGCGCTCGTACCACTTCCTACGTCCCACGATCCACGACTAATAGCTTGACCACGCCTTCGCGGCTACTCAACCGTGACGAGTCGTGCGTCATTGCTGATATTGATCGTGCCCCGTCCACTGGCTGTTTACGCAGGTGCAGAAGCACGCGCAGCTGCACCGACACTACGAGACCGCTAACGAGGTCTCTATCGGTCTCAGTCGCGGCGAAGCTTTTGCAGAGTCACCACTGAAGATGCCGACAGTGAAGAGCGGAGAAACTTTTGGAAGCATGGGATGCGACCAGTAACAGCGGCGGCTACGGAACGCCTCGGGGGACCACCATTATCCGAGGAACGGTTCCGACCGTAGCAGTCGTAATACCAACAATAGGAACCGTCAAAATGCTATAAATTCTACAAATATAGTTATTTTTTAATAAAACTTGAAAACCTATCCCTAAAATTACATCTAGTTTATGGAAAAAATGTTTCTCAAAATTTAAAGAAGCCATTTTGAAAATTTGAGGTGAGGCCCACGTTTTTCTCAACTTTTTTTCGCAAACTGTAAAATCGTTCTTCTTCTACCAAAGTTCTCTATATGGCCACAGTACATATACCCTAAAGTTTGGTTTGGGTCCCATGTCTGGCTATTGAGATATGGCATACCTGAAATCTCACCAGTCGCCACTGAGGTACCAGAATTTTTTGTTTTAATTAATAATATGACGTTTTATCAACTAGAGTCAAACCTTAAGCCTTTTTTGTTTGAAATGATACAACAAACAACCTTATGTTATTAAATATGAATTTAAAAACGTGAGGAATATTCTACAGATATTTACTTACATGTTAGGTTGTGTTGATGCCATATATAATTGGGTGCCAACTGAGTAGTCATAGCAACCTACACCGCTACAAGCTCTGTTCATAATTTCGGGATTAAAATAATTAATCGATCCCTTCGTTATCCAATATACAGGAGAGCCAATGTTCATTAATTCTTTCATATACTAAAATTAGCAATAAATTATGCATTACTAAAGGAAAAAGTATAATTAAATTAACAAATACCAGAGAACAGCTGATATTTCAGTTATATCACTATTGCTTAAATTATTTCCGAAACTTTTTTGATGCCACGATAATTTTCTAAAAATATTTGTGACCAAGAAAAAATATCTCGGAATAATTTAACTACGTGTAGCATTTAGTAAGAATGGTAAGAAAATTTTACTCCGAAATTGTAAATAAAATGAATCGGAAAATTGTTTAATATGTACCGACTTTGGAAACAGCAAAGTGCAAAACATGTCTGTAAATATTGTGAAATAAAATGATACTTATCTACTTTTTTAATATATATAAATACTTTTGAAAATATTAAAATGACAAAAATATTATTTGGAAGTAAATATATACCGCTTGTTTTAAAATAAAAAAAGCAAGGAATTGCGCGCAATTTTTTTTTTCAATAAGATGGTCAATTTTTAAGTTTAAATGTTCTTTACTTTATAGTAATAAGTATTTCTAGTTTTATTTATTATTTATTTATTAAGTTGAATTTTACTTGCCTGGAAATATTTTAAAACATGGCTGTCTTCAGACATTGAAAGTTCCTGATCTAAACCCAATTCAATCGTCGGTATTACCATTATGGACAAACTCAGAGTTACAGTAAAAATAAGTAGAATCAAATATCGCACAGGTAACCTGCAAAATTCGTATTGAAAATGTTAGTAATTCTTTAAGTAAGAATCTGATTTTTAAGTGCTTGTAAAATTAAAAAAAAATCTGATTATTATGAATAGATGCATAAATACTTGTTATAATAATTATTTCAGACCATAATATTCTTTCAGCATTGATAACTATTTTACATAAATTTTAGATCAGTAAAAGACCTTACATAGGATACGTACATTTAAAACTCAGTTTATACATTAACAAATTATTCAATACAATACAACAAATTTCAATATAATACAACCAATTTACAAAATAGTATTGCAATAAATTGAACAAAAATTTTGGCTAATATGGACAAATCTAGAAAATACTGATCCATAATAAGTTAAATAAAAGTTTTAATAAAATGTTGCTACGTTTCCATGTCTCTCTTTTTTTCATTCAATTCTACTTTGTATACATTTGGATCTAGTCTTCTTACATGATACTAGCACAGCATAGGTAGACCAGCAATGTCACTCCGTTGTCGGCACTTTGAACTGCCTTCAGTTTTCTGCGGTGACCTCGAAATGTGAGTGCGATAGAGCATCCGATGGAATTTACAGAATCGGTGATCAGGACCGGAATAAGAATTTTTTATTTGCGCTTAAAAGTAGTCATTTATTCCTCATGAAAGTTTCCGTTATATCTATCAATATGTAATAATTCATTATACAGTTATGAATAGATAATTTAACATGTATTATATCATTTACTGCTACTAACATACAGTGTGAAAATTCGATTTACTTTTTTGGACTCTTTAAAAAAAAAGATTAAAATACAGGGTGGACCTTAAATAAGTACAAATATTTTAACCAGCAGTATAGTTCACTGTGTAGAACACATAATTAATAGTTTTTTTTTTTACAAAAAAATCAGAAATAAAAAAGTGAAATTTTAAATAAATTTTGTAATTTTTCGGTAGAAAACTTGTTGAGGACCGCTGACTTTCATACATTTATGAGTCATAGCACTGCAGATTGAACGTGTGGTTCACAGTGTTACCAGTGTTACACAAATGTCTTTGCTTTTCTTGATATTAAACGCATACGTTTTAAAATTTGTTTCACTGCGAAGTCACTTTATGGTTCTGGATTCGAAATGGTTAATACTGACTCATTTGGTTGGTGGTTGGTTATGTGGCGAAAATTAAATTTAATATGCTGTGTGAAAATCATAGTTTTTCGTTACTCTTCATAAAATAACTTGTGGAAATTGTGTCTTGTGTCTCTTTCTAACAGTATACAATGACATTTAACTTGTGAAATGTGGATTACTGATTAAATAGTTAATTTTTTAACAAACAGGTAAGCTTGTGTGCACGTTTATATATAATTTTTGAACATTGAACATAGTAATATCACGTGATATCTTCCTAAATACTTTATGGTAGTATGTATTTAACTTGCGGAAATTCATTTTTAATCTTTTATAGCAAGGTCACTTAAGCAGTTAAAATTTATGTTAATAATACTGCGTATCCATACTACATACCCAACTTTACTGTACTTATGCTTCAAACAAGTATTTTTAAAATAGAATTTAACCGTATTACTTTACTATTACGTTAAAGGAAACTTAATATTTATATTAGAGGAGATATGGCAACCACACAACAAATCATATGGTTCATTAGGTTGGTTATGAAGCGGTCCTCAAAATGTGGGTATTTTTTTAAAAAATGAATATCTCCCTAAATACTAGAAATTTTTAAAAATGACTTTCACTAGACTGATCTATATGACGAAATACACCAGCAGTTAAAATATTTGTACTTATTTAAGGTTCACCCTGTATATATTGCACCACAAAACATTTATGTTTATTTATTTACATTTTTTGTTATTAGTGATAATTACATCTTTTTTGGAATTTTTTTTAATTTATAATTTGAAGTTTGAAGTTTAGTAGAAAAATAATTTATTATGATTTTTTTTGTCTTAAATGGTCTACGTAAGCTGGAAGACAAGTATTTTTTACAAAAGAAAAACTATCTTTACGTAACTTTGAAAAATGTTAAATTGGAGATAAAAGTGCAGTAAAATGTAAATTTGGAAAAAAATGTATTATTTCGTTTTGACTTACCCTCATTATAGTGACTACAAGAAATATGATCATCTACATAATTTGAAGATGAGCCGTCTTGTGCAGAAAACGCTGGAACGGCCTCTTTGCGTAATCTATTGCGCGAATCGTTAGAAAACATATTATTTTCAAAATGTATTTGACATAGTTTGTATGAACTATTTCTAATCCTGAGTAGTTTTTCTAATAAAACTTCTCTATTAAAAGCCACTGCACAGAATTTTGCTCTAAAATAAAAATTTATATTTTTCAAAAATATAGATATGTATATTTTAAACTTCACTTTCATGGGAAGTATTTATGTTACACTTAAGAAATAATTTAATAGGTAAGGCAATAGCAGTAAAATATAATTTACGGTTTGTACAGTATATTATAGATTACTTATTTATGTCTTTAGGAAATTTAAAGAAACTTAAATTGCTATTAGATGATGTGTGTAAACATCTAACTGCTGCGCAGCGACATGTTCCTCGATACAGACTCAAAATATTGCTTCAATACGGCTCTGTATAACCGATGTTCGCACTCCCAAAGTCGGATGTAAACTGAAGTCTCTGCAGCCTGAAATGGATGCGCGAGCTGCTATGCGCGACTTATTATTTTGGTCCGAGTGATTCTACTGGTCTCCCTATACTGTGATACTAGCCTAGACATTATTCAAATTCTTGTTAAAGATCAATCCCTTTAAACACATGGATTTACAGTACTATAAATGTGCGATTTTGAGACTTTCACAATCGGTGCTGTTATTTAATCTTGTATAGGTGGTTGTTATGTTAAGGGGTAACTGGTCGCTGCCAGTAACATAATTAAAGTTCACAAAGATTGGTAATTCCTCTGCGAGTGAAATAAGCTTCTACTGTAAATAAGATTTTTTTTGTGAAAATTAATGCCCGATTTAAAATAAACTGAAAGACAGTAACTCGTTGATTTAAATTCTGAGGCAACAACTGTTGATTTATCTGCATATGGTAAGGATGCAGTAAATAATTACTTCTATTAATTCTATGAACAGAACTTTTTGTTATCCCACTTCGCCGAGAAACACTTCTTTTTCTAATTTGCGGTTCATACTAAATTCATATTCATATACTAAATTCTTTGCAAAATAACCATCTCATCTGATTCAGAACATCATTGCTCCTCGAATCCTTCCAACATTACAAAATGTTTTTTCTATGTGGAATAATATAATTAGGAAATTTTCTTGAATGCTCTTGCATACGTCTTCGGCAGTTTCCTTCACAGAAACCAAACACTAAGAGCATATAAGTAACTTCTTAACTAAATGAAAATTTTAAACCCATTTTTGAAACAACATAAGAATAATTATATTATTGAAACATAATAATGTAATCAGCATTTGTCAAACAGTGATGAACTCATAGACCACTATTGACTTTTGGTTATTCAAATTCAGTGCTAGAATATCTTACTTCGAATAATCCTGATTTTATTGAAAACGACAAGATTTGAGAAAGTTTAGCAAAAATTAGAAAATTTTTATAATTAAATTTTATATAATATGTGGGCATACTTTCCAAATTGGTCAAAGAGAAAAAACAAACCCGTATGGAGTTAAGGGTGTTCTTCACTAATTATCTTGTTAATTTATAACCTTTAATGTAACTAAATTGTATTTAAAATTGAGTATTTCTAAGATAAAGCGTCGCAGATGTATTTTTCTTTTCGAAATTTGGGGTTTCAATTTGAACGCTTTTAAGTTACTTTACGTTACTTTACTTAGCTACTTTAAGTTAGTTATTTTGAACATCCTTACATACCTACCATGTATGTATTCTTATGCTAGATACCCTGCATTTTATACTCCAATAAAAGAAGTGTAACTCAAAGGGTTTCAGTTAAATAATAAGCCTGTTTAGTGATAGCACATTAACAATAGCAGTTGACATTTGTATAACAGGGAAGTCACTTATTTTACTTACTTATCTTGGAACATAGGTACCTAATCACTGTTATAAAGTAAATACTAATAATAAAATTAAACATTAGAATATGATGTTATTTAATACGTACTTCATTACAAACGGCGTATAGTAATTTGCCCAAAGGTTATAAAAGAAGCCAGTTTTATGTGTTTTATCAATTTTGTCCATTTTTATGCAGCAAAGCATGTCCAATCTATTATTCTGTTGAAATAGAACTCCATAAGATATATTTCTTTATTTACTTCATGAACTTACCTCGTATCTTTCTTGGTCTAAAGAAAGTAACGCCACAAAGGCTGTTATTTGAAGGAAAAAATTGAACAGCACAGCGAGTGTTGCATATAGCGCAAACGTGTGAACAGCAGGCATGGTAGATAAAGTAGCTAAAAAATATATTTTTTTTAATTTTGTTACTTTCATAGCTAAAAAAAAGATTGTAAAGATCAAAGTTATAAAGCACTGATTTGCAAATTCAGAACAATTCTGTTGTATTTTATAATTTATATAGATACAAAAATTCTACCGTTTGATCAAATTCAACCACAGTATATTATAGTGCCAAAGATACAAAACTGATGATCAAAATGATTCATGTACGCTCGTCACAACATAAAGGTTTCTAGTCCGAATCAGTATCATATTTTGCTAAATTATGACCGTTGAACTGCTTGTTCGGGACACGACCTAATCATTGATACCTTCCAAAATTCGTATTAATAGCTCACCACCAGTTCACCCCTTTAAAAGTAGTGTACGTGTTACGTTGGAAACCTTTATGTTGCGATTACTGTACATTCCCGTACCATTCAGTCATACAATAGGCATCGTCAGCTTTTACTACGGCGCATCCTATGGTCAGAGTTAAGATAAATTTGGTGAAGCTTTAAGAAATTGCAAAGTATGGTTCATTAAAATACAGGACACACCCCTCTTAACATTTTTTCGTGACATACCATTCAAATGATCTTTTTATCTATCTATGGCTTGCTATGACTTTGTTTGGAAGTGGTTTTTGGGAAATCATATTTTTTATGAAATACACATAGCTTTAACCAATATTATTTGAAGCTCCAATATTTCTAATTTTGCAAATTTATAATTTTTTCATGCATGTTTAAAATTTATGAAGTTTATATAGGGTTTAGGCATTTCCTACATCGTAAATTGTAAACAAAACAACAAATTCAAAAGGTTATAACTTCACATCTTCATGATAAAATTAGTATTCATTATAAATTGACGAAATTTGAGATACTAGGATATGTACGAAATTTTTAATTTATAGAACCTGACTACTATAGTGGTTTTTAGGTTTTCACGGCCGGTGCTCTTATTTGATATATAATGATTTTCCGGGTTGTTAAGCCATGACCTCGGTAACTGGTCGCTGTCAAGAATTAAAGTGCACATCCTCTTTGACTGGCCCTAGTTCTCGGAAATCTGTGGGAGCAAACTCGCTATCGGTATCTCTGGGCCCGTCTATACCGGGTGGTCCACTTTCGAAAGAGGCAAACAGAGAACCACAAAATAATATCAGTTTGTATTATAAACTGTATTTGAAAATGCTTCGTTCCAAAGATACAGGGTGTCAAAATTTTTATCAAAAATTCCAAATTTATTAATATTTTTAAAACTACTTTAGATATTTAAATGAAATTTGGAACCTTAAATGGGTAATCTAGATACATATTTTTACGTAAAAAATATTATTTTTCTTCCACCAGTGGCGTGCATACGGACAGATCTTCGAGAAATTTTAATGAAAAAAATGGTACGCCAATGTTTTTTTTAAAAACAAAAACTATTTTTAGAATCCTTGCTCAATTTACAACAGAAAAAGGCTCCTTACTTTTTTTTTGTTTGACACACTGTTAGCCAGAAAAAAATTAAAATACTTTAAGCAACTGGAATTCAAATTTTAATCTGTCGTAGTAGGCCATGAAACAAAAAAGACTACTACTGTCAGTATTTTTGCATTTTATAATGACAGTTAATTGAATTGTGTCAGGTAAATTAATTTCGAGTTATTGTTAACATTGTTATTAGAGTGTTGTGTAAGTATTAATCTCAAAAATGCTTTTTTCTAACATCGAATACGCAAATATTCATTTTTGCTACGGATTTTCTTATGGAAATGCAGATGCGGTAGTTCGTGAATATCATAGATGCTATCCAAATAAAAGAGTTCCAGATGCTCGCGTTTTCACTTCAGAATTTTCGTAACTTTGGCCTGCGTGTTAATAACGAAGAAATCGTCGATATAATATTCACATTAATCGTATACTACGTACTTTTGATAACAATGTGAGGCTGAGCTCTCGCACCTCAGCACCTTCACATTCCTAAGTCTAACATATTACGAATACTGCACGATGACCACAGACATGCATATCACCTACAGTATGTTCAGGATTTGCACCCTGGTGATGCTGAAAAAAGAATAAGATTTTGCCAGTGACTTTTAAACTTGATGGAAGAAAATCCTGACTTTTTACATGAGATTTTTTGGACGGACGAGTCTTCTTTTACCTGACGTGGGGTAACAAGTTACCATAATATCCATATTTGGGCACATCAGAATCGATAAAATCGATAAATTCGGCCCTGATCATTTCAAAATGAATTTTCCGTAAATGTTTGGTTGGGCGTTATTGATGGTAATGTTTGTGGTCCACATTTCCTAGCCCCAAGTTTGAAATCGGAACTATTTATGGAGTTTCTTAACAATAATATGCAGGACTACCTAGAGAATTTACCCATTAATTTAAGGTATGAGAGTTGGATACAACTGGATGGAGCTCCCCCGCATTTTGGAATAACTGTAAGAGAATGACTCAATACCAATTATCTTCAACGATGGATTGGCCGGCTAGGAGGGAATGCCATGAATAATGACGTGGTGAATGGTACTGAACCAGGGGCCTGGCCATCCAGGTCTCTGGATCTTAATCCGCTAGACTTTTACGTTTGGGGCACTAGTAAGGATAAAGTCTACGCTAATCCCGTATTAACAAGGGAAGATTTAATTTTAAGAATTCAGTAAGCCTGCAATGATATGCGGCGAAATCCGCATAAAGTATCTGCTGCAATAAATGCGTTAGTGAGAAGATGTCGAAAATGTATTGAGGTGGGTGGACTACATTTCGAGCAATTTTTGTGATTTTACCCTTAATTTTCTTTCTTTTTATTATTATTGTTGAAAGCCACTAATTAAATTTCTCATTTTCGTTTTTGTTTACTTAATTCTTTTTCAGAAATCATTAGGTAATTTAATTGTTTACTGGCAAACGGTGTGTCAAACGAAAGTCAGGAGCCTTTTTCTGCTGTAAATTGAACAAGGATTCTAGAAATAGTTTTTGTTTCTAAAAAAACATTGACATACCATTTTTTTCCTTAAAATTTTCCGAAGATCTGTCCGTACTCACGCTACTGATGGAAAAATAATAATATTTTTTACGTAAAAATATGTATCTAGATTACCTATTCAAAGGTTCCAAATTTCATTTAAATATCTAAAGTAGTTTTAAAAATATTAATAAATTTGGAACTTTTGATAAAAATTTTGACACCCTGTATCTTTGTAACGAAATATTTTTCGAATATAGTTTATAATACAAACTGATATTATTTTGTGGTTCTACCTCTAAAGTTTCCGCTTTCGAAAGTGGACAACCCGGTATATTGATTTCGGCTATCGTTGTTAGTATGATGACTGCTACGATCGGAACCATTCGAATAACGGTGATCTTCCGAGACGTCCCATAGCCTCTGTAACTGGTTGCATCCCATGCTTCCAAATGTTTCGGCGCTCTCCATTGTCAGCATCTTCATTGGTGACTCCACAAAAGCTTCGCTACGACTAAGCAACTTTAATTCTGTTACTATCAGCGACGAGTTACCAAGGTTGCGGTATAACAACCCGGAAAATTTATCAAATTGCATGAATTCATTAGATCATAAGATTGGTCATTTAACATTTTTCATTCTTGTAAAATGAATTTTAAACTTGGTTTTTTACGAACTATTGAACATTTTTGTTTCCGCTATACCTATGATTTGTAATTTGAAAATTCTACATTGAAAGGATATCTTCTTAAACAATTTCTTAATTTGCTTAATATAATTTTAGAAACTAAATAGGTTACTTTTAAAAATTAGTCAAACATCGTTCAACCCCCTATAATGCTAAAAAAAAATTTCCCTAAATATGTATTTTTGTATTTAGTATAGGTGTCTTTAAATATTACCCATACGTAATATAATATTTCTACACACGTATATCACTGATAAGCGATGACATTTGATTGAATTTTCAACTTCACTTCCGGTAAGTTATTTGTTTATTTGTAATTATTTTGCAGTTTACTGTAGTTTGTAAATATGATTCCTGATACATAAATTATTATCATAACTGGAACCCATTATTGCCACAACGCCAGCGGTACAGATCGCTAACTAATTATGCTGCTGTAATAAGTGAAATTGTTCACTTCTTACCGACGAATCGTCACGAATAAAGGCAAAATGTACCGAAGGATATTGTGAATCAGCAGAGCACGACTCTTTGAATACCCATATGTATTCGTTACTTTTAATCTTAGTACTCGTATGAAGTAATCGTAACTCATTCCTTTTGTTACTTATATAGTAGGTGCCGAATAATAAACATTTAAATGTATATTTTGCTGGTACTGGTACATATAGTGTTAAATAAATATCGCATATATGAGTAGTTCCATAATGATCTACGACTAAAATTTAACTGAATAGAAAGAAGCAGAAAAACAATATAAATAAAGATATAATATTTTTATTTAAAGAACAAGTCGCACGACGTCAAATTTCAAATAACGAACGTAGAAGTGCATCAAATGAAAATAATAGAACGCGAAATGCGACTCTAAGCGTACTCTACATTCGTAACTGGTCACTCCACCGAACTCCAGATCCTCCGACTAACAGAGCACATCACGACGGCCTTCAACAGAAGACAGTTCACTGGAGCTGTCTTCTTGGATGTCGCAAAGGCCTTCGATACGGTTTGGCATAAGGGCCTACTGATGAAAATGCTCACAAACCATTATCCCATATCCTTTACCAAACTAATAAAATCCTACCTCCATCACCGCAAATTCCGCATCCAAGTCCAAAATTCCTACTCCACCACTCGTCCCATGGAAGCGGGCGTACTGCAAGGCACGGTCCTCTCCCTTCACCTTTACACCCTTTACAATAGTGACATCACACTACCTAACACAAACACCTACCTATACGCCGACGACATGACAATAACTGCACAAAATACTGATCTACAACACACGACACGACTTTTACAAACCTCTTTAGACCAACTTGAAACCTGGTGCAACAGGTGGAAAGTCAAAATTAACCCGGACAAAAGCGCAGCCTTGCTCTTTACTAGACGCAGGCTACCGCGAGACATAAACCTTGTCGAACTCACACTATCCCAGGAGCCCATCTCTTGGGAGCGACAGACACGATACCTGGGTGTAACGATGGACCAGCGTCTCACGTGGAAGCCGCACATCGTGGAGATGGTGGCGCGGGCGAGGATCACCAGGGCGAAGCTCTATCCCTTACTCAAGCGTGGAAACACCCTTAGTCTAAGGAATAAGCGAACGCTTATCACGGTGGTACTTCAAGCGCAGCTAACCTATGCCTCCACGGCGTGGGGCCACGCGGCCAAGAGCCACATCAAGTCATTACAGGCTGTGGAAAACATAGCCTTACGCACGGCCACCGCTGCGCCCTGGTACGTACGAAACACAGACATTTTAAGAGACCTAAAATACACAAACATGACACAGACAATACGAGACAGAGCACAAAAACGATTTGACGCAGCCGCGGCGCACGACAACCCCCTCTTCCGACAAGCCGTTGACTATGTACCTGACAGACAAACACAAAAGACCCAGACACGTACTTCTTGACCCGGGGTGACCGCCCCAACACTAATCACTCCCCCTCCCCCGCTAACTCTTTTTTCAGGTACAGCCACAACCAGAAACCAACAAGAGACACTGACAAAACAAAAACCTACCCATACTCTGATACCTTTACCCTTGCACCGGCCCGCGAAAGGCGAGGGCTCGATACCGAGCCAAAGGCTGAAGGGCCGGTGCATCCTTAGCTACAAAGCCACACCCCAAAAAAAAACCTATCCCCAGGGCGCGAATGGTTCGCCACTCGCGCCCGCAACGACGACTATCCCCCGGGGGGTCAGACTCAACCGGCGAAGAAAGAAACCTGATGACAGAAGAGCGTCAGAAGAGACCCCCCTGCCGGCGGGGGTCATGCCAGGACAAGAGGAGGTCCCACAAAACGCCTACACCGGCCACGTTTGTGGTCGGAGTAGACGATGGATGGGGCCCAACTTCACGAGGCTGTCCAGGTCTACAGCGATGAGGCAGGACAAAGGGGGATAGTACCCCTCGGTCCCAAATCATTTAGGCCACCAACACCGCCAAAAATATCGGCGCGTACATTCGTAACGAAAAGATGCGAAGTACGACTCGTTACTCGATCGTATGCATGTGTACCAAATCGTACATCGAGTATTGAGCAGATCGAGCCGCATTTTAACTTCCATCCGACATTCCACGCTTGGGTAAACTGCTTGTGTGACATCACATATCTCGAATCTTCGCGTCGTTATATGAAATGCGAGTAACGATAGTTCCGCGGAAATAACGATTTGATATGTCGCATTTTATCAAATACTCGTTACTCAGTAACGAATACATATTATGGTTTGCTACAGCTCTATGAATCACTGAATCAGTTCAATTCGGTATCCTTTATGGTGTTTTATGGGGTTATGTACTTCGAGGCGGAGTAGTTTATGTGTTTTAGGTAATTTTGTTAACTATGGAATACCAAACATTATCATTGCATCAGTGAAATTCAAGCAAGCGCTTATATGAAGATTTTTAAAATACTATGTTTTTATTCGTAGCTAATAATTTCACAATTAAACCATCTACCTGGCACTGTTTTTGCTGGACGAATACGTCTTTAACAATAAATAAAGATATCAAAACAGCATGATTGTAACTGAAGTATTTACTAAATTAATCAGTATACTTTAATCGAAGTAACAATATTTAAAATAAATTCAATATGAAATGATTCTAATAGTCATCATAAAAACAGGTATGCTCAATGATAAACTATTACTACCAGACAGAAATGCTCGTGAATTGCTACTAGATATGGGGAGCGATTCGGTGAGAAAACTCACTAATAAATATCTCGATATCATTTTAATTCTAATTGAAGACTGCAGCGTATAATAGTGATGAAATCATTTTAGACCTTATCATGTATGTACAGCGTGTGCGGTAAACATTTCGACTTGCAAAAAAGATGCTTAACATAACCCTACGGAATGAGGCGGGTTTCACATTTTCGACTAAAAAAACTGTTAACGCTCTGACCTATTCTATTGTAATACACCGTATAAAAATATACAATACAAAAACGGATGTCCTATTTATTAATTATCCACAATTTGTGGATAATTAATAAATAGATAGAGATAATCTTAAGTTATCGATGATAGTGATAATGATTTGATTTGATATATTTACTCAAGTGAAGCAATGAATTCAGATAATTATATTTTCGATACTAGAACATGCGAAAACATATTTTAAATATAATCATGATATTTATATTGTTTTTACAGTTTTAATAGTAGAATAGAAGATTTTGAATGTTAAATTTGTCATTCTAAGAATTACTTCCTTCTGTTTCATTAGAAAGTGTTATCCCTCCATCTACCTCAATAAGTTGACCTTAAAGCAGTCTATAAACTATTTATTTAATAAATTAATGTCGCAAGTGTTTGCAAATACTGGGATACTGATTAGGTATTAAAGTTTGCAATTATTTCACATCATATAACATAATAGATAAGGATAAAGTAAGTATGCACATACCAACTGCAAAACAAAATATTTCCGATAAGCTGGTCAGCAACATACTTGGTCCAACTTTTCCCATCGTATCTCCTATATTTTCTGCTACACTGGTTTCCACATTTCTAAAATATTAGACTGTTAGTTCTGAACCTGTGAATTTTTTAGATTTACCTCTTCTTTCTTTGATGAGCCTGTACAATAATAAAAATATTGTCTACGCCAACGGCGAGGACCAAAAAGGGAATTACCTCTATTGTTAGAAGAGTTGTTGAAATTCCAGCATATCCACAAACTCCAATTGAACAACCAACAGAACTCAGTACAATTATTATTCCACCCACCGCAAGGAGTATCTTTGTTTCCAGCTACATAAAAATTTATTACGTAAATCATTTATATAATGGGTCTTTGGTATTTAAAGGCACTGTACACTATCCATCAACGTCTGTTGGCTTTGTAATAATTTTACTCATATATTGCGTAACGAATAAAATCGTGCATGAAGTTGCTTATACTGGATGAGATAGGTAAGTATTCTTAATTTTCAGAAAGTGTTATATATTGGAAGACTTAAAATATTTCAAACAAAAAGCAATAATTTCGAATTTCAATTTTACTATTTCCTACTATCAATCATTATTGTCAAAAAAATATATATCACCCTGTATAATATTGTATTCCGAACCGATTTGTATGCATTTTTTCGATACTTAACTACATTACCTATCTAAAATAATAAAATAATTAATTAATAATGAAATTACTTTACTATGATTTATTATAACAAATGTTGGAAAAGGCCACCTTCAGCCAAAATATATGTTTCAGATCTTCTTGAAATTGCAGCTCGACCACGTACAAAAATTCCAGGAGTAGCTCTTTTCACACCACAACCAGCTATAATTTGTTAACGTAAGTGCTCCTCAGATTCAATGTGAGGCTTGTGAACTAATGTCTTGAAATGTCCCTATACAAAAAAAATCAATAGGATTCATATCGGGTGATCTTGATGGCCAAGGATGACCTGGTTCTTGAGTGTCTAATCACGTTATTACCAAATCCCAAAATAGGAAAGGTAAGCCAAGTAGTTCAAGTAAAACGGTTTCAAGAAAATGCCTGTAGGAGGCACCGATTAATGTTCTTGGTAAAAAGAAAGGCTCAACAAGAAATTTTTCAATACTATCTAGCTATAAATACAAAGAAAACAGACTGAAATCGAGATTCTATGCCATAAGCATTAGGGTTTTCATCACACCAAACGTGTTTATTGTAGAAGTTCATTATAGCATCTCTAGAAAAATTAGCTTCGTCGGCAAGCAACATACAGTGAAGTCAACATTTTGTTCAATTTTTGCAAAATCCAGTGGCAAAATTGGAGACGAGCAGGATAGTCTTGCGGCACTAAGGCTTGAATCCTTTGTATGTGAAGCGGATATAACTGTTGATGTTTCAGAACGGACCAAACTAATTTATGATTCACATTAAGATCTGCAGCGATCTTCCTAGTACTAGTATTTGGGTCTTCTTCTATTTCGTATAGAACTCAAGTGTTCTAACACTCAAAGGTCTTCTAGTAATTGCACCTTTCTGAAATGAGCCTGATTCCGAAAGACATTTCTGAACATTTTTAGATTTGGAGTTGGATGATTTGGAAATATTTCCATATAAATTCGCTTTGGTACTATTTCCATCTGCAAAACCATGAATGTAAACCATATTGGCCATTTCAGCATTTGAAGATGTATAAGCAATTATTAAAACTTAATCTTTTTAAAAAATAAGCTTAATTTGACAATACACAATATTAAATAAGATGACGGCTTATTATTATTGTATTGCATGGCCTCCCTAAGATATAGTGAAGTAATTTAAGTAACTGTAAAAATGCACTTGATAAAATAAATCGGTTTGGAATACAAAACCGCATGGGCGAAGGTAGGTCATCAAATCTGGAGGGGCTAAAGCCCCGAGTGGACAAAGTTTTAATTTCGGTTCTGAAATGTGTGTGAGTTGTTTACGCATATTTTTGGGGGGGATAATTCCATCCCCACTCCCTAACTTCGTCTATGCAAAACAGTGTAAAGAAATATAAAAAAATGCAATAGCATATATTATGATATATTTTATACAGAGTCATATATATTTTTTTGGCAAATAATGACCGCTGATGACCACATCTTCACCAATGGCAAGTTTTATACCTACTGTCATACTAAATATGCACACCGAATTTGGCTAAAATATCTCAGGCGGTTTAGGAATAAAAAATTGCAAACTGATTTTTTTTGAATTTTTAACAGTGTAGCGGGACAATGGCTGTCCTAAGACCCCACATTTATACAATAAAAAAACTTATTTTTAATCACATAATATCCCCCCCCCCCTAAAATTTTAATTACCAGTCCACCAGCTCACCCCTTTAAAAGTAGTATATGTGTAAGGTTGGAAACCTTAATGTTGCAGGCACTGTAAATGCATTCATAAAATTTTGATGTTTACAATAACATCGTTAATTCTTGTTTAAGTTGTTTTACATAAATTGCTTACCAATACTCCTTTAAAGCTTGCAAATCGTCCTAAGGCAATCGCTATGTAAACAAACATGACAACATAACTTATCACAACTGTGCTTATTTCAGACTCAGATAATCGATCTATTTCATCTTGTATTGATCTTTCGGCACTGAAAGCGATTTCCAGAAAGTCAGGTCGGTCTTCTGTATCCCATTTTTGTAAAAATTCAATAAATCTGTCAAAACAATATAATTGTCATCATCCACGTATTAATTACTTAAAAAGTAAAATACTCGATTAAGCAACAACAATACCAGATAAAAAGATTATTATCAGTTGTTACTAAATGGAGTGGACATAATTGGAATACACAGAATGTTAAGGAAATAACTGTTGTAACTTTAACAGTTGATTATTTTCCATTTTCACCGAAAACGTTCTTTACAACATGTATCCAATGATCGGACTAATTTATATCGAGTCGCTCCCTCAGTATAATTAGTATACTGTGGTCGCTCCTATCAATTAAATGTGTACTAACTACATGTAAGTTGAATCTCGGTTTGACGTATTCTGTTCAACCATCAGTTGTATCAAGCGGTTGTAGCGTGCATTGAGAGAGTGAAAATATTTCTCTGCGGGAATATGTTTGGGGGTAGTTAGAACGTAGAACATAGCAAAAGTCTCCTCCCCTAGCCCATCCGCTTCAGGGGGAGAGGGGGTTTGAAATGGCCCCTTTTTGTTTGTTCCCTTACAACTCGAAAACAGTTCGTTGCAGTGAAAATAAAAAAATATATGTTTATCAAATATTTTTTGTCTTAATTCTCCTGGTAACTCCTGGGCCGATTGTTTTACAAAAAAAAAGAGAACGTTTTAGTGCGATAAATTTTATTCAAAAATATAAATAAATGTACTAATTTATCTCCAATGGGTCAGAAGTTACAGCAATTATTTGCAGCACGAATTGGCTCCATTTCACTTGGCCTTATTGAATGAGGATGGTATGAGGAAAACAAAAAATCCGTACTTTAAACTAATCAGGATATCTACCAAACCTTTATTTGATTGATGGAGACATTCTTTTACATAAGGTCATCTAGCAAAGATAATAGTTTCCATAATTTGTAATACGTACGAGAATTTCGTTAAGATCCACTATCCAGGTAGAAGGTGTACCATTGTTTTTGATGGATATAGTAGCTCTTCCAATAGCACTAAGTCGGCATAACATAAAAAGCGCTATGTGATAAAAAAGTGTGTCAACATCAACTTCAATATGGAAACTGAAATTTCAGTGACTCAATAATTATTTCTCTTCAACCACCAGAATAAAGATACGCTGATGATCAACCTATTGAGCACTAGACTCCAGTGAAACGGTATCACAACATAGCAATCATCACATGATGCAAAGGTGTTGATTGTAAGCACATCTATTGACTAGTCCGTAAGTGGTGGCTATAAGACAAGACACCAACCTCGATGACTCGCTGACCGCAACATCCAGTTCATAAAACCTGGCAGAGGAAAGGTACAAACCAACATTTACTCCACACATAAAATACCACAGTTGGGACATTTTGCTCTTATACACATTCACTAGCTGTGATTATAGAATCACCACAGGTCTAGAGGCAGTTGGTTTCCAAGCTAGAGCTGCACCTGGTAGAATGTGCACCGTACCATTTCAGCATGCATATTCACACAGCTTTTTCAACATTAGCTACTATTACCGTGACATTTTAGAAGTGTAAACTGGTTTTCGTAAAAATTTACGAAAAACATCCTGACATACAAAAAGCAGCTTGAAGTGTTCCACAGTTTCTTCTCCTGGCATGCTAATGTTGAAAAAGCTGTGTGAATATGCATGCTGAAATAGTACGGTGCACATTCTACCAGGTGCTGCTCTGGCTTGGAAATCAACTGCCTCTAGACCTGTGGGGTTAGGCACGTAAAGGCAATATCCTAATTCCTGTGATGACAAAAAATTAAATAACATCCATATTTTATAGATACATGAAAAATTGTAGCAATAGAAGATGCAGCTGCAAAAAGGCAGCGATGAGTTGCTCTCGATTATGTCAAAACTGCCAAGATCACTGTTTAAACAGCGTCCCCATTTTAAAAGAAGATGACGAAGAAGACTTGGAGCCCATTCCAACATCTTTTGCGGACAATGATGACCAAAACGAGGGTGATTCGCAATTCGTGCTGCGATTGGTATTAATGGTGGAACCAAAAGCAGGACCCTCCCAGCCCAAGAAGTCCAGTTAAGATTTTTCATTTGTTACATTTTCTCCTTATTAAATTTTATAAAATAAAAAACAAATTTATTCATTTGTTATACAATCGCCTTCTCCATGGATTTTCACATTTTTAACAATTAACTTGAAACTTTTACCTATGTATACTTGATACTGCACTTTGTGTACGCCAAGTATACACTATTTATGTATGCACAATATATTAGCTTATAAACTCTGTAATGACGAAGATAATGAATTCTCTTGAATTTCTTCAAAAATCAGTACTTTTAACAAAAAAATTCAAATTGATGTAACTTTCGACCCATTGGAGATAAATTAGATATATTCTTGAACAAAATTTATCGCTCTAAAACATTCCCTTATGGAACTTTTGGGTAAAACAAACGACCAAGAAGTTACCAGTAGAAATGTGACAAGAAACGTGTGTCAAAATTTTATTTTTCTTTAATTGCCAAGTTTTGAAAGCAAATATCGCGGAAACGGTACATTGTAGCGGAAAATGGATAGAACTAGTATTTTAGAAAATGTTATGAACTCTTAATTTTTATGTAAAGAATTTTTCACTACAACACACTGTTTTCTAGTTGTAACAGAAAAAACAAAAAAGGGCACCTTCCTACCCTTCCCCTCTGAAGCGGACAGGCTAGGAGCGGACACTTTTAATATGTTTACGTCCTAACTACCCCCAAAATATCCCGGCATCAAAAAATTTTCCCTCTTTCAATGCACGCTACACCCCTTCTTCGGTCATTTATTGACTATCCTACTTACATAAAGTACATATTTATAGTTATTTATGCAACAAGTACAAAAAGTAAGTGTTTATTGCATGCGACGTGAAATTGTCCAACGAGGCCATCAGGTCGAGTAGGACAACACGTCGAGTGCAATAAACACTCTTTGTGCGAGTCGCATACAATATTTTTTCTACGTTCATGCAAAAACTAAAAAATGTTATTTAGATGACATTAAGTCTAGGAAAATGTGACGTCGATTTGAACGTTTATGTATGACAGAACGCTGTAGTAGAATGACAGATGAATGCAATAAACATTTTATTGCACTAGTGCAATAAAGAACCACTTTTTCCACTAAATATAGTTCAATAAAGTTTTGTTTCTTTGCATGAACGTAGAAAAATTTTATTTTATGACTTATTATTATTTTATTTTCCAATATTTTTATCTTGTTGTATTTTATTTATTCACTGTAAATGTTATATATATGTTTGCAATTTTGTCACTGTTGTTTTTTTATTCAAACTTGTTTTTGTTTCATGTTGCCTGTTGGGTATTGTAATAATAAATAAATAATGAAAATTGATTTTCATTTGTAAAAACTGGGATGGAAATGTTGGTCTAAATAATGTAGAGAACAGACTGCTATTGTAAAGTTATTTCCCTATCACTTGTCTGTATAATCGTAATATAATTTTTCTTACTTACTTTTTCTCCCATGCATAAGTGTCAACAAGATTTTCCTTATTAAGATTGTTAGTGGCCAAAAATGTTAAAGACACACCAACTGCATCCAAGTAGTTGTTTTCTTTTGATGCCCCTGCCATTACTAAACCTGGTAATATAGGACCACCATAAGGCGCCAAGCAATTTATACTATAAGGAGCTCTGAAATAAATAGCAAAAATTATTTACATCTATTAATTTTTAAAGTACTGAAGAAATGACATATTATTACTGTTACTTCAGAACACTGAAACTGACAATAATGACTTCTTTGCTTTACACTTTACACTAAAATTCTCCTTAATTTTGAATACTCCAATTGTTTAATATTTGGATTCCACTAAAAATAATTAAATCTATTTCCTCTGCAATTTTCTTTTTGAAAAAGTTTTCAGTATTTTTTTTTGTAAAATTCATATTTCTACATTTTTAAAATTGAATTGAATAATCCAAGAATTTATACCAAACAAATGTTTACAATTATTTTCTGCAGTTCATTTTTTTTCTCCGATATTTAAGAAAATAATTCAATATGTCATGTATGTTTTTAAAATGTCTATAAAACATTTAACTATGTTGCAGCAAGTGACAAACAAATTATATACAAATATACTTACTGCAAACAAGTAATTAAGGTTTCAAGGTTTGTAGTATGGTTGCTATTATTAAATAAATTTATGTCATTGCTGAACAATCCTAACGGTGATATGACAGAACATTCGTCAATTGTTTTATCAGCTGAAAATACTGTTCTCAAAGGAGAATAACAAATGCTTTCCAATCCTTTAGTTATAGGAACACCATCTTCATCGGTGGAATCTACGGTAATCTGGAATTTCACAGATACAGTAATATTTAAGTGCCTACATTGTATCTACTTACATTTTCAATTTGTTTTTGTAGCTCAAATACAGTTAATAAAAAAGTTTTATCGAAAGCTGGACCGACTGTTATGTTACCCCCATAGGCTGAAGAAAAACTGAACTAAAAAATATATATAATTAATATAATAATTGCATGCAAACAACTACTTAATCATTTCGTTTATAATTTTTTTAAAAGCTAATTATTTTGAATAGAATTTTGTATTATGAATTACATTATTGTTATAAATGTAAATATTTAATAATGGATAATAATGTTTTATGCCACCTGGATATTTTCAAAGTCACTATGTCAGCTGGATATTTGAAATATACACTCTTTTCAGTCTGCTTACACACTACACGAATTTCACCGTATGAAAAAATGGAATGGACCAAAGCAGAGCATAGGTCCTTTTGCATTGCAAGGGCATGGTATGACACCGTCGCCGTGCTGTTGTAGCCATCTACAGTCACTTGATCGACCGTAAACTTATAGTGATACTTGTGGTCAAATGACCGCTTGTCATTTTTTTTGGCAACGATTATATAACCATAATTGAATCATTTAATCTCGATTTATTATTAACACAACTTAATTTCTACAAACATAAACTTGTGACAAAAGAAGGTAGGTGACCTTTTTAATGCTGCTGCCGGTTTTAAAAAATACGACCACCCTAAAAGTTTTGACCAGTAAACGAGAGTGGTAACCGAAGAAAACCATCACCTAATATATCGATTTCACTAAAGTTTTAAGAGATAATACGTCATAATTTCAAATTTGGACGCGGTTGATAAAGGGATTATAAAGTTATTAAATAAATTAGTTTTATTTTTGACAAGGCCCATAACCCAAAAATCAAAAATATTTTATTTAACTTTTTTCATAGATCGTATTTATTTATCGTCATGAATATACAGCCAAGCGTTGTCGGTGAAATTTGCGATACCCTGTGTAGTAACATACAGTTGATATATTTTGGTTTTGTTTACATTTTTCTTTTTATGATAACTTTGATTACAAAATAGTTTCATAAAAGCAACTTGTGACACAATCTTACGATGCAAAAGTTTAATTACTTAAATCTTTTAAACATCTATAAAATGAAAATTATCGTGTTTCGAGAATTGTGAGTTTTGCACTGTCCAGTGGCTAATTACTTGGAAGCACGAGATTAAAAAAAGTGACTTAAATGTTCTTTGTACACTGAAATTATTTATGTCTTATATGCACTAGCAAAATTGATTACCTATTATTTAAAATGTACAATATATTTTTCAAAGTGCCTAGATAAGTCTTCTAGGATTTACTCTTTTCATTAGTGGCGTGTCTAAAAGTTAAAAAGAAATACCTAAATAAAAAATCAAAATACTCACCGATTCAATTCCTACGGATTTAATAAATATTTGATTCGTTCTGTAAAATGGTGAAAAATATTTATCGAAAAAGTCTTTCTCTTGTCTACTTCTACTATTTGGTGATGCCCATATTTCTACAGGATCTGTTGTAACCTCTAGTAAAATGGATCCACCAGTTAAACACACAATTACAATAGATACCATTACTAACACTTTAATTCGTTCTTCTGCCATTGCTGAAAGAAAAAAAACATACTTATCAACAAGGGTAGTAGTTATTTCGTATGCCCACTCAACGCACAGCGAAAGAGCGTGAACGTGAACATGGATGCCTTCGCGTGGTCTTCGCGGCATCTACGCGGCTCTGCGCATCCTTCACCGTTTGAGTCGGTAAATGTATCCCGCGACAATGAGTTTTGAGAAGCACAAATGCGAAAACATTCACACTCATCTGAAAACGTAGCACACAATATTACACCAGTTACTACTTCACCATTCACCCCTTTAGAATGCAATCACTGTGAAGCGAATGTAAAACAGACTTTACAATCAACAATTAAAAATACTAAATTGTAAAAATATAAAATTATACTCACTTTTCCCTATAGCCTTAAACATGTCTTCTAAGAAATTATGAATGGTGTCACCGAAGGTTTTCTGCTTAGAAGCTGCAAGAGATTGATTGGTAAGGTTATAAACATTATGAGGGAAGACACAACCAGGCAGTTTTTGCCGTCTCTTGTTTCCTAAGCGTTAGATAGACCAAAACATAGCTGCTAGTTGCCATATTGTTTTTTGAAAAGGTCTCGGACCATGAAATGAACCCCGCGTCACTTTATTGATCAGATGGCTTTATATCTCAATATATGTTGAAATCCACACACAACTGTTTTTTAAAGATCGCGCACATTATGCTTGCACACACCTGCACAGACCAGCACGGACCAACACAGCCTGCACAACTTCGCACACTTGTCCAGCACAGACCAGCAACTTTTTGTGCAGATTATGTGTGTGGCAGATTGAAGTTTTTAAGTAGTAGTTGAGTGCAGCTGAAGAAGAAATTTTAATTTTAACGTTGTTCATGCTTCATTAGCCTTCATGAGCCTGTTTTCCAGGTTCGTGCTGTGCAGGTCCGTACTGGTCCATGGAAGCATAATGTGCGCGGTCTTTAAGATTGTTGCGATCTATCTACAGCCGAAGAAGTTTCCGAGACTGCGAAAACCGCTGTCTGTATCATGAAAGACAATCTGTGAAAGACAGGTAACCAATTCTATAAAAACAAAAATGAATGAATATATTTAAAATAAATTTTACTCTAAATTAGTATCAACTTAATAAGTGTTGTTCAAGTAAGCAAACAACTTTGTATTTCTAACTTTCGATTTTCTTACATTATTGAAAATTTTAAATTGTTTCAGTATTCTTTGTTGTGGAGTAGTGCAGTCATGAGCGAAAATTTGTTATAAAAATTGATAAAATATACCTTATAATAGCAGAAAATTGCGGTGCCAAGACAAATGAAAACTATCAAGTCAAAAGCAAGAAATACTAAAAAAAGATAAAAACAAATAAACTAGATTAACAAGAAAAAAATATTGTTGACTTGGAAGATAATACCTAACTGTTAACTTTACATTGAAAAATCATTATTTTTCTTATTTCTATGAACAAATATGAAGGTGGTATGAAATATTCTTATTTCATCGAGATGTAAAACTCTAAAGTTGTAAATTAAACGCCGATAAGTAGGTACTGTACATTTAGATATACACTTACTATTTCTTCGCGACAACCATGAGTTCTTGGGCCTTAAAATATTTACTATTATAACAACGAAGGCTATTGATAGGACAATTAGTAATAAACAACAAGACACAATAAATGAAACAAGAGATATTTCTCCAAATAATAAATCAGTACTGTCTAAACTGGTATAAAGATTGGTAGGACAGCTTGAGGGACAATCTACGCATCCACAGGCTGATGAGTTGGGCTAAAATCAAATATAATAATTAGAAAAAAAAACAAAAATACAGAAACGTGATTAAGTAATGTACAATAATAGTAATTTGTATTAAAATCTGCAGTTGATATCTTTTAAGAATAAGTATTAAATATAACAAGTACACTATGCAAATTACTTTTAGAATAAATTCAGTAATTTGATAACGCAGAAAAAAACCTGTAACCTAGTGCTTCTAGTGGCGCTTAATTAATGGATCTGCTATAAGAGTCACCAAAGCGGAGTATAGATTGAGATCGGAAAGGAAATATACTACCACCTTCCCACTGAGACTACAGGTCCTGGGTAAGAGATGAGTATTCTGGTGCAGGCATATACGAATATGCCCAGTTCTTGGCTAGGTACATATGCCACGGTGTTTCAGGCGGATGCTGCTATTCTGATGGTTTCAAGTACGGAAGTACTCACTCAATGCCATTAACTCTCCGAAGACGAGATACACTCTTCAGGAGTATGCAGATGCCTCTGGCCAGACAAATATAGGTGGAGTTAGTCTGGGTTCCGAGCCGTAAAGGAATTCGCAATAACGAGAAAGCTGACCAGCTAGCTCGTCTCGGATCTGGGGCGTCTGACCAGGAACATTAGATAAATGTACTACCAAATATTAGGACGGAATTGGAGAAGCAATAGAGGATGTTGACAGGCCCATGACTTTTTGGATGGACAATAAATCTAGGATGATGTGGCTGCTGAACCTTAGTTCAGGTGGTATCTGAACCAAATGATGGGGGTTCTGACAGGTTATTGCAGAATCAGAAGGTATTTAAATGGAATGTGGAGAAGGGGACAGATACTCCCACGCACATTCTATGACACTTTTGGAAGGCTAAGACATAGGATCTTTGGTGCCGACAAGCTGCTAAGAGAAGAGATGAACGGCCCCTGTTATGGAATAAGATCCTGGCGTTCATTAGGACGTCGGGTAGGTTCGAGGAGAACCGTATGCGGATAGTGGAGAGGTAATGGAAAGGTGGTATGGCAAAAAGTTGCCACATGTGACCTAATTGCAAGACTGTTGATGCCTATTAGTACTACTCTTTATGTTTAACAGTTCTTGAGAAATAATAACTTTTTGAGGAAACAAGAATAACATTAACACAAATTGTAAGAACTGTAAAAGTTAAAAATAAGTAAAAATTAATTAATAAAAGAAAATTATTAATTTTTAATATGTAATACTTTTTACTGTAGTTAGACATCCTTATTATTGGTAGTAATATTGTGATGTCATTTATAAATTATTAATATGCATATATACATAGTATCTCTTTTTCAGAATGCAATATTTGATGCAGACATTACGAATTCAAATTTGAGTAATGATTGGATAAGAGGGCAGATGTCGGACTCAATCTTAACGGTATGTCTTTTATTTTCGACAATTCCCGTTTCCGTAGCTTGCTGAGCACTGATTTCAATATATCTATCCTTCATATGTAAAAAACTCATTATGTAAATGCATCAATTAAAAATGTTTGTACTTTTAATAATAATGTTTACATACCCAAGCTCTGTCACATGTGTGAGTTGTATAATTTATAGCTCCACTCACTGAATCATCTACTGGGTTATATATGACAAGATAGGGAGCAAATGGATTTTCATCTGGGTTATTCATATAAGCAAACCATCTGAAAAGTTATAAACGGATTATGAATGAATTTACTATCGATTTCTCGATTATTTCTAAAGAAAACCTGTTGACTCTCTTGAAGTTTGTTAAAATCACGAGCCATTATTTCTCTTGAGTCTTTCCCAGTATTTCATTGACGTGTGTAAACGTTTCGAAAATTAATAAGAATTTGCAAAGATAGATTTATAGTGATATCCTTTTATTGTTTCTAAAATTTTAAAAATCTACCAGAACGAAAAAAAAACAATTTTTACGTTTTTTCCCAAATAACAAGCAATTTAGAGAATTTGATAATGAATGGCATGGAAAATTTATTTCAAAATTAATAAAAGTTTTTAAGGATTATTTTTGAAGATATTAGTATAATTAAAAAAATAATAATAACTTTAAGGCATTGAATTATTCTTAGAAAAATCTTTTTCACCTTTCTGTATTACACCATGTAGCGCCATATTTGCCACAAGCGCTTGCTAAAACTGATCCTCCAGTACTAGGAAGAGAGACATCTTTACACGAGTTGTATATTTTATCCATATAAGTAGCAGAAACATTGACTGTTATGCTAGTGACATATGCTGAAACTGTTAAAATAGGGTTGTTTAAACAAACATGTGCCATTGTAGAATATTCCTCAACCAAAAATACGAAGAACAGTACCTGCCAACATGGATTAAATTTTACTTTGTTTAAAGATCGTATTTATATTTCTTCAAAATAATTTCGAAACGAAATTTTTACAAATTCAAAATATAAAAATTGTAAGACTTTGTATCTCAAATGACTACCAATGGTTTCATGTTGATAGGAATCTTTTTCTTATCTTTGGGTGAGAATTCCTCCTCATGACCTTCAAAGCCATGCGTAAACACTTACATATACAGGGTGTTACAGAATGATGTTAAGAAAATCTAGGGGCAGGTCCTATGTTTAAAAATAAGAAATAAAAGTTTATATACAGGGTTAACTATGACTAAGTACACAAATTTTAACCACGTGCTCAGGAAGGCTTAAAAGACAATACAAAAATTATTCCAGAATCCAGAGATATTCCTACGGAAAGTCAGCGCCTATGACAAGCATCGACTGAGATGGTTTAGATCCATAGATAAAACTTACATCTGTCAACAATATCTACTATCATGCGATTGTTGTTGGAAAGTCAGCGCCTATGACAAGCATCGACTGAGATGGTTTAGATCCATAGATAAAACTTACATCTGTCAACAATATCTACTATCATGCGATCGTTGTTTAGCAGCATTTATAAACGTAGAAACGACAAAAATTAACATTCTTATTAGTAATAATACCTGATAGATAGGTAGGTAACAGTTAGTCCAGTTAGCTCCACTTTTTTGCATTCGTTTTTCATTATTTCGTTACAAACTGGTAAAACTACAACATTTTCATTCTTATAACCACGCACTAACGATGAACACACTTCCTGTAGGTATAGCTAGATAAAATACCTATTTATTATAATAAAATCGAACGAAATAAACGTGATAATGGAAAACTTTTAATGTACTCTCTGTCTTGTGCCATATCCTAGAAAACCAAACCGGCGAATTATATTGTGGGAAAGTATTTGCACCCAACACAAATTTCTTTATTTAATAGCTACAAAACGTTTAAAAATTGTTAGTTGCCTACGTTACCTACTCTGATCCTGTAAACGTGTAACGGACAAATCGCATACGCGGCGTTAAATAAGGATTTAATATAATTTAGAAAAAAATGTTTTCGCTTTATAAATAAGTTTGGAATTTTTTTGAAGGGTGATTCCGTTAATTCTTAATTTTATCTATCTTCTCTTCTCTTCTCTAATAAATATTTGTAGTTAGTCATAGTTAACCCTGTAGACATGGATCCGGATATGCCTCGTTTTTGAGATACATGTTGTTTTTATAGGTACTATAGTCTTCATTACTCGAACACCGATCGAGATATTGAGACAAGATTTAATAATAATAATAATAATAACGTTAATTTTCCTAACGACTTACTGCTACTACTACTTACTTACTAAAATAATTCAGTAATGTCATATATACACTTATCAATTAAAGATTCTCAATGGTTTTTAATTATTCAGGCAAATTATTGAACACCTTCGGTCCAAACACAAAAGGAGAATTTACAGAAATGTCATAATTACTATAAGGTACACAAAAAGTATTCCATTGTGTAGTTTTGTATGTATGCAAAGTACATACTTTGTGAAAACTATTTTTATTCTTAATTTGATACACAACAGTGTATAATGAAAGGCTACTTTTACATGTCTAAATTTCTCTTGTAATATACTAGCGTCAGTCACGTTCGTGCTGTTAAAAACTCATTTTTTTGCAAACAAAATTGTACGACACTGATTTTAGGACAAATTGACATCGCCCTCTTAAACCCAAGTTAGACCTTCTTAAAAAATGTCTCTTGGACTTTTTCCTCCTGACCATTACACCAACTTTGGAATGCTAATTAAAAAACAATAATCTAGGTGACATCTGTCAGTTTGTCATGAATTCCATGCCAGACTTAAACAGAACAAGATAACACAAAGAGTCAAGTGACTTGTTTTTGAAGTGTTTAAGTAGGTATTTATTTTTTTCTACAAAATAAATAAATACGGTGAATTATGTCTTTGAAGAATTGGCTGACATACATTATGCACGTAAAAGCAAACGGAAATTCAAACGAAGCAAGGCGTCTCTAGGAAAATGCATTCTTAAAAACTTTGAAGACAAGACACTTGACACTTTGTGTTATCTTCTTTTGTTTAAATTTGACATGGACTGACAGCCACCTAAATTAGTGTTTTTTAATTAGCATTCCAAAACTGGTCTATTGTAATGATTAATAAATTAATTTTTATCTCGAAAACGGTGCGTCAGGAGGAAAAAGTCCAGGAAAAACCATACCAATTTGTTTAAAAATCAGTAGCGTATATTTTTTTGATAAAAAATGAGTATTTAACAGCACGAGCGCGACTGACGCTAGTATATCACAAGAGAAATTTATACACGTAAAAGTAGTCATTCACTACGACAATACATTGTCGTGTACCAAATCTCATTTCAATATCTTTCGAGAAATGGAAACTATAGTATTTAAAACAGAAAATTCTAAACAACCTGTATCTCGAAAATGTGGCATTTCCGAACCCATGTTTATACAGGGTGTTACAGAATGATGGTCAAATATTTTACCAGTGTGTTCCACAAGCCATTTCAGGGGGGGATCTTCATATAAAATTTTCAATTTGGGTTCTCCCTGTTGAGATATTCGAGTCTCAAAATGATGGAAAAATTTTTTTTATTTTTCCTTAAAAACGGTTGCACTTAGAAATTTCAATTTTGGTACACATTATCACCTAATTAAAAGCTATTTTGTGATGGTGTCTATTCCTTAGCTTATGTTTCTGGAGGGCGGGAATAAACAACCCCTAGATTTATTTCTTTCAGAACTTTTTCCTGAAATGGCCGATTTCAACAAAATTAAATACTTCACCTAATTTTACTACTATCCCCTCTTGTAATTTTTTCATACAACCAACAGTTTGCGCGGAAAAAAATAAAAACAATTTTTCTTGCTCTAAACATCTTTTTGTCACCAGTTACTGATAACCGCAGTAGGCGGTTGCTATGATGATGTTTCTCTGTTGTCTTATGAAACAAATCAGTCTTGACAGTTAATGCAAATATTTCTAAACAAAGGTATTCCTATAACTGTTGCCAATCCTGCCGTATGCATATTCCATCAATTTATTCGCTAATATTTGTAAGAAAGAGTCAGTTGTTTACAAATATTTGCAAAAACTGTCAAGACTGATTTGTTTCATAAGACAACAGAGAAAGGAAAAGAATTTTTATTTTTTTCGCGCAAACTGTTGGTTGTATGAAAAAATTACAAGAGGAAAAAAGTAGTAAAATTAGGTATAGTATTAAAAAAAAGGTTTTGTTGAAATCGGGTATTGCAGGAAAAAGTTCGGAAAGAAACAAATCTAGGGGTTGTTTATTCCCGCCATCCAGACACATGAGCCAAGGAGTAGATATCACCACAAAATAGCTTTTGACTAGCTGATATTGTGTACCAAAATTGAAATTTCTAAGTGAAACCGTTTTTAAGAAAAAATAAAAAAAGCTATTTTTTTGCCATTTTGGGACTAGAATATCTCAACACAAAAGACCCAAATTAAAAAATTTCATATGAAGATCCTCCCCTAAATTCGCTTGTAGAATACAATGGTAAAATATTTGACCATCATATATGGAATACCCTGCTATATACTTTTTTTCTTACTTTGAAATATAGTACATACCCCTAGATTTTTTTAACATCATTTTGTAGCACCCTGTATAGTGATTGTTATTGCTCTACATTTTTGGTATAAATTTATAAAGTATAAAGTATATAAAATATTTCTATAGTTGCTTCATATTCAAATTACTCACCACCTTCACCTTCAAACGTGTAACTTTTTACAAATTCTGTTTGGTTCGGAGAACAGGAGAACTGGCAATATGCAGTCAAAATATTATTAACGCATGTTGGACACCTCTGAAATGGTGCTGTATTTTGAAACCCATCAGCCATGGCTATTACTTGATCCACATCGCAACATAGGTCAACTGGAACTAAAATAAATATTTTTAAATTTTTAAGTAACAAAATTTGACCACATCACAACTTAGGTCAATGGGAAATAAAATGTACAATTTTTTAATTCTTTGAGAGACAAGAAAATTAAAGTTCTAAGTTCACCTTCACTTCCTTCTTCAAAATAAAAACTACAATAGTGCTTTAACCTGGCTACAGCTTCATCGTATCTATTATGGGTAGTATTTAAAGGTTCTGGTTCGGTACCATTAGGTTGAATACAATTTTGATTATGTCCTTTATAATCTTGATGGCAATAATGTAGAAATGTGCAGGTAGCATTAACATTGGCTGCTAGTACTGCCAAAAGACAAAAGATGGAGACCCATTGAGCAACTGAAAAAAACACTACAACATTGAAAAAGAAACAAATAGTGTTTAGCTATAAAGGTAGTTTTTGCTAACAAGGTATAATATTTTAATTTAAAAAATCTTGTAGCTTATGACAAGGCAGAATAATTATTATAACTAAAGATAATGACAATAATGATGTACAGAGTGTCCGGATATAATGCATCAATATTGGGGGGTAAGGGGAAGGATGATTTTACACGAAAAATTATATAAAATCCTATTTTTACGAAAATTTAAAATTACCGGAGTTACAGGGCGTCAAAAGTTTTTTTATTTCTTTTAACTTTTGTGAGCACCGATTTTTTTTTTTAATTTGTACATATACACGTATCCCTAATATCCCTTTGTATACACGTTCTTAATTTGCGCATATCTTCCAATGGTAAAGGGTCTAAACTATCTGTCTTTGACCTTCAAATAATGACTGATAACGTTTTTAATATGAACATTTTTTAAAGTTTAGGTAAAATGTAGTGTCAAAGAGATTTAATGCGTACCTACCGGAATGGCAAGCAGTGGTGTCGTGCCATTGATTTATCAGTTTGCAAAATGTCGTCAAAGAGGAAGATGTTTATTTATTTATTTAACTTACTAATATCAATACGCAGAACCGACATAAAAAAATGCATCGGATTCATTCTCTCTGGTAGAAGAATAGAAAATATGGCAAATATAACGTTTAGAAAAATGACTGATACCGATAATTAATTTTTTTCAATATATAAAATTTATATCAAATTCCTGGTCATCACGCATTTCCTGTATAAACCAAAAACACTAGAGGTGCATCCTCTGTTATAGAAAAATAGGAACTGGAATGGTAAGAAATTACTCAGAAACTACAAGAATTTAAAAAAATATACGATATTGACTCCATTCTTCATGATGCATCTATTCTCAAACTTTTTTAGATAAGTTCTGAATCTGTATATTCTGTATTTAGATTATTTAGAGTGGGTATATTATTTAAATATGCATTTATATAGATTTTATACAAACCTTTTGCGAATGAAAACCAAATTATTTAACTGATAAAAATGTGTACAAAAAAACAATTTCCCGCCTCCTCTTTGCGATGTTATGGGTCCAAAAATGTATAAAAACATTTTCGTTCTTAATAAGAAGCAAATTACCGAATGAAATTAGAATTTTTATTGGATAATGTCTTCATTTGGGTGCAAAGGCCTTTTTTACCGGTTAATTGTTACATAACGTTAATACATCGTTAGCTAGTAATGGTTATTTAAAAATAATTTTGCTATAATATTTTTGTTCAACATTATAATGAACAAAATAACAAATATAAATTGAGCGGAACTTTAATCACAGATAATGAAAAACTGTAAAAAAAATATAACGAAAATGTAGGTGCATGTAGGGGGTACCAAAATATTGCAATTTAACTAAATATACAAAGTTGCACACAGACGGAGTTGCAGGTCTTCAAAGGGGGGTCAAATATTTCGAAAAAAATTAATATTTCTGAATTACTTTAACTTAACCAAATTTAGTACAGGATTTGCGATTATATTTTTTCCTCTTTGATTATGAGTTAAAGTAAATTGAAACACTACTGTTGATCCCTAGTCACCGCTAAAATTATACCAAACTTTTTTTTCCATTGATGGAATTTAAAATGAATGAGAATATCCCGCACAGAATTTAATTTAAAACACTTTCTTCTTGTGAAAATTAATATCCTGATGCAAGATAAACGCGCAAATGGTCACTCGTCAATCCAAATCTTGAGGCAATAGCTCTTACACTTTTTGATTGTGATATATATGTAGTAGATTACTTTTAAGAATTCGGTATATAGAAGTTCTTGATAATCGAGTTGTTCGAGATAAACGTTTGTTATTTATTTGAGGTCCATCTTCAATTTCATCTTGCAAAATATTTTATTCATCTTGTATCCTTATTGCACTAGGACGTTCTTGGATATTAACTTTACTGTCTTTCGAGTCGGTCGAGATTTAGAAATCTCCTATAAAATATTCTTCCACACTTTTTCTACAGTTTCCTTCACATAAATCTAGTACTCGTACAAGTAACACTACTTAAGGGTGTGAATCCTTTGGTCATTTTAAGAAGAAAAATTAATACCAACTTTTCTCCTAAACCTCTCAATTTTTGCGCTACAGGGTGTTACAGTTTTGTTACAGTTTTAAGAAAAAAATTACTTTTTATTATAATTTTCTAATCACTCCAGATATATTTATGAAATTTTGTACACACCTATTAATCATTAAGGAGCATTGTTTGATGTAAAAAATGTTTTAAAATCTTTGCCAATGACGTCCGTACGAGGTTTGAACTAAACATTTTTTAAGAAAAAAATGGTACGCCACTGTCTTTTCTAAAAACTAAAATTATTTTTAAAATCTCCATTTATTTTACAGTAGATTCGGTCTCCTAGACTTACTCTCGTACGACGCACCATTTTCACGTAAAACAATTAAAACCAAAAAAAATTTTTCCCCAAGTTCATTGAGACTGCTTTTGATATTTTGTTGCCATTTTGTAGATATCCACCATGCGTGGAAACACTTTTTGTGGGGCAAAAATTAATTTTCTTCTTTCACAAATGACGTTCACGTAGGCATGATATTGAATACTTGAATAGAAAAAACGGTAAGCTCATTAAATGCCCCCTTAAAGCAAATGAAATAAAAATTAGTAGGCTGGCTAAAGTGTCACAATTTTTGACGTTTCTTTTCAATAAAGTTGACATTGATTTTTCATTATTAAAAAATTATTATTAGAGTAGTAGGTAAAATTTCATAAGAAATGGTAAATTTTACAATCGGTGAATTAGCTAACATGCATTTTACCTATGGGGTTGCCGACGGAAATGCATACAAAGCCAGGAGGATATACCAAGAGCGGTACCTATCCAAATCGCGTACTACCCGATCCGAGAACATTTTCTGGGATTCATAGACGTCTTCACGAAACAGAAAATTTAAAAGTAGACCGTGCTAAAGGAGTCCCTGAAACAGTAAGAACACCGGAACTTGAAGAAGGAGTTTTACATAAAATTTGTTATATCCATATCACATTCCAAGAGTCCAGGCATTACTCCCTAGAGATTTCCCGTTGCGCATTAATTTTTGTGAGTGGTTTCTTCAAAAGCTGCTGGAAAATCCGTTATTTGACAAGAACATTCTTTTTACCGATGAAGCTAGTTTCTCTCGAAACTCAATACGAAATTTCCATAATAACCATTTGTGGGCGGATGAAACCCTTTTGCAATTGTTGAATCAAATCATCAAGAACAGTTTTCATTAAATGTTTGGGCTGGTATTATTGACGATTATTTGATAGGTCCATTTTTTCTCCCAAGAAGATTAGATGAACAATCGTATTTACACTTTCTTGAAGAAGATCTGCCGCCAATGCTTGAAGACCTTCCTCTTTTATTATGAAATCAGATATGGCTAATGCACGATGGTGTGCCTCCACATTTTAGCTTACGGGTGCGCGAATTTTTAAATCACAACTATCGCGATCGGTGGATAGGCCGCGGAGGAACGCAGTCATGGCTGCCCAGATCTCCCGACCTTAATAGTTTAGACTACTTTTTCTGGGGTCATCTGAAAAGCTTAGTGTCGCAGTGCCGATCCAAGCCGAAGAAGAGTTACGAAATCGTATAATAGTATGTTGCCAAACTATAAGAGACACCCCAGGAATTTTTGAAAATGTACGTCGGTCTATGCGAAGAAGAGTAGATGCTTGCATACGTGTGGGTGGAGGACACTTTCAACAACTACTGTAAATACATAATTTGGATTCTTTATTTTGTTTATATTTTCTTGTCCTATCGTTTCGTTTTAGGTTTAAGATTTTGAGAATTTGATTCAGAGGCGTCCGTTTTTTTCTATCCAAACATTTAATATTATGCCTACGTGGAGGTCACTGGTTAAAGTAGAAAATTAATTTTTGTCATAAAAAAAGTGTTTCCACGCATGGTGGGTGTCTACAAAATGGCAACAAAATGTCAAAAGCAGTCTCAATGAACTTGGGGAAAAAACTTTTTTGGTTTTAATTTTTTTACGTGAAAATGGTGCGTCGTACGAGAGTAAGTCTAGGGACCGAATTTGCTGTAAAATAAATGGAGATTTTAAAAATTATTTTAGTTTTAGTTTTAGAAAAAGCAGTGGTGTACCATTTTTTTCTTCAAAAATTTTTAGTTCAAACCTCGTACGGACGTCATTGGCAAAGATTTTAAAACATTTTACATCAAACAATGCTCCTTAATGATTAATAAGTGTGTACAAAATTTCATAAAAATATTTGGAGTGATAAGAAAATTATAATAAAAAAGTAAATTTTTTCTTAAAACTGAAACACCCTGTAGCTCAAAAATTAAGAGGTTTAAGACATATGTTGATATTAAGTTTTCTTCTTAAAATGACCCAAGGATTCACACCCTTAAGTATTGGCATTCAATTAATAAGCACCCTGTTTATGATATGAGTCTTAAAATTGCATTTTTAAGGTACGCATGTAAATGTTTGCAATTTACATGAGTGTTTTTTTAACAAAATTATCCATTTTTTATAATTATTAGCCTTGTCGAATACAATTTTCTTATACTGGTTTTTATATATTTCTTTATAATTTTATTACAGAAATTTTCACAATTATAAAAAAATTAATAACTAGCAAAATTTTAGCGAAATATTTATATAGTAGTTGCGGTTAAGTTTGTTGTTTATGCTAATTTACAACAGTATTTAAATAAAAAAATATTGATCTAAAATTATTTGCTACTAACGTATTTATCTCTTGAAAGTCTATTTTAATGTTTTTAAGTTCACTCTGTAGATACGAGTAGAGGAACATGGCAATTATCTCGAGGACTTTTTGCACGATAAGCGGGGAATTTGAAATTTGCAATTCAATATAATTTGCTCAGGTGATACGTCAATATACAGTTGTTGCAATTATAAGTTACAATTCAGTTAGCTCTACATACTTATGTATTTAATGTCATTTGATGATTTAAAAATATTTATTGCATAAGGAGGTCAACAATCTTATAAGGGTGATAGACGCATTCAAGTGCCTGTTTAAGTAATTATCAGTATATCTAGTTAGAAATAGTATGACGCCTAGACATATTCATCACATGGTAGATTATTATGAAACCATTTTTTTAATCTCTCAGATTTAAAATTAAAACATTTTACTTCTATTAAAAATTGGGTATTACAATAACATTAAGTCAAAGTACATTATACAATATGCGCCAAAAGTATGGAATAAATGCAATAAAAACGAAACAATTATTTTTTGGGAAAAATCCTCGAACAGGTCGATTTTTAATTTAAAAATACATATTTTAGCGTAAAATGCGATTTTCAAATGTCATTTGTTTTCGAGTAATGACGTCATCGATTTTTTTTAAATGGCAGCACCATATTTTTTTCCTTGATTCTGAAAGATCGTTTAATTCTCTATCAGACAGTACTAAAATTTTGCCCTCTTACATAGGAAAGTTTTCGAGTAAATGACGATTGAATGTTAGAAAACGTAAATCAATTAAAACAAAGCAAAAATGTTATCAAGTTTAGTTTTTCGAATTCCATAGTTCTTTTATGGATCACGTAGGTGAAAATCTTTGTAAAGTGTCATTGTCACACCGACTTTCTAATAAGTATTGTAAGCGAAATTATTATTCAATTTAAAGTGTTATGGCACATTTAACTGTTCAAAGAATTGAAATTTTAATTCTTATCGGATGCGGGAATATGATTAGAACTCAGCAGGAAGTTTGCGATTTATTTAATGAAAAATATCCAGATCGCCCTATCAGCCAATCAACAGTCAGTAAGGTAGAGTCTAAATTTAGAGAAACTGGCAATGTTGTAAATATTGCAAAACCTGGACGTCCAAGCATTAATGAAAATCAGAAACAGAACATTTTGATAAGTATGGTGGATAATCCTAATAATTCTTCACGATTGGTTGCATTAAACAATGACACTAGTCAGAGCACAGTGCTACGTATCTTGAGGAAGGAAAAATATCATCCCTACAAAATTCAACTTGTGCAGGAACTCAATGAAGATGATCCCGATCGCCGCTTACACTTTTGCGAAATTCTAATGGATTTATGTCAAGGAAATATAAATTTACACCGGCAAATACTTCTTTCAGATGAGGCCACATTTTGTCTGAATGATACAGTAAACCGTCAAACTTGCAGATATTGGAGTCGAGAAAATCCTCATTGGATGGCAGAGTCACATACCCAACACCCTCAGAAATTAAATGTGTGGGCTGGAATAGTTGACCACAGAATAGTAGGGCCTTTCTTCTTTGAAGGAACCCTTACAGGACAAAGATATTTAGAGTTTCTAGAAAATGACCTTGTTCCAGTCCTTGCAGTAATTTTTCCTAACGATAATGACCCTGACATTCCGGACGATACCATATGGTTTCAGCAAGACGGTGCACCTCCGCACTATGCGCGCCCTGTATGAGATTTTTTGGACAACTGTTTTCCTGGGAGGTGGATCGGCAGACGCGGACCGATAGAATGGCCTGCAAGATCGCCAGATCTTACACCTCTTGACTATTTTTTATGGGGATACTTGAAGTCAAAAGTGTACATTAATAAACCACGTAATTTAGAAAAACTTCAAAATCGCATTCGGGACGAAATACGCAGAGTTACTCCAGGAATCATTCATAATGTGCAAGAAGAATTTCTTCACAGACTTGCGCATTGTCAAGAAGTTGGTGGATGGCAATTCGAACATTTAATTTAAGTATAAAATTTAATCAATTGTATTTTATTTTACATACCTCAGAATTGTTACTTTTTTATGGATAAAATTTACGTTTTCTAACATTCAATCGTCACTTTCCTATGTAAGAGGGCAAAATTTTAGTACTGTCTGATAGAGAATTAAACGATCTTTCAGAATCAAAAGAAAAAAATATGGTGTTGCCATTTAAAAAAAATCGATGACGTCATTACTAGAAAACAAATGACATTTGAAAATCGCATTTTACGCTAAAATATGTATTTTTTAAATTAAAAATCGACCTGTTCGAGGATTTTTCCCAAAAAATGATTGTTTCGTTTTTATTGAATTTATTCCATACTTTTGGCGCATACTGTATAGTTTCCTTTCCTTTCACACAAAAATGCTGAAATTTACTTTACAATTAAGTAACTCATTAATGGAAAAAAAGGTTAACCATATATTTCAAAAAATTGGTCGATTTTTTAAATTTTTTAATTTTGTTTGTAGTACTGAAGGAATTCTACATTTTGGATTTAGACCCTGTGGTAAGTACCTATATTAAGCGCTGTTAAGAATATACTGATTTGCTTGTGTACAGAAATCCCACATATTAAGCTTCAGTGGTGTAGCATATGTTCATGTTGGATAGATGTTTGTGAAATAGACGCCAAAATAGAAAAATATCGTTTTTCTGAAACGCTCTGTATTTTCAGGAGGAATAGCTATTAGATAGAGACATATTAGACAGAAAATTTAAGATGATTGGTTCCTTTAATATCTCTATTTTTTTTTAATTCAAATTTTGTCATAACATTCTTTTCAGTTAAGTAATTATTTTCAAATTTGGGTATACTTATATTGTAACAAATTGCATTTAGAAAACGGAAATTGTGGACTAAAAAATTAAATTAATTACTTTCGCGCTTCTTAAATAATAAAAACGTAAAAATCCTGTAACAAGTTACTTAAAAATTAAACTATTTATTTTCATTAATTTACGCTAGGCTCCAGATAAAAAAAGTATTAAAGTCGCAGCAAATATCAGTGCAATCGTGAAAATGTAAATAGTGGAGGTTAAATGAAAATACCTTTACTTATTGCTGTTTTTGAGAACAAAAATTGCCCAAATTTGGGAAAAAAATCTTAATTGAAAGTTAATTAAGTAGTTCCATCCTGTTTTTTAAATTGAATACCAAACATTTTTTATAGTTTCTGGAAATCATGTCATATACTATATATATACACTGAGCAACTATTTAGTTTATGTAAGATATTTTCTCCCCACTCATTGAACATTGTGACCACAGATCTTTTTCTTTTGCTTTAGATGCAGTAGTAAGTACCAAATAAACTAAAATTTCAAGAATAATTATTGGAATCATTCTTGTAACTTTTAGTGCTATCGTTCGATTATATTTATATCCCTAAAAAGCTTCTACAAAAGTATTTATATAGTAAAAAATATATATTAATTACTAAATTTATGATTAAAATTAACTGTGAAATAATAGGGCACGCCTCGTGTTACTTACCATTCATTTTAACTTTAACTTGTTACTTGACAACATAACTCATGGTACCTACTAAATCATTCATTTTAAAATAAAACAATCTGGTTACAAGTCTATCAGCAATTGATATGTTATCTTAGTAAATCTGTGAAAACACCTGTGGTGAACAGGTGTGTCATTGAAAGTTTAGTTTCTTTCTCGGTATATCTATTAAAAAAATGTATCTAAAGAAAAAAATATTTTGGTTAAAATTGTGTAGATAATATTGAAATATTCACTCAGTTTTAGAAACCAAAAGTACATAAAAAAATTAAAATGATATTCAGGGTCGTAACACAATTAATGAAACCAAATCAAACGGTTAAATACCTTCCGATTACTTGGGTGAAAATAACGTTTAACGTACAGGTGCAGATGCATATTCAGAATTGTACCTGACCAAAGTAGAACAAAAATTTTGAAAGTATAAGAATTCCGAAACTGTTTACTATTCCTTATAATGAAACCAAGACATCTATAAGTCCTTGCAGTAACAAAATGTAGATGGCTATTAAAAGATAATTTTCTGTCAAATATAACACCTAAGTCACAGAAGGTATCAGGTATAGAAAGCGTATGTTGTTCAATGGAATAGTAAAAAGAATTCAACTTTTTTTTGTAGAAAAATACAGTACATGACATTTACTAATATTTAGTGACAGGTTGTTTACCCTGCACCATTCATGAATGGCATTTAGAATGGCATCATCAGAGTGCTTATTTGTACTAAAAATTTTCAGACCATCTGCATACATCAGACAGGGCGCAGTTAAATTATTAACGATGTCATTTATGAATAGGCCACAAATAAGGATCCAAAATCAGACCCTTGAGGGACTCCTGAGGTGGCATGTACTTCAGCAGATCGCGGTAAATAACATGTAATCTGTTGGAAAGATACGAGCTTATAAGATTTAATAAGTTGTGATATAAATCAAAATAATTATCTAATTTATTCAAGACTATTGTGTGATCAATTTTGTTATCAATAGCATTGGCTAATTTGTACTATTAAAACTGTATACTTCTTTCACGAATAATAATAACTTCATCAGATTGTCTGTGGTTGCTATGAGACGAGCGTTTATTAAGCAAATAACTTATGTACACAGTAACCGCCATATTGTTTCTATTTAAATTCATAAAAATAGCTATTTATTATTTGATATGGAAGAATTCACATTAAACCCTTGTCGTCATGGAGGCGAAATTCGCGCTAATTATTTAATGGCAGGAAAAGTTTCAACTTTAAGCGCATTTTGCTCACTGCAATCATTTTCATCATAAAACCATTATTGACTGTCAGGGTAGATTGTCAGAAAGAAACTCAACTTAAACTTACTAACCCCACATAATGATGAAAATAGCGATAATATTCCTGTTCTGAGAAATTTACGAAAAGTTGACACTTTACGCCGTTGGTTGGTAATTTAAATTAAAATTAGTGAAATTTCCAAGAATTTTCGCGAATTTCGCGTCCATAAGGATAAGGCTTAACTCCGCCAGAAATTATTGAATCATCAAGGCAAATAGATTGTAATTTATTACCAAAAAATCTAAGAAGCTAATACCGCAAGACCCATATAAATAGATAGTAACAGATTTTTTAAATATTCAATTGGTAAAGTATATAACCAATAATAATAGAACTTCATACATTTGGGAAAATGTCAACAAAACAATTACTTCGTTTCTCAAATTGAAGGATTCTCACGAATATACCAGACACTGTCTCCGTAGAACTTCAGGTACACTATTAATAAATTCAGGAGCTGATACCACAACCTTAAAAATGCGTGGTGGATGGTAACTTTCACCAGTAGCTGAAGGCTACATTGACTCCATAACTCGTAAATCGTGGTTAGCAAAATTGTCCCTACTGCAAGTACATCAAGAGCTGGAAGCGATTTTTTAAATAATTTAACCACTTTGGAGGATTCGATAGTTCATATACCATCTTCTAGTGAAGACACTTCAATATTGTGTGAAACTAACTACTCTGTGGACAAAAGCCCCAACCAGCATTGAATTACACCCACAATATCTACCCATATATTCCTTATTATTAGCTTTTGTAACATTTTTTACTGTAGTAGAAAGGTATTTTAAGCTAATATAAATCAAATCTCCTACAACTCCTATCAATGAAGTCATATGTTGCTATCTCTGATACCAAACATCTAGGTATGCTAATGAACAATTCCACAGGTAAAGCTCTATTGTTCATTAGCATACCTAGATGTTTGGTATCAGAGAACATACATATGACTTCATTGATAGGAATTGTAGGAGATTTGATTTATATTAGCTTAAAATACCTTTCTAATACAATACAAAAAATACTATAAACAACTTTTTGAATTATTTGAAATATTTAATTATTTCCTGGACAGTGATGTATATATTGTTAGTGATTTCAACATACCCCAGTATGTTCAATATACCGAATTTGGGAGAACGTCTGGGTGAGTTAGTGCGTTAAATAGTTTTTTAACACTTAATAACTTAAATAAATACGATAACCAATTTTTCTCATTTGAAGTGGACTTTTAAATGAGGATAGGCACCATCTAACATTAGTTGAAATTAATACAAGCAAGTATGTTCTTCTGGTTCATATAATTTTCGTAGAGCTAATTTTCAGACACTATATAATGACATAAATAACTGATTGCTCATTTCTTAATAATGCAACAGATGAGAATAGTTTTTACAAAGTAGGTGATAATGAATCATATCTTAAGTTCTCAGAAATTCCCAACAAACTAAAAAGAGACATTGATAACGCTTATGCCATTTATATTAATATAATTGAAAACAGTATTACCTAAGTCTGATGTCAAATCTTTTTGGTCATACGTAAATTCTCATAAAACTGGAAATCTTCTGCCTTCAGTGTTAACAAATAATGATGAAACACTCACTTCATTTCAACAGATGGCGGATGGTTTTTCATAAGCATTTAGTAAGTTCTTCAATATACCATCAATTATTGGATGTGCCTCGGTTGTCTCATTCGAAGATACTCTCTGCACTTAAGCTATTGAAACCTAAGCACACGCGTGGTCCAGATGGTATTCCGGCTTTTGTTATCAGAGGCTGTGCGTTTACTTTGGTTACTCCGCTTTCTATTATTTTCAATTTGTCACTAAAGACCGGTGCTGTTCCCGGTAAATGGAATAAGTCTCGTATTCCTCCAGTTTTGATATATTTACTTGTAGTATTAATGCAATTAAGAATACTTTTCAAGTTTAAACTTTCTCTTTTCGTTTTGTATCTGATTTGTTTATTACTTATATGTCATAGTTTTAGTATAGTAATTAATTCTTCTGTTTCTCTTGTTATTTTACTCACCCTATAATTGGATTTTCTGTTGGGTGATGTATTAAATAAAATAAAAATAAAACAATTAATAGTTTGACATACCTGATGTTACAACAAAATTTTGGGCTCCTCTTACTCACTTTTTTCAAACTAACACAATTATTGTTTCTGCTTTTTGTCCGTTTGAAGTTGCATTGATACCTACGTATAAAATGTGATGAATTGTACTAAATTTGGATATAATTTGCTAATTGATTTAGAAAGTTCAGTGACAATAATACCAATTTTAGTTACAATTATAGAATCTTTATACGTAAAAAATAGGTGATATATATGTTTATTATTGCTGTTGTACTGTTGTGTAAATCTGATATGTTATAAGATAGGTATAGTGTATCATTTGTTTGAACAATATATTCATGTGTGTGAAGTTAGAAACGTTTTTGTTCAGAAACGTTTCTGGTAATCGCGGCCACGGTGTCATTTAGGTGGAGCGGCAAGTGCTCAATTTAAGAAATAGACCTTTTGCGCCACCTGTAACTATAGGACAATACTACAACATTATTACTTCCTTAGATATCTTTGCTATTAGCTTAACTTCAGAAATGAATTTTCGCTCCATAATAAATATTTTTTTCTCAAAAACTATAGAGTGTGCCACCTTGAATGTTTCACAAAATATGTAAAAAGACATGCCCTTTCGATCCTTGCTATTAGTGTTTTGCAAAAATCCGTAAGAAACGTAGAATTTAGGCTTAACTTCAGAAACGAATTTTCGCTCCATAATAAATAATTTTTTTCTCAAAAACTATAGTGTGTGCCACCTTGAATTTTTCACAGAATATGTAAAAAGACACTTCCTGTCGATCCTTGCTATTAGTTTTTTTTCAAATACCCGTATGAGAGGTAGAATTTACGCTTAACTTCAGAAATGAATTTTTTCTCCATAATAAATAAAAAAACTCTCAAAACCAGAATTATTGAAATATGTAAATAAAAATTTCCATAATATCATTGCGAAATGGTATGTTCCACATGATACCATAACGAACTCTCGAACCCAAGCTACCCGCAGAAGTTTTAGGAATACAAAATTATTTTTGACATTTTTGCCTGACGTTCCCGGACATCGTCAAGAGGCCGCCATTGTGCCTTGCATTTCTCTCACGCATTTATTATTTGTGGAGTGGACCCGTCAAATAAGAAAAAAATATAAAAAAAAACATTCAAGTAAGGATTCAAAGGGCATGTCTTTTTACACATTGTTTCAAAAATTCAAGATGGTACACTCTATAGGTTTTGAGAGTTTTTTATTTATTCTGGAGAAAAAATTCGTTTCTGAAGTTAAGCGTAAATTCTACTTCTCATACAGGTATTTGAAAAAAACTAATAGCAAGGATAGACAGGAAGTGTCTTTTTACATATTCTGTGAAAAATTCAAGGTGTTTCTGATGTTAAGCCTAAATTCTACGTCTCGTACGGATTTTTGCAAAAAACTAATAGCAAGAATCGAAAGGGCTTGTCTTTTTACATATTTTGTGAAAAATTCAGATGGCACACTCTATAGTTTTTCTGAAAAAAATTATTTATTTAGGAGATAAAATTCGTTTCTGAAGTTAAGCGTAAATTCTACAACTCGTACGGATTTTTGAAAAAAAAAAACTAATAGCAGGCATCGAAAGAGCATCTCTTTTTACATATTTTGTGAACAATTCAAGGTGGTACATTCTATAGTTTTTGAGAAAAAAAATATTTATTATGGAGCGAAAATCGTCGTTTCTGAAGTTAAGCTAATAGCAAAGATCTCTAAGGAAGTAATAATGTTGTAGTATTGTGCTATAGCTACACACATAATATATTCGATTAAAAATTGATAAATCTCAAACTCAAATTGAGATAATTATATTGTATTTATTATTTTTTTAAATTATTTTCATACGTAGAATGTGTATTTAATTTCATATAGGAAAAAGGTCAAATAGGGTACTTTAGTATAAATTGATTGTAAATGTGTTTGAAAAATAATACTGCTTTGTTGCCATTCATAATCCCACATATTACTGTGCTGCTCTCATATTTATAACAATTTAATTAAAAGAAAAGTATTATTACAATGAATTTTATATCAGTTTCTCAATTTCTAGAATGATTTGTAATTCCTTATCCGCAGGTGTACCCATCCATTCAAAAGGTGTATTAACTTTGACATGTTATCTATCTACTACTTCTAGAATGATTAGCTAAGCATGAATTAGATAAAGTACTTTGATATTTTTCCTTTAATACTTCGTTAATAATAAATAATGTTTCATTAGCACCTTATGGGTTGTACACCACCTCGTCGTAGTTTAGGTCAAAATATTAAGAATGCATTTGTACAGGATATACAAGTAATTTTCTTCATAAAAATTTATAACAACTTTAAGAGTTATAGATATCGCTGTTTCAAATTCGTAATTAAATAGTTTTTAGGGTCAGGCAAATCTGAAAATGCATATACGTTAAAAACCTCAACAGTAAATAAAATTTTAGAGATAAACGCTGAATTTTAATCATCTGAAGAAGCAGACCTAGAAATGTAGAAATTGATCAGATCTCATCTATTATGGCTGATTTTTCGTATTTGAATATGTTCGACAGTAGGGGAAGTCGGGGGAATGGTGGCCACCGGGGTAATGATAGCCACCTATTATCTCACAACCACACATTTTTAAATCAATTTTACATAGTACCGCCATCTATAAATTGCTAGTTCAACTGACTGACGCAGTTACAGCGAGCAACGACTTGGAGGCATTGGTCAGACGTTCAACTAAAAAAGACGTTCAACTCTATTAGCAACCGTGAATTTGGTGGTTATAAAACTTTTGTCATTCAAGCTGCGCAATTTCGGAAACAGCAGCAACGGTTGTATTTATCTGTTACCTTGAGGATTTCCAAAGGTGAGACTTTTTGCGATTAATGTTTTTCGTTTAGCACTATTTAAAGAAAATCATACGTTTTGGGGTTAAGATGGCCAGCCACCATTACCCCATGATTCTAACTTATTACTTTTCTAAATGCCTAGACATCGTGAAAGAACCACTACAAAGGCCTCTTGGAACTCTGACAAACTAATGGCAGCAATAGCTGCTGTGAGGAGTGGTCGATCTGTTCGAGAGGTATCCACAGCTTTCGAAATTCCAAGAAGCACGATACAAGCGAGGATAAAAAACAATAATTACAAGGATCCATCACTAGGACGTTTGTTGGTGTTCTCCAATGTTGAAGAAAAACAGCTCGCAGCACACGTCATCAAGTTATCTAAACTATTCTACGGAGTCTCCAGACAAGAAGTAAAGAAATGTGCATTCGACTATGCACAGAAAAATAATATAAAATGTCCTTTCAATAACGAAAAAAAAGTGCAGAGAGACGATTGGCTATCTGGTTTTTTGAAGCGAAATCCGACTGAGAAAACCTGAGGCGACAAGTGTGAACAGAGTTACGGCATTCAATAAAGAACAGGTGTCTTTATTTTTCAAGAATTTGGAACAAGTTCTCACCAAATATGAATGCAAAGAATCCAGAATCTTCAATTTGGATGAGACGGGTGTTACAACGGCACAAAAATCAGGCAAGATTCTGACTGAGAAAGGACTGAAGCAAGTCGGTTTCGTTACTAGTTGGGAAAGAGGAAAGAACACAACAGTAGTTTGTGCATTCAGTGCTTCGGGGTTCTATGCTCCTCCTATGTTCATCTTTGCCAGAAAGTGAATGAACTTGCTCCTCAAGAAAAGAGGTCCACCTGGGGCCGAGTATTGTTGCTCTGATAGAGGTTGGATGACGGAGGAGATTGTCATATAATATTTGAGGCATTTCCAGAAGGTTGTCAAAGCAAGCTTGGAAGATCCGGTTCTTCTCATCATGGACAATCACAATGTTCATTGCACTCTTGAAGCTTATGAATTTTGTAAAGCCAATTTTGTTGACAATACCTCCACATATTTCCCACCGACTCAACCACTAGACGTCACATTTTATGGCCCCCTTAAAACTGCTTACAACACAGAATGTAGTAAATATTTGAAATCACATCCGCATGAGAAAATAACTCCATTCGAAGTCACATAACTATTTAATAATGCCTACATGAGGGTAGCTACTTTGGAAAATGCTGCAAAAGGATTTCAAGTAACCAGCATTTGGCCATATAATCCTGATGTTTTCGTCGAGGAAGACTTTGCAGCAGCCGACCTACATAACCCCTTTGAAAAGCCCCAGCAATATACCGAGACTCAACACCGTAACTCAACTCCAATACCCCAATCAACTCTGGATCAATCACCAGTGGTGGACGTGACTCAGGAAACAAACAATAATATGGAAATATCTTCTGAAGAAATTTTGCCTTTACCAGGACCATCACAACCTCGACGGTAGTCAATTAAGCGGAAACGGTCAACAAAACAAACGTCTCAAATCATAACAGCCACACCAAACAAAGATATTTTAATATAAAAAGCGAATAAGAAGCTAGCAAAGAAGGCAACCAGGAAAGCAGCAAAGGAGGTCAAGAAAAGAATTTTTCTTGACGATGAGGATAGTGGAGAAATGAAGAGAGTAAGATTGCCAAGAAATGTTGGGACTAGAATATATAAGGATTCCAGTTCTGACAAAGATGAAGAATCAAATGATGACGAAAATGAGGATCAAAATGTGATAGGTGACGACTTATGTCTGCTTTGTGTTGAATTCGGGAAGAATAGAGAAGTATGGCTGAGATGTGTCATGTGCGGGAATTGAGCACACAAAGCTTGTGCGAATGTAGAGAACAAAATTTTTGTTTGTGATTATTGTGCTTGAACTAAGTCTAAGTTGGGGTAATGGTAGCATATGGTCACCATTACCCCAACACGATGGGGTAATAAAGGCCACCAGAAGTGTCAAATTAATAATAATATTGTTCGAGTTTTTTTAATTTGAAAATAAAATATTGAAAAGAACATTTTTGTCTTATTGAGTTTTCTGAATTATGTGTATGAACAGATCGATAAAGGAAACAAAATAATTGCGTTGTTTATAGACCCTTTCTAAGGCTTTTGATTGTGTGAATCATGAATTGCTCTTAACTAAACTTGATATCTTATACAATAAACTTCATTTGTCTGTAAAAAAAAATATAGTTGGTTTGAATGTATTTTCTAAGGCCCGCTACAGACTATGTGTATATTTGCGATTCGTTGTGCGTGATTCATGATATGCGAGAAATTCGCGAATAGTGTGTAGGGTCTTGTTCGTTAAAAATCCATTCATAAAAACCCTCTACACACTATGCACGTATTCCATATGAATTCGCGATTTGTTATACACGATTCGTGATATGCAAGTAATTCACGAATAGTGTCTTATTCGTTAAAAATCCATTGATAAAAACCCTACACACGATACACAAATTCCTTACAAACCACGCACCGCGCATCGCGACTCGCTAATACACGCATTGTCTGTAGCAAGCATAAGGCAGTACCTAAAGGAATTCTTAACTCATCATAGTTTTTACTCTGTAGATGAATACTTGAATTAATTGATGTTTATTTTTGTGTATTTTTTGTTTGTTTGTTTTAACAATTTGTATGTCAGTGTCACATGTTCTCTTTGACTTGTCCTATTTCATTTTATATGATTTTTTGAAATAATAAATACTTATTTACTTACTTAATTCCAAATCATTTCTTACTTTCAATATTAGTAACAAATAAGTCTGCATTTATTTTTATATTTACATTATTTATATTAATAAAAATAATTATACAATTTCCATTCATGTAATTACAGTATCTAAATGGTCTAAACATAGTTAATTAGCCATCACTTCATAATTTACTCATTATTTTTCTTTGAACTATAAACTAGGTACCTACTGGTAAAAACCAGGGTTAAGCTGGCTTTACACGATGTGTCACACGCCGCGCCGGCGCCGTGTGACACATTGACACGTTTTATATTTTTGATAGTGCATTTTATTAGTAGCGCAACGTAAATCTACTCATTGCAATTTAAATTTAATTTTTTGTAATAAAAAATCTAAACATTAATAAGGTATTTTTTAAATGTCACTTTCTGGAGAAGTATGACAGATGTCGAATGATTTGAAATTCGAAGCAATATAGTACACCGCAGAGCAATATATACGCGAATTAGATACTTTTATCATTCTTCTTGCAACTGTAATTAAGAGAGACAGAACCGCGTAAATCCCAGTCGAATTTATTTCACTGCATTCGAGAATCGAGACCCTGACCGAAGTGATTCTCATGATTCGAACTTGTTGATTGGACCTAGAAGTAAGATATCAACACACTTTTAAGATGAAATTACAGTGGAAGAAAGACTGGCTATAACAATGACATTTTTGGCTACAAGATATTTGCATTCAAATTTGTAATATCTTTTCCAGACATCGAAGCAATAGTATGACAATTTTTCTTATCGATTCTTCTTAACTCTTTGCTAGAAGACTTCGCTATTTCCAATAGAAATAGAAACATATAGAAATTACTAAATATGAACGAACGTCGGGGTCGACTGCTTAAGGAACAATGCTCGTCCACATTTCACGAGGTATTCCCACTTTGATGCTCAATGAAAAACCAACAAAAATTGATTCACACCGCTCCCCCCGCAATGCGGTGTATATGGGGGTGTTTGTTTACGCCACTGACCATCTGGAACTACCGCACAGCCCTGTTCAACAATAACAACTATACAGGCTATTTAAAAAAGACATGGCAATATTGCTAAGGCTGATAGAACATTGAAAAATATGTGGGGTTTGCTTAATAAACATATGTCCTAGAGCCACTAATTTTTGAGATACAGAACGTGCAATATAATCTTAGACAATTAAATTTTACATGTCATTTAAAAAAAATAACATTTGATCAAAATTCAAAGCCACGTCTATGATGGTGCCGATCACGTTGGTGTTATCAGCTTGTTTTGTACAAAGTAGGGGGCGCTAGTTGCTAGAATTTCTGCCGACATTGTATTGTCTAACTTTTTAAGTCGGGTTTTCTCCACTCTAAATCTTATGATATTATGTAAAATTTTATTTCACACAAAAAATGTGGTCCGTAAAAGTTCTTATATTTTTCTGTAATAGTATAGATTCAATTATTGTTCTGTCGATGTTCTCTACACGCTAGAAGGTATCGTATTTATCTATGAAGAAATTTTTCGTACCCTAATGGTTGGATTTTCGAGATATAAAATAGCTATTTTAGATACAAGTTTCGAAATAATGATGATTTAGGCTATTTCACAACACGTATCGAACAAGATTTTTCGTAAAATCGTCAAATAAATATTTAAAATAGTTTCGACATAATTTTCGATTCCATTTGCTAATATTATCACTATTTGATTTAAACAACTTTAACTAAGTTGCCTATAAGATTGTTGCTATGGAGCAGTTGTTATGGTACGATGTTTACAAACTATACAAACATTTTTAAAAATGCTGAAATCTGTGAACCTTTGTGAACATTAAACCCCAATAATTAAACTTGGTATTAATTCTTTATAAAACATCAGTATATGTGACGCAGATTCTAGTGATCCTAAAAATTCCGAAATAGAAAATTAGGCGGAAGCTGCCTTGCGTACACTGATTCCTCAGAAATCGCAGACATTGTACCAAAACAAAATTTGATATTTGGTGTGCCGAAAAAAGGTATGTAATATTTCGAAGAAATTTATTCTAGCGTAGTTGTTCCAGCTGTCTTTAAAATGTGTACCCTCTACATTATGGAGTAATTATTCCATGCTGCGAACTACAATTTATTTTAATAAAAATGTGGATATTAGTAAATATACCAATGTTATTACTTTTCTCCATAGGAAATCAAGTGGTTATAGACCCAGAAAATTCAGAATATTTTCCAAGGAACAGGTTGAAAGGTTTATCAAAGAGGCAGATGATGAAAAGTACTTATTCCAAAAAGTTGTTTTGATTTTTGGTATATTTGGAGCCATTGAAGATGCTAAGTCGTTCATTAAAGTGACTATTCCCAATAGCAAAACTAATGTTCCTAGATTATTTGCAATACCAGAGGGATATATAGGAGTCAATTTTTTGGAAATTGTCCGCAAATATGCAAGTCTACGTCCATCCACACAACCGATTTTTTATCACATACAGGAATTCAAAATGTACTACAGAAGCTGTGGGTACAAATAAGATAGGATCAATTCCTAAAAAGAATACCGAATTTCTTAGATTACCCAATGCTACTGAGTATACTGGGCACTGCTTTAGACGATGTTGGAAGGTTGACTTCCTTGCAGATTCAGGAGCCAACATATCGATGCTCAAGGGCAGGGAGGTTGGCGTTCAACTTCTATGGCAGAGGAGTAAATAGAAAATGCCATGCAAAATAACAAGGAAAATTCTTGGGGAGAAAGGAAATACCACTTTCATTTCAAAAACTGCACCAAGTAGCACCAAGATGGAGGTGTTATCTTCTTCCAATATTGAAGTTATACGAAGTGAAGAAAAAAAAATATATGTTCACCTAATGTCCAATTATCCGATTTGAAAGATTGTGTTATTAATATTTATAATAAATAAATAATTTAAAATTCAGTTATTTTATTTTTCTTAATAAAGAATGTTTTAAGCACATATTCCTAAAAGACTGTCATTACTACGCGATTTTATAAAAAAATATTAAACATTTCATATGTAAACCAGCCATAGCAGGAAAAATAATTGGTTTATAAGCAACTATTTTTATAAAAAATATTTTTACCCGTTAATGGTGTCGTCTGTCTCCTTTTATTTACTAACTCTATGCTCCATATTAAATAATGCTCCCCGCCTACAGTGCGAAGTGTTATTCCGATTTAGGTACCTACACTGCTTTCTTCAACGTTTAGTTTTTTAATAAGAACTTAAGAAACATGTCGTCGTAAGTATATGGATACATTAGTAACTTCTCAATTATGAGACTATTTTTATTATACAGATATAGGTTCACATTTCCCAACTCAAATCTATCTGAGGAGCAGAAAGAATTTTATGAGAAAAATGGCTATCTCTTAATAAAGAACAATGTCAGTGAAAAACTTTTAAACGCTATTTGGTAAGTTAAATAGTTACATCCCTATTTTTTTTTGTCATTGTAAGGACATTTTTTTTATACTCTATAGTCAAAAGTTTCTAGACGTCTGTGAGGGAAAGGCTGATGAGACTAATATTCAAACTGTTATGAAGGAAGAATCTCTAAAAAATAAAGGTGTCCAAGGGCAGTATTTTATAAATAAGGTAAGGGTCACCAAAAATTATTTAATTTGTGCAAATTATTTAATGGCGGTAAAAGTCTCAACTTTAGCTAATGTTGTCAAATGCAATATTTTCTATCATTTTCATCATAAAACTATCATTGATTATCATGGTAGATTATCAGAAGCTCAAGTTAAGCTTACTAATCTCACATAATGATAAAAATAGGGATAATACTCCTGTTTTATGAAATTGGCAAAAAGTTGACACTTTCCCGCCATTAATAATTTAAATCAAAATCTGTGAAATTCGCGAGAATTTTCGCGAATTTCGCGTCCATGAGGACAAGGCTTTACAGATAATCAGTGTTATAATGTCAAATTGACACGCGAAAATAAATATGAATAACAAATAGCTAAAAATCATGTATGAAAAACGGATATAAAATGATATACGTACATTTCCAGAAACACATAGATTACGGAGAAGTAACAATAATAATAATATTAATGAATCAGATTTATTGGCCATTCACAAATTAACATAAAAAAAAACAATGTTTAATGTAAAAAATATATAGGGTACCTGTAAAAGAACAAACAAAAATAATATGAAAATGAAGTAATAGTTATTTATCTATTGTATTAGTGTTTTAAGTAGCTTTTTAAACGCGAGAACGTAGTTCAAGCGTTTAATATTCTTAAGTGGATAAAAGGCAATTAAAACACTTATGCAATACAACGTTTTTACATCACAATAATATTTGTGGAGTCAGGATTATTGGAATTTAATAAAAAAATATTCGCACGACTTGATATTTCTTAGTACTCAATGAAACTCGGTAGGGTTTGTTATACCTACTGGTTGCTATGGTACGTTGTTTATTATTAATTATTTAATAAACAGTTCTATCTGAATTTGGTAAAAATGCAAGAAAGTAATTGTGTTCCTGTGGTGCTGTTTTCGAAGAAGTTCAAGAAACAACATTACAAAAAAGTGTTCGCCGAATTTAACGAATGTAGGGAAAAACGGGTAGTAATGACAATAAATGAAGAAATCATGCTATCGTATTTTTTAAATTTGAAGAAAAAATATGCAATTTCATCTATGTGATCTGTATTCGATGTTGAAAACTACTATAAAGGTCTACAAAAATATAGATATTGGAAAATGTAACAAGCTTACTGCTTATTTGAAGAATGAATCGATAGGATTCAAGCAAAAAAGCTGCAGTATTGGATAGAGCACATGTTGAAGAATTTTTGACTGGGGATTCCGATAAATAATATTTAATGATTAAGGTAACATCTCTTACCTTCTACATGTTGGTATATAGTGAACTTTGAATTATTTTAGGTTGCACTAATAATGGATGTTTCTGGTGCCTGTCGATGCTGCGAATTGATAAATTTGAAAATTACTGACATACAAGATGTTGACAGGCACCTCGTTGTTTCAATACCTGACACCTGAATTTCAAGAAAATTTACAATTACAGAAGAAGGATTTCGGGTGAATGCTGTGGAAAATGCAGAAAATATATTTCTCTGCGCCCAATTCGCTTAACACAAGACAGATCTGTTTAAGATACATCATCAAAAATGTACTCCTCAGCCTGTTGGAATCAACACATTGGCGAAAGTACCCTCAATAATTGCTGCATTCTTGAATATCGCAGATTCAGAAGCATACAGGGTGTTTCAGTTCGAGTGAATCAAATTTTAACCACAGATAGAACTCGATAAGTAATTAAGAATTGCCTTATAAAAATTGGTCGGTTTTTTGCATCATATTATTTATATCTCTGGTATGGTTGTAACAATTTGATTCAAATCTGGTATGATGTTAATACTTACGAATGTCTATAATTTACTGCAAAATTTACAAATTTTTTGTAGGTCAGTGGCATAGAAACGGGTAGGGTAGCGGGATTGTTTTGCCCCAACTTCTACGCTAATACTTATTTGGGGTAAATTTTTAAATTCCTTGGACAATTTGGCATAATACTTATTTGAAATCGGTAAAGTGTCTCGTTCTGCCGAAAATCTCAATAATGTGGGAGGCCGTTCTTCTGATAAGGAATCAAGTTTAGTTCAATTTACGGTTGAAAACAATATTAAACAATACGTCTCTACATTTCGTGTATTATTTTTATAGCATTTATAGTGTGGTGAGTTTCCTTTCTGAGCTCTGTTTTATGTTGCACTACAGTGCGGTACACATTCAATGATACCTCCTTTACATTTTATTTATGCTATTCTGAAACTATTATAAGTATTTTTGCTAATTTAGCGTTTCATTTATGTCAAATTAGATATAATTTGTTTAAAAAAATTACAGCCCTCATTGACAATTGATGTGAGGCTCATATTGTAAATCTGCGCTTTGGGAGTATGTATTCACAAAGATTGCTATGCAAAACATAACAATAATGACATTATCTGTCATCAGGAATTGTTATTTAATTATAATGATTTGCAACAGTACTTACCATTTGTCAAAATATGGATGAATATTCAAGTGAAGAATACGCTGATATGATTTTTGTGTACGGATATTGTCATGGTCGTGCTCGAGAAGCAGAAAGAGAATATCGGAGAATGTTTCCAAATCGTCGGCGTCATCCCTCTTTTGGTGTATTTATAAGAACCTTCAGAAGACTGCGACAAACAGGTTCTGTGCAAGTAAGAAAATCGAGAAGGTAGAAGATATCGTAATATTCAACAGTACGAGGAAAATATTATCGAACGGGTAGTTGATACTCCTGAATTGAGTGTGAGACAAATCGGACGCGAATTACAGATACCCCACATATCTGTATGGAGGGTCCTTCATCAAGAGCTGCTACATCCATATCATTACCAGCAAGTGCAACATTTAGAAGAAGGTGACAACCTTCAACGATTACAATTTTGCAACTGGATCCTCCAAAATTTGACGGAAGATTCACTCTTTTTACAAAATATTATTTGGAGCGATGAAAGCCTTTTTCCTAAAAATGGACTGAATAATTTTAGAAACTTACATCAATGGTCATTACAAAATCCCCATTTAACAAGAAGAAGGGCCTTTCAGCGCAGATTTAAGATTTATATGTGGGGAGTAATTTTTCGAAACAAATTATTTCTTTTTAAAATAAATGGTATACTGAATGGGCAAAGATATTTAGAATTGCTACAGAATTCCACACATGAAATTCTAGACTAGGTGCCATTAAATGAAAGACAATACGTTTATTTCCAACAGGATGGTGCACCTCCGCACAATGCAAGAGATGTTAGTGCATGGTTAACGGAAAACTATGGATATAGGTGGATAGGAAATAGAGGACCAATACATTGGCCACCGCGATCCCCAGACCTTAATCCAATTGATTTTTTTGTATGGGGGTCATATAAAACAGCTTGTTTACCGCACTGTCGCGGAAGATGAAAATGATCTCAGAGAAAGAATCCACGATGCTGCAGATGCAATAAATAATACAGAAGGGATTATGTTTGATGTCTATCAGTCGTTGGTTCGGCGATGCAGAGCATGTATAAGAGCCAATGGGGGTCATTTTGAATATATTATTTAATATTGTTTTATGTTAGTGTTATTTGTTATGTTGTTTTTTACCGTTTTGTATTATTACTTAAAATTGTAAAAACCGTACCTACAAACTATTACCTATTATTAGCATCTAAGATACAGCAATAAGAAAAAGAATATTTCATTGTTTGCTGTTAACATTTTTACATCAAACGTTCCATTTTAATTTAATACATAATATTAAAGTAATATTACTTTGAAATGTATTTGCTATCATTACGAAACTAAATGCTTTATCAGAAGAACGGCCACACCACACTATAAATGCTATAAAAATAATACACGAAATGTAGAGACGTATTGTTTAATATTGTTTTCAACCGTAAATTGAACTAAACTTGATTCCTTATCAGAAGAACGGCCTCCCACATTATTGAGATTTTCGGCAGAACGAGACACTTTACCGATTTCAAACAAGTATTATGCCAAATTGTCCAAGGAATCTAAAAATTTACCCCAAATAAGTATTAGGTCATTGGCGTAGAAGTTGGGGCAAAAAATCCCGCTACCCTACCCGTTTCTACGCCACTGACCTACAAAAAAATTTGTAAATTTTGCAGTAAATTATAGACATTCATAAGTATTAACATCATACTAGATTTAAATCAAATTATTACAACCATACCAGAGATATCATAAATAATATGATGTAAAAAACCAACCAATACGGCCCTGTAGAGCGAAAACGGTGAGACATAGAACCTTGGTTTATAAGGCAATTCTTAATTACTTATCGAGTTCTATCTGTGGTTAAAATTTGATTCACTCGATCTGAAACACCCTGTATAGTGGCCATTATTTGAGGCACACTTCAACAACTTTATTGGCCAATAAAGGTGCTGATTGGATGAAAGAACTCTTCTCTAGCAGAAAGTTATGTTGAGGAGTCCATATCTAATAAACCGAAAATATTGCAAAGAAAATCCAAGGAAAATATACCTGTTCCTTACAAGAAGAGACATCCGTAACTTGTGTAAATTCTTCACAAACTTCGGCAGATGTTATGCTTTCCGAAAATGATGGCGACAATGCTACAAAGATTTGTTATTAAAGGAAAAGATAAAATGTTATTAAACAAAAAGCGAAATGTCTATTACTATAAATGTAAATGTTAATAAGTAAATAAATTAAATTTGATTTATTATAGGTTAATTATTTTTTTCATTATTCTACTAATGAAATAAAGTTACTTTATTCCACTAGACGGTTCCTTTAGACGGTTCATATATAAAAGTCCAATTATACGGTGATTGTGGATATAACATTTTTTTAAATTTTATGACTTGAAACTGTGCACTTAATAGAATAAATGAGACTAGAGAAACAGTGTTTAAAACAATAGGGATACTATTATATTCCTTAGAAGGAAAGGATTTTTGGAATGACTGTGTTTAAAGGCGATGACACACAAAGCTGTGGGTCCTGTTGAATGATGCGAGGTAAGAATTTTACGAATAAGCCTCTTCTGGCAGACGTCTCATAAACCACTGACTTCATGTAACCCACATAAAAAAGTACATTGGCGTGAAATCAGAACTTCGGGCTGGCCATCTAACCGTCCTATCAGGATTTATCACGTTTAAGTGATTACGTACTAAATGTAATGCTGAGGCTTCACCATCTTTTATTGGCATCATCATTCTAGAAGTCAAATGTGATTTGCTAACATTTTGTTTGAGTCTTTCACGAGTAAGAATTGCGTCGTAAAGGCTTAAGGTTGCATAATTGATATCAAAACATTGTTAGCACTTATAAAGCTCTGGTGTCAAAGTAACACATTTTCAGACAGAAGTCTATCTCATATTTTCACGTCTTAACATGGGTGATGTCATCAAATCTGGGAGGGCGTATAATTAGTTTCAACTTTCAATTTGCGATATAGGAGTTCCATGTAAATTATAATTGCAAACATTGCTAACCGGAGCATGCAGATGCGGATTTTCCAGAAAGAGTATAATTTTGTGAACGCAGCAAGTTCTGTAAGAAAATATAACTATATTTTTATGATAGATCCCTTCCCCTCGTGTCATCCCTAACCATTAGGTATACAGGGTGTCCAGAAACTAGTAATCAAAAATGATAGAGTATACAGGGGAGTCAAAATAATGCCAGTACTTCATATACATTTTTGTCCTATCTGTATTCCTTACACCCGTAAGGCTTGCAAGTAAGAAGTAAAATATTGAGTTTGTCATAATACATATTTTACCGTAAAATGCGATTTTTAAAAGTCATTTGTTTTCGAGTAATGACGTCATCGATTTTTTTTTTAAATGGCAACACCATATTTTTTTCCATGATTCTGAAAGATTGTTTAAATCTCTATCAGACAGTACTAAAATTTTGCCCTCTTACATAGGAAAGTTTTCGAGCAAATGACGATTGAATGTTAGAAAACGCAAATCAATTAAAATAAAGCAAAAACGTTATCAAGTTTAGTTTTTCGAATTCCATAGTTCTTTTATGGATCACGTAGGTGAAAATCTTTGCAAAGTGTCATTGTCACACCGACTTTCTAATAAATATTGTAAGCGACATAGAAATTATTATTCAATTTAAAGTATTATGACACATTTTACTGTTACTCAAAGAATTGAAATTTTAATTCTTATCGGATGCGGGAATATGACTAGAACTCAGCAGGAAGTTTGCGATTTATTTAATGAAAAATATCCAGATCGCCCTATCAGCCAATCAACAGTCAGTAAGGTAGAGTCTAAATTTAGAGAAACTGGCAATGTTGTAAATATTCCAAAACCTGGACGTCCAAGCATTAATGAAAATCAGAAACAGAACATTTTGATAAGTATGGTGGATAATCCTCATAATTCTTCACGATTGGTTACATTAAAGAATGACACTAGTCAGAGCACAGTACTACGTATCTTGAAGAAGGAAAAATATCATCCCTACAAAATTCAACTTGTGCAGGAACTCAATGAAGATGATCCCGATCGCCACTTACACTTTTGCGAAATTCTAATGGATTTATGTCAAGGAAATAGAAATTTACACCGGCAAATACTTTTTTCAGATGAGGCCACATTTTGTCTGAATGGTACAGTAAACCGTCAAACTTGCAGATATTGGAGTCGGGAACATCCTCATTGGATGGCAGAGGCACTTACCCAACACCCTCAGAAATTAAATGTGTGGGCTGGAATAGTTGACGGCAGAATAGTAGGGCCTTTCTTCTTTGAAGGAACCCTTACAGGACAAAGATATTTAGAGTTTCTAGAAAATGACCTTGTTCCAGCCCTTGCAGTAATTTTGCCTAACGATAATGACCCTGACATTCCTAACGATAACATCTGGTTTCAGCAAGACGGTGCACCTCCGCACTATGCGCGCCCTGTACGAGATTTTTTTGACAACTGTTTTCCTGGGAGGTGGATCGGCAGACGCGGACCGATAGAATGGCCTGCAAGATCGCCAGATCTTACACCTCTTGACTATTTTTTATGGGGATACTTGAAGTCAAAAGTGTACATTAATAAACCACGTAATTTAGAAGAACTTCAAAATCGCATTCGGGACGAAATACGCAGAGTTACCCCAGAAATCATCATAATGTACAAGAAGAATTTCTTCACAGACTGGCGCATTGTCAAGAAGTTGGTGGATGGCAATTCGAACATTTAATTTAAGTATAAAATTTAATCAATTGTATTTTATTTTACATACCTCAGAATTGTTACTTTTTTATGGATAAAATTTACGTTTTCTAACATTCAATCGTCATTTACTCGAAAACTTTCTTATGTAAGAGGGCAAAATTTTAGTACTGCCTGATAGAGAATTAAACGATCTTTCAGAATAAAGGAAAAAAATATGGTGTTGCCACTAAAAAAAAATCGATGACGTCGTTACTCGAAAACAAATAACATTTGAAAATCTCATTTTACGCTAAAATATGTATTTTTTAAATTAAAAATCGACCTGTTCGAGGATTTTTCCCAAAAAATAATTGTTTCGGTTTTATTGAATTTATTCCATACTTTTGGCGCATACTGTATATATATATATATATATATATATATATATATATATACAGGGTATCCCAACGAAAATTTGACCCCCCCTATAATTGGAAAACCGAATAATTTTAAAATTCGCCGAGACCCGTCGATCTTTGTTCTTGGGCGGAGCTTTTTTGACAGTCAAGCCAACTCGATATGTTCATCCCCCTAATGCCTAGCAACCCCAACTTAAAAATTTCAAACGCAACTACCCCACTTGTGGCACATCATTTTAGAGCCCTTTTCATTGCGAATATAGTGACGTACCGTTTTTAGAAATCGGATGAGATTTGACAGAATTATTGGTTACAAACGAAAAGATGACAAACCAACTTACGCGTAGTAATTTCTACACAAATGCCCACCACTAATAAGTTTTTCATCTACTATACATGACCGCATTACCTAATTGTTATTGATGTGTCTATCAGTTTACAAAAAAGTCAGAAATGAAATAAAAAAGCTGAAGCAAATAAAATTAGATACTAAAATAGTTATTAGTAGAAGATACTTAAGTTTATAGGAATTCAGACCTTGTCAAAATAACAAAAAATCAGTACTACAAAAAAAGTCGGTGTTTTTTGCTTGTGACCAAGAAATCGTTAGTTTCAGTCGTTATTGAAAGTATTAACGTGTGTTCGAAATGGTTTATTCTATCGCGGAAAGAATAGAAATTGTTGCAATATATTATCGAAATCACGATTGCGCTAAAGCTACAGCACGAATTTTTAATGCCAATCATCCTGAAAAAAATGTAAACCACCAGTACGTTAAACACCTGATTGACAAATTTGTTGCAACAGGTTCGCTTTTAAACAATATATTATCGAAATCACGATTGCGCTAAAGCTACAGCACGAATTTTTAATGCCAATCATCCTGAAAAAAATGTAAACCACCAGTACGTTAAACACCTGATTGACAAATTTGTTGCAACAGGTTCGCTTTTAAACAAGAAACGTGAAGTAATTAGGCCAGTTCGAAATGAAGCAGTTGAAGTGGCAGTTTTGGGTCATGTACAGATGGATAATAAGCAATCGATTACAACTGTGTCTCAAGCTTCTGGCGTATCCCGTTCCAGTGTTCATCGAATTTTGAAAAAACACAACTTTCATCCATTTAAGATGATGCTGGTTCAAGAGTTACATGAAGATGACTTTGATCGCCGTAACCAATTTTGCGAATACTTTAGTGAACAACTTCTACTGAATTCAAATCTTCTCTACAATACATGTTTCTCCGACGAATGCACATTTATGTTGAATGGCGAAGTGAATAGACACAATTATCGTTATTGGAGTGATATTAATCCGCATTTAATCAGGAAATTTTATACTCAGACACCTCAAAAATTGAATGTTTGGGCCATTTTTCATCCAAGGTAATCTCAATGGGAACACCTATCTAGAATTATTGGAAAGTACAATTGATCCTAGGATAACAGAGATTTTAGAAAGTGACGACAATTTACTAGAAAATTAAATAACCTTCCAACAAGATGGTGCGCCCCCGCACTATGCTGCTGCTGTGCGACAATTTTTGGATGACCATTTCCCGGGGCATTGGATTGGCAGAAGAGGTCCCGTCGAATGGCCACCAAGATCTCCGGATCTGTCCCCTTTGGACTTTTTTCTGTGGGGTCATTTAAAATCACGAGTGTACGCCACTCAGCCGGAAACATTGCAAGTGCTACGTCAGAGAATTATAGAAGAATGCCGATTAATAACTGCGGATGTCTTTAATAATGTTCGAACAGAATTTGAAAACAGACTGTATTATTGTTTGGGAGTTAACGGAGGTCATTTTGAGCAATTCATCAAATAAATCTGATTTATTATTTGCTTCAGCTCTTTTATTTCATTTCTGACTTTTTTGTAAACTGATAGACACATCAATAACAATTAGGTAATGCGGTCATGTGTAGTAGATGAAAAACTTATTAGTGGTGGGCATTTGTGTAGAAATTACTACGCGTAAGTTGGTTTGTCATATTTCCTTTGTAACCAATAATTCTGTCAAATCTCAACCGATTTCTAAAAACGGTACGTCACTGTATTTGCAATGAAAAGGGCTTTAAAATGATGTGCCACAAGTGGGGTAGTTGCATTTAAAATTTTTAAGTTGGGGTTGTTAGGCATTAGGGGGATGAACATAGCGAGTTGGCTTGACTGTCAAAAAAGCTCCCCCCAAGAACAAAAATCGACGGGTCTCGGCGAATTTTGAAATATTATTCGGTTTTCCAATTATAGGGTGGGTCAAATTTTCGTTGGGATACCCTGTATATATATAAACTCAATGGTAACGCAACTTTCTCTATTTAAATGGGTTATGCTTTGGAAGGTATACTATTTTGACGGTGTTGACAATTTTGATATTTTGCATTCGCAGTTCGGTTTCTCTATCAATATACTGAAAAAAAAACTGTACCTCATTTTGTTCGATATCTTTTACCGTTTTCGAGATGTAGTGCCTTAATAAACTCTGATTTCCTTTCTTTTATATTTCAGGTTCAAGATTTTGTATACGATGAAGTATTTTGGCAGTACTGCAGTGATCCATCCGTAGTAAATATCGTAGAAGGTATTATAGGACCCAATATTACAACAGTACATTCTATGATTATTAATAAACCACCAAATGCTGACCCTGCATCATCTCTACATCTCTTGCATCAGGTGAAATTCAATATTTAAACATTTTATAATTTTCATATTTTATAGAATTAGTATGATATAATATTTTATCAACAGCGCGGTTTCGGTATCGTTATCGGACACAGTGTTCACACATACCTACAATGAGTCTGTTTTTTAGTCGATCTTGCAGATGTAATACATTTGCTAAAGCCTAGTCAAAGATGTACCTACCTATCCATCGGATGCTAGAAATTGCATTGTGTGGCTTGGCTACAATTTGGCTACTATGTGAACACTTGTATGTATTTTAAATTGCCGTCTACAACGGAACGATAAATTAATCGTGTGATTCTACAGATCTGTCCGACATGCACAGCGATATCGGTGACGGCCACAGATATTTCTATCGGATTGGACTGTGTGAATATCTTCATTTGAAGATATGTATTTCTAACTCAATCCGACGCCACTACCGACACCGAAAATCATCCTGTGTGAAAGAGAGATACTAAAACTGCTTTTCTAAATATGGGAAACCGAAAATAATACCATGAAATAAAAACTAGAAATTTTTAACAATATCACAGACTCATTTAATTTTAATACGTTGTATTGTTTTTGGATAAAATTATGCTATATCACAAAAATACCTATAGTATATTTCTGCGCCTGCACAGTATGTCTACAGTATAATTCTTGGATAATTTTAGATTAAAATGCCTTGACGAAGAAAAAGTGGTCATTGGGAAATAATTATAGCACTAACAGTTATTTATGTTATACACGTATCTGATAGAATATACCATTATTTGTGAGTATATTATACTTCTGTTTACTTTATGTCTATGGTTGACCCCCAACTTAGATTTCTGTACCTACTGTTATTACGTTTAGTTAGTCTAGGGATAGATGGCGCTTATACAAGTTTTGTTTTTACGAAAAAAGTAAAGAAAATGGCTACTGATATTCAGGTACTATTGCTGTGCCAGTGTTGGAGGCAAATAACTTTAATAATTGGTGGTTCCGTATACATATACTCCTAAAAAGGGATAAGTGTATTGATGCTATTACTACCGAGCTCAGTGGAACCACAAGCCAGCAAGAAAGATCAGCATGGGAGCAAAAGGATGCAAAAGCACAGTCCATAATTGTACAAGGACTTTCAGAACTAGACCTAGATATGATTAAGGAATGCCAAAATGCAAATGCCCAGGTAGATGCTCTCAAAGCAGTATTTGCTCGTTCAAGTTCGTTTACAAAACTAGTTCTATGGAGGCAGTTAAATAATCTCAAACATGCCCCAGGCGACCGATTGGAAGATCATTTTGTGAAATTTGATGCTATTATAAGGTAGCTTAAAGAGCATAGAACAGATTTTAAAGAATATGATAAAATATGTCAGTTATTTTTAACATTACCGTCCAAATTCGACATGGTTGTTACAGCATTGGAAACCGTAGACAAAGTGCAACTGGATTATGTAAAGGCAAGGTTATTAGATGAAGAGTTAAAACTAACATCGAAAGAAAGTCAAGGTGAATTTGAAGCAAGCTTTCAAGCCCAAAATAGAGCATGTTACAGGTGTGGCAGCTTGACACATTTTATAGGGAAGTGCCCAAAAAAAGGGCAACAATTTTAGATCTCGAGGACATAGAGGTGGTTTTAATAATCAAAGACATCAAGGCTATGAGAATAGGCAACAGGCAAATGCAGCAGAAAGTAAAAGTGAGAATTCAGAAATACAATTAAACGCAGCCAATTTACTCTTTCTATTCATATTGCTAATGGGGACATTTTAAGAAGCAACAAGAAAGGAACATTAAAGTTTATGTGCCAAGGTCACAAAGTGTCCATCGAAGCTATAATAGTGCCTAACATGAAGCATAATTTGCTATCCGCCTCAAAATTAACAGATAAAGATTGCAAAATAATTATGGAAAGAAACAAATTGGAAATAAGTGGACAGAACTTTAAGCTATTCTGTGCATTCGCAAGTGGCTTGTATATTTTGTATATTTTAACAGCAGATAGGATTTTGACAAATACCAATGAATTCAGCAACGTTGCAAACGACTTGTGGCATAGGAGGTTTGGATATCCTGGAAAAGAAGTTCTTATGGATCTAGGATTGCCCACTAGTGACAAAATTTGTTCTACTTGCATTGAAGGTAAAGGAACTCGATTACCATTCAAAGACAGTGAAAAAAGAAGTAAAGACATTGGTGATTTAATTCATAGTGACGTTTGTGGCCCATTTAATCCTGTATCGTTCGATGGGTCAAAGTATTTCCAAACAATTATTGACGATCACTCACATTTTTTGATAGTAAAAACTTTGCAATCAAAAGACGAAGCAGAAAATAACCTAATTGACTATATACAAGAATTTAAAACACAGAAAGGTCAAAAAATAAAAGCAGTACGACTAGATAATGGTGGAGAGTTTACTTCAAGTTTAAACATTATTTAAAAGTTAATATTTTTACATGCTTCATACTGGAACTTTTACGCATGTGGAAGTTATTTGAATTTTATGCAGGATAGTCACATAGTGAATTATTTTGCGAGAAAGAATATGTACCTACATAAGCATTTTTCAAAAGTAATTTATTACAAAATAAAATTAGTAGGTTGTGCAATTGCATGACATTAATACCATTCATTAGAGTTTTATTCACAGATTTTATTATAACTCAAGAATGACAGCGTGTAGCATAGTAAACGAAAAAGTCACATTTTGCTTAAAAAATATCCCAGAATTCATAAAATTAAAATTATTTTCATGGTCATAAAAGTTATAGTCTTAGGTAAAGTCTTATTTTTGTAACGGTTTTTCTTAATTAGATAAATCGTTGGTTCAAGTTCGTAAATCTTTAGATAATTGTTTTTTCAATTTCTATCGCAAATAGATTTGTTTGCACTTCTTGTAATTTTTATCCCCATTACTAGACAGGCTAGTGTGACCTTAAAAAACCACGCACGCTATCCGCGAGCTCTGTTGCGGCACTGTTGTCATATTTCATAATTCTAGAAAAAGACGGGGAATTCTGCTCCACCCAAACATCATACCGGCACTAAACATTAACCTAAATAAAATAAACTACTACGCAATACAATTCGAATTTCTCTAAATACCACTTTAAATTTTATTATAAACCTAAACTTAATAAACCAATACTGCACTATGCAAATTCAATTTCCATTCATTTTCACTCTCGGTGTATTATCATTTGCTAGCTACTGACATGCCAACAAGCAACATACTAACGAGACATGCCATTTTAATTGCAACCACCTGCAAATGTATCGTCATTGTGACATCCACTTGTATACGCCATTTCCCAGCATACAAGCTGTTCATTTATTTTAATGGAATGTGTATTCTCGCCTTATACAAATATTAGTTAATATTTCATACATTATGGACACAATATTAATTTTGTGTTCGTCTACATTGGTCATTTTCAAACATCTCGTAAATCCATATAAAAGCAATCTAGTTTTGCAAAACTATTTCACTCTGTGCCACTCCGTTACATTAAAAAAGCAACAACAGGCAATATTGTATACTATACAGTGATACAATACATGGCGTAGACAAGATAATGCAGTTTAAATTACGAATTTTAACTAGACTAAAATATATTGCATTGTTTAAGTGTTTAAGTTATTTATATTGATTATAATATCTATTATTTAATTTATTGTAAATGTTGAATTTATTCTGCAACTGTTATCAAAGAGTCTGGAGAGAACCACATCGTCAACAGCGACAGCGACATTTTCCCCGCGAAGTTGCTCCGTATGAAGGGGGTACCGTAATGTTTTAGGGTGGAATAATGTTCAACTGCCGCACCCCATTAATACGCATACCACAGAATATGACCAGTCAAATTTACATCGAACAAGTTATTACGCCCCATTAGCTACCCCCTACGTAATGAATTAGGTGAAAATTATGTATTTATGAACGACAACGTCGGTGGTCGAGACCACATCGCGCAAGAAGGGTTCAAGAGACACTCGAAGCAGCCAACTCTCCTGACATGAATCCTATTGAAAACATGTGGGATTTCGTTGCTAGAGCCATTCATAATCATATTCCTCCACCTGAGACTGCTGATGAGTTAGTCGTGGCGGCAGAAAAGGAATATAACAATGTTCCGCAAGAGATCGTTAATCGCTTCATTACCTCAATGCACAGACGTGTCAATATGCTATTGGAACGTGGCGGAGGTCATACCGACTATTAGTCAAGTAGAGAACTTGCTTTGTTACTTCTTTTTTATTTAATAAATTTGTATCGAAAATGTCACACATTTGCTGGTTTTTAACTTTCTAAGTACTTAGTGTATCGAACATATTCTTTTCACACAAAAAAAGATGCAGAAAACAATATTCTTTTATAAATGTATTTGGTTTTCCTGAGAAAAAGATTTCTTTGACAAGAATGAGGAGGAGTCCCAGACTTTCGACGTATGTATTTATATCTTTGTAATGAGATATATTCCTACAGACAAGTAATCCGCATAGATAATGTATATTATAGCGTCAGTGCGTAACGATCTATGCACTTAATCACAAGCAATATTTTTGTAATATATCAGATATATAGTATAGCTCACCATCCGTAACCGGCTTAAAAGCAATGATTTTGCAATCTAGGAAAATTTCACCTGTATGCCTATTGTATCTTAAATTGTATTGGTTACAGATCAAGTAGTAGGTATAGAATTAAGTAAAACCGTTTGAAATAATAATGACTCTTTAAAATGAATTTTGACGTATTTGTAATGAAATCTACTCTCCAATAGAGATTTAATAAAATGTCTACTCATAACTTCCAGAAATTCATTATTATTGCAAAAGCACGTACCTGCTGTACAGAATATTTAACATTTTTGCATTATTATTTTCTTATATTGTTATTACAGGATTTATATTACTTTCCTTTTCGCCCACCTAATAAAATAGTCGCTGCTTGGACTGCTCTAGAAAGAGCTGACGTAAAAAACGGTTGTCTGTATGTTATACCAGGAACACATAAGGGACCTTTTTATGAACATGGATATCCCAAGGTACACTTTTTATTGTTCATCATATATTATTTGCTTATTAAAATGAAATTATTCATTTTTGTATTTCCTATCACTTTTTCACGCGACGGACTTATTTCTGAAATACCTTGAATACTTATACTTTCAGCTCAAGTATTAATCTTTATAAAACATACTAATATAAATACATGAACCAATAATTTAACCTCATTATTTACTCGTAGGTATGTTCACTTCACAAAGAAAGTTGATAGATACTTAACTTCTTCAGCAGCATTGACTATTTTAAATGTAACACAATGGAAATTTTATTTCTCAACTGTCAAAATTTTAAGGAAATAAACTTTCTTAGTTTTTGATTATTATAAATTCTATAAATATGTTTGAATAAAACGATGTAGCAAAAATTTATTTAAAGATTAGATATCGAAAAAACAGTATATTTCAGAATTAAGGACTGATATATTACACCTTACTGTGATTGGAACTGGCCAATTCCAATCACAGTAAGGTGTTTTATTTTATTGTCACCCCTACAATTTTAATATCGACTAACTGATCAAAGTCTTCAGATATTTTTAATATTTAGGAATTATTTTTTTATTACTTTATCTCCATCTATCTCTATAATAGCAAAATAGAACAGCCAAAAAGAGCATGTATACCGTACCTACATTTGATATTTTAGGTTATTCAAATTAGAAATTTGGAAAGTATTCGTCCTTTAATTTTAAGCAAATTATGTCCTCTATTAAATTTCGAACTAGTTTTTGAGATATCAAGATAAAGATGCTCAAAACACGAAATATATATTCAAGGCCCAAAATAAGTTTAGTTACGGTTTCAAGAAATGAAACAAAAATGCTTAAAATCATTTATAAAAAGAATTTTAACATTGATTTATCAAATTAAAATTATTAAGAGCGCCGTATTTTCGAAATAGTGGTTTCTACATGTACAAACAATTATAGACATTTGAGGACTGGAGCTTAGCAAATAACAGGAACCTTATCTTATGTCACCTGCGAATATTCAAAGGTACCGAAGTAAAGCGAATAGGTATACAACGACAGAAAGTGGTCTATCCACAAATTTGTAGATACAAGAATCTTTCAAAATACATATTTTTTTTATTTTAATTTAACTGTAGATGTAAATATTGTTATAACATAAACTTACATAGTTCTGCATATAACATTGTCCACTTTTGTTTATAAGTATGTGAAAATAATTGTTAAAATGTGGGGTTAGAATAGCAAAGTAATGTGTCTTACAAACGTTTTTTTAAATTTATTATTTTATTTGAGAATTTAAATAGTAAAAGTGGATAAATAAAACATCAAGAATTTTATTATTGATATTAGATTTGTTCTGTGTTTAATTTTTCGAGATTTCTGTACCGAAAAAAAAACACCACCTCCATTTTTTTATCATTTTACGGCGAGAAATACGGCGACCTTAACTTTTCTAAAAACCATTCAGTTTTGCTATAGCAATTTAGTTTGTACTGTAATTAAAGTGGAAAAATAAAAAACAGACAAAATATGTTCAAAAATACCCTGTTTTTAACAATTATTGATGAGTGAACTCGAATTAAAATTAATATTTCATCAGGTTATTGAAATAACCTTTAAAATCTCATTATTCCCAGTAAACACAAATACGTGCTAAGATTGTTCTTAGGACTTCTAATGACTTAGATGACACAGGATGTTCCTAGGAGGTTCTTGCTACGCTGTGTGTCGGATGTCCTGTGCACGTTCATACAAATCCTGGAATGTGCCGATATAAAATAGAAGTCTGACGGATGTAATACTAAGGACACCGCTGGGAGCAACACTGTTGGACATGCCTTGGACGCCCGTAATTAGTCCTGGGACGTAACGATGTAAAAAGGAGTTAAAATGAACGTCCTGTGTATATCTGGTGCTTAGTGGGTTGGTTTATGTCAGATCTGTCCAACGTCAAGTGGCCCAATGGCGCTATACATAAAATTGCGATCGTGAGGGCAACAATTCTAGTTGAAGATTTGCTCTGCTTACGTTCGCAACAGAAATAGTGGTTAAGTAAAAACAGAAATTTCGATCTTTGTCAAGTCGCTAAATTGGTTTTCGAATTCTGTTAAATACGTCAAATAAATATGAACCTTTTTCAAAATTCTTCATTTCTTCAAAGTGCTCTTTACAGCTTGGAAAAAATGAAACATCATGGTTTTCTAGTCAAGACTTAAAAAGTGTAAGTTTTTCTTGTAACTTCAGAATTAATTCGTTAAGGTGAGATGTCAAGTCCGTTAAAAATGTAAGGTCTGATAGAAATTTTGCACCTACAATTCAATTTTCCAGTTCCTAGTGTCGGACTTCACATAATTGTTAGGAAAATGGAAAACTCCTTGCGTAGAGGGAATAAAATTAGCAACAGTTTCCGGCGCTTAACCAACGAATATCACTGTGAAGTAACAAGTCCCCATAGGTACTATAGTATCTACTTCGGTCATAAAATCACGAAACTCTCCGTGAGTCAAAGCGCGATTGACCCCTCTTATAATATTAGTTATTTTAACAACCACTTTCCACGTAGGGCGCCTTCGTGAACATGTAACTTTCCACATAGAACAATGTAGTACCTATATCACAGGACAGTTGATATTGCTTTGTTTTAAGAATCCTGCATATCCAATTTCAGTTCTTATCATAGGTCTGACTCCATCAGTGAAAAATGACAATACAGGAACATTTATCGAATTCTCCATAGTCTGAAATCACGTTATTTACAGCTTCAAAAATGTCCGTACTCTTAGAAAAGGAATAAGATTAAACACCTTCCTTGCTACACTGAAGTCCTCTTGAATAGATCGAACTAAAATTGCTTTCGTCCAGGCAGAGTGCAATATTGCACGACACAACTGAATGTAATTGGATATATATTGATTAATTAATATTTTGCAATTGTTTGATGCCACACTAAGACTGTTTCGAACTTTTCGGCAATTTTTGTTTCATTAAATTGTTTTGCCAATTTAATTGCACAATAATTCTTATATACTCGTGTCAAGAATTCAGACTTCTTACGTCACGGCTGACGTTACACATTTGTCAACGTAGTTTTCGATATTTGGTCGCGTTAAAAACATAATCACATCATTTTTTGCAATTTAGTGCAATATATAATGCAAACTTTTAATGTAGTATACAGTTCTATTACTATCAGTTGCAGTTTCTTAAATATTTTGTTGAAAATATAATGAATTATTCACTTGTTCGTATGACAATTTTCAGTGCTACTTCGTAAGAAGCGGCAATACAGCATTTGATATCAGTGTCAGACCTTTTGAAAAAATATGGTTGTTATTTTAGTTTTTTCTTATAAACCGTAATGATAGCATTTCTAGACTCCACTGTATACCGCTAAAACTTTTTCTCATTCTCGAACGTAGTATAATGTCGTTTAATATTATATTCTTTAGGAACTTATAAGTACTGGCAATGCTTGTATGCAAACAATGCACTGAAGTTCTTTGTGATTAAATGTTTCCCAACGGTCATTATAAACTCCATGGTCGTTCGTTATTTTTCTTTATACAAACATATTTCGCTTAAAAAACCTTAAATTGACTTGCTGTGTACTGCACAGTAAAGCAAAATAACTACAATTAGGTATAAACAAATAGTCACTTGACTGTAACAATTAAATTCGCTAACCGTATTCAACGTTTTGCTGTCTATGAGTATCTATTTCACACTATTAACTCTGCTCGTTCCGCTCGCTTCTTATATACGTGTACATGGCCACTCGAATGTTCGAGAGCTGCCCAGAGAGAACTCCAATGTTTCAATGTAACGTCGTTGCCTATGGCGTCACGTAGCCTATATATGTGCTAATTTATTTCATCATTTTATCGTTGGTGTACGAATGACTCGCTTGTGTTTATTTGCGTTTTTCTATATTGTTTGCGGTCCCATTTGCGGTATAACCTGATTATAAAATTTGCCGATTCTGCCTATAACTCTTAAAAACATATTTTATTCATATTGACGTCACAATTCTGAAATCAAATTATAACAAATGGTAACATATAAAAGCTGCCAACTGGCATACATTTTATTTCGGTCGCTGTATTTCTCGCCGTAAAATGACCAAATTTATGGTGTTTTTTAGGTACTGAAATCTCGAAAAATAAAACACGTAGAGCAAAAGTAATATCAAAAATAAAATTATTGATGTTTTGTTTATATACTTTTACTATTTAAACTCTCCTCAAATAATATAATAACTTTTAAAATGCATTTGTATGACACACATTATTTCGCTATTCTAGCCCCACATTTTAACAATTATTTTCACATACTTATAAATAAAAGTGAACAATCTTATATGCAGAACTATGTATGTTTATGTTATAAAAATGTTTACATCTATAGTTCAATTACAAAAAACACGTATTTTGAACAATTTCAGTACCTAAAAGTTTATTGGATAGATCGCATTCTGACGTTATATATTGATTTTACTTCGGTACCTTTGAATATTCGCAGATGGCATGAGATAACATTCTTGTTACTTGCTAAGCTCTATATTATTCAGTTCTTAAATGTCTAAAATTACTTGTATTTGTAGATAACACTATTTCAAGAATACGGCGCCCTTAATCCAGTATATCTTTTATTGGTTCAGAGTACATTTTTCTCTTAAATTCCACAATACAAACATCAAGCAGTGGCGATCGCACTGTCTAAATGGTTTTTTGCGACCAAGAGACATTCTTTTTCAGAAAAGTTTTCAGAACAGTGGCGTAGCCACAACGCGTTGTGGTTAATTAGTGGGCGATTTCGGCTATTGCAAATAGCATATAGGTACTTTGCTTTATATGAATTTGCATCAAGCAAAAGTTTTCTGTTTCGCTGTACTATTTAAAGTAATACCTATAGCTATTGCAGCTAATACAATTTTTATTAAACGAAATAATGTTTCGTACACCGATCATAAAAAAAAAACTATTTTATACTGATGTATATTTTAATTTAAGTTTTATTGTCTGATTAATTTTGACTATCTTTAACTTGGCCATAATCTAAAAGACTTTTAAATTTTTCAAAATTGAGTATAGGGTACAATTTGCTCAAAATTAAAGGATGGTGTCGAAAAATTATGTCCATAATTCCTGGCATCGAAAAATTTAATTTTTAACACCAACGGTTTGCTTTAAAAAATTCCTACCTAAAGTCGTTATTAACCTGGCACCCGACTATTGAACATTTATCTTTATGATTCTTATAAATTATCGTTTGTCGTTGTTTGTAATAACAATTTTCGTTTTTGCAAGGGAAAAGATATGGCTATTTTTAGATATATTTAAAATAGGAATGGTTCGATATATTTCACATACGAGAATATATTGAAAATATTAAAAACTTTACATTTTTTTCACTTGTCAAACGAAAATTATTTCAGTACAAAGAACTACAAACGATTCTCTGTAAAAAACAGTCTGATTTTAGTAGATATAGTAAAAATCGGGGGATGAGTTTTTTTCAAGACCATATCAATTTTTTTAGATAAGGAAAACAGAATGATTTTTTGAAAAGTTGGGTGCCGAGTTTACATAGCCTGTCGAGCCTGTATACCGGGTGTTCCCTCTAAGACTTTCAGTGCGAATATCTCAGAAACTATCATAGCCAGTGCGACGAAATTTGGTATACAGACACTAGATGGCGCGTAGAATCTGATGAAAACATCAATTTTTATACAGGGTGTTCCATTTTCCGAGAAATCGATTTAATTTTGATTTTTTGGTTGTCAGCCCTGCTAAAACTTATGTTTAAATTGAAATATACTTAATTATGAACACATTCTGATAAATAAACATTCAAAAATTTCAAAATTTAACATATAAAAACGCCTACAAAAAGTACCCAAATTTCATTGTTTTGTCATGTAAAATGTGTATAGCCTTGAGCCAGACTTACACAGAAGAAACTAACATCGGTGAACGTCAAAACTATGAATTGTCAAATATTAATGGCATGAAGTATTTTATTTTACATAAATAACGCTAAATAATGGATTTAATGCAATTTACGTATGCACAATGGTGTTATTTTGTCGATAAAAATTTAGACTTGAGCTGAGGCTTTTGGAGCATTGGGGTCGCCGTGCCGGCGCAGTCTACCGCTACAGCTAGAGTTATAGCGTGAATATTGTGTAAAATATCTGTGAAAATTTTTAAATTATTCCATTATAATGTAATAAAACGCCCATGTAACTCGCTTAATATGCGAAATACGTAAAAAATCTTTAATTGTTTTTTGTTGCATTTTTGGAGGCCTTTATGCTCGTAAAAACAAATTTGAGATCCATGGCCAACTTTATGAGTAATAACAAAAAAACCTATAAAGTGCCCAAACTTTAAGGCTGTCTAACTTTTTTATTTTAAGAGATAGAGAAAACTTATTGGTAATAAATTTTTATTGCAAAATTGATACCTTCCACCTAATATATACAGATTTTTGAAATATCGTATGTGGTTCGCTGCGCCCTCTAGATTTTTTTATTGAAGCAGGCTATGGCCACAAAATATTGCCTGTTTTTTCGTCTTGCATGCAGTATACTACATGTTGCCCTTATCTTTTGTATTTATTACATTTTTTTTCAATTTTAGTTAAAAAAATGTACCTAAATATTTTTGTGTTGCTCAAGATAATGTAGAACCTGTTTTAAAGACGTCAACTGCAAAAAAATAATAAACAGAATGTACTTTTATATGCAAAATGCAGATTTTCTTATATTATTTTATTGCTTTTCATATTAGAAGCAATTGGGTATTTAAAATTATTTTGACACAGACAATGTAATAAAATGATATTATAAGAAAATCTGTATTTTGCATAAAAAAAGTACATTCTGTTTATTATTTTTTTGCAATTTGCGTCTTTAAAACAGGTTCTACATTATCTTGAGCAACACGAAAATATTTAGGTTCATTTTTTTTAACTAAAATTGAAAAAAATGTAATAAATATGAAAGATAAGGGCAACATGTAGTATATTGCATGAAAGACGAAAAAACAGACAATTTTTTGTGATCATAGCCTGCTTCAATAAAAAAAATTTTTATCCGCCTAGAGGGCGCAGCGAACCACATACAATATTTCAAAAATCTGTTTATGTCAGGTGGAAGGTATCAATTTTGCAATAAAAATTTATTACCAATAAGTTTTCTCTATCTCTTAAAATAAAAAAGTTAGACAGCCTTAAAGTTTGGGCACTTAACAGGTTTTTTTGTTATTACTCATAAAGTTGGCCATAGATCTCAAATTTGTTTTTACGAGCATAAAGGCCTCCAAAAATGCAACAAAAAACAATGAAAGATTTTTGACGTGTCTCTCATACTAAGCGAGATACATGGGAGTGGCCCTCTTATGTGATACAGCCTGTATATATATATATATATATATATATATATATTGTTACCTAAATCTAAATACAGAACATATTTTGCAATTTTGCTTCAGGGATTTAAGAATCTATTGTATCATGGAGTGCAAGAACTTGATCACCTTCCAAAAGTTCATGTGGTTATGGATAGAGGAGATACTTTATTTTTCCATCCTCTTTTATTACATGGTTCAGGACCAAACCTTACAAAGGTATATTTTATAGAATAAAGCCTCCTTCAGAGAACAATGTAGTGTTACTGGCATCCACACTATCAGTTCAATTTTTATGAATTAAATATTTTAAAACGTTGGTTTTATTATTGCTGGTTATGTTATATACAACTATTGCTCCGTTGGATAGTTGAATATAGAAATTTTGAACTTCACCCGACTTTAACTACGAAAAGACGAGAATACGATTAATTTCATTGGCTGAAAATCACGTAACTTCGTGTTGCTGGCAACACTGCGTCGTTCTCTGAAGCCGGCTTAAGAATTAACAGTAATCATAGAGAGACAGAGACCATGGAAGGGACCAGAAAAAAATGCCAGAAAGATACACTAGATAGTTCTTTTAATTTCAAATTGTCATCCCTCCTTGAGGAATAGAAATTTAGATAAAGTTAGTAGTAAGTTATATACAATAAAATTGCTTAAGAAATATTTATTTAAAACTCCATTAGCCAACAATGGGCATAGGTAATCTATATCAGACTTCCAAAATTGTAGAGTGACTAATCGCTAGCTTGTAGACAAGCGCGACGGGAGAAGCGTGCGAGGAGCAACATTTCATAGGCGCACTAAATTTGAAGACGATCAGAGACAAAAAATATACAAAAACGACAGAAATAATTGCATTACACAACATTCTTTATTTTTAGAGTAGAAACAGTGAAATAACAGTTTTCACCAATTCCGAGGCGTTAGATAATAAAAATAATAAGAATTATTTCAAAATTTCGAGTTTTTATCTTGTATTATCAATTACCCAAGGTCCAAAATAATAGAGAGTTACTGATTCACAACACAGAGATGAGTACGGAAGGTAAGGGTGGTATGATTACCTAAGCGTGTCACTTGAGAAGCACACAAAATTATCAAAAATAAGTTGACGTCGGCTGAACCTAGCACATTAACAATTTATTTTAAACGTGCCCCTGTCCGTATGGATGACGATTGCCCACTGCCACACACATACACCTACCTGATGCGCACTCTGCAGATATCACACTAAGAGCTTTCTCACACGGGCCACCTTGCAGCGCTGCTGAGTGGAGCCACTAATTTATGATTGACGTTTCGGTGGGAGTCGGCGACTACACGCCACCGTGGTGCTGCTAATTCTGTGGCGCGCCCGTGTGAATAAGTCTGTATAAAATAATGTTTCGTCAAAACGGACCACTCAACGGTGCTTCCGAGAAGCGCTGCACGGTGGGCCGTGTGAAAAGACTCTTAAGCCTTGTCCTCATGGACGCGAAATTCACGGATTTCTATGGCAGTTTCAAGATGAAAATTATAGAAAATATTATAGGTAGTTGACAAAATTTGTTACAAATAGAGATTTCTCCACCGTTAAAAAAATCGCGCAAATATTTGCGAATTCCGCACTCCAAAGGACAAAAGGATTAGAATACATACACACATACACATACACACTATTTACTATTGGACTACCACTGTCACTATAACGGTCACACATTAACACTTATTATATCATATCGTACCGCTTTCCGTATGACCTTCATACGCCCATGTTTCGTCAATTTTAATATATTCTTCGATCCAGATTCTTATTTTTTAATATTTATTTTAAATAGTTTCTTCGCCATATCACTATTTCGTCCTTTCTATCAGTATACTCCTTCGGACGGACTAAGTTTCATCTTGTAAGATATAGCGATAGAATTTTTTTTTGAAAAACTCATTTTAAAAATACAATCTTCCTTCCGCGAGTTTCCATAACCTTCCGTTTCACAGTTGTACTTCTTTACCACTTTTTTATTTGCACACATATGCTATTCACGTACAATTTTGTTAATGAAATATACAGGCTGTATCACATAAGATAGTCACTCCCATGTATCTCGCTTAATATGCGAGACACGTCAAAAATCTTTAACTGTTTTTTGTTGCATTTTTGGAGGCCTTTATGCTCATAAAATTACATTGTCTGTGTCAAAATAATTTTAAAGACTCAATTGCTTCTAATGTGAAAACCAATAAAATAATATAAGAAAATCTGTACATTCTGTTTATTATTTTTTTGCAGTTGGCGTCTTTAAAATAGGTTCTACATTATCTTGAGCAACACGAAAATATTTAGGTACATTTTTTTCAACTAAAATTGAAAAAATGTAATAAATACAAAAAATAGAGGCAACATGTAGTATATTGCATGAAAGACGAAAAAACAGGCAATTTTTTTTGGCCATAGCCTGCTTCAATAAAAAATTTTTATATCCGCCTAGAGGGCGCAGCGAACCACACACGATATTTCAAAAATCTGTTTATATCAGGTGGAAGGTATCAATTTTGCAATAAAAATTTATTACCAATAAGTTTTCTCTATCTCTTAAAATAAAAAATTTAGACAGCCTTAAAGTTTGGGCACTTTACAGGTTTTTTTGTTATTACTCATAAAGTTGGCCATTCATCTCAAATTTGTTTTTACGAGCATAAAGGCCTCCAAAAATCAAACAAAAAACAATTCAAGATTTTTGACGTGTCTCGCATATTAAGCGAGATACATGAGAGTGGTCCTCTTATGTGATGTAGCCTGTATATTTCAACATCACTTACACTTATATTTTGACTTCGCACACTAAACTTTTCATACATGTCATCATCCGATATTTCGATCAAATCACTAATAAAATTAATTACATTCATAATTAAATTAACGAAAAAATATACCCGAAATTTACTAAAATGGTATTTTATGGTAAACACTCACTACATCATGCCATAAACACCCACTTTTACGGTTTTTCGATTGCTTTTTCTGTTTTTACGTAATGGCGGCCAACCATCAGTTCTGGATCACCCTGTACAATTATTACCCCTTCCAAGGACCTGGGACACCCTGTATATGATTAATTTGTTAAAATTATTTCATAATCTTGTAACCTTAACGATAATTAAGTATGGCTTTAATAAAATAATGTTTCAGGGATTTAGGAAATCCATCTCCTGCCATTATGCCGATAGCAACTGCTATTTTATTGATATACGTGGAACACTTCAGGAAAATGTTGCAACTGAATATGAAGCAATGATGAAAGGGAAAGGCATTCCTGTTAAATTTGCGGTAAATATTTGAATACAATTAATTGTTATTCATATTTATACCAATTGATTCTTTTGATTTAGGATGCATGGAAATTAAAAAGTCGTTTGGTGAAGGGAACTCCAGGTGTTTTTCAAAATTTAAGTCATCTATAATAAAACTATGCTCTTAATATAATTGGGAAATAAAATATCTTTATCATCGTATTTGTCTTAATTTCACCTTGCAAAACGTTAAATTTATACGTTCAATAGACAACCTATCGAACTTTGGGATTCATCCGCTAGATGGCAACGCCCCTGTAAAATCCTCGTTAAATTTTTATTTAATTGCGTCCCGCAGACAAAGTTTGGCCGTTGACTGAAATATTGTAACATTGATTTATTGTAACCTTATTCATGAATTCCTAATTCAAGCCAGCTAATCGACAAAAACATCCCGTCCCGACCAATCGACAAGAGAGGTTTTTTTTTATATCAAAGTGATGGTGGTGGTGGTGTAATTTTCCAATGAATAAACTAAACAGCACTGTTTTTATTTTTGCAATTTTAGAATTTAAATACCTACCCATTTATTCGTCTTCTTGAAGCAACTGTGATAGCATCAGGATATTCGGTGAATATATAACGCAATAAATAATTAATGTTTTTGATTTACGGCAGGGTATTTCCTAGTTATCAGGATCTAGTGCTGAATGTGTGAAAAAAAAATTGAAACCGTTTTGCAGGGTTTCCAGGCAGTTCTGGGTTTCTAATTTTATACCGTATTTAGATCTTTTTGGTGGATAGATTTTTCTCCTCAATATGCCATTTACGAAAAATTTTATATATTGCAAGAATTCAAATGACTTACGTCATACGAACAAATGAATTTATTATATTTTCATCAAAATATTTAAGAAACTACCGAAAATAATAAAGCTAGTGAGTAAGTCAATATTGTGTATGTTTCTAAAAGGTCTTCCCAATTCCGTAAGAATTACCTAACTTAAGAAATTCTAAACATTTAGAAATAATTATGCAAATAATACTATGTATAACCGAGGATGGTAAAGCTTCCATGCACAAACGTACAATCGTTCTCAATAATAAAATCTACTTTCAACATTCAATATTAGTACTTAGTTGTTCCATTTATCAATAGAGATTCACTGAAATTTCTACTCAGAACTTTCAGTTGTTTAAAAACTGATTGAGGTAGTGTCATTATTATTGCAAACGAGAGTACATAATGTTGTCTATTACTCATTAAGAAACTTTATAAATTTCTTCCATTATTCATGAAAATGGCGACATGACGTCACCAGAGCCTTGTAATAACGCGTATTGCGTGACGTCAGCCGTGACATAAGTGGTCTGAATTCTTACCTTAAATATGCCCCAGTTACCTCTGTCGACGTTGAACGTTCGTTTTTGGAATTGAAATAGATTATTAGCAACAAATGTCACAGCTTAACCTGAACATTTACAGCAGTTGCTGGTTATTCAATTTTATTCCAGTGCTAAGTAAAGTAAGTGTAAACTAATAAAATTAATATGAATAATGTTGGCTGTAAAAGGTAAGATATTTACTTCAACTTTTTGTATGTGTTTGTACCTCGATTTCTAGAAATAATAATTTAGCGCCCTGAGTGCGCCCCTGATATTAACGTCATCTGCGAACGAAGTGCGGGCTCTACTAATAACGGCAGTGAATTTACAGTGCTTGTAAATTTTAAAATAAAATATATACGTACACTACTATATAAAAAATAATGTAGCCATGAGGAAAATTTGCAATAAAATCTTTAAAAATTTATTTGGGGGCCGTCTAAGGGTAGCAGAAGCCTCCCTTAAACAGGAAAAAAATCGAAAACGTTGGAAGGAAATTAATAGTCACCCTGCAAATCACACCAGGGGAAGAGAATATGGTTATAAAACACATACTAGGAGCACATTTATTTGGGGGCCATCTAAGGGTAGAAGAAGCCTCCCTTAAACAGGAAAAAATCGAAAACGTTGGAAGGAAATGAATAGCCATCCTACAAATCACCCAAGGGAAAGATAATATGGTTATAATAATATATAATAATAATATACAGGCGTGGTATGTCTGCTAGTGAATAGACACGTTTATTTCGCCTCTATCAAAATTGGCAAAAACTGCTGGAAATTGAACGTTTGTTACTATTTCATTGCAATCTGGTTCTAAAATGCCGTTAACTAGAGATCAGATATCTGATATAAAAGTGGTGATTAAAGAAACGACAAAAATTACAATAATTGTTCAATGTGCAGCCTCAATACATTTTTGGCATCGACGAACTAGTCGCTATTTGAACAGGATTGTTTTTTATGTCATATACAACTGCTTTTAGATGGCCCCAAACGAAATAATCCAGAGGATTCAGATCTGGCGAGCGCGGAGGCCAAGCCACTGGTTCTTCGCAAGGAATCCCCATATTTGGGTGGTTGTTGGGTTGCCGTCCAATCCATCGACGAGGATAATTCTCATCCAACCACTGCCGTACTTGCCTTCCGTAATGTGCAGGGGCACCATCCAACTGCATCCAGTCCCCTGGGCGTAAATTTAAGGGGTCAAGCACGTCGGGGAGAGAGTTTTGCAGGAACTCATGAAATAAGCCCCCATTTAAACGAGGAGGCAAACTATGCGGCCCACAAAGGTTATTACTTAAAACACCTATCCACACATTTACACTAAACTGTTGCTGAAATGAAGATTGTTTGACACATAGAGGATTGACTTCACTCTAAACGTGAATGTTGTGGTAATTCACAATTCCAGCTTTTGTGAAATTAGATTCGTCTGTCCATAAAACCTTATGCAGACATTGTGGATTAATTTCTGTTGAATCTAAAACCCATCTTCAAAAATTTAAAGGTTTTTCAGCATCTCCTGGCAACAAATCTTAAACTGGTTGGAGATGGAAAGCCCTTCGATGATCTTGTTTGAGTGTTCTCTGCACTTTTGATTGAGATAAATGAAGTTGCCGAGCTGCTCGGTGTGTGCTTAAAGTTCTATCGATATCAAAAAGATTAAGAATTCGCTGATTATTTCTTGGGGGTACATTACGATTATGATCATTGTAGTGGCGCAAACCATATTCCGAAAATCAACGATGTACATCTACAAAAACTTGTGCATTTGGAATTCTTCTATTGGGGAAGCGTTTTCGGTACTCTCGAACTGATGCGTTGGAATTTCCGTTACACAAACCATAAACGTAATGTATATCGGCATATTCAGCATTTGTAAACGTTCTTAGCATGTTTTCTTAGCACTAAAAATGCTCTTTAAATAATACTTTTGACAATGATTTTCACAAACGTCAGTTTACACAAATCACTGAGTTTTGTTTTCATGGGTTGCTATAACGTTAAATGAAATTTATGCGGCTGGTGCCCTACACTGTCACCAATTTCTGTGAATATCTCAGAAACAAGACCAAACGTCGAAAAAAAACAGGAGACGAAAAAGTTTCGAAATTAATCGGGTCAAAGTGGTGTGTAGATGTTTTATTGAAATTAATTTTTTTTTGTAGTTTTGAAATAAAGTATAAGAGGGGGGTAGCATACAAAATACACTTCTAAGAGGGGTAGGTAGTTCAAACATAAGAAGCTTATGTAAGATCATAAGGAGTGTTTGTGTTCCGAATTTCACTAAAATCGGATAAGTGCTTCAAAAGTTATGAGGGAAAAACGAGAAAAAAATTCCTACTTCAACTCCCTCTATCTCCATTGTATACATTTTTGTATGGGAGCTAATTTATCGAAGATAAATTGAACTATTGCACAGTGTGCTTCTTCAAACAAAAGCGAGGTGATTCTGAACACTAAAGAATACATGAACTACGTTCCACACCTACATACTTGCAGTCTGACAACGGCACCGAGTTTATAAACTGCGGCTCGCCAGTCTATATTGCCCGGAGCAAAATGGTGTCACTGAACGAAAAAATAGGTCCTTATTTGACACCACTAGTTGTTTGTTGGAGAATCCGGTTTACTTCAGAAATTCGGTCAGTGTAGATCAGTAGTCCAGCGGTATAAGGCATCAGTACTTGAATAGATGTGGCCACTTCGCCATGGGATCGAATCCCGCAGCCGGTAGACCGTAGATCAGCTGTATTCGTGGAGAAGATTGGCACCCTCTCTGCAAGTATGGTAGAGTCGAAGAATGTTGGCTTGAGTCAATGTAAGATATTGATACTGGGCGACATTTGACCAGGTTTCCCTCATTTCTGCACTGAATGGTGGTTAGGACCTACCAACGTAAAGTCGTTCCTGAGCACAAATGCGGCCTGCTTAATAATAATATGCCACCCTCTCTCTCGCACAAGCCTCCGACTTCTGGGTTAATCCTCGTGATTAGAATAAGAGGTAGATATATTACTATTATTACAATTATTATTATTAGTTTTGGGCGGAAGCGGTCAATACCGCCAATTATGTTAGAAATAGAAGACCTACAAAACCTCCAAACCAAAAATTCTCTTCTCTCCAAGTATGGCATGGTAAATCTCCAGACGTGTCAAATTTTCAAGTCTCTAGATGCAAAGTTTTTATCTGAATACTAACCCGAAGAAAGGCAAGTTAAATCCCAGATGCAAAGGAGTATTCATGAGTTATTCCAAAGAAAATAAGGTATTCACAATCTCGTTACCCAACGAACAAAAGGTCATAACGACACGTGATGTAAAATGTGTAGAAAAAAGTCCCAAAAAAATCGGAGGAATTCTTAACAAACAATAATGTATTTGAAGAGCCGAAATAACGTCCAAAACAGACCTTCGACGTCTCGAAACAGGGAACGAAGAGGAAACAGCAGAATATGAAGGAGGAAATAGAACAGATCACGAGGCAAGAAGAGATAGAGACAAATCCAGAATAATGAGGGCTGAAGACAGGAAAAGACCAAGAAAAATATACAATATGATCCCACAAAACCTCGACGCCATGGCAGACAAAATAACAGATGTAATAAAAAACAACACAAGAACCATGGTAGATGACCTTCTGACCTAGAAACAAGAAGTAAAATCGTACTAAAGAATAAATATAAGACAAACTAATCCTTGTAAAAGAAGAAAGCTAGACTTGTAGCACAAGGATTTAATCAGAAGCTTGAAATTCATTTTAATGAGTCATTCTCATGGTAATAGATTTGGCCTTCCAGTAAAACATGAAGATACATCAGATTGACGTCACATCCATCTACTTGACTTGGCGAGTTGGAAGAAACTGTCTTCATGGAACTGCCAAAGGAAATGACCAGGGTGTTGAATCACATACTCAATCAAAATCGCTCTACTCCCGAAATCGTAACAAGGGCTAGGCACATTTGGCAAACCTCGAAGAAAAGATATGTTTACCCAAGAAATCCTAGTATGGTCTAAGGCAAGGTTTTGGTACTTTAAACTCGATCAGATTCTTAAGGTCGCCGTATTTCTGGCAAAATATGACCCGTATTTGTAGTGTTTTTGGGTACTGAAATCTCAAAAAATAAAGCTCGAAGAACAAAAATAACCACACAAATAGAATCTTTAAAGTTCTGTCTATTCATTATTACTATTTAAATATAGTTTAAACAAAGTTTTAACTTTTAAAAAACGTATTTTCATATTGGTCTTTGCTGCTAACCTAATGTCACATTTTTATCAATTAATTTATCGTGCTTATACATAAACCTAAACAATTTTATATGTAACACTAAGTAAGTTAATGTTATAGGAATATTTAGAACTATATATCAATTTTAAAAAGTAGTTAGTTTGATAAATTTCAGTACCTAAAAATGTATTAGCATTTTTCCATAAGGGCACAGAAAATATAGCTACGCAACAGAACTCTCGTGGGGACATATTAGGGAATAGGTACTGAGGTTGTCGACAGATGGCGCAACGATACGTATTTGTTAAAATTTTAAAACTTAGAAATATGCGTTCTTCGAAAGAAGCAGCCTAGCGCGTTCGTTTCCTTGACGACCGCTGCCTCTGTTGCCATATCTTGCCGTCTTTATAAAGTGCGTTGCGTTTATGAATTTTAATAGTGGAGTAAAATCGCCTCGCTAACTCGCTTATTTGTGGTTCATTTTTTAAAGCTATAACTAAATGGAACGTTTACCATAATTTAAAATAGACTTCTACAACTTTTTTAAGTAGGGCCGACTTAAAATCAAATTATTGATGCTTGAATTTTATTTGACAATTGACATTTGTTTTTTATTACATCGCAGTTGTAAAACAGCGATTTTACTAATGTTCATGATTTTTTTACAACCCATATAAAAAAAACTATAGCGCTTCTAATGGTACACACCAATTTTTGATAACTTAAAAGCCTTTTGAAAAAAATTAGTTTCAAAGTCGTAGCAGTAAATGTATGCATTAAAAATGTTAATATGCGACTATATTAATTATTGAAAATTGATCTATAGCTGTACCGAGGCAAATGTAGGCAAAATTTTAAAAATGTTTTTTTTTAAGTTTACTTACTACGGTTTTCAAGAAATTAAATTGAATTTTATGTATGTGCGACGTGTGAATAAGCTTATAGTTGCGGTACAGAATATGTTTTCATAAATAAGCTCGTAAATAGGACGGTTCATTCATTCGGCTAATGAAATATCTATATTTTGGATAAAGAAAAAAAAAAGGATTTTTATTATATATATATATATATATATATATATATATATATATATATATATATATATATTATCATTGTATTAGATATACTTATGATGCGGTAAATTTAATTTTAGAGAAAAAAAAATCAAAATTAAATCAGTGCACTCAACTTTATACTTAATTTGAATGAAATATTGACTAATTCCTATAGAATATTAAATTATCTTATATTGAATTCAATTAAATCAATTTGAAGTTTTAGTAGCAAGTCAATTTTAAAATTTATATTTGTCAATTTTTTTAGAGAATTATTTTTTAAATCATATATTTTTTGTCTCCTAGGATAAAGACAAAGGGAAACTATTGTTGTATCATACCGTTTATAAGTATAACAATGTTATGTATTATACAATCTTACATTTTTAAATTGTATTGTTTGCAAAAATTAAATTATGGGTTAAAAAATGATTTTAGCAGTTTTTTTTGCGTATAAGCATTTTACGCTTACCACAATGTATAAACCATTTATTACATAAATCTTTATTTTTATGTGGAAACCGAAACATTCGAACTCCCGATTTTCGAGTTTCACCACAATTAAAATATTGGCACTTATTTCCAGCCATTATTGTCGATTTATTCTAATATACTCGTGTTTAATAATAATAATAATAATAATTGAAATAGCAACTTAACAAGTACACATAAACAGTAGCAAAACAAACTGACATAAAAAGATCTGCCACTGTGTGTAAAAATTCTATAAAAACAGTTGAATGCACGCCTTGGCCATATCTTAACACAAAGATAGACGAGCGGCCGCCGCTCGGCTAAAACGAACTCAAACGTCTTTGTCTTTTAGCCATTCGTCTCCAATAAATGCCGTAAACCGCGTCACATTATCATTGTAGTAAAATATGCCTACCTTTCGTATACAATCAATAATAATTATAAACATTCTAACTATCTATAATCTATATGATACTGAAAACATCAGAGGAATGTAATTTGTATTTTTTGCGAAAATATAATTTTATCTATCTATTCAGAACACATATTTAATTTAACGCATATAAATTTAAAGAAATCCCCAAAGATTATTTATTTAAACTTTTTCCGTATCACAGTTTCTGAGACAAGGAATTTTTTTGGACATGTATATGTATATATGTATGTATTACGTATGTATGCATAAGCTTTTTTTCGTCGTTTTAATATTAGCTTCGATTATAAAAATGTCACTTGTAATTATCGAAGTAATACAAATAAGGTATAATTCTGGATCTATACAGAAAGAAAAATCATATCATATTATTAATCAATTAATAAAATTAGAAATATTTACGTTTTCTCAAATTGTTTTTGATGTATTATTATTATTCTAACACAATTTAAAATTTTTAAATAAGTGCCTATTTATTTACATATGTGTCTACCTTATTTTTAATTACAATTACTGTAAATTATAAAAACGTTAGTTGTCACTAATGTGTAAGAATACATATTATTATTGTTATTTAATACTTTTCATTATTTAGGTATAATATTCTAATAACTTCCGTAAAATTTACAATTGGCAACGCTTTCCGAATTAGGCGCTAAAATCGACTCGCCTGTGGCGCGACCTACGAGCTAATAGCTAAACTTACTCTTTCTACTGTACATGCGCAGTTTGAAAGAAGCTGGCTTTTGGAGCCAGCTTCTTTTCGGGGACTACATTTAAACACTACTTGACGAGCCTTCTGTTGCGATAGCTATATATTCTGTGATAAGGGTCATTTTCTCAGCAAGTTCGGTCAACTTCATTATCTAGAAGTCTGTTACAAACTATAAAAATTTGACTCAATTTAACAATAAATAGTTCAGCCTCTGACTAAGCGGTGGCGGTAAAGTAAATTCTGTTTACAGGGCGAGCAAAATTTGGAATTAAGTATTATATTAGAAATCAAGACGAATTAAACATACCACATGCATTTGATTGCATTGTTATTGATATAAATTTTCGATTTTACCACTTCGAAACGGTTATTGAACGTGCGAAAGACGTTCTGTATGCAATTATGAGAAAATTTTCACCTTAAAAAAACATCAAAATTAAGGGAACTACAAAAATGTCTTTAATGTTAACTAAGGGCTATTGGAACACTGTTAACGAAAAAATACAGGTGTTTAAAACACCAAACCAAACTCCTGCAAAATTCAGAGAATTAAATCGATCTGATCCAAATTTTAAAATACAGGATGTTGAAAAAAATGTAGTCAAACTTGAAAAAATTTAAAAATTGACAGAATTTGAAAATTTTTAAAGTGAAATGATAACCACTTCAAAATTATAAATTTCAAAAGGAAAATCTTACAGTTAAATTATCTGTCCACTGATACTGCTGGCTATCGTAATATAAAGTATACGCTTACCTGTATATTAGTGTACATTGTCCTCATGCCGCCAGTGATTTTTTTAACATTTACTTTAAAACATTTATTAGCATTCGTCTTGTAAATGACTGTAACTCGTTGGAGGTTGACATTTAGGTAAATTGGATCTCAGCAATATATTTTGACATCTAGTTTTCGCCGTATAAGTTTGCTTACATATTTTAAAACCACCACACAAATAAAGATGTAATAGATATCAGGGTCAGGTTGAAACATAAAACGATTGTTTTTATTATTATCTTTTATTTTGCAAGTACACAAATTTTTTCAAAAAGTATATTGCTATTTGTCTTCTGTGAATTGTCTCACTATGTATTATTAAATACCTATTACAAAAGGGATAAATAATGAAAAAAATATATTTACATTATACAGGGTTGTTCGGATATGATTTCGAGAGTTCAGTTTACATGAAAAATTAATATAGATAATACTTCATCTTTTTTAACTTACTTGGTAGTAATAGTTATGAGTTTTTTTATAATTTCACTCGATCTTTATCATTATATAAACAAGGCACCATTTTCTTCTCCACTGTTTCTATCAAAGTAATTGCTGATAGAGCTACCTTTTCCAAACATGTAACTTCTTTTATGCTATAATCTCCAATCAAACCTAAAAATGTTATATTGAATATATATATATATACGGACATATTTTATAGTAAATTTTTTTTTAGTTAACTACCTTTATAACTATATGTATTATACACAGTGGTTTGATTTTTATTAATCAAAACTTTAGTAATAGTCTATGAAATAAATATCTTGTCCGGAAGCGACGGCGACAATTGAATTTCTATGGCGTTTTTTAGAAGATTAAATTTATTGATAAATTTGTAATATTATGTTTAAAAGTGCTAATTTATTATGGTTTTATTTATAATCGAAATAGCTTGTACATACTAAGATAGGTTAGGTTACATATTTAAATATTTATATGGTTAATATTAAATTAAGTATCTTCTGTCATCTTAATCTTTTAAAATAACTGACAATAATGGTCAATTTTTCTTACAACATTCTCCAAGGGCGCTCTTTTATGATACAAGTTTATGATTCAAATCGTAATTTATTCGCAAAATGTCTACAGAGCGTTCAGCAAAGGATGGGCCATATTTTAAGGCTAGCTTCTTTGGACAAAAATTATTTCAATTAAAATTGTACATAAATAACTATTATGTATTCCTAAAATTTGATAAATTAAAGATTCGATTCCCCTCTCCTGTTCCTGTTACATATAAATATATAATTATTAAGTATCTATTATTTAATTCAATTTACAAATAATGATATACATACCTTTCTAAATCCAACGAACTTTCAATTAATAAAAATGTCCTATAATTTTCACTAGTATTACACACATATAAAGAATACAGAAAACCACTGCTACTGCAAAGCACAGATTTGCAAAGGATAAATTGCAACTGAACGCTGAAATTTAGAATACGGAAAAATCGATATCCCATTTAGATGCTAGAGTTGTAAATATTTTGCCGCAGATCGAACGCATGACCTTCAAGCTCAGTTTCGGCTACCCGTTATTTTCTGCACTCCAACTGTGACATTCTTTAAATATTTGCAGTTCAAGTTTTCTCCGTTAGATATCCAGCACTTCCCGGTACACAGTTTTATATCCAGGGGCAGCTCACTCCCCCACTTTTGACAGGTCACAGTTTTAGTACGGGAACGCGTTCATAGGTGCGCTGATGCTGCTAGATTTTAATAAATAAACCGGAGATACGTGCAATTCGGTGCAATCAGTTCAGTCAGGTCAGTTGTTGAGTGTAGTGGCACAGAGGAAGGTCCTCAGTTGTAGTGGTAGCAGGTTGTTGTGATCAGCGTAACTTCTCTCAACATCTTGTGCTTCTTATATTTTTTGTGTGAAAGTAGTGTAATATTGGCAGTTTTTATTTGTGTTTAGTGTTTAAACATTTAAAAGACTCTTATTTAATAATTTATTATTTTTGCAACAATAATGGTCGTCCGCTGTTGTGTACCCGGCTGTAATGTATCTGCCAAAGAAGGCATTAAAATGCATGTCTTGCCAAAAAATTATGAGGTAAGATTTAATTTGTAGTTTTCAATATATAATTTTAAATTTTTTAAGACCCAATTATATATAAATGTATATTTAATGAAAAAGTGATTTAGTTGATTTGTAAATATTTTTTCATTACTTTAGAGAAGAAGACTATGGTGCAATGCAATTAATAGACCAGATTTACTTGAAATTGAAGAATCAAAGAGACGGAATGTTATTAGGATTTGTGATGGCCATTTTCTCGACAAGGACAAACTCAAATTTTCTAATATTAAGACAACGTTGAGATTCGATGCTTTACCAATAATTATACCAGGTAAGTTAAGAGAAAATTTTTAAATAAGGTAAGAATAACCCTCTAATACCACAAAAATTTCAGGATGTTCAAATGATCCAGTTGAAGAGGTACTTGAAAGTGCTGTCCCTGCTGAAGAAACTGTGTTGCAAATTCCTTTATCTGATTTATCTTCCAAGCGTTCAGGTATATAAATTTTCTTTCATTACTATTATAATACAGGATTTGTTAAAGTTTTGTCAGTTTTTAATCAATTTTCAAAATATAATGTGAAAAATGGGACGCTTAGTATACTTACATATTCAAATAATTTTGATATTGGTATTCTATATCATCCAAAATATATATTAAGTATATAAAATTTCAGAATCATTTTATTTTTTGTTCCCTTGAAATGTTTAATTGGCCATCTATATATTTTCATTCAGTTACATCTAATTATGGTATATATATCGTAGTTTTAATTTTTATTATTTTATTACAGCATCCCCATTGTCAAGACCATCGAAAGTTCCTCATATGATGCCAACTACACCAAAATCAAAACGTAAGTACGATGTAATTAAATTTGCCACTATAACCAAGTTTTACCTTTATTATGTCTCAATGCCTTGAGTTATTACAAATCGATTGAAATTGAATCAGCTACTTATCTGCAGATATTATAATGCAATTTTATTACCTGATACCTGAGCGTAACAGTTTTTGTTAAATAAGATATTAAGAGAATGTCTCACAGCTGCTCATAATAAAAACTATCTTCTATCAGACAATAAAATTGCTTTCTAGTATTAGCAGATTAGTAGTCTACAATATTACATTTAGTACCTATCTAATAAATTTTCTGTTTTCAATATTTTGTGAGATATATTAGATCATATTTTGGAAATTCTGAAGCATGTTACTCCAATGAAATATGCCTCCCAAAAATACATAAATAAGTAGTTTTATTTAAAAGCAAATCAACTAATAAAATGTAAAATTAAGAATAATTGTACAATAAATATTAAGGTAATTTTGTTTATTATTATTATCCAAAGCAGTATCAGGTAATGATATTATCCTAAACATAATCAGGTAATAAATATGTAAAATTAGGTATAATTGGACCATAAATATTTAAGTAATTTTATTTATTAGACTAGGTATACAAAGCATATTCAAGCAGTGTAGATGCAGTGATGGAAAATAAAAGTGCAAATATTTTAAGGTACAAAAAGAAATATGTTAATTTTTCCTGATCCATGATCATGTAAAGCATACACTTAAAGTTCTGTAGATGGTGTTTTTTTGCTAATGTACTATACTGTGCTGTTCAAGTTCATTTAATTGTAATAAGTTCATGGCATTGAAAAAATAATAATAAAAAAATTATATCTCACTATTGATTTTTTGGTGGTATTATCTATGGTATTCTAATGAAAACTAATAAGTTCGAAACTGGTCCGTGTTCGATGGTCCTATCGATAAATAATATTAGCTATTAACAGATATTAAGAGCGTAATTGAATACTAGTCTAGGTATTAGTCAGTAGAGTATAGAATAAAAAAGATAGTAGAGAGATATAAAATAAAAACCAGAACCTAAACTAAAAATATATTGTTATATTTTTTTTATTTTTAGGTGGAATACTTCAGGCGAGATTATTAAAAACTGTCGGTGTTGCATCTAGAAAACAATTAACACCACGTGCACGAAAATTGTTTAGCTGTGCTAGAAATTTACAGAAAATAGCCAAACGTTTGGATTTTCAAAACGCCGACAATAAAGAACGTCTAGCTAATGCTATTAGTTATGCAGAGTCAGAGGAATTCTTAAGAACAAAAGTAAACGAACAATCATTAAGATTTATTCTGTGCCAGCTAAAAATGCAGGGAAAAAATCCCAGGGGTCGACGTTTCTCCTTTGAAGATAAAGTTTTTGCCTTATCTTTATTGAAGCAAGGACCTTTATCATATAAAATTCTGAGAAGAACATTTGCCTTGCCGGGAAGAAAAACATTAACAACATTACTAAACAAAGTACCATTTAATGTTGGAATTAATAAAAAAATTTTTGATGTATTAAAGGACTCTGTATCGAAAATGGATGTTCTAGATCGCACCTGTGTACTACTTTTCGATGAAATGTCACTAGAGCCATCATTGTCGTATGACAAAAAAAATGACATTATAGTAGGATTTGAAGATACAGGTGAAGAGAGGAAATTAAAATTTGCAGACCATGCCCTTGTCCTATTATTAAAAGGTATACGTAAGAAATGGAAGCAACCTGTATCCTACTATTTTAGTCAAGGAGGATTTAATGCCACAGAACTAAGAAAAATTTTAAAAGTAACTATTGAAGCACTGCAAAGTATTGGTTTTAATATAGTTGCAACAGTGTGCGATCAATTTTCAGCTAATGTAAATGCAATTAAGCAATTAGTTGAATCCTCGAATCAGGAAAGAGTAGGAGGAAAAAACTTTCCCTTATTTTTAATTGGAAATCAAGAGATTGTGGGAATTTTCGATCCACCACATTTATTAAAAGGGATCCGAAATAATCTTTTAAAGCACGACTTAAAATTTAAAATTGAGGGTATCGAAAAAATAGCCTCGTGGAAAGACATACAAATGCTATATGAATTGGATGTTGGAGATTTTAATACAAGAATGTGCTATAAATTAACAGATAGACACATTTATGAGGACAAGATGAAAAAAATGAAAGTGAAATATGCGGCCCAAGTATTTTCACACCGAGTTTCGTCTACTTTAAGATGGACAGCAAAGTTTGGTAATTATGCATTTTATTTTTTTTTTAAGTTAATTTGGGTATTTACCACATTTAAAAAAAAAAAATAAGAATAAATTCTTGTGCTAAAAGAATCAGTCAACTTTTATTATTATTTTTTATTTATTTTGTAATAAGTTTGTCTAGCAAAGAAGTCTTACACTGAAAAAGCAGAATTTTGACATTTTAATTACTCTAAACAATGTGCTTTTTATATAATGTATACTTTTTTCATCGATTGATAATAGCTTACTCATTTATATATTTGCAGGAAAAGAAACAGCATTATACCAATCTGCAGAAGGCACTGCTGATTTTGTGTCTTTAATGGATCAACTGTTTGACAGTGTTAACGGATCGACCTACGAGGCAGATCATGGAAAGGAGTTGAGATGCGCTGTTACCACACAGTCACCGCATTTAAAGTTTTGGAAAAAGTCGATAGAAATATTAAGCTCCGTTAGATTTCTAACTGAAAAAGGTGAAGTAATACCTCCATCATTATTAAATTGGATCAAAACTCTTCACAGTTTTATATACCTTTGGAATATGCTAAGTAAATTAGGATTCAAGTACTTATGCCCGAGAAACATCAATCAGGATCCGCTTGAAAATTTTTTTGGCTGCATAAGGAGTCATGGTGTGAGAAATATAAATCCATCCTGTTCATCATTTGTTTCTTCATTTAAGACTTTGTTAATAAATAATTTTACTTCAACTCATTCACCTGGTGCAAATTGTGAGAAAGACGATAATTATGCTCTAAATTCACTACAGTTGTTTCTTCAAGAAAATATTGAAGACGATACAAATAATACCAATGAAGAAAATATTACTCATGATATAGAAAAGTTCCAGTTTGGTGAAGAAGAAGACGAAGCAATTATTAATACCCATGCTTACATAACAGGCTTTATTGCAAAATTAATTTTTAAAGAAGTAGGTAAATGTTCTGTATGTTGTAACCAGCTTATTACATCTTCTTCTTCATCAGAACATGAATTAATATCATTGAGGGAATACAGATATAAATCTCTCTTAAGACCTAGAACGCAATTCAGGAGAATGTTTTCCAAAATGGTTCAATTATTTGTAAAATTTGTTAAAGAATTTATTTTAAAAAGAAACATTAAAAAAAAATTACCAGAAGTTTTTAAAAAACAGTTATGCAATCCATTTGTCTGTAACCAGCATGACATTTTTAACATTTTCATTTCTCATTTTCTTTCTTTTTTTATACATACATATATAAAAAATGTCAACAAGATTTTGAAAGGCCAGGCTAATGTTTTGAAAGGTGATAATGATGAAATAAAATTATTGGCGCAAAGTAGGTATAATAAATTGAAAGGTAAAAACAAAAAAGTAAAATATTTAAAAAAGTTAGTTCTCTAGGTTTAATATGCAGTGTAACATTGTTAATTTTTTATTTTAGTTTTTATGACTAACATTTCATAATTTTTTTGTTGTAAAGTATATAAAATTTGTGTTTTAAATATTTCTAATAATACATACTTATTATTTTTTTTTGTTTTATTTCATGTCATAATCGTGTTTTCTTTTTCAGAATATAGATTAGTTTCTGTTATGTTGGTATGAAAATATATAGTGTGTTCCTGGATAGGCGAAACGACTCTTCTAAAACACAAAAAGTTTTAATTGAAATTTGGCCTTCTGTGATTTTGCCCGGCTTGTTTCAAACAAGATGTGCTATGATTTGGAATCGGTAAAATGCAGTATGCTTTGAAATAAAAGAAAAATATATATATTTTTTCACTAGTGAAGTGGTACTTCTCTGAGAGATAACAAAATCGTTTCGACTATATGTCAATTTTAAATTGTTATCGGTAATAAAGTGCTGTCCTATGTGATATACATAAAAATGTTAAACATTTTTCATAATGGAAACCTGCGTAAGTTAAATATACAAATTTTCTATGTCTGTGACTGAACTTTCTTGCTGTAAGATTATTATGCTAGTAATTATAGTCGTGCGTTTTCTTGTCTGAGATGCAAAACATTTTTAGTCCTCTATCATTACAAATATGACTTATTCTTTAGTTTTATTAATTAATCTTTATTTTTATCAGAAATGTGGCAAAAACCCAATAAAACTAAAGAAAAACTAAAATTATACCACAAAAGAATAGCTTCAGACAATAAATATGACTTAAATACGCATATATTTAACTCGAATAGTACCAAAATTATTTGCAAATTTACATTATGCTTATGTCAAACCCTTCTCAGAAATCTACACAACTCAGGTTTTTTATTTTTTATTTCTCACAGAAAAGTCGATTTACTAGTGAAAAAAAAAACGTTTTCAAAATTTCCAAGTTGCACAGAATTTTACTGGTTTGAACTCGTATCATCACAAGTATAGTTAAATCTCAAAAGACCATATTTCAACGTTTAACTATTTTGTCTTTTACAAGAGTAGTTTCTCTTATCTGGGAACATACTGTACATATTTGAAATCAAATTAAATACGGATTTTAAAATACTACACAACTAGTGCAGTTCGTTCCCTCAGTACCGGAACGCGTCAATAGAGGCGCTCCTATAACGCAAGTCGGCGGGAAGTAGAGAGTTGCCGATCTATAGTAGTTCAGTAATCTGTGTTTATATCATTGTCAGTCAACGATCGAGGTACTTTCTTATTTAGAATACCGCAACCTTAAAGAATCCGAAGCCACATCGATCAAGGCTGCGTGTACCAACTATGGAGAGATGGAACTAGTAATTATCATTATTTTCGGTACGGACGACGTACTTGTGCTCTCCAAGAAACTGAATTATATTGACAAAATTAAACTAAAATTATCTAAAAAATATAAACAGAAGAGGTCTTGAGAGTATTCGAAATTTCATTGGCATCGAGTTTTCTCAATCCTCTGAACATCAAATAGGTTACATCGAGGATGTGCAACAAAAATTTAGCATACTGAATTTCATAAACATATTGAATGTAACATTCCGTTCAGTCATACTGAACGTAACCTGGTGTCAACTCCGTTGGACAGGAATGTAAAATTGTCTAAACCTGACAAACGAACTTCTAAAGAAAATGTCCTAGCTCAACGAAGCGTTAACACCTAGCATCGTGCAAACGTCCTAACGTAAGTTTTTCTGAATTACTTGACAATTCAATTCCTATGGTCAGACTCATTGGACAACAGCTAAAAGGGTACTGAGATATCTACTTGAAGGGAACTATTGAACTGGGACTGGTTTACAGATCAAGCGACCAGACTTACAGGGTTTGCTGGGAATCCAAAAAAAAGCACACAGCGGCATTATCAATAATGAAAACAGAGTACAGCGTGATCAATTTAACTGAAGAAATGAGTTTTTCTTGTAAACGAATGAAGCAACATGAGCGTTGCTAAACAATAATTGTTTTGGTTATAACTATTGCATTTGACTATAGTAGAAATAACATACCTCTAACTGACACAAAAGAAATTAGAGTACTAAGCATAACATTTGACAACAAGTTAGTAGTAGTAGTATGTCGGGCGGCATCGGCCTGGCAATTAGGCCACACGTGGGCCCTTTTTGCCTACCCTACCAACCCATCACTTCTTCACTATCTTCCCTCGGCCTTCCTCGAACTTACCCGATACCCTGATGAATGTCAAAGATGCTATTCTTAGTCTTCCAAGGGCCACACATTATTCTAGAAAATGGATAGGGGTCTCCTCTCCCCCCCTCCACATTCCGGACATAAGGAACTCTCCTTTATGCCTATCAAGTTCAAATGCCTTCTGAGTCTGCAGTGGCCTGTCAGGACCCTCACCATTTGGTTCAGGTACCTTCGACTAAGGCTCAGCAGCCACATCGTCCTAGATTTACTAGGTTCATTGAAGAAGTGGTGGGCCTGTCTACATCCTTTATTCCTTCTCCAATTCCTCTCTAGTGTTTGATATGCCCATTTATTAAGGGCACTATTCGTACTACCTCGCGTAATGCCAAGAATGGGTTCGGGTCTCTGGCAAGGTGCCCCAGATCCGAGACTAGCTAACAAGTCAGCCGTCTTATTACCGAGTGTTGTATATTTAATATGTATAGGTATATGTATATATAATATAATATATAATAAACATATAAATAAAATACCCGCATTGAGTATAATAGCAAGAACCTCCACCTGGAAAAGCGTGGAGTATGTGCCCAGCGAAAAGCTCTGCCGGATATCCAAGTTTTCCAGATATATTCCTGCCCTAGAAAACTCATTCCCTACCCGGGACCCATCTGTATAGCATATTAGAGATCCCGGGGGAAACATGTCCTCTGCTCTCTCACACTCTCACTTCCTTCCCAACCTTAATTTATCCTTCGCTTCAATAACCCTCAAAGCAGAGACTGGGATCTCATTCTCTCCAACGAAGGCTATAGCAGTTTGCCCCACCACTCGATCTTCTGCTTTCCAGCAGCCTGCATCCCTTATTTTCAGGTAGGTCGCCATCGCCTTCTTTACAATCCATGTTGGGAAGGGTGGCAACCCCAACAAAACTTCCATGGCGGCAGTTGGAATTGTTTTCATCGCCCCTGTGATACCTAAGCAGACCAGCTTTTGGATCCTCGACAACACCTTGGCCACAGTCACCCTACCCACACTCGGCCACCAGACTAAGGCCATATTGTAGCCTCAGCCTGATCACCGCTGTGTACACCCAGTGAAGTACCCTCGGGTTGGGTCCCTAGTTTTTACCTACTACTTTCCTTAATTGCCAATAGGTTGAATTTTCAGGTAACTCGTTCAATCTGTGACCCCCAAGACAACTTACTATCTAAGGTTATCCAAGTATTTTACCTCTCTGCCTAGAGTAAGAGTCTTCCCATACATAGTGGAGTTTTTATGAAGAGAATCAACTCAGTCTTCCTTGCGTTTACTGAGAGACCCGTCTCGTCACACCATTTCTCTATAATCCTACAAGCCCCATGCATTCTGTCACATATTATGCCCAGAAACCGGCCTACCACTAAAACCACACCATCATCGGCGTAGGCTTGAGTGTCCCTGTATCCATCTAGAGTAAAGCGATCTAGGAGACCGTCCATCACCCGGCACCATAGGTGTGGCGAAAGGCATCTACCTTGCAGGCAGCCGCCCCTCACTCCCAGGTCCCTGTGGCAGTATCCCATGGTTGCACTGACTCTTCTCTCCTCCAGTGCGGATCTCATCCATCTGACCATAACAGCCAGTGTGCCTCGGTCCTGCAGTGAATCCCATATAATCTTTGTTTTTGCCTTATCAAAGGCACCCTCTATGTCAAAGACCGTGGCCAATGTGACCTCCTTGTACTGAAGGTCCTTCTGTACCTTATGTACAACACTATATAACGCCGTCTCCGTGAACCTGACAACAAGTTATATAGGTATCTTAATTCTTACAAATAATATTTATCGTTAAAAATGCTAGGCTTTATTAAAAGTTTGTCTTTTGATTTCTCACCAAACATTTTTATACTACTCTTAGGTCAATCTATCATAGAGTTTGCTTCCTATGTATGGTGTCCGCAATATATTACTTCAATTATTATTGGAAAGGGTTCAGCATAGATTCTTGAGATACTGGAGTTTTAAAATGCGATTTATTTTAGATTATTTACTCTCGATGCTTTCCATGCAAACATTACAATGAAGGATTGTTTCAGATATGTTTTTTATATAAAATTTTAAATGGTCAGATTAGTTGTCCTGATCTTTTGAGTTTGATCTCTTTGCAGGCAAACACTCAACACTGAAGTTTTTTATATATATGGAATTAATGAACCATGTACTAGATAATAGGCTAATAGATTTGATCATTTGAACTTTTTTTCTGTGGCTGGATTATACTATTATAACAGGTAATCGCAGCATACTTTGAAAGTTTATTTGCTTTTCTAAGAAAAATATAGTTTTTTTGATATGTCTCCGATAATTTATTGATTGCCAATGATTATTCAAAGAAAGACTATTATCTATAAACCTTAAGTACTTAAAACCAGTAACAATCTAAACTGCTTCATTTTCTAATATGATATTAGCCAATACTTTTTCGTTTATGCTTTTAAGTGCTTAAATATCACAACTTTTTTTTTGATATTTAACTTAAGTTTATTTATGTTTGAGACGAAGTTATGCAAGAAGGTTCTGTTACAAATGAGTAACGCAAAGGATGATATGCAGTATGTGGTTTAGAGTGTGGACGTGAAACTTTTCCCTAACACAGTTGATTGGACTACAAACAACACGGAAACATCAAAATGTTTGCAATGCAACGTAGTTTTGTTTAGAGAGAAACTTTCCGGAACATATCATAACTTACTTTGACACTGTTCGAGACGCAGTTACACATTGAGCTTCTGGTACAAGTGTGGACTGATAGCAATACACTTTTTTAATAGAACCATGATAGCTTGCCATACTACGATTCCTTGCATTAAGCAATTCTTACCATTCGGCAATGTATCTGTAGCAAGCAATAGCACAGAAGTTCCTCAATGTTCCTCTGGTGAAAATGCTATCACTATTGATCTTGCTGACGTGCCGTGTATAACATTCAGTAGGTAACAGGTATATAAGTTCCACAGCACAAAAGTATGTCAACTGACTTTGGAACATCTACACATCAATTATTTCTGTTTGACATAAAATCACTGATTTGTATAGTACGTATGGTTCCTTAAAGGGTATATAGATAGTTTAGTTCATTTCAAAATTGGGAATAAAACAAAAAATGTATATTTAATTTTATTGATATAATTTTTTATAGTGGCACAATTACAAAGGTTGATTCTTATTTATTTAATGGAAAGAATATTAGTAATTTATATAAAAAATGCAAAATATGTACATTATAAACACTAAATAAATTAGATTTTGTACTTAGTTACATATTTTATGCCGTAGAATATGCTGAGGAATTGGTAGTGACATAAACTTAAACGACATTGTACCGATGATAACCTAAAAATTAAAAATTATTAAATAAAATTAATATTTTGATTTAAAGTAAAAAGTGTTTTATGGTATACAAGATTGGAAACTATATTGGATTATCAAATGGAAAAACATTTAATGAAAACAGCTTTAACATTAATTATAAAACCGTTTTAGTAACATTACAGTAATCATCTAACTGAATGTTGGAGACATGTGGAAATGACAAAAACAGCAGACTCAATATCCTCATCAGGTATAGATATAGACAAAAGAATAAAACTATTATTTTTTCTTTCAAAAATATAGATTACTTCAATATGTTTATATACAAAGACAGTGGTGTGAATCGTATGGAAGCATTTTAATTATATTCTTTATGGCAAAAATGAGAATTGACTATTCAGTGTATTTAGCTTAATGTCAAATAACCTAAATGCCAAATCTGTCAATAGCGTCAATGTATATCACTATTTATTGGGTAAAATGTGGGTGGAACATGAAATATTGACATCACTATCCTATACAGGTCTCCCACTAGCTGTCAAATGTCACTGATGTGTAGATTTTTGAAAAATAATAGCACTTGGCTTTATAAACTTGTGATTCAATTTTTCTCTTGAAAAAATACAGGGTGTTGAATGTTAATAATGTTAAAGAATTTAGATATGAAGGTACATCTTCATGGGCTTTGTGCTATGAAAGAAAAAAAAAGCAAATAATATTGTCCAGTGACGTAGAATTCAGTAGAAATACTCTCTGTGGTTTTCTCATTTATTTACCGGTACAAAATCAGAAATTATGATGATGTATATGAAGGGATTAGGGCGCAATACCAAAATATGAGTGCAAGTAATGGGGTTGAAATATGTAGTTCATTATAAAGAATGGAGTTTTGTGAGTAGCATACAGGATGATTCAGAACTTATCTAAGAGAATTTGGGAATAGATGCGTCGGGAAATATGGAGTTGATATAATAAAAACAATTTTTATAAAATTCTTATAGTTTCCGAGTAAAACATTGAAGTTGTAGTATTCTCAACCTTTACATTGCTGGACCACTGTAGTCTCTAGACAGGCGATCCTGAATATTGAAATCCGACTACTTTTTGTAGGCACTAAAGTTTTTGTGACCCCAGTGTTTACATTAGTTTTTCAAGTGTCAAAAATGGCTTACGTGTATAGTAGCAACTTGAAGTTGATGGATATTGATTCAATTTATTTATTATTGGGGTGAGCAGTGTGAAAGTGCATGCCACACAAGGCAAATTTTAAGCCGAATCGTGGAAGACATGGAGGTCCAGGACTTCCACGGCCTATTGCAGCAGTATGATATATACTGCTGCAATATGAGGCTCAATTATATCCTTACCATGTACAACATGTCCAAGCATTAACACCAAGGGATTGGACAAGGGACACCAGTACCATGGCCGTCACGATCTCTTGACTTTAAATCATTTGGACTTCTTTTTGTGGGGATATTTAGAAAATGAAGTGTATCGCACTAAAGTAGATGTAATAACTTACGAGTTCAAAATGGATAAAAAGTAGAAACATTTGTGTTAGTTTGTAGAAACTGGGTAAGATGGGTCCAAAATGTTGTTGTAACATCAGGTATGTTAAATTGTTTTATTAATTAAAACTGCAAATTAAATCTATTAATAATTAATATCAATAGCGGCAAAAGCAGTTAAATTTGCTGTATAAAATCAGCTTTATAAAATGTTATTTATTTGCTCAACCATTTCTTTCCATTTTTTGTCCCGTCGCAGATTGCCGCCTTATCAGGTTTTACAGTGGACCAGTTTTCAGTGTCATACAGAAGTGTATTTTTAAATCATTTTCGAACTGCCCTTTTGAATTTATTCCTTACAAAATTGTATTTGTAAGAGTACCCTGTACACTCAGAATTTTTTTTATATAAGTTCTGAATCACACTGTATAGTGCAATAAAGACTGGCAAAGAATATATAAAATAGACGATTCATAGAACAATTTAGAGATGGTATTTTAAAAATGAACCTCAGGCAATAAAAAAATTCAGGTTGCTATCTCATAGAATTCAACTTTGCCTAGAATATCTAGAAGGGTGCTTTTCCAAATCATGTGTGACATAAATTTTCGATTTATAAAATGAAATAGAAAAAGTATGCTGATAGAAAAAGACGAAATAGGGATATGATGAAACTATTTAAGACAAATATTAGAAGATTGAAGTCTGAATCGCAGAATATATTTTATATACTTACATATTATAGAAACGCTTACAAAAGATGGATAAAGGCCATGCAATGACAGAAATGTGGTACTGTTTGTTACATATGGAACGTGGTGGTCGTGGTTTTATGGATAGTGCATCCTATAATAGTTTTGTTTGTAGTGCACCAAAATCAATTTCCAACTGTCAGAAACATAATAATATGTCAAATTGTTTCCAACTGTTCTACAAACAGGCATAAAAGCCGAAGATAAGTGTTAACGTGTAACCCAGTGGGGCGGCTGGTGAAATTTCAGGTATGTCATATCTTAATAACCAGATATGGGACCCAAACCAAACTTTAGTATATATGTACTGTGGCTATATAGAGAACTTCAGTAGAAGGAGAACAATTATGCAGTTTGCAAAAAAAAGTTAAAAAAAAACGTGGGCCTCACCTAAGATTTCCAAATTGGCTTGTTTAAATTTCGAGAAACATTTTTTTTTATAAACTAGACATAATTTTGCCGATAGATTTCAGATTTTATTAAAAATTTTTAATTTTTGTTAAAATTACAGCAGTTTGAAAATTAATATTGTATTTGTGATACATTATAAATATTTCAAAATGCTATAAATTCTACAAATTTTTTAATAAAACTTGAAACCTATCCGTAAAATTACATCTAGCTTATGGGAAAAAAAATTCTCGAAATTTAAAGAAGCCATTTTGAAAATTTGAGGTGAGACCCACGTTTTTTTTAACTTTTTTTTCGCAAACTGTAAAATCGTCCTTCTTCTACCAAAGTTTTCTATATGGCCACATTACATATACCCTAAAGTTTGGTTTGGGTCCCATGTCTTACTATTGAGATATGGCATACCTGAAATCTCACCAGCCGCCACTGGTGTAACCGTTATAATGACAGTGCTACAATCAGTAGTGTATACTGTGTATGTAAATAGTGCAGTGTATTATGTATCGAAGGTGTAATATCCACAAAGTGCGCATCAGGTATGTTAAGTGGGTGGTGGGCCATCACCATCTAAGATGACGATATTCTACGGGTGAGTATAAACTTTTTAAAATAAACTACTAAAGTGCTAGATTCACTCAACGTCAACGTATTTTTTGTAATTTTATGGTCTTTGAACCCTTCTCTAGTGGTACACCTATGGAACCTCGTTCCCTACAATCTTCACCTCCCGTGATCATCTAAGTGGTGTGAATGAATCATTCTCGATTATATTGGGTTTCGACTATAGATGTCCAAATTCTCAGTAAATTTTTGATTTTCTTATGGGTTCCTATTTGATTTTGACACTACTATACAGGGTGGTCCACTTTTGAAAGCAGAAACTTTAGAGGCAGACAGAGAACCACAAAATAATATCAGTTTGTATTATAACTATATCTGAAAAATGCTTTGTTACAAAGATACAGGGTGGCAAAATTTTTATCAAAAGTTCCAAATTTATTAATATTTTTAAAACCACTTTAGATATTTAAATGAAATTTGGAACCTTTGAATAGGTAATCTAGATACATATTTTTACGTAAAAAATATTTTTCTTCGGGTAATTTTAATAAAAAAAAATAGTACGCCAATGTTTTTTAGAAACAAAACTATTTCTAGAATCCTTGTTGAATTTACAACAAGAAAGGCTCCTTACTTTTTCTCATTTGACACACCGTTTGCCAGTAAAAAATTAAATTACCTAATGATTTCTGAAAAACAATTAAGTAAACAAAAACGAAAATGAGAAATTTAATTAGTGGCTTTCAACAACAATAACAAAAAGAGAGAAAATTACGGGTAAAATCACAAAAATTGCTCGAAATGTAGTCCACCCACCTCAATACATTTTCGACATCTTCTCACTAATGCATTTATTGTAGCAGATACTTCATGCAGATTTCGCTGCATATCATTGCAGGCTTGCTGAATTCTTAAAATTAAATCTTCCTTTGTTAATACGGGATTAGCATAAAATTTATCTTTAATAGTGCCCCAAACATAAAAGTCTAGCGGATTAAGATCTGGTGACCTGGGTGGCCAGGCCACTGGTCCAATACTATTAATTACGTCATTATTCATGTCATTCCTCCCTAGCTGGCCAATCTATTGTTGAGAATAATTGGTATTAAGCCATTCTCTTACAGCTATTCCAAAATGCGGAGGAGCTCCATCCAACCCTCATACCTTAAATTAATGGGTAAATCCTCTAGGTAGTCCTGCAGATTATTGTTAAGAAACTCCATAAACAGTTCCGAGTTCAACCTTGGGGGTAGGAAATGTGGACCACAAACATTACCATCGATAATGCCCAACCAAACATTTACGGGAAATTCATTTGGAAATGTTCTTGGCCAAATTTCTCGAGGATTATGATATGCCCAAATATGGATATTATGGTAATTTGTTACTCCACGTCTGGTAAAAGAGGACCCATCCGTCCAAAGAATCTTATGTAAAAAGTCATGATTTTCTTTCGTCGAGTTTAAAAGCCACTGTCAAAATCTTATTCTTTTTTCAGCATGACCAGGGTGCAAATCCTGAACAGGCTGTAGGTAATATGCATGTCTGTAGTGATCGTGTAGTGTTTGTAACATTTTATTTTTTTATGTTGTATCTAGTGACCTTTAATTAATTACTGATGTTATCTTAGTCTGGTAATAGGTCAATTGTAGTAGAAAAACTAAATTTTTACAAAATGTCAATGTTTTGGCTTATATTTAAGCCATCTTCAGGGCTCTAGAAATGTAATTATGTTACATAACCAATATAAAATTACAATAAATTAAAACGTAAGAAAAATAAAAAAACAAAAAATATTGAAAATTACACATTAAAATTACAACTTTTGCCTTAATATTTATTTTTATTTTATTCATTTTAAAAGAAAGGGGACAATGTAGACAAACATAAATTAAGCTAAATGAACAATTACAATGAACAATTTTATAATTACCTGTAGTTAAGTTTTTCTTTGTCTAATTTAATGTAAAAATTGTTTATCAAAAGTGTCAATTACAGGTGAAAAATATTGATAATATATACCCATATATAGAATTATAAATAACATCAATGGGAAACAATGCTTCGTCAATAAGAATCAAGAACTTTTATTCAAATAATGTATCGACCAGATACGGTGAATGGGGCGTTGTACTTTTTCCCTTTAAAGATAAATGGAAAAAGAAAACACAAAACATTTCTATGTTTTGTATATACCGGGTAGTAAAATTATGTTTATTGTTTAATTCTATCGATTATGTCTATCAAATTGAAATATGCAATGTTTAAATTTTGAATATCTTGTTTTTTGTTAACAGAATCTTTATGTTTCTTAATACTAATCATTTCATGAAAAATTCGTTTTTTATAATTTTTTTGTTTCCCAATAATTGTAGCTTCTTCAAAATTAAATGTATATAAATATGCTTGTGTATGTTCTGCAAGGGCCGTTTTGTTATTGTTGGTCAATAAAGACATTGGTTTGACGCTTCGTACATATTCCGAAAATCGTGTTTTTAAGTACCTTCCTGTTTGACCTATATAAACTTTGTTACAATCACGACAAGGTATTTTGTCTTTAACATTGCTTAACAGTTCTTTAGGGGTATCATCTTTTTGTTTTGCTGAAAATTGTTTTAAAGTATTTTCACTACTAAAAGCTATATCTAAATTATCATTTTCTAAAATGTTTCTTACCTGTTCTGAAAGACATTCAATATATAGGATTTTAAAATATTTTTTGTTATTTTCTTCAGTAGTTATATTACGAACCGGTTTAGTGAAGTTTTGAGTGTTAGTATTAAAAACTATCTTTTTTATAAGTTTTATTGGATAATTATTTTTAGGAAGATATGATTTTATTAAATCTATCGTTATTATCGTATATTATCGTATTAAATCGTTTTTTTTTTTTTGTGGAAAAATTAAGAGCTCTGGACTTTAAGTTAGTTATGATATTAAGTTTTTGTATATGAGAATGTTGTGAATTATATTTTAAAAACCTTTCAGAAAAGGTAGGTTTGTGATACCAATCTGTAATTATAATATTATCAGAGGTTCTTATTATTTCGATGTCAAGAAATGAGATTCTATTGTAGTTTTCCTTTTCTAATGTGAATTTTAGTCTAGTGTGGAAACTGTTATACAGGTCTATTCTCTAATCCTTTTGGTTAAATTTTAACGTACTATATTCTGTAAAAATTTTAATAGGTTTATTTTAACCAAATATGTTAAAATTTAACCTATTAAATACCAGTATAAATAACGATTGGCATAATTAATCTCTATTGTTTATTTCCACATAAATGTTATAATGGCACTTCAAATTAATTATATTTTATTGGATGCAGGTAAGTATATCTTCCACATAATGTTTAAAAAAAGGTAACTCAAAATGAAGTTTGTCTATAGATTTTTTCTGTAACTCAGCCATTACAATATCTGAACAAATAGATGATAAACAGTTACCCATGCCTAATCCAAAAATTTTTTTGTAAAATTTATTATTAAATTTAAAATTACTATCAAAAATAAATTTCAATAATTCTAAAAATTCATTTAATGTAAGTTTACAGTGGTCTTTAATTAGATATGAATTTTTTTCAATTACTAAATCAGTAGGGATATTAGTGAACAAAGAAACTACATCTAAAGAAACCAATATATATCCACAAGGTATCTTCATACTTTGTAATTGCGTGACTAACTGAAAAGAATTTCGAATATAGTACTGATCTGTAGGAAAAGCATATTTTTCTACTACAATTGACCTATTACCAGACTAAAATAACATCAGTAATATTTTAGACTTAGGAATGTGAAGGTGCTGAGTTGCCTTCCGAGAGCTCAGCCTCGGATTGTGATCAAAATATGTAGTATACGATTATTCTGAATATTATATTGACGGTTTCTATTCCATTCGATATTAACACGCAGGCCAAAGTTACGAAAATTCTGATGTGTTTCGATAAAAACGCGAGCATCTGGAACTCTTCTATTTGGATAGTGTCTATGATATTCACAAACTGCTGCTACTGCATTTCCATCACAAAATCCATAGCAAAAATAAATATCTGCATATTCGTTGTTAGAAAAAAGGATTTTTCAGATTAATACTTACATAACAGTCTAATAACAATGTTAACAATAACTCGAAATTAAATTACCTGACACAATTCAATTAACCATCATTATGAAATGCAAAAACACTGACAGTAGTAGTCTTTTTTGCTTCATGGCCTAGGTACTACGACAGATTAAAATTTGTTTGAATTCCAGTTGCTTAAAGAATTTTAATTTTTTACTGGCAAACGGTGTTCAAACGAAAAAGTAACGAGCCTTTTTCTGTTGTAAATTGAACAAAGATTCTAGAAATAGTTTTTGTTTCTAAAAAAACATTGGCGTACCATTTTTTTCATTAAAATTTCCCGAAGATCTGTCCGTACGCACGCCACTGGTGGAAAAAAAAATCATATTTTTTACGTAAAAATATGTATCTAGATTACCTATTCAAAGGTCCCAAATTTCATTTAAATATCTAAAGCAGTTTTAAAAATATTAATAAATTTAGAACTTTTGATAAAAATTTTGACACCCTGTATTTTTGTAACGAAGCATTTTTCAAATATAGTTTATAATACAAATTGATATTATTTTGTGGTTCTCTGTCTGCCTCTAAAGTTTCCGCTTTCGAAAGTGAACCACCCTGTATAGATCCAAACAATTGAATCAACTATCTACAACACCACCTATTTATTTAAAAATTTGTTTATACAAAAATTAATAATTCAAATTGCTTCTTTAAAAATCCAATTAAGTAAGTAAAATAAGCGTATCTATGGGATGTTAATTTTACTTGGTTTTAGATATTGCAGTTTGGAATAATAATTTGCTTTCCTACAACATGGCACGGTTACATTGAAGACTCTGTATCAAATAAGCTGGATATAGCAAGAAAAATTAATTACAAATCTTCTATTCCTAAACAAACAGTTATCAAACGTAATTTTCAAAGATGCTGACAAGATATCCAGCAATGACAAGAAAGTCAAAATAACTGTAAATGTCAATGTTAATAAGTAATCGTTCTATAAATTTAAATGACTTGTAATAATTATTCCTTGATTTTAGTAACAAGGAAACAAGACTTCTTTTTTATTGCACTAGTAAACTATAACCAATTTTATTTCTGAAATAAATGAAGTATAAGTTTTTACAGCTTTAAACCTCTAAACTTATATCACTGTAATCCAAAACCACTGTATCTCAACCAATCATCAATATCTGTCGTGTTTGATTTGAAAACATTGAATGTGGCTTTATTTCTAAATTTTTTGATTCATTTATTTTAAGCTTCATTTGTTTTGAGCTAATAAGGTACCTAAACTTGTACAGATGTAAAATTAAATAAAGCCACATATCTTTTTAATTCATTACTAAAGGTTTTATAATTGCCGTTAGTTTTTATTTTTACCTCCAAAATATACCTACCAATACCATACAAAGTCACATTTCTCAATTTGCCACCATACATTTATATTGGCAGCACTGTACAAACAGGTTGTTATTTTTTCCATTTAGGTGCGTCAGTATTTCACAGCTATATTTGTGTCACAGATTAATGGTACAGAAGTTCAAAATTTTATTTTATTTACGCTTGTGGCTAAATGCACAATGAACACCAATGAAATTCATTTATACACAACAAAGTATGGCTAAATGCACAGTAATCATAAAAAAAAAACAGAATGTGTGATTTCGACATCAAAGGAGTCAACACTAAAATTTCAAACTGTTTAATAATCTGTGTATGACTGTGGGCTGTCATAGTAAAAACTGAAACCTAGCTTATACTAAGTTGTTTTTTGCGATGAAATGTGCTCAATCCAGTTCAAAACATTACATTTTTGCGTTTTTGCGTTAAAACAGTGACGTCGCTGTTTAAACCGTGTTTAAAACATCTACTGAGTCCGGTTTGAAAAAGTAGAGATTTGAAAATTGATGTGACTTAAGTTTTTAGATTAATATTTAAAATGGTTGATATTTTGATACATATTATTCTTGTTTATTTAGAAACAAGTTGGCTGTGGATTATTGTATGTGTTGCATACAATACTGGAATTCGGACAATGTCAGAAAAAATTATGCAAAACTAGTTCTACCCCCAAAAAATTTCCATACTCGAAATTATGCATCACGTTGTTGCATCTTTTTTCGAGTATTGTGTGTATCATAACCTTCAGAAAATGAAGGAAACTAATTCTGGTCATTTAAACTAGTTCTCCATATTTTGCAATAGTCAAAAGTCGTTTAAACATAAAATTTCGGATATGAGAACTTTTCTAAGCTCAGAACTAGTTTTGCATAATTTTTTCGGACATTGTCCGAATTCGAGTATCGTGTGTAACACCTGTCATGCACTCATATAGATATGTTAGGTATTTGTTTTTGGTTTGCAGTTGCTAAAATGAACTTCTATGTTTTTGTTGCAAAGTTTTCAAAATATATGTATAAAAACTTGCAGAAATAGGTATCTACCATTAATAATCGTTCTATTTAAATCCAAATCTAGTGTAAACAATAGTGTAAACAAAAATCAAAAAGTGTGAGGGTGATATATATATTAAAGAGAAACAAATATTTGATGACGTTACATTTTGAAACTATACATTTTCTTGGTGCAATACATAAGTGACATCACCATTGAATACGTTTTGAAATGGTCAATGAATACGGTTTGTCATAAAAAAACAGCTTTAGTCTAAATTTATGAGGATAATGCTATGAAAAAAATGGCAGTGTAAACATTGAAAATTAAACACAATCAGACAAATGTTTCTAATATTTTTGTTAGTTCAATGTTTTTAATATTTTCAACAGTTCTGCTTGATCGCCTTGATCTCTTTGTATCACTGAGACTTTCTCTTCCCTCTAAAAACTATTTATTCCATTTATATACAGGGTGTTAAAAAATGAGTGTTAAATATTTAAGGAGGTAATAGTATAAACCAAAATAAGCAGAAAAAATCTGAATAAACATGGGTCCACAAAGTAACGGTTGCGGAGATATGGACCACTATTCATTTTTCAAACATTTTATTTTATTAGGAATAAACTAAGAAAAAGAAAAAAGAAAATAAATAAGACTTTTCTGCTTATTTTGGTTCATACTATTAACCTCCTGAAATATTTTACACTCTTTTTTTAACACCCTGTATACACTAATGTTTCCATACCATTATTTCTATAAATTTGATGAGCTTTTTCTTGATTACAACTTTTGAAAGTTTAAAAAAAATTAATGATTATGTGTTACTCTATTTCAAGTTCCGACATTCAGATAAAGGGAGACAAACATACAAAAACAATAATGAAGATCACTTTAACTGACAGCCGCACTTTGACACAAACATAGCTGTGGAATTCTAGTCAAAACAAATTACCAATGCGTTTGTACATTGTTGCCAAAGTAAATGTATAATGGCACGATAGGGAATTTAATTACCAAACCTCGTAGGTATATTAAAAGAAAATAGGTATGTTATTTTTTGATATATGGAAAGTAATCAGATTGTCAATTTCAATGTTAAATCTTTACCTGATTTTCAAATATTTCCATAGAGAGTATTACACCTCCAGGGCCTTGTATGCTAGATATAAATTTGTTTATTTTAACGTCATAAACATAAATGTTACCATTATGACAACTAGCAAAGAGCAGGTTCTTATCAATTTTCATACAACCAATCCCTTTGGAATCCGTTGCTTCATATCTGTGAATTAATTTTCCGTTCTAAAAATAAGTTTGAAAGTGAGTAATGATCATTCAAATAAAATTTTTCGAGATTTACATTCAAATGAATTGTAATTTGAAATATATTAAGCATATAAAATAAATATAACATATACAATGTGTCTACAGTGATGGTAAATTCCTCATAAAAAATTTGTAAACTATTATAGAGCTTTAATTGCCATGTTTATTTTGTAAATAGTTAGGAATAGTGCTTTCCAAAAATATCCACATTATCAATACACTTACAGGATACTTAAAAATTATACATCATTTGAGAATCAGTACATTATTGATGCAAAATTAATTCAATATTCATGTTCCTACACCTATATGTTATGATTTTCATGTTATGCATAGATATACAAACTTCAATACAAAAATGGAATAAGTCTAGTAAAATAAAATATTTTGTCATGATACCTACTTGTTATCAATAATTGAATCAAGTGTTGCTTTAAACCCACCAAGTCGCTTGTAGCATAGTATAACAAATATTTTCATTTAAATACCTACATTTCAAAAGCTAATAACAATATTGGTTTTTAATTAAGACATTTTAGCAACAAATAAGCAAAAATTTTACTTCTTTCTGGCACCTGATTTAATAATTTTCTTCATAAAATGATTTATGTCCAACCAATCCACTAAATAAAAAATTTTTGAAATATCAAAATATTGAACTTTATTCTGTAATACAGAAATAGCTCTTCTATAAGCAAGGAATCTGGGAAACTAAGAAAGATTTTGTTTCCTTGCGTGTAGTTTAAAAGAATACCAAATACAACCATCCTTAATATATTCAAATGACTTTGTAATGAGTCATATATTTACATCAAACTCAAAATAGTAACATTTTAAATTAAAAATCATGTATGAAACTGATCCGGAGTAATTTTATCCCTTATACATCAAAATTTGTCCCTACAGTAAAAAAAACCACTTGAAAAAAATCAATAAAGCTGTGTAACTCACCTTCCAACATCAAACTTATTTAAACTTAGTGGAACCAGTCAAAATTAATATTTTATGATTTTTTTATCAGTGATAGGTTATTATATTATATTTACCGACTTAAACATTATTTTTAATTTATCTTCTGCTTATTTTTTAAATAAGAGTTCATGGCTTATGTTTATTGTATAATTTGTCAAAATCAATATATACAAAAATTATTATTATAAATTACAGGGTGCTAAACGCCTTCTAAAAAATAAAAAACATTGATGTCACTGAGCACGACTACCAGTTTCATACAACATATCAGCAAGGTGTGATGTGAATTTGGCATTAATCAAAATCCGCTGCAGTTCATCAGCCTGATTTATGGAGGTTGCTATGACAAACAGGGACGCATATAGCTGACCAGCATTAACAAGTATCAAGGAGGTCCATAACTGCTGCACCTATTTATATATAAGGGTTGTCCGTAAATTAAGGTCTCCAATGTTTTTTCAAATAGTAAACATCATTTTATTGCAAAACTAAGTACATACTCTGAAAGCTTGAACTTTTAGCTATTTTTCAACGTAGTCCCCGTCACGATCAATACATTTTTGGAGTCACTCTGGGAGCTTTTTCATACCCGCGTCGTATCAATCTCCCGTCGACTCGCGCAGGAAAGTATCGACGGCTGCTTTCAGCTCTTCGTCGCTAGAAATTTCGTTCCTCCCAAGTGTTGTTTCAGGTTGGGAAACAAATAGTAGTCACTAGGGGCCAAATCAGGGCTGTAAGGACGGTCTATGATTTCCCACCCGAATTTGCCGATAAGATCCATCCTGGTGCGGGCGTTGTCATGGTGCAAAGAAACTTCTTTGGTCTGTCGACCCCTCCTTTTGTTCTGTATAGCATGGCGTAGCTTTTTTAGTGTCTTGCAGTACCTTGCCGCGTTAATTGTTGTACCTTTTTCCAGGCAGTCAACCAGCAGAACGTCTTTCCTATCGTAGAATACCGAAGCCATCACCATCCCCACTGACAGCGTTTGCTTGAATTTCTTGACACTTGGAGAACCGAAATGCCGCCATTGTTTCGATTGCTCCTTAGTCTCTGGCGTGAAGTAGTGGACCCAAGTCTCATCCCCTGTTACAATTGAATTCAATAATTCCTCACCTTCTTCTTGGTAATGGTGCACAAACTCGCGAGCACTTTCCTTGCGCTTCTTTTTGTGTTCACCCGTGGCACTCACCTGGCACACACCTTGTGATATTTCAAAATGTCTGTTAAAATCTTGTCTACGGTAGTGTTGGAGACGTCTCCTATCAGTTCGGCAATCTCTCGCACAGTTACACGCCGAACCGCAAGCAAATGCTCCTCAACTTTCGTCACTGTCTCGTCCGAAACTGATGGATGCCCGCAGCCGACCTCGTCATGCACGTTTGTATGACCGTCTGCGAACTCTCTACACCACTTCCGCATATTTTTTATGTCCATACACTTTTCTCCATACATATCGATCAACTGACGATGAATTTCAATAGGGGATGACCCCTTAAACCACAGAAATCTAATCACTGAACGCAATTCACACTTGGCGGGAGCGTCAACTTTTCCTGCTATCGCTAATGGCTGACCTTCATAGCGGGGTAGTGACTAGCCAAATTAGTGGTGGAGGAAGTAAGGAACACGGTGCTGTTGTCAGATTTAAGCTAGCTCGCTCCGTGGCAACAGGAGCTTGTTGGAGACCTTAATTTACGGACAACCCTCGTACATAATTAGAAGAAGTTTTTATGGAGTCAGCTGTGTAGATATTTCCGCGTCAGGTATTCCGTTTTTTGGATGTTATGAATATATTTGAATTTATCAAAATTTTATGATCCCGTTTGTGTTTTGTTGAAAATACCATTACAACACCAAGATTTTTTTGCCTAAAAAAAAAGTTGAGTAACTCAAGGACAGAAGGCTAGAATTTGGTAAAAATTTCAAATGGGAAATAACAATTAAAAGAACTTATAACCATTTTATGACAACATCACCGATAAGTTTATGGCTTTAAAAGATCAAACAATAAACTAAATAATTAGCAAGTGGGAGATCCCATTTCACATACTACTTACTAAGTCTACGAGCTGCCACTACTTTTCATGCTAACACTATAACTTCAGAATATTTTATGATTGACCTCTGACCTTTTCATGCTAACACTATAGTCTCGGAATATTTTATGACTGATTTCTGTAATCAAATATATTCCTAACATCATAACCGAATCAAAATCAATTAAGATGATTGAGATCCGGAAGTCCATCACTGAGAAACCTTATTCTAGAAAATCTTTTAGTTCTCTAGCCTCCCAATAATATGTAGCCCAGAGGAGAAGTGTATAAAGCAGACAGGCAGAAATCCATAACTCAGAGAACAGGTTTGGGTTTAGGCTTGGACAGGTAAATGCATAGTTTATGTCTGTTTCCTTTCATACTTTTTTGTCTTTGAATAATCTGTGGAGTACATTTTGTTCTTTTGTTTTACTGTGTTTCCTTTGATCATACAGGAAACAAGACAAACATGTTGACATCCAACATAAATCAGCCAAAAGATCACCACAAATTTGTCATTTGTGATTCATATTCATATTCATCCGTTTGATCATATATATATTGATATAGGACGAGTCATAAAGAAATATAAATACATATATGTATATATCCTAACCAGAAAAACCTAGTCTACAGTATATAATAAAAGTGCCTAACAAATGTATAGAAAGTATCAAGTAACCCCTTGTAAACACACACATATGAAGAAACGACTAAAATAAAAATAATAATATAAATTTATTAGTCATTGTGATAAAAATTCTTCCACAGAATAAAAAGTATTTGCTTAGTCAAGAACAATTTTACACTCTCAACATTTTTTAGAGCTGGATCTAACTTATTATACAATACAGTTCCCATATAATACGGATCAGATTTATATAGTTCTAGCCTATGAACTTCATGTTGCAAATCCCCACCATGCCGTGTATCATAGTTATGACTTTGGTTTAACAGGTTAAAAGCATTGAAGTGTATTTTAACAAATTTTAATATTTCCAGAATATAAAGTGACGGTAACGTCAATATGTTTTGTTTAATAAATGTTTGCTGGCAGGATTGTATAATTTTTAATGCAAACATACAACGAATTGCCCTCTTTTGCAATCTGAATACCTTTTGCGACCATACAGAGTTTCCCCAAAAAATAATGCCATATTTAATGCGTGATTCAAAATTTGAAAAATTCTTAAAGTAGAACTATCAGCAATATGACGCAATCGTTTCAAAGCATAACAGGTACTTGCACATTTGTTACATATATAGGATACATGACTCTTCCAATTTAATGACATATCCAATACCTAATAATTTGTGTGTAATAACCTGTTCAATAGACTTACTTTATGATTTATAAGTATACTGGCGTTATAATGAGCTCCAATGGGATGGAAGTGTAACGATAATGTTTTATTCTGATTTAGAACAAGTTTTTTGTTGTAAAAGTAATCTGATATTATGTTCAAATCATTATTTAGGGATCTAATTATCTTCTAAATTATTGCCGCTTACAGTAACAGATATATATTCTGCAAATGCCGTAAGAGTTTGAAATATAATTCTGTAAGTCATTTGTGTACAGTATAAACAAAAGAGGGCCCAAAACACTTCCCTGAGGAATGCCAGAGTTAATAGATAATACATTAGAATGACATCCAAGGAAGTTAACAAACTGTTGCCAAATATGATTTTATAAGATAATTGCACGTGTTCCGTATACCATATCGTAATTAATCTCTTAATAATATGTTATGATCTACACAGTCAAATGCTTTTGACAAATCAAGAAATATAGCAATAACATTATGACCACGGTCTAAACTCTTATAAACAAAATGCAATAGGTCTGTCAATGCAGATATTGTTAATTTTTTTCCTCTAAAACCATGTTGGTTTGGCGACAAAAATTTTCCTTCTTTCCAAAAATGTAATTATACGTTTTGAGATTAGTTTCTCAAATAATTTATAAAAAACAGATAAAAGTGCTATGAGTCGATAATTTGAAAATTCTTTGCTATCACCACTTTTATATAATGGTACAATTTTAGCAACTTTTAATAAACTAGGAAATACGCCAGAAGTGAAACATTCATTAATAGTATGAGTTAAAATGGGAGCTAAATCATTACAACATTTGTTCAATATTTTTATGGAAAAATTGTCAATTGTGTTGTGTTTTAAAAATTTAGTATTATTTAATAATTCTAAAGATGTGACAGGTTCTAATAATATGTCATCAATAATTACTGGAAGCGAAAGCCGTAATGGCATAACTGCATTTTTTTGTTGATTCGCGACTAAGAATTTAGGCATGTCTAAAAAAAAGGTGTTAAATTCATTCCAGATTAAGAACTTATCTGTGATGATTTTGCCTTTTACTTTTATTTCTCAATAATTATCAGTTGCATTTGAATTATTTTTAAAATTCTTTTTTATTAGTTTCCACACAGTTTTACTTCTGTTTGCAGAGTTTAGTATTATGTTACCAATATACATTTTTTTTTGCCCAACGAATCACCTGATTATACACTTTTTTATATTTTTTGTAAAAAATTTTAAAAATATCATTATTTCTTTGTAATTTAAATAATTCCTTAAGACGTATAGAAGAGATTTTAATTCCTCCCGTTATCCAATTATTTTTTTGAAGTTCAATATATTTAGTAACAAATTTAAAAATTTTCATTATAATAATTTTGTAGAATTTTATTAAATAATTCGTATTTGGTATTGATATCTTAACTCTGATATACACTATGCCATGATTCAGAATCGAGACATTGTTTAAAATTTAGAATATTCTTTTTCGAGAAAGATCTAAATGTAATTAAAGGCTTGGCGCACAGGGTATTAATAGAAAAAATAATTTTTTGGCCTGAATGATCTAAAACGCCGCTATCTAAAATAGATTTATGCGATAAATCAGCATTAAAATTAGTCATTATGTAATCAATAGCAGCTGAATTAATATGAGTAGGTTTTTCTAATACCGGAACAACACGATAAGAATTTGCAACATCTAAAAGATCCATTGAATCTTTATTTTTACATAAGAGATTTATATTAAAATCGCCACAGAAGATAATGTTAGTGTATCTATTATTCTTTGTTAAAAAATCTAGGCACTCTTCAATATTTCTTATACTTTGGAGATTATGATGCACAACACATAGCTCATTTTGTTCCTTTGACTGCTATATGATACTTATGGCAGCTTCAGTTTGTTGTTTAATAAGATTTAGTTTATATAGTAACAGGGACATTTATTGGACTTTGCAGAATGGTTTATATCATAATTTGATTTGGTTATCTTATTTGACTGTATACAATGTGCACATTTTATAACAGTAGAATGGCATACTTTTTATTCATGACTTTCGGCACACATATTGCAAATTGGTAATTTGCTATTACAATTTGTAGAGAGATGGCCAAAACTACAGCAAGTATTGCAACATTTTATATGGTAGGAGTCTTCGATTATAAATTTTATTATCCAAAACATCTATATTTTTGTATTCCTGTTTATGCATTACTCAATGTGCTATTGGTATTGGACCGGATTTTTTTGTATTATGTAACAATATGGCATTCAGACATCACTTGGAGAAATAAATAATCAATGTCCAGTCTTCAGGTTTGTATATATTATTTTTCATTTTATCCATAAATCTTACATTATACCAGTATACCAAGCTCTCACCTTTATTAAAGCACTTTCAGAACGATTCACTTCTTGTTCCATTGATTGACAGTTTCATTTCTTTTTTCAGCAGAAAGTGTAGTAAAAGAAGCATAAATAAAACCCACTCCACTTCACAGATTATTCTAAGACAAGAAAGTAGGAACGCATGATCATAAACTATGCAGTCATTTACCTGTCCGATTTTGAACAGCCTGTTTGTTTTATAGACTCTCACTGTTATGGGGGTTATTTCACCACAGGAATCACTAGTAAAGTGATCTGGGGTTATAGTTTTAGCACCAATTGGTCATAGAATCCTAAGTTTGATTGTTTCATATAAGTCCAATGTTAATATTGTCTAGTTTTATTGATTTTCGACTCTAGAAAGAAATCCCTGACGTGCAGGGGGGTTCAAATTTGATTTTACTGAGGGAAAATACATGAAAATATATAACTTTTTTTGTGGGTCTGCATAATTGGAACTGTACTGGTACAAACATTTTTGTTATACTGTATACTTAATTTATGAATAATTAATAAAGTGAAACATATTAATAAAATAATGAACAAACAACGCAACATGATAATGAAAAATGAACAAATAATAAGTATTTGTAATAATTATGAAATGCTATTCACAAACTCATTAATATCATTTTATGTGAAACTAGATGTGGCAGTCTATATTAATAAATTATCAATATTTTAAAATTATTATGTTAATCACTTTTTTAAAGTTCAATGGGTATACTCCCCAAAGTTCAATAATGCTAGTTAAAATTCTTACATACATTTCTCAAAAACCATTTTTAAAATGCGTGAAATTAAAAAAAAGTTCTAATATGTCATTTTTCTGTAAAGGACCCCTGAATCCAAACTTTCAGGAATTAAATCTCAATAATCTATCAATATACAAATATTTTAGACACACTGTATTACCAGATTCTTTAATCTTTACCTACAAATTTACTTACATGAAATGAATACACTAAGATGTCATGACTAGTCGTTCCACAGTAAACCAAATTTTTATTCAAAATTAAAGAATAAACGGTAGGGGATACAACATCTTCCATAGTTCTCATATACAATCCAGTCATAGCATCTCTTATACATACCGGAAAATTACGAGTTCCTATTAGAAGTACTCTACGTGCACCTTCTTGTGCTGTCTTCAAGACAAGAATGCTGTTATCAGAGTATATATCTCCAAATTCCACAATTTTTTTCTGCATAAAGTATTCATCATTAAAATTTTAGGTAATACAAATTATAATTTAAAATAATAAAAACAATAAATAAAGAAGCAAAAGAGTTTAATAAAAATTATTTTTATATTAATAGATATATTCCAGAATTTAGGAATATATCTAATACAATACAGTGTTTTGAAAATAGTTGAGAAACATAAAACAGTGGAATCCTGAGGTGATTTTACAGAGGATATTTTATGTAAAAAAATTAATTTTAGCATCCCTAAAAGTTTACAACTCTTTAAAAGTGGCTATTGGAATCAACATTCCATGGGCTATTTTAAAACTGTTTCAAATTAAACACTCCAATTTTTGTATGGATGCAATTATGTCACTTTCCTTTCGTTTTTGTACAAAAAATAAAAACCTTGCAGCATCTCAAACTTACGATTATCCAAACAATACTTTCAGTAGTAGGTTCCTGTCATTTTAGATGTCAGCCATTATTACCAGTTTATTTAATTCCTCTTTATCATTCTTCTGATAAGTTTAGCTGGTGTTTTAACACTTAAAAAAAACATGCTAACATGCTTGATTTCAGCACTTACGTTTAAAGGGTTGTAACTTCTTAGGGGATGTTATTATTTTTTATTTTTTACATGAAACACTCGCTGAAAGAATTCATTGTTTCATTTTCCTTAACTATTTTCGAAACACCCTGTATAAAAGGTCATGTCCACAAAGTAACTCATAAATTCGTTAAAGTGTCTGATAATTTCCTCCTGGAGCATTTGTTTGGATACTGTGATTTTTATTTTTGATAATATGTTTTCTTGTAATAATTCTATATAGGTACTGGTTGTTCCACCGGGAATTGTGTCGATCATAATCAAAAATACTGATTAAAAAAAAATGTGAACTTGGCAACATGGCAAAATCCTTAGAAGGGAAGACAACTAAATATCAAGAATTTTTTTTATGATTTATTTTTATTAAGTAATTGTATTGTGCAAAACTAAACTGCTCTGTGGACTAATGTATCAAAGGATATGACTTCATTAGTAGGAATTGTAGGAAAATTGACTTATATTGGCTGAAATATCTTTACAATACAGTATTAAATATCTATAACTCTCCAGCAAAGAATGTATCTAGAGCTCTCCAGCACTTCTGGTTATATTAGAAGTTGACATTAACTTCGTTATTTTAAATAGGACATGTCATGGATCATTTCATTTCAAAAACAAAATTGGCTTGGCCTCTGTTAAATATTGTTGTGTTGTGTATCCATAGCTTAAAAACATGGCAGATTTGATTCTAGATATGACAAAAACTGCTAAAATAGTAGAAATTTTCAAATATCTTCAAAAGTAGTAATTCCAACCTTAACAATGCTTATATCGTTTGAAAGACAATTTCAATGTGGACAATAGAGAGCCACTGCATTGGAGATAACAAAATATTAGCTGTTTGAAGTTGTCAAACTGCAAGAATATAACGGCTTGATACAATATTTTTAAATTTATGGGTATACCATAAATTAGGGTGTCTAAGTTCTTTATTGATATCAAAAATTTACTTATTTACTTTACTATATCTATTTCCAGGAAAGTTGTGTCGCAAAAGGTATAATTCCAAATTATACAGAGCTATTATACAAAGCAATTCTAAAATGCAATAATACTTATATAAGGTCTCCCATTTAAAACAGTTGAAGTATACTTCTGGTATAACCGAAAGTACTGGAAAGTTCTAAATATAAATGTGTTCACCCCGTGCCATGTTTTCAAATATTCAAATTTTTCAGTTCAATATTTTTTACTCAGATAATGATCGACATAGTTTCCAGTAAGACATACAGGTTGCCTACGTTGGAGTTACAACATCAAAGACAATTTGTTTTTTAATGAAACTTTGTTATATCTATATTATGGCACCAAGGTTCCTAATATGCACTACGGCTGAGATATAGGGTGTCAAATTTATAATAAAATAATAATAATAATATTTTCACAAATTAAAATATGTCAATAAGCCAATTCTTATTCAGTCATCAATTTTTACCAAACGAAAAAAATTTAAATTCCCACTGAATATCAATTAATATGTATAAAAATCTTATGACATGTTAAAAGAAGGAGGAATGAAAAACAGTAAGTATTATTTTAATAAATGTATGTTTCAACAATGAACAATAGCTTGCAGTTGTCCAGCAGCTTCGTTATTTGTTTTATTTAATCAAATATATGCCAACTTATTAAATGAAACATTTTATGGACACAGTAAGTATATACATTTATAATACCAATAAAAAACTATTACCTGCAACTTATATCTAAGCAAAGAGCCTCCAATACATCCAATAAAAATATAACCCCAATTAAATTCCATACACTGAATTTTGTCGTCAAGTGGAATACTTTCAACGACAGAATAATTGTGCAAACTATAAACTTTTAATATATTATCAAAGGATCCAACATACATATAAATAGTGTTATGAGTATGTTTCCTAAATAACAGAGAAGTAATTGGTACATGGCAAACATGTAATATTTTATTGTAATGTCCAGTCTCCAAGCAATAAAATATAATTTTACCACTTTCCGTCCCAGCCACTAAAAATTTGTCTTCTACAACCTGAAGAAAACATATTTCATTAATTACTTAATTAACAATTAAACCAGTGGTTTGAATAAGATACATATTATTTTTTTAATTTTGAAAATCAACCCTAAATTTCATTTGTCCTACCAAATTTGTACTTCTTATACTTAATATTAACTAAGATTTCTCACAATTTTTGTAATAAATTAATTAGTTTAATAGGTAGTTTTAAATAAATAAAAAAATCTTACTTTTATAACCAAAATTTTTTCATGAAGATCTAGCAATTCTAAATGCTTTGGGTGTTCTCCAGATTCTTTAAACTCTAACGAATTTTGTTTTTTTATTTCAGAATCCTTACTAAATGAACTATTAACAATATTAGCAGATTTCTTTTTTTCGTTGCAACATTTTTTTGGAGTGTTATTAGATACTTTAGGTTTTCCAATGTCTGCTACATGCTCTATGTCACAGTTTCTCTCAAAACAATTACCCTGAGAAGAATTATTCAATACTGGCTGTTCGAAATTACACATTAAATCTGTAGACTTTTTCTTCCTCTTTTTGTGTCTCTTTGGTGATACAGTTATGCTTGTCAAGCCGCTTTCTGTATTACAACTTCTCTCATTAGAATTTGTAGAACAAGATTCTGTTGCAACCGAGGTTGCAAATGTAGGTAGGCATTTGATTTTAGTTCTCGTAAATGCATCTACTGAAGCCAGATTAACAAACAAAGACTGTCGATAATTGGTTAGTTTCAAAACACATTCATCTATCTCAAACATACGATTAATGGCTTCTGATACATTTCTCGGTGTTTCCGAATAACATTTTGTAAGTAAATCATCAATCATTTTTTTTGCACAATGTGTTTCATATTCATCTGTTTGTGTTGAGGTGTTTAACATTGATAAGTAGTTATTCTTTTGAACTGTATTATGATTCTGTTCAATTCTATTTTGAATAAATTTTTCTCTATCATTTTTTATTATTAAATTTCTTGCATTATACTCATCACTATTGTTCTTCTCAATGGTGTCACATGTTTCCATTTGAGCAAGAGAAATTGGCAAATTGATTGCATCCAATTCCACATTATCAGCCTCAGTAGTGCTTTCAACACCACTACTTGTTTGATGTGTGTTATATTCTGAATCTTGACACAATTCACTTTTTATATTAACTATTGCACTATTTTTCTGACTCTCTTTATATATATCATCAGAATATTCAGAATCTGTTTGTTCACAAATTTCTTTTTTTATGATAATTGTAGTATTTTCAGAATTATTCTCATCATTAGTAATTATATTGTTATCTATATTTGTTCTATAACTATTATTACTTATAAGTTTATGGATGTTATCAGTTTCTAACTTATTAGCAATACTGCTATTAATTTGTTTGGAATTCTGGCCATTTTGCATATAAGGAAAATTATTTTCAGTTGGTTCAGATTTTACGCTTTCTTGAATTGGTTCGATTTTAATTGTATCATTAAATTTGTCCACAATTTTGTTGGTATATATTTCATTTGATCCTAGAAGAAACTTACTATTAATCCATACATAGTTCAAGTCAATCAAGCAATTTTGTCGTATCAATGTTTTTAAGGATTTTAATTAAAAGTTTCTAATTTTGTCCTATATCTATTTTATAGTACTTGCAGTGTCTCTATATTTTAAAATAAATTTTATAAATAAAAGTGATCTATCTGTCATAGATGGTAAATGCGTATGTTAATTTAATTAAAGGATGGTATGTTAAAAAGTAGTAATTCATCAATGTTTCCAAATTTTATTCCATAATCAGTTAGGACTTCTCAACTTAGCGCAGCAAAATTATCCCTATTTAACTCTATTCATAAGACTTGTTAAGATCCTGTAAATCAAGAATAATTTGATAACATTACATAAATTGTATGGACTCACAAAGTTTTCTTTGAAAGCAACACGCCCACTAAGAACAAGTGGTGCAAAGCGAAGGGAAGCATCATTTTGATCCTGGGCGCACACTGTGGCACAAAGTAATTAAAGAAAAAATACCATGTGGCTCTTATAGGCTCACATCAATTAAAGTCAAAAGCCACATGGTATTTTCCCTTCCATGGCATTGTCTCAAGGAGTGTCACACTCTTGAAATCTGGTGTACGTTTTGTGTGAAATCAAAAAAATCTGTAGAAATCAGTAATATCTGTAAAATTATGCAAATCACTTAAAATCGTAAGAAATCAAGCGAAATTTCATGTATGTGCATCACGTAAGAAATTACGTAAATCACATTAAATCAGTATAATCTTGCAAAATCTCACAAAATTTTATCAAATCAAATCATCAAATATTAAGAATTAATATTAACCTCCGTTTTATAAAGCATTTGACAAACAGTTGGGGACCCAGACAATGCATGACACATTTATAAAACTAGTAATATGGATTTTAATCCTTACTTGCAATGTGACGTCACAAAGTATGTAATTTGTGGTACTTTGTGACAAGAAATTACATTCAAATATTATTATAATAATCCTTATGGAACCTATATTTAAGGATCAAATTATTTATTTGAAGAAAGGACATTGGAATCTGGATTATTTCTTTGTTATTAGACATATTTAAGAGATTTCTTCATTTGAATTCAACCTCAAAATACTAAAATAATGTTATTTGTTAGTTTTAGATCAACTATTGTAAAATATTTTTCTCTAAAATGATTAAATAAACTTACTTCACTAATCGCAAAACAGAATAAAGCTTAATACTTAATATAGCATCTAATTTCATTTGGTATATTTGTCATCTGTCAGAAAATTTTAACTTACAAATTTTAATATTATTATATTGATTTTGTTGTTGTTTTTTTAAATATTAAATCTAATAAAGTAAGTTTGTCTTTGCTTTAATGTGTTTTATGGGGTTATGTGGACCTGCCATCTTTTAAAACCTTGCGATTCTTAGATTCGTTTGTAGTAATTTCAAAAACAAAGTTATATGACCTTGAAAAAACATCCCCGACTTATACCACCATGAAACCATTCCTATTTTAAATAAGTATACAAAACAGTACCTTTATCAATCACTTTGGTTTGCTTAGTGGTACAGAGTTGACAATTTTGAAAAAGAAAATATAATTTTGCCGGGCTTTGACTAAATTTAACGTAGAGAAAATATATTTCAAATGTAGAACAAAAAATCATTTATAGTTTGTACTAACTTTAATTTTGTTTGCAGTTCCTCGGAATCTAAAATAGAACCATTATACTTCCAGTGGAGACTAAAGAATTATTTGCAGTAATTTTAATTTCATTTGTAGTAATCTTCATTTCGTTTCCAGCCCCTCAAAATCTGTTTTATGATATTAAAATATAGTTGTAATTGTCTTTGTTTTCTTTAGTCCAAGTAAGTAGAATTGTTGTTCAAGTTTAAATTGATTTAAATAATCTTACATAAAAATTGAGAATGGACAAAATTTTATTTAATATGCACCTTTACATAATCTACTAAATAATATTTCTTTAATAAATGTGATAATTGAATAAAAAAAAGAAAATATTAAAGTGTATATCTTACTGATTTTATTTTTGACTAAATCTCTTTTTCATAAGGTCTAATATTACAGTTAAATTTTAGCACCTAATTTCTTATAATAACACTTGTAATGTTGGTTGCTTACAGTTAGTGCAAATATAAACTTTCATCTCTAATTCCACCATTGTCCACAGTCATACCTTGAAATATTCAGAAAAAACATGTAACTATTCTGAAAATATATAATTAGTATCTAAGTTTTAAAAATGTCTTTTGAATTTTTGATTAACAGGTTCGCTGCCGGTGGCAGTTACGATAACATGTTGTCCATGCCAGCGGTTTTTTTTCTATAAAATTTGAAATTTGATAGTTAAAAACTATCTAAATTATGTCTATATGAGTTGTAAATAGCGAATTTGCTGACTGGACTGTAATTTTAATTTCGACGGCATTTTCCATCAGTGGCATTGCACGTCTAACTAAATTGAAAGCTATATGCCAGTGACAGTATTTTACGTCGCAAATCTTCTCTGTCTAAGTTCTCAGTGAATTACTTTGAAAATTTGGATTCAGGGATTATCTGAGACAAAAAAAACGAATTTATACTTAACTTTGTTTTAAACGCTAGTGGCCACTACAAAATGTTGGTGGTGGAACATTATTCTCATTGTATGTATCAAAGTAGAATAATATTATTCTCTTAGCTTTTGTACACAAATATGATATAAGTACATACTAATTTCAAATCACTAAATTTAACCGTTTTCAATTTATTTGCTATTTTTCCATTTTATATAATTTAATTTTGAAGATGTTGTATGCAAAATTATTGTATTTATATTAAATTTCAAGTTTCGACTTATTTAGTAAGTTATGTGATACTAAATAAAATGTAAAATTTGTATTAGGTATACTATAGCCGACAATGTCATGAAAATTAAATTACAACAAACAAAAAATAGTTAAATATAGCGACAAAAAATTAGTATGATAATAATTTTCTTTTAAAAGATTGATACATACAGTGAGAAAAATGTTATGACCAATTTTTATCCGTGTGTACATTTTGTAGCGCCTTTTAGCGTTTAGAATAAAGTACGGATTTGTTTTTCAAAGCAATTCAATGAAAACATTCTAAAAATTTGAACAATTTTGAATTCAAAACTTTCAATTTGAGATCCTGTGTCTTTTGGACTAAGATAAGTTGAGTTGCATTATTGTGTCGCCTGCAAGAACCTGCTTATTCACCTCATCCGCATCATCTGCCTCATCTGGATACCAAGTGTCGCTTTCGTCTCAGTCAAACAACTATGTTCTGAAAATTGCAAGAACCCTTCATCTGTATGGTAATGGATTATTCGGGCTCTCTTTTGAGGTTGATATAATACCAGCCTTGCCAGTTTTCCAGTCTTATTCTAATAAAAAAAGACAGGATATTCGAGCCGTGTAAACCTATCTGTTAAACCCTTTTCCGAATGCCTGTATAAACTGCCGTACTTGCACAAAGTACTCATATAATGCAAAAAATACATGCACACAACCTGATTTTTTCAGGGTGGATGGAGGGCTGTCTCCAACAAAAAAATTACACTAGAGAGCCTTGTGCGTTTTTTGCAATATGGATACTTTCTTATTTACTTTGTTTTTGGAATTTTTTGTCCAACTTGTACATAATAATATTAATATATTAACTTTTGTACATATTTGACGCTTCACCGTCCATTCAATGAAAAGAAAAATAGTATATTATTTAACGAGCGGTAATGCAGGTCATAACTCACGCAGATGAAGTTTGCAGCACAAGCCGCAGGCGAGTGCTGTAATTCATCAAGTGAGTTATGACCATTACCGCAAGTTGAATACTATACTTTATTTACGGCTATAACAATAAATACTAAGATACAAGTATCGAGAAAGAGAATTGATTTGAAAACGTCAAAATTATTTTGTTAAAATATCAAATGACATTAGTCCCCTCAATGATAATAATTGAGAGGTGTTGGCAATTTAATTATTCATTCCTTTCCACTTGTTAAAAATTCTTTCCATTTTACACCAATAGAACGTATTTATCGGCTTAAAAATTTCCAAGAATTTACTGCGTACACTATTTATGTACCGAATTATCATTGCAGAAGCCCAGCGTGAGTTATAATAACTCACTATAAAAGCTCACGCTATTTGTTTATTGATACTATTAATTGCTCAAAAGCAGTTGAATAATTAACATATAAATTAATAGGAGTAGATAAACGATATTTATTTATTATGATTCAGTAAAGATACAAACAAAAAGCTTAGGAACTGGTTTTTAGAGGATTCTTAGAGGACTGTCTCCTGAGTGGATACCAGTGGTATGTGTGGTAAGGAAATGAGTTCAATTAACAATGCACAGCATTGAAAACACAAAGTTACTTAGATATTACATCCCATTGGTTCAAACTGGCGTACCTCAGAATACCTATTTAATTTGAACATCCCTATTAAATATGCTTAAATGTTTTTAAAAGAATAGAACAGAAGTAATGACTTTTACACAAAATATTTTAGAGATGACACAATAATAATAAACCACCCCTATGGCGCAAAACAACTAAGGGGTTGGACTGTGCTTTTTTGGATGGAGACTCAGAAGACAGAGAAACCTGCTTAAAGAAACCTGCAAAAACCAGCAGGTCGGCCAGCAAATATCTAATTTTATTCTACATCTTTCAGCCTTTTGTTGTATCTTTACTGAATCATAATAAGTATAGTAAATAAAAGCAAAATAGCAAAAAACCACAAAGGTGTCGAGAGTGATTTTTTGGTTGAAGACAGCCTTTCATTCACTTTGAAAAAATCGACTCATTTATTTATTTGAAATATGATATCTTTACTGGGTTAATATTATAAGTGATCATTTTATTAATTTAACTAACAAAAGACAAGCAAAAATTATAAACCGTACGCAAAAAACTATGTTATAAAACCTTTTCATTGTGCCTATGTAAATCACCTTTCATCAAATGCAGTGCTGACGTAAATAACCCAGCTATAAATGACACCAGAGTAGCGACGGAAAATTCCGTCAGTGGCACCAGAGTGATAGCGACTCCAACGGATTTTTCCGTCACTGGCACTGAAGGCATTAAATACTAGAAAGTTCCATTATAAGAAAAAAAATTAATTAATCAAACTCAACATTAAATTTTCTAGTTAGTGCAAAGTTTGGTACTTTAAAATACTAAAACAACATAAAATTCAAATGGAATTTAACCCGCGGGAAGGCGCATACCGTCTCACAGACCGACACGGTATAAATAGTTGCATATTATCATAATCCATGGATATATCTCTTACCCCCACTCTGTACCTTCCTAAATGGTTAAGGTTTAGAGAAGCATAATGACAGTATTTGGAAATTGTTTCGCGAAGTGTATATATCGACGAAATTTGCCTGTGAGACGGAAGCGCCTCTTTGTGTGGATATTATTTCACAGTGTGAATTTGACCTGGAGGTAAGTTTATTAGTATTTTCTTGTGAATTTGATATAATTACTTATTTTTTTAAATTCCTAAGATATGGCAAGTTACGAGAAGGAACAGGATAGATTAAGGTGTCTAATGGAAGAAGTTTTTACAGATGAGGAAATGGAGGATTTTGATAATGACACTTCTTTGGATGAACAGGATGTAATAGAAGAGAGACAAGAGGATAGCGACAGTGAACAGGATATATCCAATTTTGAAAGCCAAGAAAATGTGGTAGAAGGTCCTATTTTTTTAGGAAGAGACAATATTACGAAATGGAAAAAAAAACCCTATCTAAAAAAACAATTCGTACTAGAAGCGAGAAAATAGTAACTCGTTTGCCGGCATCAAAATTACCGACACGCTCTCTTGGAACACCTACAGATATTTTTAGATAGTTTATCAATGACGCTATGATAGATATAATTGTAGAAAATACCAATTTATATGTAAATTCTGTATCTATCAATTTCGAAAGAAATAGAGATGCAAGGCCAACAAATAAAACCGAAATATATGCCTTCCTTGGTTTACTGATTTATTCTGGTGTATTGAAGGCTAACAGGTTGAACGTAAAAGATCTCTGGAAGTCAGATGGATCAGAAGTAGAAATATTTCGGCTGGCCATGTCTATAAAAAGATTCCTATTTTTGTTGTGATGTTTGAGATTTGACAATAAAGATAGTCAAGAAGAGAGGAGGGAGATTGATAAATTAGCTCCTATTAGGGACTTCTTTGATATTTTCAATCGAAACTGTAGAGATGGGTATAGTACGTCAGAATATATGACTAAGATGAGAGGCTCGAAGGATTTAGAGGCAAATGTAGTTTTCGTCAGTATATACCTTCTAAAGCCAATAGGTATGGCATCAAAATTTTCGCACTTTGCGACGCGAAAATGTACTACACTAGTAGTTTAGAGGTGTATACAGGACAGCAGCCAGAGGGGCCTTACAGAGTGAGTAATAGTTCTGGGGATGTTGTAATGAGGCTGTGTGAAATAATCAAAGATACCGGCCGAAATATTACAATAGATAATTGGTTCACGAGTATCCCACTGGTAGAAACCTTAGCTAAGGATTATAAACTAACCGTAATAGGTACTATAAGGAAAAACAAGAAAGAACTTCCTTTAGAATTCACTAAAACACGACACCCACTTGGTAGTAGTATGTTTGCTTTTGGAACCTGTTGTACACTGGTGTCATATATTCCAAAAAAAAAAACAAAAATGTGCTACTTGTATCATCTTTGCATCATGATGACAACATTGACAGCAATTCTGGAAAACCTGAGATAATTTTAGATTATAATAATACAAAAGGGGGCGTCGATATTGTAGACTGACTCTGTAGCAATTACAATGTGGCAAGGAATACCAAACGGTGGCCAATGGTAATTTTTTATGCATTGTAAATGTTGCTGACATAAACTCCTCAGTAGTATATACATCGAACAACCCGAATGTCGACATGAGGCGACGACAGTTTTTACAAACTTTATCGCATGAACTTATACGTCCACATATTCAAGAGCGTTTACAAATTCAACAAATACCAAGATCTTTGAGAAACAGAATGCAGGAAATTTGTGGTAATGTTGAAGCTCCAGGGCCTTCTACTCTAGGTGATAATAAACAAACTGAAAAAAAAGGACAAGTTGGCAGATGAGCTGCTTGCAGTTCGAAGAAGAGTAGAAAAACCCGTTTTTATTGTCGCAAATGCTCAAAATTTATGTGCCTAGAGCATATTGTTTCTATATGTGAAGAATGTTATGCAAATCATATATAGAAATCAGAGACACAGATGGAAGATTAATAATGTTTGTTATGATTTTAGTTACTGTGTTTATTTTTTCTTGCTGTACCTTTCATATGATACAGGTTAAAATTCAAGCTGTATTTTTTAGCAATTATATATATTTTGAAAGCATTTCTGCTTCTAATCAGCCTTATTTCTATAATCATTTTTAGTCACTATGTAATAAATAAAAAAAATTTCAGTCATATCAAATAAAAAAATTCGGTCTCACAGACGGACGTGCCTAACATTTATGTGTGGAGCCATGCGCCTTCCCGCGGGTTAAGGAAATCAAGTGGTATCAGTAATATCCATAAAATCATGCAAAATCAGTTGAATCAACGAAAATCAAGTGAAATCAAATGAATTTAAGTATATAAAATCTGATTTCACTGATTTCTATTAAAGTAATGGAATGGGAATCTGAAATCAGGTGTACAAAATACTTGGAGTGTCACACCCCTCTCTTTGCCCCAATGCGTGGATACAGGAACAAAACAATGCTTCCCTTCGCGTTGCACCATTTCTCTTTAGTGGACGTGTAGCTTTAAATTGCATAACCAGTACTGAGAACAAAATATTGTTAGCATTATTATTGTTAGCCTCTCCCGTACAAGTCTCCGACTTCTGGGCTAATCCCTGTGATTAGAATGAGGGGTAGAGATATTATTATTATTATTTGTCTCTGGTGCCAAAACGGCACATTTTTGGACAGGAGTTACTCCTAAATATCTGAACTACTTAAAAACCATTTTATCCACTGAACTAGAAAATATACTCCTACCTATAAGAAGAGAAATGTGTTTCATGCTCAATGGTGCTCCTCTTCATTTTACAATAAATGTTAGGCCCTATTTGTATGAACAGATTTTTTTTGATTAAATGGTATACGTTAGCAAAATTTTGAGGCAGAATTTACTTCAAAAAGTGTTAGCTTTTATAAAAAAAAAAAATTGTGAATCAGATAATACACAATAAAGATATGAATATTTTTTTAAATGTGGTATCCCCAGTTTATGGCATTTGTGCAAGTTGGTTATTAACATTAATTACAACAAAAATGCCTTTTACCAATATATTTTCATGTACCAAATTTCATTTTATTTAACGTGTTTCTGTTTTATAACTGATTATCAAGCTGATTATTGATATTTTTTAAAAATGTTTGACTGCCATAAAGGCGCAATTTTGAATATAGGTAAATTAGCATACCTAAATCGTCATATTTTGATCTTAAGAATCTACAATGGTTCGCTGGCACATGCATTTCAAAAATACGCAATAATTACCCACAATAAGTGACAAAATAAAACTTTGAATTATTTGTTTATAATAAAATATTCAGTTTATTAACAACCAATATAACCATCACATAATTAAATAAAAGGAATACTTGTTACATACCTGAAGAAAATTCATCACTACTCAGATTATTATAAAATAAATTCTCACTACTCCATTCTACATCAATATCTAAAGTATTTCTCAATTCTTCTATCAAGTCATGTGGTATGTCTTCTATTTTTATACCTATGTCTGGAATAATTGAATTAATAAAATCATTAGTATCTTTTCCCCCTTTTGACTGTGAACACATAGTACGCAGAGCTCGAGATATTTCTAATCTTTTTTGTTTTTGAATTTGTTCTATAACAGCATCATAACCCGACATACTACTATTTATGAGATTCTTTTTTTTGCCATCATTCAATTTAGTTATATGGTTCATTATTTTTTCATGAATTTCATCAAGACTATAAACAGCACTTTTTTTAGTTTTACTTTTATTATAATTACTGTTTGTTGACGATTCACTGTCTTCATTTCTTTTACGACTTCTTGTACCACTCTTCTCTTCATTTTCTCCCCTCGATTGATCTATACATTCTAAATTTTGTTCATTTGGACTCAAAAGTTGTCTCATAATTATTGCACTGGTTTGCTCAATTTTCTTCGTCATATATTCTTCACTTCCTAACACAGGTGAAACTGATCGATTATTTTTTCTTTTGTTGTTAGATCTTATTGGTCGTTTGATTGAAGTATTAATATACTTATATTTAGAATATAAGCTATAACCCTGATTTTGCTGATAAAAATCCATAGAACTTAAGCCGCTAAAACAACATTAACACAAGAAGTTAAGTATTTAATATTCTTATAAGATATTTTACCTAGGGATACTATTATATCTTCCATAGTTATTCCGTAAATATTTGTTTCTTTGATTTGTTCTGTTGGGTTCAAGTTTTCTTGATTTAATTTTCATTTTGACTTGCAAAATATATATTTTTTTATTCAAGAAAACCCAACTTCTAGCTATAACATATATGGTTCTAGGTTATAATCTTAATATTCAAAGGAAACAAAAACAAATCCAAAAACTACAAATCCAAAGGGAAAATAAATCATAAACAAGGGTCCTTACTCCTTGTTTATGAAACTAGAACTAGGTTAGTTGGGTTAGTTAGTGGTCTGTGACCTGTGCACTATGCATAATAGATACAGGAACACCGCAGATAGGAATCTCAGCGCATACAACTGAACATAATCACAGTTTATTATACAGTTCATCGAGTGAAGGTTCCAGAGGGTGTGGCTAAATCGCGGCTAAATGCGCAATGAACACCAATGAAATTCATATGTAGACGACGAAGTGGGAGAAATTCTATTTCTTGACAAATCACCGTGCCCCTTGAGCGCGCGAATGTGCGCGGCTAAATGCGCAGACGTCTTTTGGTCGTCTAAAAAAACGAAATCAGGGACCTCGACATCAAAGGAACCGACGTGAAGACGCCGGACTGTAAAATAGACTGTGACATAATTAACAACACTCCTCTAAGCGGTTGCGTTGAGAATTAATTATTATATGCGGGAACTTTGAAATATAGTACCTAGACATTATGTCGTTTTCGGGCAACTGTTCTCTTACAGTGCTGAAAGAATACCTCTATCCTCTTTTATTCTTTAAAATTAAAAGAATAGCTATACTGTGAGATCATGCAAGAGCAGTCACTTGAAAATGATATAAATACCTAGTTATGAAAATACACAATTTAATTTTTTATTCAGATAACAAATCAAGTAAATATAAAATTGTATCAATAAAGTGATTAATTAATCCACTTAAATAATTTCAAAATAAATTCAACATTGAAGTATTGAGTATTACCTGATAAAGGCAGTTTTGGAGCTGTTGTTACTTTCAGTTCTCTTTTAGTGCATCGTTAAAGAGTTACTTATTTATTATTGGAAAACGGTGCCGTGCACTATACATATATGTATTCACCAAGTACGCAACATCTTGTTTTTATTGTCTCTATCACAAAATAATTGTTGTATAATATTAAAACTAATAACCATTAATATTTAAACAAACTTGACTAAATATTTCACATATTGCATCTGTTACTGGTTGTCATTGTAATAAAATTTAATTCGCGAAATTCATGAACCACTATTGTTATATAAACAATACAAAGAATTATATCATAAAACAACCTCCCTCCCTAATTAAGGGCTTAATAACATTTAGCAGTAAATATATAAAAAAATTGTTGTCATCCGATATCTTGAATTTTACAGCGCCATCTAGTGGTTCGTGAATTTCGCGAATATCTCTTCTACGACGTTAAAACATTCTGGTCTGCTCAAATTTAACGTACTATGGTATTCAAAATATTACAGAACATTTTCCATAGATATTTTCTTATTCGGTTTTTACCATAAAGAAAAATAGATATAGAATGTGCTTAAAGATGCGCGAAGCGGTCATCATGTGCTTTCCGACATTTTTAGGTATGCTGAAGCCGGTAAATTTAAATTTGTAAACAAACACTGTTGATACTAGTTTATTTGCCTGATAGGTACGTAAATAATCATCACTACAAATATTTTTAGCATTTTATATCTTTATATTGAATGTATTTTTTTCAAGTTGCTCTTAAATAATTTCCTTTGTTTTGTGTACTCAGGGTCGAATTAATTAATACTTGAATATTTAACAGTCTCAATAAAATAATTATCAAAAGGGTCAGCGTATACATATGTATACATACGTATATGTATATGTATACAGGGTGAATCTTAAATAAGTACAAATATTTTAACTGCTGGTGTAGTTCGTCATTTAAATCAGTCTAGTGAAAGCCACTTTTAAAAATTTCTAATATTTACGGAGATATTAATTTTTTAAAAAAATACCCACATTTTAAGGACCGCTGGCTGATTTTTCATCCAACAACGTAATGAAACATATGATTTGTTGCGAGGTTGCCATATCTCCTCCAATATAAATATTACGTTTCCTTTAACGTAATAGTTCTATTTTAAAAATACTTGTTTTAAGCATAAGTACAGTAAAATTGGGTATGTAGTATGATACGCAGCAATATTAACATAAATTTTAACATCTGAACTAACCTTACTATACTTCAACGATTAAAAATGAATTTCCGCAAGTTCAGTACTACCGTAAAATATTTAGGAAGATATTACGTGATATTACTATGTCCAATGTTCAAAAATTATACATAAACGTGCACACAAGCTTACCTGTTTGTTAAAAAATTAACTATTTAATCAGTAATCCACATTTCACAAGTTAAATGTCATTGTACACTGTTAGAAAGGGACACAAAACACAATTTCCTTAAGTTATTTTATGAAGAATAACGAAAAACTATGCACGCGTTTTTTATTTAAAATGGAAAAAATGTCAACTTTTAGCAAATTTTATTGCTATTTTCATGCATTATGTGGGGTTAACAAGTTTGACTTGGGCTTCCGATAATCTGTCATGACAGTCAATGACAGTTTGATAATAAAAAATAATATAAAATGTTACACTTGACAAAATTCGCTAAAAGTTGAGATTTTTTCTTCCTTGAAGCAAAGACATTTGTGTAATACTGGCAACACTGTGAACCACACGTTCAGTCTGCAGCACTATGACTCATAAAAGTATGAAGGGTCGGTCTAGGCCAGCGGTCCTCAACAAGTTTTCTACTGAAAAATTACGAAATTTATTTAAAATTTCACTTTTTTATTTCTGATTTTTTTGTAAAAAAACTATTAATTATGTGTTCTACACACAAAACTATACTGCTGGTTAAAATATTTGTACTTATTTAAGATTCACCCTGTATATAGTGCAATTTAAATAAAAAAAATTTGGAAAATTAAAAACACGTTTAAGGAAAATATTTTATGTAAGTAAATGCAATGATTACGTTATTTTATTTTTTGGTTCATAATACCTGTCCACATTTATCGAATTAATACATGATGTCTTATGTAGAAATTTATCTGATTTATATTTCTTCTTGATGAAGTCATAAGCTATTTTTTCTTTTACATGCATGGCTGAATTTATTGAATGCCGATTTAACTCATATCTGTCAAGTTAATTAAATCATATAGGCGCTTAATGTTCTAACTTATCGATTTTATTAGATCTATGCATCACGTCTAGAAATGAGTAAACATGTCAAAATATGTCACTACTACTAAGTCACTAATAAGACGCTAGAAAGTAATTAATAATCCTTTATTATAATTTTAATTTCTTGTTTGAATGCAAGAGGTATTTATTTATACATATAAATTACAGAAGGGCAGAAGGCAATTCAAATATACAACAGATTACGACAATTAACTTATCATATTACAGAGTTTAAAATATATATTATTGCACTACAAAACATTTTTATTTATTTTGAAGTTTAGTGGACAAATAATTTATTATGATTTTTTTTCGTCTTAATTGATCTACGTAAACCAGAAGACAAGTATTTTTCAGAACAGAGAAATTATGTTTACTTAACTTTGAAAATTGTTAAATTGGAGATAAAAGTGCAGTAAAATGTAAATTTGGAAAAAAAAATATTTTTTCTACAAAACTGTTAAAAGTGGGCTTTTTAATTGTCATTTTTGATGTTAAAAATGTAATTTTTTGACACGCGTGTTAAAAGTAAATCAAAAGCACTGGTTGCTACGAAAATTTTGGTTCATAAACATTGCGATCTGTGTGGTATTTTTTGATTTCTTATTTTTATTGAGTTTAAAGTTCTTCCGATTGTTTTGTAGAAAAAATATTGTATGATATATGTGTTAAAAGTGATTTTATTTTGTTCGTGAAGTTAAAAAACTCGCTACGCTCGTCTTCACTCACAAAATAAAATCTTACTTTTAACACGTATATCATAAATAGCTATTTTATTATTGTGTTTTGAGACTTACTCTCATTATAGTGACTACAAGAAATATGATCATCTACATAATTTGAAGATGAGCCGTCTTGTGCAGGAAACGTTGGAACGGCCTCTTTGCGTAATCTATTGCGCGAATCGTTAGAAAACATATTATTTTAAAAATGTATTTGACATAGTTTGTATGAACTATTACTAATCCTGAGCAGCTGTTCTAACAAATCTTCTCTATTAGAAGCCTCTGCACAGAACTTTGCTCTAAAATAAAAATTTGTATTTGTGAATAATATAAATATGTATATTTTAAACTTCACTTTCATGAGAAGTATTTATATTCCAATGTTATACTTAAGAAATAAGTTAATAGGTAAGGCAATAGCAGTAAAATATCATTTATGGTTTGTACAGTATATTATATATTACTTATTACTTATTCATGTCTTTAGCAAATTTAAAGAAACTTAAATTACTATTTATAGATGATATATTTAAACATCTAACTGCTGCGCAGCGACTCGTTCCTCGATCAGACTCAAAATATTGCTTTAATACGGCTCTGTATAACCGATGTTCGCACTCCCAGAGTTGGATGTAAACTGAGGTCTCTGCAGCTTGAAATGGATGCGCGAGCTGCTATGCGCGACTTATTATTTCGGCCCGAGTGTTTTTACTGGTCTCCCTATACTGTGCTATGGCTCAAAAAGCTGATGCGCAAACGTCTAAATTCGTTCTATATCTATCTTTTTCAGATCGGGATAATCTATCTGAAGTCAGGCGCATTGGCACAGTACTTAAAAAATAGTAACCAATACATTGTATTAAAATTATTTAACAAAATATATTTAATATTTATTGAATTAATAAGTAAATTTGCTTATTTTTAATTGTGTATATTTTATGAAACAACGACAATAACTAATACATAAGATTTACTGAGAATAATTAGTAATGTATGCTTATCTACTTAGCAATATTATTTGATGTGGTAAGAACTTGCAACACTGCAACCGATTAGTGTTTTGAACAACTGAACGGCGGCAGAGGGGGCATAACCAAGAGTTTGAGTGCAGTTTAAAAAATGAATTATATAATAAGTCGACTAGGTATTTATATTTATTTGATTTAAATAAAAACTAATTTCAGATTAGTGTCCTAGGGGGCATGTACTATTACCCTTAAAAAGCGAATCTCCACTTAAAGTTACTATCTGTATGAGGAATTCTGAAACCAATTCACAAAAATTTAAAAGCTTTATGCCAAACAATTAACTTAGGTATATTAAAAATAAAATTCCTTTCAATGCACATTCTTTTTATTAAATGCAATTTATGAGAAATGGGAAATATATAACAATATAAAACATATATGTCTAACAATATACCAATAATTCTACGGTTGTAAACAATAATTATCACAATTTTATTAAAGATGGCTTAAACCTTGAAAAGTACCAGGCGTCCCTTTCACCAAACGACTTTTTAATTTCCATGCATCCTAAAGCAAAAAAAATAATAATATGAATAACAGTAGTATATTTTATTTAAATATCACCGCATAATTAAGAGAAATTCCTTTCTTGTTTAACATTCCTTCAACTTCAGTTGCAATATTCTCCTGTGATGTTCCACGCACATCAATAAAATAGCAGTTGCTATCTGCATAATGGCAGGAGATAGCTTTTCTAAATCCCTAAAATATGTTTTATAAGTAGTAGAACTATTTAACTGTAATTATTAAAAGAGGAATATTATATATTATACATTGTGTTTTATGCGGGCCACAGACTTCGTTCTGTTTCATCCGTTCGCAAGGTCCCGATATAAACGTCGTGTCAAAAATAAAAAAAAACGATGTCTGTAGGGAAAAGAAATACCGTCGTGTCGCATTGTTGTTTAATGTATCTGAAAGTGTTTGAGTTTAACATCGATACAACGCGATAGTTTTTTATTGTACACATCACCTTGGTGGTCTGAAAGAATAAAAAAACGTTCATATTTTAATTGACGATTCGAATTGCAGTAATACTAACGGATGAAAAAGAACGAAGATGTCTGTGACTACGATCTATTAACTATACCATCGGAGCTATCCGGGCCAGGTGGCGTCACAAAATTCCTGTAAATAAAGACAAAATATAATCTTTCTCGAAATGTGGACTGAAATAGACTGTGTCATACATCACAAAAGTCCTGGCAGTTCTCATTGGGTACCTGCTGATCACCCCGACTGTGTAGTTAATAGACCGTGGTCTGTGACCAGTATAAGCAAATTATGCAAAGCCCTAGTTATTGTTAGAGGATCAAACAATCAAAGAAGTATATTTCTTTGTCTGAACGACTGTTGCACATATTTCAGTATGTACAGCCAAATATCATATGTTCTGTGTTTGGCAACTGGACAAACACTGATGTATTTTTGGAAATTGACCGCAACTTCAGGCAGGAGAATTTTATGCCGAACACGTATTCTTTTCTCATTTGTACATATAAGCCGATCAACCCTTACGTTTGAAATGTCATGTTGTTAGAATAAGATTAATTGGTAAAATTTTAGTAAAATCACCAATGATAACATTACAACATTGTCGTAACAAAAAGAATAACTATTAGAAGGTCGATTTGGAATCTATACATATAACTATGCATTCAGTGTGCAAGATATACTTTTGTAAGGTTTGGTCCGGAACCATGTAATAAGAGAGGATGGAAAAACACTGTATCTCCTCTATCCATAACCACATGAACTTTTTGAAGATGATCAAATCCTTGAACTCCATGGTACATTGCATTTTTATATCCCTGCAAAATAGACATATATTGTAATGTATGATAACAATCAAAATTGACATTTAGTTTTACTTTTTCAGATAAAACAAGAAATAATTTTGTTTAATAGAACATTTTGTACATTGTTATTTATTCGAGCCTTTTTTATGACTAGGTACATAATTATACATAGATTGTTGACTGTCTGTAATATTAACTAAGTAGCTTCATATTATCTTGGTCACACTTTATCTGTTGGATACAAAAGTTAGAATCGTAAGAAGATATGTTGAACACAATTAAAATGTGTTTGATGTAAAAAAATATAGCTTATATTTGAAAAGTTGGCATACTGGCAACAATACAACTACTTTCATCACATCAGCATTTTATCTCAAATTTTAAAATTTGACTTCAAACAGTCCATATGTAACTTATAAACGCACTCCACACTCAAAAATAGTCAAGACTATGGAGGAGCTTAGAAAGCAGCCATCTAGGGAAAACTTAATAAAGTTGTTGGTAATACTGCATTTTAATCTCAGCGTTCAATTGAAACCAAAATGGAATGTTTATAATTAGACCATAGAAATCATATGTATACGAATTGGACGTAAAATTTTCATATTTTGAAATTCCCGCCCATTAGTGTGAACTACCCCGTTAGTGTAACCAACTCATAAAAGCTAAGTTACTGCAATATTACCAGACTCGCGTTTCCTCCATAGATTAACTATTTCCTGTACCTCTTTTGGCGTTCTATATATTTTAAGATATCTATGAGAAAACTCCTGTGGCTGCAACTGGCTCTATGTTTCAGACTTATAAAGCGAATCCTACAAATTTTCCTACAAGGTGTTTCAACACGTTCTTTGGTTAGAAGAATATGAGAAAGAATCTGATTATGTGCAATAAACTGATCAAATTTGTGGACTTTTAAGTAGGTACAAAAATCTAGGGCAGGTAGAACAAAAATAACATCAAAAATAAAATTCTTGATATTCTGCTTATCCATTGTGAACAAATTTTGCTCAAATAAAATATGAATCTATAAGCTATTGCAAAACGATTTGTTTTGTTTTTAACATGCTCAGACGCTATCTGTATAGCTAATTTATCTGTGCTACAAGTTAGTGATAAAGTGCGGTAGGCGTAAGATTCTTTTCGAAGTTTATTTTTCATAGTGTATATTATCAGTAACCTTATGTTAATTTCATAAATTATCTATTGCTTTTTAGATTTTCTATTGTATATTGTTACCGATGCATGTTGCTCATATCTTATGCCAATTGTATTGTATGTATTTTTCATATTTATTTATATGTATGTATATACCTAATATTTAGATTTCTTCAGTTCTCAGTTCAGTCAGTTTAGTTCATGCTGATGCAATCTTTGTACGTTTGCCGTAGAATTTTTATGTAATCGTGTCAGATATATTTGCAATATCCGTCTAATAAACACATTTTATTAATTATCCTTTTAAATTCTTGTAATCATATAAGAAATCTTGAAATTGAAATCTATGAAATTTTATCTGCAATCTACGTAATCTTATCTGTAATATAGGTATGTAATATTATCTGTAATCTATGTAAAGTTAGATGTAATCTGCGTAACCTTCTCTGTAATTTATATAATCAACTAATGAATTTCATCGATTGTGTGATTGGTGGCTTTAAAGCCACAAAAAAGTTATTTAAATTTCTTAATTACTATCATTACTAGAGAATGGTCTATTCTATGACAAAAAATGTAAGAGAACTATTTTGTTAGAAATATATAAAAAATTAATTGCGTCCATTAATGTTTCCAAAAATCCAGTAGTGTAGTTTTTATGAGGGTTTCAATGATAAGGCTCTCCCGAATGGGAGACAGATTGTTATATAAAACATACAGAATTATTCTTTTTAATTAGTTACATAATTCCCCAAGTTTCATCATTTGAAAATTTCAGAGATATTTTGTACAAACTTTAACACCCTCTATCTTGCAGGAGTAAGTTTAGTAAGACTATTAGGCTTAAAATGACCCAGGAATCACCCCCTGATTTTATGACATGTACAATACCCCCTGCATATTAAATAGAACATGAAAAAACAAAGTGAAGGTATAGTTACACCTCGAGTGTATTAAAAAATAATATTTGTTCCAATTTCAGAATTCATACCTTGATGTTTTTTTTAACCATGGCTGCAGGTGGTACTAAAAATTTAAGTGAAGGGGATGACTTAACAGATGATGGTTACAGTTCGAACTATATTATTAAAAAACTACCAGTTTATATTGTCAACCTATTAAATTTTACTGAATTCTTGGAAGAAGACATTTTTAAAACTATTTCTCACGATGTAATAGAGGATAAAATTGTAGTAATAATAATATCTGTAACCCTCATTCTAATCACGAGGATTAGCCCAGAAGTCGATGACTTGTGCGGGAGAGGGGGCGGCATACTATTTTTAAGCAGACCGCATTGGCGCCCAAAATGAATTACTGTTACGTTCTCCATATGTTTCTAACCAAATGTTCTCTCTCATGACACACTCTGAAGGATTTTGAATGTAGCAAATACAGGTGTTTTAATGACAGGCATATTAAATGAAACAACTGAGCAATACAAATTAATCCTACCTTAGGATATTCGTGTTTGTAAAGAGCTCCCTCATGTGTTCCTGGTACAACATATAGACAACCGTTTTTTTCATCAACTCTTTCTACAGCAGTCCAAGAAGCGACAATTTTATGAGGTGGACGAAACGGAAAATAATGTAAATCCTGCAATATTATAACATACAACAGGAGAAATAATAAAATAGTGCTTATATTAAGTACCTATTCTAATTCAGTACCTCCGAGGCAGAAAGTTCCAACTTCAATATTAACATTTCAAAATAAACAGGCTAGACGAGAGTCTTCAAGATCATAATAACAATTTTACAAATATCATTCTTATAATAAAAATAGACTTGAGCCTTTATATGTCGAAAGAAATACCAGTAGTGCTTTTAGCTCTGTAAGACCGAAAATGAACGTGGGCTTTTCTGTCTCTGTCTATATTGTTTTAACCGTATCTTACTTGATTTCAGTAACTCAATATCAAAGAGCAAGGGACATGGTGGTAATCTAGATTTTAATAAGTGGAAGAAAGTTTCATATGAACGTGGGTCGTAGAAGGATTTAATTGCATGCAAAGTGTTAAAAATTAAAATAAAATCACGTTTTCTATTATATCCCTGAAAATATTTGACCACTGGTTCTTATTAATGTAAATATTTGCTGAGCTGGCATGCAGATAGAAATTGCAAACCACAGAATTTTGACGCCGAGTAAAAAATAAGATCTTCAGTTTTATTTTAAAAATATAATCTTTTTCAGTTTATAGCTGCCAGGTCGAGTTTTTTTTTATTTAAAATTAGCTCGCTCGACAGCCGACAAATCGAAACTAACCTCCAAAATTATTCGTTCTGCAAACAATTGATATAATTTTTTTAGCAATCCTATGTTATATATGAAGTACTAAACAAATGGAAACCGAGAGAAACTGGACTTGAAGGACAGAAGTGTGTTATTGAATTATAGGTTTCGATCAAATTTTACTATGATATAGTCGGCATATTTACGTTTTGAATTAAATTGACCAGAGGATGGTGAAAAAGGAATAAAATCCATCGTCAATGACCAGAGAAAGACTGAGAACTGCTTGTCTAGAGCGTGGTGACGTCAGAGGGTGTGGTGGATGCTTAAGGGAAGCTGGAGTATATCATCAAAAACTCAAGTCCTTTACTAAAGAATATTTATTGTGGGAGGAGATATCTGACTGGAAAAAATATGGTTGCATGCATTGTCATGTCACGTGTTATGTGGCCGGAAGTTGGCCAGACTCAGATTGTTCAGTGGTAATGTAAACAGTATATGACTTTAATAGTGTATTTCCAAGAATTCTGTCTGGGCTTTTTGTAAACAAATCACAGCGTTGATGGCACTGAATATGATGACTATAATATATGTTAATTATTACTTAATCTTAACTCTTCAACTCGAATAAGCTACAGTCGCTGCAGTCAATCTTTATATACATTCACAAACAACCTATTCAGCAAAATATTAATTGATTTGCATGAATATTAGCTTATTAGATCTGTCCGCTGTACGTTCCCACGAGAACTTGTGTTTGTTTGCCAAACATCCAGACGGAATTCTTGGAAATGCATTATTAAAGTCACGTATTGTTTACATTAGCACTAACACTCTGAGTCTTGCCGACTTCCGGTTACATAATAGGATGAGATACGTCATCAGGACCCACACCTCTCTGACCTCACCACCACATTCCACACATGCAGCCATATTTTTTCTCAGTCAGATAACCCCTCTTATACTAGATCCACTTCGACGACCTTCTGATCATTGACAATGTGTTCAGCATCCCCCACCCCTCTGACGTCACCGGCACACTACACATCTTTTTTTTTCACTCAGATATCCCGCCCCATAAAGAATCCTCCTCAACGATGATTATTAAAACCATCTGGTCATTGACGATGGACCCCATCTCTTCTTCACCATCCTCTGATCATTGGCGACGACGACCAAGAACTTTATCGGGCATAACCTTGAAAGACATGGACAGGTTACCAATGTGCGTTAGAATCCCTGTATCACAACTACTAATACGGAAGATTAATTTTTGAACACCTTGTATTGACATTACATGTGGAAATTTTTATAGCTATTTAAAAGAAAAAATCTCACCTGATGCAAGGGATGTAAAGATACTAAAGGATCCGCATTTGGTGGTTTATTAATAAACATAGAATGCACTGCTGTAATATTCGGACCTATAATACCTTCTACAACGTTCACTACAGCTGGACTACTGCAGTACTGCCAAAGTACTTCATCATACAAAAAGTCTTGAACCTGAAACATTGTTTTATAAATATTTTTAACACATACAGGATGGTGTATGAATTATTATTATTTTTAAGTACGAAATACGTTAACTTATTTTTTTTAAAGGGCATTATTTGACGTAAATAATGTTGACTCAGGAATATGCGAATAGTCATTACTTTCCGAATATGTAGTAAATGTAATAAGAAAAATTCGCGCTACGTCTATCGGCCATTCGTTACTCCATGCCGGACTGAAAATGTTACAGATACGAAGCGTTCTACATGCAGTAGACACCATTAAAAGCTGTCATCTTTATCGCATTCAGCGAGAAATGATATTTCGAAAATATGGAATTCAGTCCGGCATGGAGTAGTGAATGGCCGATAGTATACACCGCGTAGTCATGGTCCCTTCTGTCGGGTTAGACAGACTAAAACAGCTAGGATTACTAGTCAGATACATCACCTATGGCATACCGATGAGAGCTAATAAGCTCGAAACCGGTATATGTCTAGTGGGCTACTAACGAGTGACTCTAGCTATTTGCTATAGGTTTTCCAGGTATAATTCAATGCTGGTCAGGGCATTAACCCGCAGAGTAGTTGTTTCCTGGAATTCCGAGTTTACAAGGAACATTTAATTTTACAGATATTAAAAATTTCCTAACTTTATTTATTATAATGGGTGGATAGTTGTACGACGCCTACTATAGAAATCTCAGAAAAGGACATGCATAAAGGATGGTTTAGATTAAGAAAAAAATGTGCAGTTTTCTGTTTGGGTTGTGACGTCCTAAGATTTTTTAAATTGCACTGAATGACAACGAATACCTTTTTTTCGAGTACAACGACATACAACATTAGAGGTACCAGAGGCAGGGAAGTTAGAGGAGGCATAGCGGCACGTACCTCCTTCCCTAAAAAGGGTGTTCAACTTATTTGATAAAACAATAATCCTCTCCCCGATCGTAAAGTCCAAATAAAAGCACACAACAATTAATTTGTGCCCCCTTAAGCCCATTCAAGTAAATGGAGTCCGTTCCCACTTTGGTGTTGATGTATAGATATTTCTTGACAATACTTAGCTCCCTAGCAGATGGATAGGTCGACGAGGAGCAAGTGAATGGCCACCATGTTCGTCCGATTTAACTCCTTTTGATTTTTTCTTGTGGGACTACTTAAAATCACGGTCTATTTAATGAACCAAATAGGTAATTTAAAGCTACGAATGAGAGTTGAAATACAAAATATCACATCGAAAATTATTGAAAGTTGAGTAGAAAGTGTTTACACCACACTTTAATTTGTTTTTTATTTAAAAACACTCTCTATCTTAAAAACAGAAAACTTAAATAAGATACCATCTGGGCATTTGAAAAACTGTAAGACATTCATTTTTGTTAAAAAAAAATGAGGGGTGCAATTTAAAAAATCTACGAAAACGTCAGCTCACAACCCAAATAAATATAAAACCTGAAAAAATATGTTTGTTTCGTAAAGTTTTTTTTTAAATAGGTTAAGGTAGTCATATCTGTAGCTCAAAATAGTGGAATGTCGATGTAATTTTAAAGTTAGGAATTTTAAATTCCGTTAAAGTTACTACTACTAAAAGAATTATACATTATTGGATATTAGAAAGTTCAACTTAGGTAGTGTTAGTATTGCATTTGGTTGTGGAAGGTTGTACTGTATGGTTCTCCAATTAATTTCTTTAAAAAGTTGAATTTGAATGGATCTAACTCTAAAATTAAAAGTGCAAGTAGTATACAGCAGTGAACTATTGTAGTTGTGAATTTTGAGTGCAGTGTAATAAATTATATATTTTCACAAGACGAACTACTTTTGAATATCTTTATATGTACATAAAGCACTATTAAACTATAAATTGTAACCAACAACAAATTCATTGTTTTGCTTCAAGATAAAGTGGCAGTTGTTTTATATCCATTTATAGAAACAAGGGTAAATTTATATCAGTTTACACCGAGAAAACATTTATTTATTCCATGTTAAGGAAATAATTATTATGGGTGATTGTGGAATATGTTTAACTAAAATAAAAAGTAATGACTCATTAATTAAATGCTAGGGGTTATGTAAGCAAAATTTTCATGAAAAATATGTAGACATAAAGTCTTCCCATTGCAAGTTGATTGAAGAATATGTTAGCCTAAAATAGTTTTGTAAAAACTGTATATCTTCCGTTGATTTTATAAGCAAAAAGATATCAAAAAGGAACTAAATATCTTACATGAAACTATTAGAAATAAGAATATCGATGAGTTAGGTCCTCCTACTAAAACATATTAATGCAACAAAGGAAGCTGTGGTAATTAAACCAAATACTAAACAAGAAAGCATTATTACTAAAGAATATGTATTGTGAAAATTAAATTTAAAAATCTTCAAACATTATTTTTGTTAAATTTTTGTTATGTAACACCATAATTTTTCATGATGTATGTATGTAGAATGACACGCTCTTTCAAATGGCATTGTCAAAATTGGGGGCTGCTATTTATAAAAAAATTGTCGATGACGTCATATCTCGAACAACGATGACGTCAAAAATATGGGTCGTATGTCAAAAAGTGCCTTTTTCTAAAACAAAATCGACGTGCCAGGGAATTTTTTCGAAAACTTCTTAATTGGAAAATTATAAAAGAAAATGTTAACTGTAGTAAGAGTATATGTAGTACACTTGGGTCAGGCTAATAAATTAATAACTTAGGCACTCAAAATATATATATTAACTAAAGGCTTCAAGAATAACACGTCTTAACGTTATGAAGCTAACATAGAGAATGAATTCTATACATTATATTATATCACATATTGATGAGTCGTCACTGGCTGACTCAGCAGGTCGAAGTAAGACGTAACACTGTTTTATGGCGGTCGACACGGCCATCCTGCATTGCCTCTCGTCCCGAGTGGCCTTAGGGAGGCTGTAATACAAAAACAATTAAAGTACCTGTTCTTTATGAACTTTGCAGTAATCAAATTCGAGCTATTGAAAACTCACTCTTGCCATTGATGGCGAACCTATGCTGATGTAAGCTAATGTATGCCATTGAGGGGTGTCTTGTGCCATTGAGGGCTAACTTGTGCCATTGACGGCTAACTTGTGCCATTGAGGGCTAACTTGTGCCATTGAGGGCTAACTTGTGCCATTGAGGGCTAACTTATGCCATTGAGGGCTTACCTTATTGATGCTGAAAGCTGAATGGTTTTATGTTTTCTAGAGCAACTACCCCTTCATATGGCCGATTGGACCGTTTGGTAAATTGGTCTTCCTTCACTCTGTACCGGTCATTTGGCAGTATTTCGATTATTTTAAAGGGCCCTCTGTACTTTGGCAACAATTTTTTGCTGTCGTTATTAGCCGGGAAACTCGTCACTTCGGTTAAGACCAGGTCACCCACCTGATATAACTTTGGTGGCCGCCTTTTTTCATTGAATTTCAAATCTTGTTTGATTCGGTTTTCCTCGAGTTTTCTAGCTGCTTCCGATCTTATTTTTGTTACATCTATAATGGCTTCCTCATCACTTTGAGCGTGTTTGTCGCTATCTGTTTGTAGCTTCAACCCAAGGGAGAGTTCTGCAGGCGTATATTGTGTAACACGGTGTTTTGTGCTATTTATCCCTTGCTGTACCCTATCAACATTAATGTCCCAATTTGTCGATTGTACGTTTGCTCCTGTTGTTGCTAACGCATCCAGCACTATTTTATTTATACGTTCACACTGACCGTTACCCCTAGGCAGGCCCACGGCGATTGTAAACAGTTTAACTCCTTTTGATTCAATAAACCCCTTAAATGCTTTCGACGTGAATGCAGCACCAGCATCCGTAATAAGCCTCCTCGGGTTTCCAAAAATTTTAAATATATCGGCAAGTTTCTTGATTACGTATTTTGCTGACGTGACTGGCACAGGCTCCAATTGGACAAATTTTGAGAACCCGTCTACTATTACGAAAAGGTACTTGTTTCCCTGTTCTAATTCCACGAATGGACCAAGGTGGTCTAAATGTAGAGTATGGTGAGGTCTAGCATACTTGGGGAGAGAGTGCAAATATCCAGATTTCTTACAACCTGACTTTTTATGGTAGAGACAAGGCAAACACGAATTGATATATTTAGACACAAACCTTTTCATCTTAGAAAACCAATAGTTTTGTTTTATTCTTTCTACAGTTTTATCAACAGCAAAGTGTCCTATATCATCGTGGTTTGCCTTTACAATTTGCCATCTACACTTTTTGGGTACTACCCATCTTCTACCATAGGAGGTTAGACGATACACAGTATTACCCCTTAAATCGTAATTTTTAAAAACATTTTTGTTATTGATAGCATCTCCACTCAACAAAATATCTTTAATATCTACAATATTTTGGTTTTGGCTTTGAGCTTCCCTCAGATAATCACCCTCCTGAATTAATGAACCCTCTACTATATGAACTACTTCTAGAAAATTTCGGCTCAATGCATCCACATGCTGCATTTGCACACCCGCCCTATGTTCAATACTAAATGTAAAGTCTTGCAAACATAAGACCCATCGAGCTATACGTGGTATAATAGTTTGTTTAATCAATGCATTCTTGACCGCGTTGCAGTCTGTTATGACTTTAAATTGTTGGCCTATTAAATAAAACTTAAAGCGTTCTAATGTTTTAACAATTGCTAACAGTTCTAGCTCAAATGAATGATAGTTTCTTTCTGCATTGTTCGTTTGTTTACTAAAATACGCTATCGGTCTCTCCTTATCATCAACCTTTTGAATGAGAATACCCGCAAATAACTCTCGACTGGCGTCAGTATAGACAATTGTTGGCAGAGTTGGATTAAATATTGATAGTACCGGTTTTTTGCATATCTTTGATTTCAAAGCCTCCACAATTTGTGTATGCTCTTCACCCCACTGCCACTTTGTATTTTTTTTTTAAAGCTTGGTGAGCGGAGCTGTGGTACGTGCAAAATCTGCCATAAATTTTCTAAAATATCCCACCAACCCTAACAACTGGCGAAGTTGATGTTGATTTTTAGGCAGCGGAAAGTTTTTCACTGCCTCAGTTTTAGCTTTTGATGGACTAATTTTATTGAATGATATTTCATACCCTAGATACGTTATATTTTCAACCAGAAAAGATGACTTACTTATTTTAAGTGTAAACCCATACTCTTTTATGATTTCCAATACTTTAAGTAAAATTTCCAATCCTTTCTCAATCGTTTTTGAGGGTATTAAGATATCATCCAAGTATGGGATTACGTTATATTTTCTTAAAGGTGAAAAGATGTTATTCATAAACTTTTGAAATACGGCGGGAGCATTACATAATCCAAAGGGACAGCGGAGATATTCATACTGTCCTTCCGGTGTTATGAATGCTGCATACGGAACCGATGCAGGGTCCATTGAAATTTGGTGATACCCTGATGCCAGATCCAGGGTTGTAAAATATTTATAATCGCATAAATTATCAATAATCTCTTCTATTATTGGCATAGGCCAGTTATTTTTCTTCACCGTTATTTTGTTCAATGCACGATAATCAACTACCAATCTTTTATCATGTTCACCTTTTTTGACAAGGAGAGCCGGACTTGAAAATGGTGAATCGCTTTTACGAATAATTTTCGCGTTTAGTAATTCTTTAATGGTGTTTCTTAGAATTTTTTTGTCTTCTTCAGTAAAACGATAAGCTCGATGCGTCACCGGTTTATCAGAGGTTAGCTCAATCGTTAAACTGACCGAATGTGCCTTGCCAAGATTATGCAGCTTCACAAAAACACACTCCTTATATTCTAATAATAATTTGTTAAGTTCTGCCTCTTGTACATTTGATATTTGACATCGTTTAATGTCCAATAGCCATTGAGGGGCTAGTTCCCTATTTTTAAAGATAAGAGTGTCATCAATACGATAATACATAATTGTTTTATCCTCGGTAAAATTCCTGCCAATTATGACGTCACAATCCAGGCTCCTATTATTGATTACATAAAATTTTATATTGAGTTTAACGTTGTCTATATACGTCATAGCTTCCGTATACTGTGTTGCAATAGTATCAATTCCTAAGAACCCGGATAATGTGACGTCTGCATCAAGGGGCATTATTGGCAATCCTAGGTTTTGCGCCGTTTCTGATTTTAGCAAAGAACAGTCACTTCCGAAGTCTATAAATGCTTTAATTTTATTATTGTTTATTTGAATTGTTTTATTAAATTTTGTAGAATTATTATGCCCGATCAACTTTACATTTTCAGTTTTAGCAGATTTAAATTTCCCAAATTTATTATTGCGTTCGGTTTGTGGCTGTTCTCGCTTCACATTGCCATTTTTCTTTTTTAAACAATTGTTTTCAATATGTCCCTTCTTCTTACAAAAATTACAAATTTTATTTTTATTTCTACATTCTTCTCTCTGGTGACCATTTTTCCCACAACAAATACAAACCACATTATATGCTTCGTTATTTTTTTTTGAGCAAATAATTGATTCCTACCGTTGCTGCTAGGTGCGTTGGTTTCTGGGAGCAATATTTTTGGCCTGTCAATAAATGTTTTATTTTTTAAGTATGCCGCCAAATCTTCGGGCTTATTAATATTTGCAGCCTCGACTGCCGATGTTATGCTATAATCATTGATTGCCCCAACCACCAAAGTCACCTTGTCATGATCAGAAAAGTTTAAGTTCATTTTATTAATTTTTGCAATGTGCCTAAAATAAAAATCGTATAAAGAACAACTATCAGTTGGTCTGTGATTGGCTACCTCCATTAACAATTGATAAGCATTGCGAGAACTCTTAAATGTCTTTTTTAAAATAGTTTTCCACTCACCCCAAGTAAGCTTAGACCAACCTAATTCACTTTGTATGAAACTATCGTACCATGTTTTCGCCGTTCCCTTTAACTTATTGAAAGCCTGGAATATGGTAACACTGTCGAACATACATACATATTAACATTATAATCTATGATTTCAATCCAGTCGGTCACCTCCATAGATACTGGGTCAAACTCCGGAATGATGGTAGATAGTTGAGCCGTTGGTTGAGTATTGCATATTTGAGAGCATTCACGTGTAAGCGGTTTACTTACGGTTTCTCTTTTATTACTTTTATTCGCCTTCTCATTTCGCCGCCGACAATACCTAGGGCTCGAATCACTTGTACTGCTTGTACTACTGCTACTTGAAGACAACGAAGAGCTTCTTGCCCGCTTCATCGACTTTTTCGTTTGTCTTGGCATTTTTCTTTTATACTGTAATTTACACACTTTGCACTCTTACACTGTTCACCACTTCTGATGTAGTACACTTGGGTCAGGATAATAAATTAATAACTTAGGCACTCAAAATATATATATTAACTAAAGGTTTCAAGAATAACACGTCTTAACGTTATGAAGCTAACATAGAGAATGAATTCTATACATTATATTATATCACATATTGATGAGTCGTCACTGGCTGATTCAGCAGGTCGAAGTAAGACGTAACACTGTTTTATGGCGGTAATAATACCTATCATATCACCGCTTAACTACCAAAATAAAACTTATATCTACTAAGTACACTTATTCCAGAGTATCCTTACCTAATTTTATTTATCCAAAAAACAAACATAAGTTCATTGTCAAACTTTTATAAAAATTGGTAACATTGATACGGGAAAAAACATATTTTAAAAACAGGCTATTAATAATATTTAAATTTAATGGAGCAACAGTTTAACATATAAATCAATTTTCTCTTTAAAGCTACACCAAATACGAATGTCCTGAGGAAACAAATTTTTATCAGACTAATGTATCTATTTACTTTTTACTACTTTTTCTTACTTATTAATATAATTTCTTATAATATTACTGTAAACAATGCTTAAATTATCAGTATCAGTTTTTTTTATTTACAGTTAAATGACTATGTGCCCGAACGCTAATGAGCCTTTTGTTATAATTCATTTCTCGGTCTAAAATACTAACATCATTAAAATTAAAAACATGATTTTCATCAAAATGATGTGCAGCCAATGCCGTCTTTTCATGTTTATTTTTTTGTTTTTCTTTGCATGACAATTGGTGATCATATAACCTTGTTTTTAGATTTTGTTTTGTTTGTCCTATATATATTTTATTGCAACCCTACCCCTAGAGTGGCTTGTATCAAACATTTAATAACAGTATTAGACAACGTTCCATGCCATTCAATACTTTCAGAAAAGAATCCGATTCTGGTACAAAGAAAAAATATTGCATCCATGCTGCATTGTATCCATTTAAAAAGATACCTTCAAAGAAATACTACCGTTGCAAAATTTTATAAAACAATCAGAAATGCGAAGTGATTAAAATTACATCAGCTAATTGGAAAAAATGCGTCAAACATGTTATAAAAATTGAGGAAGACTACTGTTGATAAAAAATCGGATACAAGTGACGTTAGTACCGACTGACGAATGTTAATGCTAGTGTATTTTTTTATTATAATGTATAAGTACATTTTTTGCTGTGTTTTTTTATGGTGTCGTTGTTATACAGGGTGTCCCATAATGATGCGCGCTTCTTTAGAGGGTATGTTCCTTCGGTCATTTTAGGGGGAGGTTCTTTCTATAAAATTTTTCGATTTGAGCTCTCCCTTACGAGATAAGGGCTTCTAAAAAATTTCACACACACACAAATTTCACATATTTTTTATTTTTGAAAAAGGCAGTGGCGTATCATTTTTTTTTTTTTCATTGAAAATAGTGAAAGTGAAATTAATAGCGACGCCGCTGGTTAAAACTGAAAATTCATTTTTTTTAACAAAACATGTGTCATTCCCTCAATTTTTGCCCATAAACAGGGATGATTTTAACCCTCAAAATTTCAAGTGAAAAGTGTTATTGTATGACGCATCATTTTAAATGATATTTAATTATCTTTTCAACGCCATCTAGTCTTTCAATTTTAGATGGAAAAATTCAAGGAGAAACAAATTCCCTTACTACTAATTTTACTTTATTAGATGCGGAGCATGCCCAGAACCAACCACCATGCAGTAATAGAGGTAATAAGGTTACAAGATTCAGGATATAAATTTTTATATTTAAATGGCAACACAAGTTCAAGATGAAAACCTGGGTTGGCACACACCGTTCACTAATAGATTATAAAAAATGGTTGTCTATTTGAGCCATTTTCTTTATCATGGGAGCCGATTTAACGGGAGAATAGGGGAGCTTACCCCCCTCAGCAAATCTGTAAGGGGGATAACCTTCAGCGTTTTTTACCAGCTACTTAATTCACAGATTTTAAAATTACATTGTTGCAAAGTCACGACAAGTGGTTAAAAGGTTACTACTAAGAAAATTCCTTTATTTTGTAATTTTTATTTTGTTGTGTTTTTATTTGTTTCGTATTTCATATTTTTGTGAGAAAGAATTTGTATAATAAACAGATATTTAGCTCAGGAATATTTTATTTTACGTTTTGGGTAAAATAGCCTATAAATAAATAGTATGTATGTATTTAGAATGCAGACGTCTATTACTCTGGCAAGCCAAGTTCCGTTGCCGTCAAAAACAAGTAGTAGATATTTTGTTGCTAATTTGTACTATCAAGTTAAATTTTGTAACTTGTGCTAGTATGTCATAAAACGGCTCCGGAATTAAAAACGTTAGCAAAGCGATTTATGCATCATATTTTGTTACTCTTCGAGTACTTTCAGAAGTTATATACTGTTTTCAAAAATAAAACACCTTCGCGCACTCTAGCATACGTCATATTTTTTATAAATAAATTAATATAGGTAAAAAAATCTATAACTCCTAGTTACACGAAATGTTATACAAAACGACCTTAAAAGTTTCCGTAGAATCCAAAAATTCAATAATATATACGGTGTCCCATTTAAATAACAAAGTTGGTGTCGATGACAGAATGTTGGAAAGTTCTAGATATGCAGGCTGTATCACATAAGAGGGCCACTCCCATGTATCTCGCTTAATATGCGAGACACGTCAAAAATCTTTAATTGTTTTTTGTTGCATTTTTGAAGGCCTTTAAGTTCGTAAAAACAAATTTGAAATCCATTATGAGTAATAACAAAAAAAACTGTAAAGTGCCCAAACTTTAAGGCTGTCTAACTTTTTTATTTTAAGAGATAGAGAAAACTTATTGGTAATAAATTTTTATTGCAAAATTGATACCTTCCACCTGATATAAACAGATTTTTGAAATATCATATGTGGTTTGCTGCGCCCTCTAAGCGAATAAAATTATTATATATTATTTTATTACATTGTCTGTGTCAAAATAATTTTAAAGACCCAATTGCTTCTAATGTGAAAACCAATAAAATGATATTATAAAAAAATCTGCATTTTACATAAAAAAGTACATTCTGTTTATTATTTTTTTGCAGTTGGCGTCTTTAGAATAGGTTCTACATTATCTTGAGCAACACGAAAATATTTAGGTAGATTTTTTTTTAACTAAAATTGAAAAGAATGTAATAAATACAAAAGAAAAGGGCAATATGTAGTATATTGCATGAAAGACGAAAATACAGGCAATTTTTTGTGGTCATTGCCTGCTTCAATAAAAAAATTTTTTATCCGCCTAGAGCGCGCAGCGAACCACATACGATATTTCAAAAATCTGTTTATATCAGGTGGAAGTTATCAATTTTGCAATAAAAATTTGTTACCTATATGTTTTCTCTATCTCTTAAAATAAAAAAGTTAGACAGCCTTAAAATTTGGGTACTTTACAGGTTTTTTTTGTTATTACTCATAAAGATGGCCATGGATCTCAAATTTGCTGTTACGAGCATAAAGGCCTCCAAAAATGCAACAAAAAATAATTAAAGATTTTTGACGTGTCTCGCATATTAAGCGAGATACATGGGAGTGGCCCTCTTATGTGATAGATATTTTGTCAATGAAATATTTGCGACCCTCTGTATAAAATCTTTACGAATACTTATAGAATCTCAAAAATTAAAAACATTTAACCGCAATCCAGTAATATTGTAATTTCAAGACTGTGATTTAACTAACTACCTACTTGCTTTTCTCTATACACGGTTTCTAAAATATGATGCCAAATTAAAATACGAGTAGGAGATACGAAAATTACCAAAACACCAAACATATCTAGTAAAAAAGTTACACGCTAATGGATGTGTATTACTAAATCAATTTTTTATAAAGAACTCGGATAGATCTGATAAATCTTTTTATCAGATCTATCTGAAATTCGACAAATGGTTTTAGGTTATTGATTGCAGAACATAATCTCATAATTTTATGGAAGAATAACTTTTTCTTTATATGCAGTGACGGAGATGTGAAATGTAATTAAAATTTTTGTCATCTAAATTTTTTACTTATAATTAATTACATTTCCTTTTTCTGGCAGCACATTATTCGCTCTGTACAATGTATCTACATTAATAACTAATTTCTTGGGCAAATATTTTAATACTGCTAGTACTTTACAAAAATCAACGAATACCAATAAATAGGTGCTTTATTATGTAAAACACAAGTGAATAAAAAAAGTATATCCATTTACCAATCATGAGATAAAAACCTTCTGATGACTTCTAGCGTAACTAGACGCTATACTTGTAGCTGTTATTGGAAAGGTGACACTATTAGTTAATTAGGTTTAATGGTCTAATGGACGAGCATAAACGCATACACCGTGAGCACTGTGAGCCACAGAAAACTTGCAACCCAGTTTTCTTCATTTTGATGCAAAAACTAAAAAAACGCTCAGACATATTTTATGGATGTACTCATTTCCCAAATTTCTACTTCTAAACGAGGGCTAGTACGTGGTCCTCACAATTAAAATTAATATATTAAATAGAAAGCGATAATGTGCGATTTTAAAGGGTATTAAAACCTTGTATCGGTATAGGTTAATTTAAAACAAGAAATCGTAAATTTCGTTTCAAATACCGAAAACCGATTAATTGTCCTTCTAAGAACTGAATCAGATAATTTAGGCAAGACCTTATCTTCAACTATTGCAGTTAGAATTTTCTTTTTCATCGGTATTTCCTTTCTGAAGAATTTCATTAATTTTTCTACGAATGGCATATTTTACGTAATCATCGAATCCTATTTTTTTCCTTCCTAGTGTTTCCACTTTTTTTTATTTATACATTTGTTTTATGGCACGATATAGTTACTTATCAGTTTGTTCATCACCTAGGTTAGATCGTTTACTAGTAGACCGTTTACCAGAATCGGCATTTTGATCTACATTTAAAGCTGTGCATCAAAACTTTAGGGTTGTATTATTTTTTAATTAAATGTAGCTATAAAAATTACGAGCATCACTCCAGACTATACCTATATTCTATTGGCGTTTCTAATATCGGCTAAATCAAGTAATAACCCAACGCAAACTTCAGTTGAATTGAACCTTTATCGTATCCACAGTCATATCGTTGTGTGTAGAGAGCGGCACAGTATTAATACTGAATTAAATAATAGTGCTTAAGCTCTTATAAAAATCTTTTTATATCTGAAACCCTTTGAATAAAAAAATAAATTATCGGCTGTAACCTTGTTACCCTAGGAGATATCGTAAAACTGAAAAGTTTGTTTTTTGACTAATTTTTCACAATAAAATTTGTTTTATATAAAAAAAATCTAGCATCGCATTATAATTTTGTATTCTTTATAATAAAAACGTACATTTTAATTATAGAATTATTTATCTAATCACCAATATCTAGCAAACAGTAACAGATAACTCATACCAATTTTATATATCAGGAAAAAGTGATAATTAAAAAATATGTACAAGATGTTTTATAAGGAAACATAAAGTTAATATCAATATCTAGTGCGATGCTGAATTATTTTTTTAGTAAAAAATTGTAATTCTTGTAAAAAATAGTCAAAGAATAAACGTTTCAATTTTTCGATATCCTAGGGTAGCAAAGTTATAGCCGAATCTAACGTTTTCACGTATTTTCTACATTTTACACTATCTACTATCTTTATATACAGTACAAAAATTTTAACCATATGCTCAGGCACAAAAACTAAAAACATTATTTCGGAATTCTAGCTCCATATTTAAAAAATGGGGCAAATCCTCTTTTCCTCAGAAAAATCGGCGCATGCTGACGTTTCTTTTACAGCGTTTTCAAAAATGTAGAAACGTTGAAAAGAAACATTTTTATTAATAATAATAGCTAGCCATAAACGAAGATTTCAAAGTGCGATTCAGCATGGGACGTTCTGGAGCGATGTGTTGAAACGGTACCCGTCAGGAACGCGCATGCCATAAACGATCAAAATATCCACGCGAGTTTAATCGACAGTTCGGAGTCTCATATTCAAAACTTTTGTGTTGCCTGTCACATACGAAGACTTCGACTTTTGTTATTTTTAACTTATCTGCTTTTTTTAATGTGAGATTTTTTGGTTAGGCAACTCCTTGCATTGATGTATCCAATTTGTTTGGGTGGTTTGTTTGGGTTTACAGGTGAACAAGGCAGTAGTTTCAATCATAAATTATATCTCATTGCCCCTTTCGTTGACCGAGTGTCTTCGTAATTTTTACACCAAAACGAAGAAAACTGGTGTGACAAGTTTTCGGTGGCTTACACTATAATACCGCTAATAATTATAAACGAGGCTAACTAGTTTGTATTTTATACTCTAATACGTAGAAATAATAGTATAGAAACATCTGCTTCTAAAGTACAATATACAGGATGAGAGTGTAAATATGATAAATAAATTCATTATTTCGTAAATCGGCAACTTTGAAGAAAAATCCTGAATTAATTTTTGCGATCTAAGAGATTGTTGTTTCACATATAACGTCATCTATGTGAAAGTGATGACGTCATCATTATTTTTTTTAAATATAAATCTGGGCCATGCGATAGTTCTTTTGATTGATGTCTTGTAATTTTTTACACGACCATATCAATTTTTCCCATCCAATTATATTTTTCTATTATAACTTTCATACACACAGTGAGAAAAAAGTTCTGACTAATTTTTCTCTACCAAAAGTACATTTTGTAGCGCCCCCTAACATCTAGAACAAGTAAATTCATTTTAAAAAATGTTGAATTTAAAATTTTTAATATAATAATCGCGATCTCTTTTATTTTGTGGAACGGAGATAAGTGTGTGTCAGACTGTTCAGTAAACATTGATCATTGTTGTATCAAGAAGAAATAAGTAACAATAAAATAAAAATCATTTAACATCTCTATGGAAGCCGATAAACAAATTTTAAACTGTCAAATTTGACATATTTTTAATACATTTGTTATTTTGAGAAAGAAAATAGCACAGATTAAATATATATAATGGAAAATAGAGAGTTTTTCGAGACGTCAAAAATACGGAAGTGAGCGATAGTGATGTGATTTTTGTTATTTTTTAACTTATCTGCTTTTTTCAATGTGAGATTTTTTGGTTAGGCAAACTTAGTTGCCTGTTATGCAAAAATAACCCTTGACTGATCCGTTTGGCGCAAGGGCTTATTTAATTAATCTTTATTTTTTTCAGAAGTTTGGCAATAACCGAATCAAACTATAAAGAAATAAGTATATTTTTACAATTATATTTTATTTTAAAACATATTTTGTAATTATATATAATAGGCGCTTCTAGTTGAATCATACAAAATCATATAAAAGTTACTTCCTCTTTGCTAAATTTGTAGCAACAACAAAAGGGTTTTTCTGGACTGATTCACCATGATGTAGTTCAAAGTATTGTTTCTTGATCTTGTTATATTATAAGTAAATAACTATGTACTCACAAATGCGGTTAACCATTTATATTACATTTGTATAAGCCATTCCAAGAAAAACATAATTAAAAACATTCCACTCCACAAAATTCACAGCTGCGCATGCACAGCGAAGCGCTGAAGCATAATAATAAACCAATCCTATATAGTTTATCGTTCTTGGTAAGAGCTTTCGAACTCTTTTTCAATCTCCATTGAAGTTTTCACAGACAAATATTGACTTCACTATTCAGTCTGCATAAAATAAAGTGGGCTATTAAAGATTTTTCATTAAAATTACTACTTTTATTGGTGCCATCCGTTTTTAAATAGATTGTGTTAATTACATTGATGCTTGGGAAATAGAACACTGCCAAACATTAAATCAATAGCAGTGTTAAATTCGCTAAAACTTAAATGAGATTAACTGAAATCTCAAGTAAATAAAACATATCGCGTACTATAAACATATGATTGCTATAATAAAGCCAATGCTACGTCATGGTGATTACTCAGAACAACAGTTCAAAATGTTAAAGTAGTTCATGATGTTTTTGAATTTCAGAATCTACATCATTGAAGTGTAAAACTTCGATATCGAACAAACAGGATTGACTTTTTTGTGCTATTTCAGATAAATGTATTATTTTACCGAAAATTACTTGAATTTTTATAGACGAAAAATCAGTTACCACCTACATTTCAACACTCTGTATAAATAAAAAACTATGAGTTTATTGCAATCTATAATTTAAAAAACATGCCGAGTTTCATTTTAATTTCATTAAATATTTTGAAATTAAAATGTGTTTTGTCAATCTTCTTTTATTCTTGAAAGGTTTTCGCACTGTTATCATATAATGAAGACTCCTTATTCTTAAAATAATACCTCAAGGTTTTATTTTAGGGCCATTGTTGTTTGTGATTTTCATAAATTATATTACAAGACACTTAGATGTGCCCCATCTGCTGTATGCCGATGATATTAAAATTTGCAGTGTAATAAATTCTATTTCTGATTGCTTTAAATTACATAAATCCTTAAATAACATGAAATTATAGTGTGTTACTAATAATTTTCATTTAAATGCTTCGAAATGCAATGTTGCAACCTTTACAAAAAAATATCTCCAAAAAACTATAATTGCACCATTAATGATAATATGTCGCTTCTGACAGTAAATTACCTTTCAACTGGCCCGTAAATGGAGTTGTTAAAGAATCATACAAATTTGGACTTTGTTATTTGTATCTGTAAAGGTTTCACGGATGCTCGTCCCTTGATGTTGCTTTATAATACTGCTGTAAAAAGTAAACTTGAATGTACATTACTTGTATATATGACAACCTGGGTATAATCAATATGCAGAGAACCTGGAGAATATTAAGAGGCGTTTTTTAAAGTTTCTTTGCTATAAACTGGATAATCGTTGCCCTAAAATTGGAACACCTTAAAGTGATTTATTAAACAGATCTTCGGTTTTGAGTCTTGACCGACGTAGACGAACACAATCATTAATATTTTTTAAAATACTTATAGATAATAAAATTATTGCTTGTATATAAATACTTAAACAACATTGTTTTCATGTTTCACCTGATGCCACTCGTCATTGTAATACATTTTATGTAACCACACCACGTACTTAATATATTATTTTATTCATCATTACACTTTATAATATATAAAAAAATATATTCTTAGTTTTTTTAGCTTCTATTTTGTTCCTATTTTACATATTCCCAGTAAACATGTAACATTCATAAAACGTTTCAATTAGTACATTTTAATGATAATTTGAAACATTTCACGATATATTTCAGAAACATATATTTTTCATACCATACCATACCATACATATGAAACAAATATGAAACGTTTCAGAAACCCAGTACATGTACTTATATCCAGTAAACATGACAAATACGTTTTGAAAATGATTTACTTAATATTATTTTTTACACGCATGCGCACAAGGAATGTTTGCTAAGTGTAGAGTATTGCCATGGCAGGGCGTTGGTGGATTGCCACGCTGCCACACACTGTGTCATAGTTTCCGTTTCTGTTGATTAATAACGTAAAATCTGTGGTTAGGTTATATTTTTAGGCGGTTGATGTTGGCGGTTAGAAAGAACCCTGGAAGTTCTTTCGCATCTTTTGATGTTTTGTGATTGTGTTAGCTACTAGCGTATTGGTAATTTATGATTAAAGTGCTGTAGCAGTTTGTTTTGTGTAAACATGAAAACCGTAAGTAAAAACTTACTTAAATCGAAGAGGCATCTGAGAAGATTTTGTGCGTCTTCAGAGGTACAACAAACAAATGCTAATATATCGAGATCCAAATCTAATTATTTTAAATTCATGTTCATTTTTTAAATAAATTTGTTTTATTAGTTTTATAATTTGGTACAAATATTTATTCATTGTTATTCTACGTTATTCTACTGTGCATACATTGTTTTAGATAGAATAAGAAAGAAGTTCTACTCCTTAAGTGACAAAACTGTTGAAATCATCGTGGGATCCTGGTTCCGGCAAGCCGAATTAAGATATCAGAGAGAAGTAGAAAACTTAATTAAAAATAATATATAAAAGTTGTTAATATATTAGATATAAACTATATATTGCTGTTAATCCTTAATGTGAATTGTATTTACTTTTTGTTAAAGTATTTTTGTTGTAAACTTTCACTTCTATGTGAAAATATAGACTTATTTCATATCTGATATTTGTATTTTATTTCAAATCATTTGCAGTATATCTTCACAAATATTTGGTGACCGGTGCTGTGACATGAAACGAAATTGTGTATTTTGCAAACTTAACAGCAATAATAGAAGTACATACTTGCATACCTCTTTGTCTGCTCATATATAAGTACTTCTATTATTGTTGTTATTGATTTTTATTTTGCACAATATCGTATCTGAGGTGATGTCCTAGCACCTGTGCCCAAAAATGGAGCTACCAAAAGAAGAAACCTTTCAAGGACAATTTTGTAGTATTGTTTCGGAAACATTACAAAAAGTCTATTCGAAACAGTATAGTATATTCATATCTGAAACAAAGTTGTACATAATGTTTTACCAATGTTTCAGAAGAAACATATTATAGGTAGGACATTTGCAGTTTCTGCAATGTTTCTGAAACATGTTTGCATCAAAAGAAGAAATGTTTAATCTGTAAGTGAGCCTGTTTCAGAAATGTTCCGGAGACAATTTTTTGTTTACTGGGTTTGTGTTATTCATACAATAAATATTTGTTGTAATGTATACTGTTTGGTTTGATTGTATTGTATATCTTTTAGTATTTTAATGCACCTGTATTTTTTTACCTTGTTTTTGTATTTGTTCTTTTTTTTGGTTGTTTTTATATATTATAACTAATTGTTCCCATCCTATAATTGGTTGCTGGATGGCGCAGAATTAATTAAATAAATAAAAGATAGTGTTTTTTATAAAGGCAAATGATCAAAAACATTTAATAATTTATCTATTGAGGGTTTAGTAAATAACGAGAATGTTATTTCATAACATCTGGTTAATTTCAGGGATACCGAAGAAAAACGTGCAAATAACAAGAACGGTCTAACCAATAAGGTTCCTATAGATATTAAAATTTCTGAAAATAAGTACTGATTTATTTAAAAATTTACCTGTACATCTAAATATTCTTATAACATACATTTATTTATTATTTAAATAATTCTAAAAATGTGGCGTTAAAACCATGTCTTAAATTTTTTTACAAGTTATTTTATTTTATTTTTTTTATACAAATAGTAATAATGAATTTAGACGGAACATCAGGAATTATATTTATTTGTATATTTTTGTCGTGCATGTTTTATTTTTCAAGATTTCCATATCTAAAGCCACCAGAATTTAATAATTTCGCAGAGAAATTTGACGACCCTAATAATAAACTTTATTATATTACACATAACTCATGGAACTAAAATAAAAAAAAATCTCTTTATAATCTAATACATATATGTAAATAAATCAACTGATAACAATATTTATTATTATTTTGTTATCAAATACGTATTATAAAATTTACTCATATACAAAGATCAGGTACAAAGGTATATACAGATAATATCCACAAATAAAAACATGTAGGTAGATATTTACCTACATATCTGTTCAACTAAAAAAGAATATGCAAATTACGTAAATAAATAATTTCCTCATTAAGTAACCATCAATTCGGTGCGTAAATATAATAACAATTAAGATAGTTAACTGATAGGTAACTGAGCTTGTGTTCAGTGGCGGCACCAGGGCTGGGCGAGGTTGGACGAGTGCCCAACTAAATGTATTCTTGTCCAACCAATCTCACAACGTTTTGAAAACAACATACGAAAAGAAAACTAAAGCCAGAAAATCTTAGATTTTCATATTTTCAACGAGTAAGGCATACAAAACCAACGTAAATATTATTAAAACAGTAATTATGTACAGGGTGTCCCATTTTCGTTGAAATTGCAGGGTATCTTAGAAATTGCAAAAGGTAGAAGGCTGCGGTTTTCGCAACATTGGTTACTTTTTCGAGAAACCTAAGATGACGCAATCAGAACTTTCATAGACTTCTTCATTTTCTGAGATACAGGGCGAAATGTAAAAAAACTTCGGCGTACTTAAAATTTCTCTACAGGGTGTCTCTCTTATAATATAACCCAAACATACATTTATTAAATGGAACACTCTGTATATTTTAGGCCATTCAGTTACATTATCTTCCTTCGTAGTGATATATAACAGTTGCTACTGCTACTTTATTTCGAAAAACGTTAAATTGAGAAGAGTGATACATAGTTGGTCACGCATCTTTACATAATTATACAAATTTGGTTACACTTTAATAATTCAAAAAATAATTTTAATTAAATAACATTTGAAAATAAAATGGAAACAACTTACAGTTATCATGCAATGTAGGTATCCTTCACTTTAAAGAAATGTAATGATCGCGTTCCAGTTATGAAAATTTAACTTATATTCAGCCAATTTGGTTATAATAATATTTACGTTATTTCACGGTTAAATGTTATATTTCATCACCATAAATTTTTGTAGTATGTATCCCCTTATCGGCAATGTTATTTCTAAGGTTTGCTACAGACTATGCGTGAATTTGCGATTCGTGATATGTGAGGAATTCGTGAATAGTGTGTTCGTTAAAAATTCATTCATATAAAAATTTATTCCTTACAAATCACGCATCGCCCATCAGGAATCGCGAATTCACGCATAGTCTATAGCAAGCATAACACGTTATGTAGAATTTTAACAGAATTTCTTAAATACAAGGTGTTGCTAGAGTTTAACGTAAGTATTATTTTAATTGTGAAAATAGAGGGATTATTAAATTTACATTTAATTCGCGGTTTTATAAACGCACATCAAAGGTAAGTAAGGTAAGGATAAAAGATTTAGGTAATAAATTTGATTTATTTGATTAAAAATTTAAAAAAAATATTTAGATTCAGTTAAGGTTCAATTTAGAGACAGGAGTATAGACAATCCTTAGTCACAAGTGAATAATGAATAATCGGTTCTATATATTGAATTATGATATAATTGAAGAAACAGACGAATAATGTAATAACCTATATAATATATATAGGGTGCCTCATAATGATATCAGCTCCTTTGGTTCTAACTTTAGGGTAGTGTGGTGGTTTTAATTTTAAACATATTGCCAAATTTGAATCATTTTTATCAAGTAGTAAACTCAGAAATTCGTTCGTAAATGCGTTATTCATAATTGCAATAGAAATTAATACAAAAAAATCATAATTTCCAAATCCAAACAATAAAACTATCAAAGTGACAGCAACCTACTACGTTTCATATGAATTATTTTGCTTGCATATTCCACACCCGAGGATATGTACGTATGTGGATTTTATTTTTTTAAAAGAAAACGCGTGTCTGCATAAAAATACTAAGAGGGGGAAAATTTTTTAAATTGATTGTTCTATTTACTGTCATTTTTTCCTATCGAGAAACGTTTACAATAAAGAGTTCTAATTAAAAAAACAACAGAGGTTAGTGGTTGCCACCCTTTAAGACATTTGGTAAAAATCATACTCAACAATGTCACTTAATTAGCTAAATGTATTCACTGATTTTCAGATTTATAAGTTTAATCGTTTTAAATAAATTAAAATCGAAATTTTTTGGTTTTTTTAGAAGCCTTTATCTCGTAAGGGCTCAAATCGAAACATTTTATAGAAAGAATCCCCCCTACAATGACCCAAGGAACACACCCTCCAAAGGAGCGCTCATCTATATTATAATAGTCATCGGCAAAAAGAAAATACTACTACCAATATAATTATACCAAACTTACTACACAAGGTATGTTGGTTAACAAGTTTGATCAGAAATAGTAAATAGGCTATTTTTTATAGAAATTTTATTAGTTGTAATCTAAACAAAAAATAATTAGCGCAGTCATTTTGTTAATTATTTCGTAATCAATTAAAATAATAAGCACACATCTATGATTAGAACAACACTTAAAATAATATATAACTACATAGTTTAATTATTTATTTACAATTACATAAAATAGATCATTAGATGTTATTTAAAATAACGTCAATGATGTAAACAAATATAAAATTAAACTGAATTTGAGATATTTTGAAACTAACATTAAAATTAATGTTTTGAACAATTGGAAAATAGGAATCAAGAGCATTTGACAACTGTGCCAGGAACTTTTATGAAAAATTTAGGTTGAAAATGTAAACACAGATTGATGACATTGGTTTTAACTGATTTTATCTTAGTATGTTTGTTTCATGTTATTGCCATTAGAAGGTCATTGTCATTAGGAATGAGTTATAAAATTGTTTTAATATTTTAATTTATTAATTTTTTAACAACAGGGATCACTTTCGCTGTTTAGTGTAAAATAATTTTTTTAGACAAACTGACAACATAAATATTTTGAAATTCTAATAGTGTTTATTGCTTTCAACTAAAAAAATCAGTAACTGATTTCTATTTTAATAAATGCAGGGTTACCTACCACATGTTCAGGGAGTATGAAAGACAAAAAATTTGAATTCTAGCTGGAAGTTTAAAAAATGGGGGCGAAACCCCTTTTCCTCCGGAAAATCGGCGCCTATGATAACTATCGATCAAGATGGCTTAGATCTGTCAACTACCAGGCGGTCGTTTTTGTAGCGTTTTCATAAATATAGAAACGTCGAAAATTAACACTTTCATTAATTAATAATAATAGCTGATAAGTAATAGTTAATCCGGTTAGCAGTAATATTTTGCATTCGTTTTTCGTTCCCTCATTCCACTATATTTTTACTCCAGCAGGATTACCACTAACAACGAAACAAACTTGGCTTGCAGTTAAATAAAATGCACCTTTATTCTAAAAAAAATAAAGGAGAGGAATACTAATAAACAATAGTAAATTTCGAATACACCCGTAGCAGTCTTAATTATAAAATCTTGGACTCTAGAAAAACAAACCGCATATCATAGGAACATATTCGTACCCGACACAAATTCCTTTATTTAATGAAGTAGTATACAACGATTAAAACTGAAAATACATTCACTAAAACTGAAGAAAAATACAAAATCACAAGGTAACCACACAGGGTTTAAATTTTGACAACGAATTTTATCGTTAGGGTGATTCCGGTAATTCATATTTTTCTCTATACCCTCTTACAATATTTGTACTTCATCATAGTTAACCCTGTATACAGAAATATTGTAATGATTATTATTATTGCTATACAAAACACAATAAGATGACACCAAATGCAAATAATTTTGACAACAAAGAGTTTGGAACACAAAATACAATCATTTTACAAAATCATACAGTCTTGATTTATTTGTTAAAATATTATTTATTATTATTAAATATTTCTAAATCGCATGGATTTTCTATAATAATGTTCCTTTGAATCAATACGTAGTGACAGTCCATTTAAACGGTTTTGGTCATAGGCATAGGCGGTGGTGTCAAAAACGGATGCCGTAACTTTTCTAAGGGTATACGGTGAGCAATCTAATTGTTTCGTCTCATTTGTCAAATATAATAATAATAATAACAATAACAAACAATAAGAATAATAATAATAATAATAGTAAATTTACTTTTCCAAAGATGTATCAAGTACAAATAGAAATAGTCAGATACACAATTTAATTTACAGCAGATACAAATCAAATTCATCAAGTGTATAAAAAAACATTTGTACATAAAAATATGTTGAGATTAATTTTAAAAACATTAAAATTCTGAGATTGTATTATAAATCTAGGAAGGTTATTAAAAATCTTCCTAAAATAATCCTAAATGGTGTGGAGATATTTACTAAACGGTACATAAAAATCTATACAGCGCCTCGTATGATATTCATGAATCTGATTACTCTGTAAAAATTTGTTTTTATTTAGAAAAACATATACACAAACTTCAAATATGAAGGCGTTTAACAGGATAAACCTTTAAAATTTGTAAGGATGTCTCTACAATAGCATCTCTTATTCACGCCTGCAATAATTCTCAAAATACGATTTAGAACAACAAATGCATCCGATGCACCAGTAGACAAGTCCTAAAAATAGATGCCATAAAGCAATCTATAAGAAACTTGAGGATAGTACAGACTAAATAACTGTTCTTGTGTGAGTACATATTTCATTGGTATATAACAAAAATAGAACAGGGCCAAGAACCGACTTCTGTGGTAATAGTTTTGTAAGAAGATTTGAATACTTTAGTTGGTTTGTTTTCTGTCAAAGTATACACTTGGCTTCTATTTTCAAAAAATGATTTTACCTAGTTCAGTGCCACACCACGGTACGATATCATTTATCTAAGAGTAGATCATTTCTGACACAGTCGAATGACCTGCTAAGATCACAGAAGATCCCAACAGGACACTCCCCTGCTTCTATATAATTTATCAATTTTTCATAAAATGAGAACACAGCGCTATATACGTCGATTTTCGAGGCAAGAAGCCATGTTGGTTTTCTGAAACAATTCTATATTTCAACGCAAAGTCCATAAGTCTTTTCATAAAACAATATTCGAATACTTTAGGAAAACATGACGTTGTGTGATCGGTCTGTAATTTTCCATCAGTGAAGAATCGTGTTTCTTAAAAACTGGAATAACCTTGCCTATCTTTAAAGACTTCTATTTCTATTATAAAACGAGAGAATGGTTGAGAGGCGGAATAACTGCTTTTCGTTTATAATAGTGCTTAAATATTTCCTGAAATTTTTTCGATGCTGTGAATATTTTCAATTGATTTCTTAAAAGCATTAATGAAGGAGGAAAAATTTTCGGTTACTAATTTAAGCTGGGGCTCGGTCAGAAAATTTCACATCAAACTATCTATTAATTTAAAGGTACAAATGGGTACAAAATAATAAATAGGCATCAAGTTCTGTCAAATGAAATTTCTATCTATATGTAAACGTCAAAAAATTTCCAGTGTAATCATTTGCAGCTTGCTTTAAAGGAGGATACAAATTTCCGGAAATTTTTTAAATCACCATGGCAATGAAATAAAATACAATTAGAACATGTAAGAAAACGTTAGTAAGTTGGCATGAAATTTTCACTACTTATAATATCCCTAGTGCTTAAATTATTTTCTGAAATATTTTGATTTGATTTTCTAAAAGCTCTAATTGAAACTCGAGGGATATTCGATAAGAAAATTTAACACCAAACTACCTATTATGTAAATTGAAGTTATAAATGAGGATCACATTATGACATACATACTTTGTAATTGGAAATAATATAAATATATAAATATAAATAACTTCATGTTAGTTTTAATTTACATATAAGCAATTAAAAACTCGAATAGGAGTAAATTAAAATACCATGTTCTGTCAATCAAAATGTAAGTATGCAAGTATATTTATAGATCACATAATTAGTAGATACAGTATATTGTGACAAGTCAGATTTAAAAACGAGGTATAACAACAAGTAACAATAAAAATTATATAGAACTTATATCAATATATAAATGGAAACATAATTAAAAATGATCTTTGGGAGCATCCATCTATTCACGAACAGAATAAAAACAGTGATCGAGCATAATTCTCATAATATTATTTTTAAATTGAGTATTGTTTAGCATCTTTATATGTACTGGAAACTTATAAAGATTTAGGTTTAATGAATTACGTTGCGATTTTTGCAACCTATATTTAGGAGATCGGAATAGATTACCGTTTCTTGTTAAATAATTAACAACAAAATAACATCCAAATTGGATAGATAAATGTTCCATTTTTTATGTATTTCAATCGAGGAAAACAATATGTAAAGCGATGACAGGTATATAATTTTTAACTTTTTAAACAGAGGCTTACAATGCTCAAAAGGCCCGACTCTACAGATTATGCGTATAGCTTTCTTCTGGAGTTTAAAAACACGATTAGCCACCAATGTTGCATCATCCAGACACATTCTAAGAAAGCTTTTTACAAACACCTTCAATGTAATGTGCTCCCTTAAGAGTGATCAATTGCATACCTAGATATTTAGTATCAAGGAACACACATATGACTTCATTAAAAGACATTGTAGGAAAACTAATTTATATTAGCTTAATAGTAGGTATATTATTTAACGAGCGGTAATGCAGGTCATAACTCACGCAGATGAAGTTTGCAGCACGAGCCGCAGGCGAGTGCTGTAATTCATCAAGTGAGTTATGACCATTACCGCAAGTTGAATACTATACTTTATCTACGACTATAACAATAAATACTAAGATACAAGTATCGAGAAAGAAAATTGATTTGAAAACATTAAAATTATTTTATTAAAATATCAAATGACATTAATCCCCTCAATGATAATAATTGACAGATCCGCCTTCTGAGAGGCGTTGGCAATTTAATAATATTAAAATCTTTTAATTATTCATTCCTTTTCACTTGTTAAAAGTTCTTTCCATTTTACACCCATGGAACGTATTTATCGGCTTAAAAATTTCCAAGAATTTACTGTGTACACTATTTACATACCGAATTATCATTGTAGAAGCCCAGCGTGAGTTATAATAACTCACTATAAAAACTCACGCTATTTGTTCATTGATACTATTAATTGCTCAAAAGCAGTTGAATAATTAATATATAAATTAATAGGAGTAGATAAATACCTTTACAATGTAGTAAAATTGGTTAAAAACTTTTGGTGTCAAAATAGTGTATTATTTAACGAGCGGTAATGCAGGTCATAACTCACGCAGATGAAGTTTGCAGTTTGTAATTCATCAAGTGAGTTATGACCATTATCGCAAGTTGAATACTATACTTTATCTACGATTATAACAATAAATACTAAGATACAAGTATCGAGAAATAAAATTGATTTGAAACGTCAAAATTATTTTGTTAAAATATCAAATGACATTAGTCCCCTCAATGATAATATTTGAGAGTTCTTTTAATTATTCATTCCTATCCACTTGTTAAAAATTCTTTCCATTTTACACCAATGGAACGTATTTATCGACTTAAAAATTTCCAAGAATTTACTGCGTACACTATTTACATACCGAATTATCATTGTAGAAGCCCAACATAAGTTATAATAACCCACTATAAAAACTCACGCTATTTGTTTATTGATACTATTAATTGCTCAAAAGCAGTTGAATAATTAATATATAAATTAATAGGAGTAGATAAAATATTATGTTATTAACTGTTAACAGAATGTAAGTGAGTTATGGAACAGATTAGTCTAGAATTATGCGTGACAGTAAGTAGTGTCAAATATAAAAGATCGCGAAGAATACGCCTACATGTACCTGCATGACTTTGCATACTTGTCCAGCAAGAACCAGCAACTTTTTGTGCAGATTATGTGTGTGGCACACGTTTTTAAGTAGTAAAATGTAGCTCGGAAAAAGAAATTTTTATTTTAACGATGTTGTATGAAGCGGAGAAGGGAAGAGAACCGGGGAAAATGAGAAAGATTGGGGTTCACCCTATCAATAAAAAGAGAAGGCTGTATGGTGAAGTTTATAGTTTATTTTCTGAACTGGAGAGATTAACATTTTTTTTTAGTATTTATGAAGGTTATAAAAAAAAAATTGAGTTCTTGGATCGTGCTCACCACCAAAACACAAAATATTTCGCAGTGCAGTGTCATCTGACAAAAAACTTGCAGTTCGTTTAAGGTAAGTAAATAGAGGTTGTTGTTGATAAGCGAGGGTGTCCGATAGTTCAGCGACACCTTCACAATTGGTCGAATACTTCTAACACTTTGAAACCAATCCCTAACTTTTGTGAGAACAGAGCTTACGTTGGAGTAGTGCGGCCATGAATAGAAATTGCAGGCCACCGACACGACCTGCAGTGACGGTCGTTGCAGGTGCTGGTCCATGCAGGTGCTAGTCTAGTGTGCCATGCACCATTAAATAATATGGGAACCTACATGAACAAGGTTTGCGGTCTTTGAATCGTTGACTTATAAGGTTTTTTTTGCCTGAATAGTTCATTCATTGGATATTAAGCTTGGCTATCAGAAAAACTACAGTGGGTAACGTTTTACTTTGACGAATAATGTTGACATTTATTTTGTAGGCCATCTGAATCCAAAGGGCATTGCAATCGGTACCTTCTGTTAAATTTAGAAAAATAAGCATTTTTTATTAACATTTATTACTTTTATTGCCCTATTAAAAAAGTATAACTAACTCTTTTTCTGGCACAGGTTCTTAGACGTGGGACTCGATTCTCGAGCTCAGTGGAACACATTCCTGCAGAAAAATGACGTAAATTTTCATCGGAAAATGCAAATATGTATTCTTGACCATTCTCATTGGAGTTATTTGCATTCGAGAATCGAGGCCTGGCACAAAGTATATTTGTCCTACAAATAACTATTGTGAGCTCTTACTTAACACAAATGTAAATGAAACTTTTGAAATATTCAAACTAAGATTTTTAGCTATAATATCGTTGCGAAAGAACCGAGTAGGCTTCGGACGGCACAGTAACGATCCCTCATCGCTAGAAAACGTCCTTGAAGACATTTTTTTGGATTAATTTTGACGTTTTACCTGACGCTAGTCGATTTTGTACAAAGAGACGTAACCGGCTTGCGACATCCTTGTTCCACAAGGGAAAATCACCAGCTATCACCATTGTCAATTTTAACTCCACCACATCGATTATAGAATCAATATCAGAAAACCCCGACAAATCCAGCCTGTACAATGAAAATAGTTTCTAAGTGCAAGAAGAACTCCACCGCTCTTAGTTAAATCTGTGAAAGCCAAACATCAATCGTTGTGAAATACAATATAATTATCAGGAAACAATTCAGAATTGTTGATGTCAGAGAGTAACCGTTTCGACTAACGCTATAAAATGATAATCACATGAAGAAACACAACAAAGATACACTGTAACGAATTTTTAAATTACACTCTCTATTATTTCTACGGACATTCAATTCCTCTTAAGCATCCTATATAACTGAATTTGAGTTCTATCTGAGGAAACAAAAACGTGTTTAAAATTGTCCAAATCCTGTAACTTCCCAGCCAGCATGTAACGTAACTGGGCACTTTTCTGATGTTCCTTTTAGGTGACAAACATACATTCATTTGTAAGGTGCCATAAACCGCTCAGATACATAGTGCCTAGATGTAAAATGTACCATAGTGACTATTTTGCTACATACTTGTGTGATATCTATGAAAGATTAATAAAATGTGGAAATTTGAGGTCTTATGAATAGCGCAGAATATATATAACATGTATATATTTTTGTAAGTTTAACTAAACGTGCCTTATTCATGTTACATATAAGTACCTTTAATGCTTCGAAATTTTCCGCACTCACGACGCATAACCTTAACTTTATTTCCTGGCGTTCTAGCACAGTCTATTAGTTCTAGTTTATATTTTATGCCTGGCGTCATTGCTTTATTCAATCAAAGCCTGTTTTTATTTTATAGTTTTATGTTTGTCTTTGTCTTTGGTGAGAAGTTTTGTGAAAGAATATTTATTCTTTCAGTGACAAACAATAAGCGGTAAATATGTACCTATATACTGATAAAAACCTTTCGGCAAGACGCAGGAGAAGATACTACGGCAGCATATAATTTCCCATTTCTAGTGACCAATACTTAAAATCATACACAATTTACTTGTAATGATTTTAAATATTGTGTCACATCTGGTGTTCACAGGCGGCTCCGAAACCCTAAATATGACAAGATTCTGCTTCCTCTTCTGACGTTCTTCAGCTTCGTTTATACTATCCCCACAATCGTATGAGGAGACTTGCTGATGCTTTTCAGCAAGAGCAACTCTTATATTATTAAGTTGGGAATCAAAATAAGATTTTAATTTATTGGATGCAGTTAGCCGATCGGAATCACAGTGATGAGATTTTGTATATTCTTAGATTGAACACTAGCATACTTGAGTTACAAACAACTTTAATTGCTCTAGACTTCGTCTTAGTTAATTTGAGTTATGATTCTGAGAAAATCACACATTTCAAATGTAGCGGTGCCTGACATACGACATATTGTAATTATAAGAGAAAGAAAAATTGTAAGGTTATCTTAATTATAACGGATACAATGCTTCCGCGCCCAGTGACCAGTCAAAGTGACAACAGGTCGATAGAGAGCCACGGATATGTTAAAAATAACATAAGATTAAAAACGAATGATTTGAAACTACACAGTCACAAACCAAAGTCTTAGATTAATTAGTTACGAAAAACGATGTTAATAGACAATTCACAAATTTTAGAAATTAATTATTGTAAAATACTCGTATAACAGTAACGTAACCAACAAAATAATAGAAAATATGCTTAATAAATATTGTCTTTTTTGTATATTTTTCATATCCGAGGGCCTTCAAATTTAATACGCCTATGAACTGCTGCCCTTCGCACGCTTCGCCCGTCGCGCTAGTCAAGAAGCTAGCGATGAGTCACTCTCTAGATTTTCGGTGGTTGGGTATAGTAATGTATGTTTATGCATTTATCAAAATATAAATAGTGGTAATAGAAATTTTAATATTCTACGCACTATAAGTTCGCGGTCTAGGCATTCTAGGCGCATCGCGGACCGCTCTGCGCCGAGCTGATCACGGACTTTTACAAAATCAGTCGCAGTGCACTTCCAACTTGTTCTACTGCACTATTTAGGTGTCAAAATATGAAAAGTCTAACTCCTGACCTACTAGTGCAAACGTGTACTTTTAATATAATTAGCAGATTATTTACTAGACGAGAACGAGAGACTAGCATGGTTCGCGATGCACCTTGACCGCGACTACTTCCTCCTTAACTGGGTCTCTAACAAGGTTAAAATAGGTGATACGCGTAACATGTTGGCGGGAAAATTAAATCCAAACAGAACTTCGTTGCATCGTGAACATTTTTATGTTTCTGTCCAACAGCCTCGGATCTACGATTTTTTCGAACCGGGGCAAAACCTTGATGGTGGCGCCCCCTCCCTTCAGCGTTTGAGAAAAACTGTTAAAACTGCCAATGAGTAGCATTTTATATGACCATTTGCGAAAATAATAATCCTTTAATAAATTTAAACTTTTTATTATCTAATAATTAATAACTTTCATTTGAGACCTAAAACAGAAACACAGAAAAAATATATAACCAGGAAAGACTACAACTTTACACGGCGTGCTTTCTTTTCTGCGAAAGAATCTATTATCTCCTCAAAGTCCGTCGCATAGGCAGTTTTGTTTTCAATGGCTAGGATCGCGAAGCCAGATATACACTCCTGACTCATTGTTGAACGTACATAAGTTTTAATTATTTTCAGTTTGCTGAAGCTTCGCTCACAGCTTGCAGATGTTGTTGGTAATGTGCAATAAATTCTTAAAGCTATACTAATATGGGACACGCTTCTTGCAAGTCATGCTTGTACAGATGTTGTAACAGGTCAAAGGCACTTGATTTTTCATTAATTTCATGTACTAGCTAGATCGGCTCCATTTTTTTGCAGATCTTCTGTCGACATATTTAAAAAGGCTTGGCCACTGAGGCAGGCGAATTTTTCATGTAGACTCTGTGATATTAAGAAGCGTTCATCGACACATGCGTCATGCGACAGATCTGTTAAAATGCGTTCATAAATCACTTAGTATGTGTTCAAAAACTAACTGGGCGTATGGAAACAGAAAAGTTTGTTTTTCAAACATATTTAAGATTCGATTATTTGATAAAAACCTATGAGATTGTAGGAAAAGAGGCTTCATTTGTTCGATATTTCGAATTCTTGTCTCAAGTATTTGGCACCCCCATGAAACTGCCGCCCGTGGCAAGTGCCCCGGTTTGTAGACGAAATTATCAATTTGGTTATACATTGACAGCGTTGCTAAATTTAACATTTATCATTCACAGTTTTATTCCTCTCTTATTCTGCTAAAAAAAGATATACCATTTTTATTCAATCGATCTTGTACCGATTTTGACGCACCTTTCCGGAGACCCTGTATATAGTACGGATTTTTTTGCATACTTATTTGATTAAAGATATTTTCGATCCCACATTGTATCATTTTCATCATAAGAGAGAACACTGATATATTTTAATATTCTTATTTTTTTTCTATAGGACTTACATAAAAATTATGATTACACTTCTTACCTTGTTGATAAGATATTGCCCTTGGACACCTTTATGTTTTAACGATGGATCTTTCATAATGGTCTGAACATTACTATATTTCGCCTTTCCCTCGCAAATATCCATAAACCTTTGACTGAAAATCATATTCAAATATTTTTTTATCTCTGATAAAGATATGAAATTAACTTACCAAACTGTGTTTAAAAGTTTATCGCTGGCATTATTCTTTATTAAAATATATCCATTTTTCTCATAAAATTCCTTCTGATCTTCAGTCAGATTTGAATTAGGAAATGTGAATCTATATCTGTAAGAAAGAGAAATTGTTTCTCACGTACAACTAGGAAAATTTATATTCTCGGATAAACACTTACGATGACATGCTTCTTATTTAAAAACAAAACATTAGGCAATGTGAATATGAGTATAGTTACTACACACCGACCGTATGCACATAACATCGCATCTGACAACAAATAACAAATTTATTCATCGACAAGTGAAATCTACAAGTATAGGTGGGAGAACGTTCCAATGTTGTCACTTTTATAAATGTTCTCGTAAATCTAGGGATCTGAGTGAAATGTATTTTTTGTTATTTTTAAAGTTACCAAGAAAATTAAAATTTTACAAGAAGGGTTGCCGATCCTTTCTGCACCTAATGCACGAAGGAATCACTTCGAAACATGTCGTTTTTAATTAATTGCTCTTATGATCTGTATATTATGTACATGCTTTTGCAATAATTATGACACTCCATCAAAACAGTTGTTGAACTTCTGGAAGTTCAAAGTAGAAATTTCATTATTGGTGCGTTAAACAAGTAAGAACTAATGTTAAAACTTGAAAGTAAATTTCATTGAATACGCCAGCATTTCAAAAAAAAAATAAAATTTTACAAGAAGGGTTGTAGATCCTTTCTGCACCTAATGCACGAAGGAATCACTTCGAAACATGTCGTTTTTAATTAATTGCTCTTATGATCTGTATATGTACATGCTTTTGCAATAATTATGACACTCCATCAAAACAGTTTTTGAACTTCTAGAAGTTCAAAGTAGAAATTCTATTATTGGTGCGTTAAACAAGTAAGAACTAATGTTAAAACTTGAAAGTAGATTTAAAAAAAATCACGAAGTTCATTTTAAAGAGTACCATTATTATTACAAGCGATTGTACAAAGTGCTTGGAATTTATCGTCTCGATCTTACTACGATAAAATAAAATAGGAAAAAAAATGAAATTCAAATGGGATATGTAAATCTTAATGCAACTATATCTGAAGAAAGATACGATGAAAATTGATACGGAACAGAATTATTAAAAAGTGAATATAAATATTGTTAGTACCTGGAGCACCTACCTACATATTTCTGACAAAATTGTTGAACTATTTTTATATCTTAAAAGATAAACAACTACTTATATGGATTTTCTTTTCACAAATAATTTTGAACCGAAGTATTTTCTGTCATTTATTTATGAAAACTGTTATACATACTCCTACAAGAATTTATTGACAAATAAAAGGTACACGTTGACCTACAATTTGTTTTATCAAGTGTAACTAGATAGTTAAATTTAGATGCTTCTATTATACAGGGTGTCCCATAATGATGTGCGCTCTTTTGGAGAGTGTGTTCCTTGGGTCATTGTAGAGGGAGGTACTTTCTATACAATTTTTCGATTTGAGCCCTCCGTTACGAGATAAGGGCTTTTAAGAAATTTCAAAAAATTTCGGTTTTCATTTTTTTCTCAAAAACAATTAAACTTATAAATCTGAAAATCGGTGAATACATTTAGTTAATTAAGTGACATTGTTGAGTACGATATTTATTTTTACCAAATGTCTACAAGGGTGGCAACCACCAACATCTGTTGTTTTTTTAATTAGAACCTTTTATTGTAAACGTTTCTCGATATGAAAATATGACAACAAATAGAACAACCACTTTACAAAATTTTCCCCCTCTTAGTATTTTTATGCAGACACGCGTTTTCTTTTAAAAAAATAAAATTCACATACCTATGTATATATCCTCGGGTGTGGAATATGCAATGAATTAACTTGCCAGATAATGAAATTACGTTCTTATATATTTTTAAATTTTGTTACAGGAATAGTACATGTAAATTTCAAACAATCAACAGTGGTTGAATTTATGAACTTCATAAAAAATGGTTGGTTTGAGTGAAGTTTAAAGGTAGGTATAAATAAAACAATTGACAAATTTCAAATGTTTGTTTGTACGTATGTCCTTTGAAATGTTTCCATTTGTTTATTTAATGTTGTAATTTTAATAATGCTATGTATTCTTACCATGTTATTGCTAAAATGATTTTTTATCAAAATTACAATTACAGCAATATTAGTTCTGTTTCCACAATAGTCACGGACTAGTTTGAAACTGCCAAAAATGTTTGTTCAACTATTTCTTGAGTTGCATGCACCAAAAACACATTCACAAATTAACTCGGTCAAATATTTTTAACAGCTTGAAACCAATCTCTAACTCTTATGAGCACAGACATATTAAAGCAAATGGAAATATTTCAAAGAAAGTTCCTAGTAATTCCTTAATTAACCTTGTAGCAAAATGTACAAGACAAGTTAAAAATTACAACTACAGTGAACTTGCTAAAAAAGTTTTTAATAATTTTGATTAACCTAGCAATATACAAAGAAAAGTACAAGAAACTTGCTAAATTAACGTTTCATTGCAAAGTAGTTGGGTGGAAATTATAACCTTGTTGCCAATCCTTTGCGCATTTGCTGTAAAAGTTTTGTAACTTTACAGCTTCATTCACAAATTTTTGGCAATGATGCAGCAGTTTTATTTTTTTTCAGTGAGAATAATACCAGGGGGTCCAAAATAATAAAGAGCAGTGATTCATTCACATTCATTTAAACGATACGGGAGGTGAAGGTTGCACAAGCGTGCGACTTGCGAAGGGTTTAAAGAATACATAGGCTTCTGGCGTCAGAGAGGCTATGCCTGTGCACTTTTCAAATACCGTACTTAGAACGTCGAGTAAGCCTGGGACCGGGGATGTATGTTATGCCTCGCTTTTACATAAACTTTAATAATCATAGCACTGAGTTAGACTTTCTAGAGTTTAGTTGTTTTACTTGTTTTATAATATATTTTATTTGCAAATAATAATAATTAGTGTGTTTGCTTAGTACCTATATAAAGTGATAAACCTAAAAATATTCTAAATAGGTCATAAAAAATGTTCGTTTGTCTTAGTCGGCAAATACATTTGTTAATACTGTCATATTTAATTAAATCATTATCTATCTGTCAAAGTAAGGCATGCCATTTCCATTTTATGACCTACTCAAAAGATTTTTCATGTTAATATGAAAAATCCTTTCCATTCGCTGTATTCTTTTTTATAAAAAGCAAATAAAGTTGAAATTTCGTTCAAAATAAAAAATCCCGATTTTTCGTGATTTCGTCTCGGGATCCCGGGATCAGAATAGTTGATCCCGAAATCCCGAAAAATAATCCCGTTCCCGAAATCTGGATTCCCTAATCAGAGGTACATCGAATATGACTCTTAACAAAAACAACTACGCCACCCGATTTATTATATATGTAGATTGATTATAATAGCCAATAAAATTTGGAATTGCAAAATATTTTACATTATCTAAATTCTATGTTTCATTGAGTATATATACATCAATATTGTCAATATCAAACGTCTGAAGATATAATAGAAGTTGATCAAATCAATTTTTTTAACTTTTGATGTCAAAATAAACAATATTAAAAATTTGATCATCTTTGATATGCCCAACAGAGTCAATTACATCATTACACACCACTACGTCCTCCTGTTCATAATTATCTAGCTCATTTAGTAATTCCAACATTGTATAAAGATTTAATATTAACAAGTTTGTAAAAAATAAATGTAAACTAAAATTAATAATACAATGAATATAAAAGTAAATTTAATTACAAGAAAAATAAAATAAAAATAGAAAAAAAGATAAGTGAGAATTAAAATCAGAATTGCCCCTAAACATAGTTTAAGAATTATGCTGCTGCATATACGTCATTGGCAGATGACAGGATTTTTCTTCTATTTACCGTGAGGTACTCGGCTATGAAAATATTCTTCCTTTTAAATATTTTTGCGGTTTTCAATAAGCGAACCTTAAAATCATGATTAACAAATCCGACAATAACTGGTCTAGATTTTTTACCAAGATGGTTGCTAACTTTATACGACAAAAGTATGTCTTCAGCATGAAGATTGAGTGACGTGTTTACATTTAGTAGCTCGATTACTTGAGCTTTTTGATTTGTATTCGGATTATCCTCTTCAAGAAGTCCGTAAATACAAATATTTACTAATAGTTTTTGTAATTTGTTCCACAAATTGTTCACTTAAAAACAATTCAATTTATTGTATCTTTAACTAAAGACTGTGTAGAGGATGAATTCTATCTGGTAAATTTTGACAGAAATTTCACGACTCTGTTTATTTTATTTTATAACTTTATTTAGTAACTGAACAGTGTGTAACAGTAGACTTTATGAAGGATAAGAATGATTATACAAAGAGCACATCCTACTGCAACAGGGCTAGGGATGCTACTGGTCTGGCCCTTGAAAGGCCTCAACTACAACTTGGTACTAGTTCTTGGCGCTGTTGCCGGTTGTACATAAATGAACTAAATATAAATATTTTTTACATAAATAAGTAACAATTGAGGTGGGCCTCAACATACTCCCGCCTCTTGCAAACTTAAACAAAGAGTTGAAGTTTCAATAACAAATGGAATAAATCAATGTCAATAATCGTTTTGTACATCACTAATTGGTAACACACACAATTTACTCACTGGACGCTTGTACACCCCGGAAACTGTTTTGACCGTTACCACTCTCACAATTCCGTCGTTTCCTGGATGCAGCTCCAACACACGACCAAGAGTCCATGTCATCACTGGTGCTTTATCTTCCTTAATCAACACTAAGGAATCAACAGTTAATAATTGAGGAAAGTTTTTCTTCCACTTAGACCTAATTTGTAGTTCGGAAACATACTCCTTCGACCAGCGCCTCCATACATCTTGCGTGTATTTTTGGCAGCGTTTAAAACGAGACAACTGGGATTCTCGAACTTCCGACAAATCTTGTTGGGGGATAGAGGTTAAAGGTTGACCAATGAGGAAATGGCCGGGAGTTAGTGGTTGTAAATCGGTAGGATCACTAGAAAGTTGATACATAGGTCTAGAATTTAAACAAGCTTCAACCTGTATTAAAACGGTATTAAATTCTTCATATGTGAGATTTAATTGACCAATAACTCTTTTAAGATGGAACTTTACAGACTTTACGCCCGCCTCCCACAATCCGCCAAAGTGAGGAGATTTGGGGGGCACGAAATGCCAATTGATTCCTTCCTGATCTAGTTTAGTAAGAACTTCACCTTCTACTGATTCTAGAAATTTTCTAAGTTCGGCATTAGCACCAACAAAGTTGGTTCCATTATCTGAGTATATGTGCAAGCATTTGCCGCGTCTTGATATGAATCGGTATAGACAAGCCATGAATGCATCAGAGCTTAGTTCACTGACCAGCTCAAGATGAGCAGCTTTTGTAGCAAAACAAATTATTACGCATACATAAGCCTTGGTAATTTTAAAGTTTCTAGTTTTACGATCCCTTAAGTTAAACGGTCCGCAGTAGTCAACACCACAATTCATAAAGGGTTGACATGGGTTTACTCTTTTGCTTGGCAAATCGGCCATCAAATATTCAATATCATTGCTGGGTCTTGCACGAAAACAAATTATGCAATTACGTAAAATTTTTCTTACTAGTTTGCGACCACATATTATCCAAAACCGTTCACGTAATGAAAATAATACCGACTGTGGTCCGGCGTGCAAGAGTCTTTTGTGTTCATGTTCAACAAGTAATTTAGTGAATAAATGTTTTTCTGGAAGAATTATAGGGAATTTTTTCGAATCAGGAAATTGTGAATGTCGTATTCTTCCACCTACACGAATTATACCTGTATTATCCAAAAATGGATTTAATTTTAATAAGTTACTCTTATTGTCAACAGTCCTTTGGTTTTTAAATCAGAAAGTTCACGTTGAAAAACAATAGACTGGACTAATTTTACTAATGTACTTATAGCAAGTTCTAATTCTACCGGTGTTAGAATTCCGAACCGTCGTGGTGTCTTAGCAAGTGAATTATTTTTGAACCTTAAAATGTATGCAACTACACGTTGTAACTTTAAGAAGCTTGAAAATTTATCGAATATATTTAATTTGTCAATGACAGCAACAGTTGAAATTACCGTCTGTTTCTTAAGTTCAGTGTCACTATCGATATCACAATATTTCGGTTCCATTGTGGAATTTAAATTGATAGGCCAAGAATTTTGATCTTGTTTTAGCCAAGTGGGTCCGTACCACCACAAAAAATTATTATTCAAATCATGAGGATTTAAACCCCTCGAGATGGTGTCAGCAGGGTTTTTACGTGTTTTAATATAGTGCCAATTCTCTGGGCGAGTTAATGACTGAATTTCTGCAATACGATTTGCAACAAATATTTTATAGTTGGTGGGTATAGCCTTGATCCATGCCAGGACAATTGTTGAGTCGCTCCATAAGTAAATATCATTTATTTCAATATGAGTAAGAGATGATTGAACCGTATTTAGGAGCTGAGCTAATAATAATGCCGCGCAAAGCTCTAGTCTTGGCATAGTTATGCATTTTAGTGGTGCAACTCTTGATTTTGCACAAAGCAAATTTACAGAATAGTTTCCAAATTTATCAACTGTACGTACATAAATACAACATCCATAAGCAGATTGTGAGGCATCTGCGAAGCCATGCAACTGCACTTGAAGTTGATTATCACATAAAACGAATCTTGGAATATTTATTTCATTTAATGATTTTAAGTTATTAGCGTAAGAATTCCAATCATTGATGATGTCATCAGGGAGCAGCTCGTCCCAATCGATTCTTTGTTGCCAAATTTTTTGCATTAGTACCTTAGCTAGTATTACTACAGGTCCTACTAATCCTAGCGGATCAAATATTTGACCTATTGACGAAAGTAACACGCATTTAGTATGAACTTTGACTGCATTGTCGCAATTTGCATTATAAGTTAAAACATCTGTATTTGACTTCCATAATAGACCTAACGAATGCGTTTCATAATTTTTCCCTATGTTTACAATTGCATTAGGATCTGAATTTAAAATAAATTTAAGGACATCTGGATTGTTTGAAACCCATTTATTTAACGTGAAGCCACATGATTTTAGAATTTGATATAAATCTTGATATAATTTTACAAGAGTTTCAACGTTATCGCTACCCGTTAGTATGTCGTCGACATAAAAATCATTTAGTATTCTATGACTCGCTTCAGGGTATTTTTTATTATGTTGAAAAGCAATTTCATTTAAGCAGCGAACAGCCAAAAATGGTGCACTCGCTGTTCCGTAGGTCACGGTATTTAATTCATATGTTTCTACAGATTCAGATGGATTGGTTCGCCACAATATACACTGTAATTTTCGATCATCAGGATGCACCCACACTTGACGGTACATTTTACTTATATCACCAGTAATAACCCATTTGTGTGTCCGAAATCGAGTAATAATCGAAAATAAATTCTGCTGAATTTTGCCACCTACCATCATAATATCATTTAATGATACACCACTTGCAGTTTTGCAGGATGCATCGAAGACCACTCTGAGTTGAGTTGTTAAACTACTGTCTCTCTTTACAAAATGATGTGGAATAAAACACCGCCTTACAGTATTGTAATCTGTTACTTTGGACATGTGCCCTGACCTGATATATTCTGTCATAAACTTTATATATTGTTCATTTAAATTTACATCTTTTCTTAGTTTAGTTTCAATCGAGTATAAACGTTTAAGTGCAATATTTTTTGACTCACCTAAAACAGTAGGTGATTGATTTAGAGGCAATCGTACTATAAATTTACCGTCGGTACCACGTTGAGTAGTATCTTTAAAATAAGTTTCCACCGCTTGTTCTTCGGGAGAGATAGGCAAGTCTATTACCTTCTCTTCTAATTCCCAAAATTTAGTTAATTTATTGTCGAGATCACGTGTAGAAATAAAATTGCATTTTACAGTATTTTTCTTAATTTTATTTTGCAGTAATTCTCCTGATACTACCCACCCCAATACAGTATTTTGTAATATGGGACCAGGTTTCCCAAGAAGAATTTGCCCTACTCTAATTAGCTGCCAAAATAGGTTTGCTCCTATTAACAGATCAATTTTACTGGACTCATTGAATGATGGATCGGCTAGATTAATTTCCTCGGGTATATTTAATGTATTAATATCAAAAGAAGTGGAAGGTAAATTATCAGTTATGTTAGGAACGATTAAACAAGTAATATTTGTTTGAAAGTTATTAATATTAGATTTAATTTTAATATTAGCGCAATATGTTATTTGACTTGATGATTTATTTATGCCCGACACTGCAATGTTAACACGAGATTTATTTATTTGCAACATATCAGCCATTTGTTGTGTACAAAAATGCGATTCAGATGCACTATCTAATACAGCTCTACAAGAATGATAATTGCCAAATTTATCTTGAACATTTAGTATGACAGTACATAGTAATGTTTGTGCGCCACTGTTATTAAAATGAGTTTTAGCAATTGATTGAACTTTATTATTTGTTAATTCTACAGTATTCATATTTACGGAAACTGTATTTCCATTACTAACAGACTTATCTACAATAGTCGTTTCTTTATGTTCCGTGATGTTTTGTTCACTTTGTTCTTTATTATTGTTAAAAACATTCGAATTATCACTTGATTTACTTGTATTGGAATTATTATTAAAATGAAGTAAGGTATGATGTCTCTTAGAGCATATCCTGCATGAAGACTGACTAGGACAAGTTTTATTTTTATGTCCGTTTTGTAAGCAATTTGAACAAAGACGTTTTTCCTTTATTTCTGCATAACGCTTTTCTGGAGATAATTTTGACAACATTGTACATTTATTTATATTATGATTGTCATTACAAAAATTGCAACGATTATTATTATCATTTACAACAAACGATTTCGTTTTTACCCACTGTTCAGTATTATTCGACAGGGTTTCTAAAAGACTAGATTTTTTCTTTAAGAATTTTAATAAATCATTTAATGTAGGTAATTCGTCATTATCAATGTCATTATGTTTATTTTCCCACTCTCTACGCGTGACCGAATCTAACTTATTTGTCACCATATGTATAATTAGGAGATCCCATTGTTCAGTAGGTTGTTTAAGTACCTTCAAAGCACGTAAGTGATTATTTAATTTATCAAGCAACGCCCGTATATTTATATGTGACTCCCTACCAACTGATGGCAAGTTAAAAAGTCCCTTAACATGATTATTAATAAGTAATTTTTTATTTTCGTATCTTTCATTTATTAGCTGCCACGCAGTATTGTAATTATCTGCGGAAACCCGCAATGATTGAATAATATTTGAGGCTTCCCCTTTTAAACAAGAACGCAAATAATGGTACTTCTGTATTTCTGGTATAGAGTTGTTATTGTGAATCATAGACTCGAAACTATCTTTAAAAGATAACCAATTATTATACGAGCCGTCAAAGCTAGGCAGATTTATGACTGGTAATTTAAAATTTGACTCATCTGTGCCGGTCCGTGAACCAGCCGCGCTTGCATTTCCTACAATAGGTGTTACACATGACTTTAATAAACGATTAGCTTTAGTTTCGTATTCAAAGTATTCTTGCTCAAAATTCTGCCGTTCAATAATTTGTCGTTCGTTATTATCTAATAACTCTATGTCGGTTTGTATATCAGAAAAACTCTGCCAATAAGAATCTAACTTGTTAAGGCGCAGTTCTAACTGTAATAAATCAGGTTGGTCTTTATTTAAATTATCAACAAAATGTTTAAATCTAGTTAAATTACCTTTAATTACAGCACGTTTACGAATTAATTTATCAATTTCTGAATTTGCCATTATGTATCAACTTTTTAAATTTATGAATGAGGAATGGAGACAAAGCAATTTGGAATAAACAAATAATGTTTATAATAACTGGAATAAGCTGACCTTGGCTGCCGCGCAGACTGATTCTGGAATGCTCTCGACTAATCGGGAACCCGGCTTCAGGCTTCTACACGTGCACCGTCGGCGTTTTGCTTGATGTTGCAGGTGTCGACTTTGTTCGACTGCCACTAGCTATTCGCTCCAATTTACCTCAATGTTCCAATGTTTTACAGTATTGTCGTAAATCCACAAGGACTGGTTAATCCGGCTCGAAGGACCATATGTAGAGGATGAATTCTATCTGGTAAATTTTGACAGAAATTTCACGACTCTGTTTATTTTATTTTATAACTTTATTTAGTAACTGAACAGTGTGTAACAGTAGACTTTATGAAGGATAAGAATGATTATACAAAGAGCACATCCTACTGCAACAGGGCTAGGGATGCTACTGGTCTGGCCCTTGAAAGGCCTCAACTACAACTTGGTACTAGTTCTTGGCGCTGTTGCCGGTTGTACATAAATGAACTAAATATAAATATTTTTTACATAAATAAGTAACAATTGAGGTGGGCCTCAACAGACTGCATCTCAATTTTATTTCGAGTGGACATTATGCAAAATTGACGGCACAAACTCAATGCAAGAAGGACTCAGGTACACACTCACAGTTTTTATCTTACTACTTTGCACAGTTTTAACCACGAAATAACAGAAATTAACGGAGCAGTTTTAATACACGTTCATTCCGACAGAGACATGAACCTGAATTCCAGGTATTTTCTAGCATCTCTAGATTCATACCTCGAACGATTCTCGTCTGTTCTCTATTATTCCAGTCGCGTCTCGATACACGGTATTATTTGTTTGTTTACTAGAATCGCGTAGGGGCGATCGGGAAAATCTAACGTTTCGCGATACCACAGTCGTCGAATTGGGTGCGAGCAGGGCAAATTCTGCCCTCTCCAGATGGACGACCTTCATCCTACTCCTGGGAGTTCTCTTTATCAGGTAGACGACGTCATTGATTCTTTTAATGACGGTGTAGGGGCCCTCCCAACAGTTCTGTAGTTTAGGTGATTTTCTTTTCTTCCGCGTGGGGTTGTACAGCCACACCAGGTCACCTTGTTGGAATCTGACTGTATTGGCCCGGATGTCGTATCGAGTCTTCATACGATCGCTCTCTAGTTGCATTCGAGATCTGACTTGGTCGTGTACGGCTGCTAGTCTTCGTTCTAGCTCATAGGTATAAGTGTGTGGCTCTGTGCGCTGTTTCGCAGGATGACCAAATACCAAATTTGCTGGAAGGCGAATCTCTCTTCCAAAGATGATCCTTGCGGGAGTCTTCCCAGTAGTTTCATGGACAGCTGAGCGGTAAGCTAACAGGAGAATGAAATGAGCTTGTCTCAGTCTGTCTGGTTCTCGTTCACAAACATCCTCAGATTGGTTTCTAGTGTGGCGGTGAAGCGTTCCACTATACCATCTGACTGGAGATGTAGTGAGGTGGTCCTGGTTTTCAGGATTTCCAGAAGCTCGCAGACCTTTTGGAACACACCTGATTGGAAATTTCTGCCCTGATCTGAATGTAGTTCCATGGGTACACCAAATCTGCGACAGGTTGTTGACTAGCACTTCTGCTACGGCTGTTGTCTCTTGATTGGGAAAGGGGTATACTTCTGGCCATTTTCTGAAGTAGTTCATGGCTACTAACAGATATCAGTTCCCACTTTGCGTTTTCGGAAAGGCGCCAGCGATATTAGTGGCAATCCTCTCGAACGGTGCTCCTAAGATGTACTGGCGCATTTTGCCTCTGGAACGGGTCATCGGTCCCTTGCTGGTTGCACATATGTCACATATTCGGCACCAATCTTCTACATTCGTCCTACAGCTCAACCAGTAGAAACGTTTCCTTATCTTCTGTAAAGTCCTATTGATACCGAAATGTCCACCACCACCATGTACTTCCTGCAACACTTCTTTGACTCGGGACCTCGGGAGTAGTACTTGTTTCTTGTCCTCCGTTCCGTCATTGTTCTTCCATGCTCTTTTTAGGACACCGTCTTCCAACATCAGGGAATTTCATTGAACCCAATAGCTGCTCTTTAATGCTGAGCTTTTACTACTGACTTCAGCCCAAGAGGGTCGGTTGTTGGCTTCTTTCCAGTCTAGTAAAGGATTGATGCCACAGTCAGCTTGCTGGTCTTCCCGAATCGCCGCTGAACTCCATCTGTCATCAGGTTGGGCTGCTACCATCTTGCAAGGAACAAATGTATTCCTCTTTTCTTTCAAGATTACTATAGTGTTTGCAGTTGGTCGGACAAGGTCTAGAAAGGGCATCTGTGCATCCAGGTTTCCTGCCTACCTGGGAGTCGCGCCATTGCCGATCTGCGACAAAGGCCCTACACTGTCCCTTTAGATGACCCGGCCGCCCACATTTCCATCATTGGAGTGGGTGATCTCTTCGGCTATCAGATTGTCCTCCCTTTGATATGGTAGTTGGGTTGAGTTTATCAATGGAATCCTTCAGTATTTTGATTATCTCTCCATTTCCCATACTCTTGCTGTTATTACTGATGGTCCCCACTTTAAAATGTTCCCTGGAGTCTGCCGCTTGGGAGTCGCGCCTTTGTTGATCTGTGACTGGAGTCCTACATTGTCTCTTCAGATGCTCCATCTGCTCACAGTTCCAACATTGAAGAAGGCGATCCCTTCGACTATCAAATTGTTCTTTCTTTGGCGTAGTAGTTGGGCTGAATTTATCAATAATCTCAGCGTCTTTATTATGTCTCCATTTGACATACTATCGCTGTTACTATTGATGGCCCGCACTTTAACATATCTACCGGACGCCATTTTTGCTGCCTCGAATTCCAGTGCATGCGTACAGTTGCTGCAGGTGCTTATCCCCATATCTCATTCCCATATACTGTTTTTAGAATGTCATAGTTATTCTGTTGTTCAGCAGGAACTCCCTACAGGACGTCAAGATCTTGTAGAGCTACTATCAAAGCAGTAGCTTTCTCACTATCAGACCATTCGTTTGCTGCAGCCGCTGCCTCAAACTGACGCAGATACTGACATTCCAGGAGACTTTTGCCGTCGAATTCAGGAGGCTTAGTTTTCTGAGTTCGGATAACAGGTCCTTCTGATTTGATTACACCTTCCTTTGTTATCTTGTCTAATTTATGTCGAAGCTCTTCTCTAACCTGGTTTATTTCTTCATGTATTTCCTGCTTCTGTGCTAACAGTTTCTCTTCTACTTGTGTTTCCACTTTATGTGACTGCTCCTCTAGTTTTTCCAACTTCGTCTGCATTTATTTCACCTGATGTCTCATTTCCTGTTGTATTGTCTGTATCTGTTCTTCCATTTTATACCCTTGTTCGTCTAATTTCTTTTCTATTTTTTCTTGCATCGTTTATCCCTGTTCTTCTAATTTCTTTTGCATCGTGTTCTTCTCATTTCTTTCCTAATTTCTCCATCGTTTGGGACCAATCCTCGATTTTATGCCCTTGTTCTTCAAATTTTTTTTGCATCGTCCATCCCTGTTCTTTTAATTTTTCTTGCATTGTCTTCGCTTGCTCTTCCATTTTATTTTGCATTGTTTGCATCATTTCTAACAGTTTTGCTATTTGTGCATCCATATCGACTTAGCTTCTAGTTACAGGCATTCACTTTATTGGAAAGTTCTAGAATGTCTACGTATTTCTAGATATCACCGTTGCCTTCCGCACAATGAAACGAGTGCAGTGGTATGCCACACTTGGGTCTTTGTCTCACTTCCGTATAAAGTTCTAGAATGTTCGAGATTGTCCTTCGCAAATAACACCATTCACTTCCTTAAGTCACGACGAGTGCGGTGATATGTCACACTTGAGTATTTGTCTCACTTCGGTATAAAGTTCTAGAATGTTTGAGATTGTCCTTCGCGAATAACACCGTTCACTTCCTTAAGTCACGACGAGTGCGGTGATATGTCTCATTTGGGTATTTGTCTCACTTCCGTATAAAGTTCTAGAATGTTCCAGATTGTCCTTCGCAAATAACACCGTTCACTTGCTTATGTCATGACGAGTGCGGTGATATGTAACACTTGAGTCTTTATTTCACCCACGCACAGGGTTCCAGAAAGTTCTTCAAACTTCCACTTAAATCCACTCACGCACAGGGTTTCAGAAAGTTCTTCAAACTTCCACTTAAATCCACTCACGCACAGGGTTCCAGAAAGTTCTTTAAACTTCCAGTTAAATCCACTTCCGACACCAAATTGTTACGAGTTTCCTACCTCGATGTTTTCTTCTACCAGAAAAACAAACAGTTAATTAATCACTTATCTTTATTAACTACACTGTACACTACTGCATAGCAGTTACAACTCAACTAAACACTATTTAATTAATCGCTATCTAAATCGCTCTGAATCTCCAGGAAATTTCCAACTAAACACTCAAATTAAAGACTCATTCAAGACTGTAACTTCAGACTCAGCTAAGACTAACTGACTCGGCCGTTTATTCTTCTTTTATAGAACAAACGAATATTCCAGGTATTTTCTAGCATCTTTAGATCCACGCCTCGAACGATTTTCGTCAGTTTTCCATTTTTCCAGTCGCGTCTCCATACACGGAATTATTTGTCTGTTTACCAGAATCGCGTAGGGGCGACCGAGGCAATCCAGCGTTTCGCGATACCAGTCGTCCAATTGGGTGCGGGCGGGGCAAATTCTATGACAATAAATTTGCATTTTTACCCCTTCTTGACACAAAACGCGTTAACGCGGTAAGAAATGCATTGGTTATAAGATCACCAACAAGCTCAAGAAGAACTGCCTTCGTGGTTAGGCATACAAATAAGCAACAAATAATTTTACAGACATACAATAGATAGTAAGTATTCAACAAATTTTTGGTTGTTTTGTGTCATTAAAAAAATTTTAAATCTTCGACTCGGCTGTTTTCATATAGAAAGAATGTATTCAATAATTTCGATATTTTAGCTCCTTTAATAGCCCCTCAGCCTCAAGAGCATAAACTATTTTTAATTTATTGTCCATATTTATTGATAGAAAATAATTTAAATATTTATTCCAGTACACACACATACACACACAATGACAGCTTGGAGTTAACTGCTGTGCATTGTCCTGTTTTGCAGGTGTAGCAAAATGATGTTTCGGTGGTTATCTCAGGGTATGGGTGCGAGAAGAAAAACAATAGCCTTGGACAGATTGTAGTTTTATTGTCCTTTGGAACAAGCTAGTTTTTTTGATGACACCTAAATAAAAATAAACAAAAAGACAATAAGATCACTCATTATGCAACAAACACAATTACTTACCTAAATATAAAAACCAGACAAAAATACCTAATTATTATCTAAAGGATTCTGTTTCACAGCTATATCAAAACCACTAATGACTTCTTTTTATAAGTCCTTTTTTCTATCTACAAGAAATTTAAATACAATTAATGATAAACACAGAAAACCGCGCGTGTACTACTGGTGGCCTACCACTAGGTATTAACATAATAATTTAAAATTAAATAATTAAATTTAAACAACAAGAATAATCTTCGCTACACAGGATTGGTGTAAATCGATGTGTCATCCTGCCAAACGGCATAATGCCTTAATGCACGACTCACTTATTTCATGTGCAACACTTAAACCATAAGTTTGAACAAGTTGTTAGCAATTTCGAATATCAAAAAATGTTCTGATTGTAAGGTAACATTAATATAGATATGCTTTGATTTGATTGTACGAAATAAATGTTAATGCCACCATCCTAGGCAGTTTCAAGGATTTTTTTATTTCTGAAGCAGTACAAATATTAGAAACTGTGATGGTAGAAATTCTGGACGTGATCTTATGTAAACATAATTGTGACGTATTTCGTGATAGTTCGCCTCTTCGTCTTTTATGCTGGAAGATAAGTATTGTAACCTCTAAGTTAACTTAGCGGGAAAATACGTCACGTAGACAAACAAACTTTATTGTTATTCATCTTGATTACACAAGAAATATCTTTCAAACAAATTTCACAACTGTCAACGCATTATTTTAACGTTTTCTGGAACATTCTCGGCTACATTCTATTTGATTATCGAGACCGCCGAAAATTTCTAGAATTCTAAAAACCTGTATAAGCGGATCGGTTGGAAATAATGAAAGAAATGAAGAAGAGTCAAGACAAAATGTGAAAAAATTTAAAAAGGGAAATAAAAAATAGCCAGGATGAAATGAAGGAAGGCTTAAAGAAAGAAATGAAGAATAGTCAAGAACAACTGAAGAACAGTCAAGAAAAAATTTGGAACAGTTTAGAAAAAATTTAAAATAATCAGGAAGTAAATAATAGAAAGTTAGACGAAGTAATAAAGATCAATCTCAAAGAGTTTGAAAAAACCGTTGAAGAAGAAATGAACCTTTTGATAAATGAGATGCAAGACAAGGTCCAGATCGTAGAAGAAAGTTACAGAGTGAAGTTGCCAAAGTACAAGTCGTAGAAGAAAGTGTTAATAAGTTACAGAGTGAAGCTGCCAAAGTACAAGTAGTAGAAGAAATTATAATCAAGTTAGAATATTACGTTACAAATCTAAAGTCATATATATCTGCCAAGGAGTTCATTAACATTGAAGGTAGTTTTCTTCCATCTTCAAGGATTACGCGTCCAACATTTGACGAGAAAGTATCATGGAGCACCTACCTTAAACAATTTGAAGCTGCTGCCTTGGCAAATAACTGGCCAGAAAAAGAAAATGCTACATAGTTGCTCTACGGAGTGAAGCTATGAAGATTTTGGGAACATTAGCCGAGGATAAACAAAAGGATAATAAAACATTGAAGAGTGCTTTAGAAACGAGGTATGGTGAGGCTCATCTACAACACGTATATCAAGCACAACTGAAAGGTAGAAAACAAAGCAACACAGTAATTTGAGGCAGATATAGCACGTAGCTAGCCCACCCCACCACACTGGTAGAGTTCCAAGAACAGTTAGCAGTGAGTAGCTTCAGTGATGGTCTGCGAGATTTCGAAATCAGTCAAGCATTAAGGTTAACCAAACACAAAAATATATCCGAAACTATAGCTCTGGCCCTGGAAATCGAAGCTGCACGGCATGATTCTAGTAGTTAAGGCCAAACAAAGACAACTAAGATTCAGGATGGAAGGACGATGTGAAGCCGAGAAGGACAACGAAGGATTAATAAAATACTTGCGATATTTATTAGACAACTATCAGAAAGGACAAGTTCCTACCAATTCTACGATATACAGTACACGAAGACCCATCCTGTGTTGGAACTGTGGAGCAAAGGAACATCTCAGGAATCAATGCCCTATGTATATTTTCAATCGAAATCGAGAGGAGTCTGACAACTGGAGAACAAGCAGCAAAAGAGTCCAGTTAGAACTAAGTTCTAACATTAAGACAGAAGAATCAAATATTAAAATGGAGACACGACTTAGAGAAGGAGAAGAAAACAGTAACTGATCTGAACAACCAGAATAAAACTTTGGAAGCTACTAATGCAGAACTCTTCAAGCAGATAAAATTATTTCAGAATCAAATGAAACAAAAAGAAGTTCAGTGGGCGAAAGAAAAAGAGGAACTGTCGGAAAAGCTAAAACATAAAGATCAGTTGCTGCAGGAATTAAATAACGATAAAAACAAGTTAGAAACTCGGTTGAAAGAAATAGAAAGAGTAAAATAATCAGTGAAGGAAAAAGTACAAAGTAGCATAGTAACTTTAATAACTGGACAGAATGAAGCGGGAGAAAAGGACAAACTTTTGTGTCAAAGAACTAAGTTGCGAGCCCTAATGATTGGGATAATAGAACTTTTGCTAAAGAACAGAGTGAAGATTCAGACTTCGGAGCTATATACCAATGGAAGATTAAAAACTTGGAGAGACCTACCTGGACTGACATTTCCAACAGATCTTTGTCTTTGAAAAATAACTGGACCCTATGGGATTCTTTAGTAATGCAGAATGGCGTATTGAAAAGAGTACTAGAAAGTCCTAATGATAAAGGATCAGAAATTATTGAAGCTCCTCATAGTGGTACAGGTGGTGCACATTTAGGAAGAAATAACACTTTGAATAAAGTCAGAGAACGATTTTATTAGCTTGGAAGTCATACCGATGTGGAAGAATGGTGTCAAAAGTGTAGTACTTGCACGTTAAGTAATGGTAGTAATGCCGTGGAGTAACTTGATCGGGACGATCAGTTCTAAGAGGGGGACAATGTTACGGAGGTTCACGTACCTTTTTAGTTTTTTAATTATGTTCCCGTTTAAGTTATAATTTTAAACAGGAACATAATTAACAAACTAAAAAGATAAATGAGCCTCCCTGACAGTATCATCCTCCAGTAATTCTGACGTTATCGGTGTTGATATCTCGCGCTATTACCTAAGCTCCCTGTCGGTAATTCCACTGAAGCATATAACTTTTGTAAGACTAATTTTCCAGCTCTATACAACAACATTTTAGAAACGGATTGGCCATTTGTGAAGCAATTTACTAATGTCAATTTAGCTAACCATGATTTTTATGAAAAATTATATTCTATTCTTGATATTTATGTTTGTAAATATTCCCTTTCGTAGTCACCCGAACTACGACAGTATTTATCTCAAAGAAAAAACATTTTGGCTTTACAAAAAGTATAAGACCAATGAACATTTTAAATGCCTTAGACTATCCGAAAAAATGTTGGGCTTATGTTAATAGCAAAATGGGTCAAAGTAGAATTCCGGGATCAATGTACCAAGGTCAAATTAAGTGGCCCTCAACTTATTGTAGATGAATTTAGGGTAATTATTTACTATAGCGTAAAACTCTTCAATCGTAACTAAAAAATTCCTATCTCCCTATTTTCAAAGATGCTGATCACGAATCTGAAGTCAGATTTCGGCGGTCTCATGTAGTTTTCTAAGAAAAAAAAAAATCAAAATTGTAACGTCTATATGGGTATACATTACATTAAGTTGAAGTTGCAATATAACGTCTATTTATTTCGACAACAATATGACATGCAATGACAAAGGCACAGGTGCTATATTGCAATTTCAACTTAATGTATTATATACATATAGGTTACAATTTTTATTAAAACTATGGTTAACAGTAACACTTAATAAGAACTGTGAAATCGCATAAAATCGCTGAGGCAATTAGGCTACAACCTAGTTTGGACCGTGCGTGTGGGGAGATTCAGCCCATGTAGTAAAAAACACAGAAACAACATTGAATACTTACTATAATTAAATACATTTTCAATTTTATGAAATTCGCACTTATTTTTATTTGAAATAAATTAGTATCTCATTTTTTATTTCATTATTTGTCCTTAGTTATAATTTCCTAAGTTTATGCTTATAGGTTAAGAATCACCCTGTATAGGTATCAGTAAAGGTAACAAGATTAAAACATTCAGTAGGTATTTATTGAATGATTTATTTTTTATGACAAGCTTTTATCTTTAATTACATAAGCTGTTTGCATCTTGCAAAAATAAAATGCAAATTATTTTACAAAATATACATATAAATCTAAAATCTATTTAATACTTGTTATACAGAGTTCTAAGGGTGCAGTTTTGTAGTTGTTTTTTCTTACAACTGATTTTGTTCATTAAAGAACAGGCACATTAAAGGCACTATTGTAAAACTGTAATTATGCATACCTAAGTACTGTATTTAAATCCTATATGTTTTCAAAAATTTAAATTTTATTTTATAGATTACCATGCTTCATTATTTAAATTTTTGAAAACACTTTTACGAGTACAATACTGAAAAACAAATATTTACATATTTACAACAATATGTATTACAATACAATATTCAGCTTAAGGCATTTTTCCTTAAAATAAAAGCTATGGAATGAAATATCTATTAATAAATTATTAAACTAGACAATTCACAGATATTTATAAAATGAAGGTATAAAAATCAATAAAGTAAAATTAATAATTAAAATGTAAAAAATCAGGAACAATAATACAATAAATACAAAAAAAAAACAAATTCTATGTACACATTTACTCTGAATTACAGAATTACTAAATTTAAATAAAAATAATTTTAAAAACTCTAACAAGTTATATTAATAAAAACAAATCAAAATATTAAATAATATCACACTATTAATTAAACTTATTCGTTTGTGTCACTAGGTGTTTTAGCATCACGAGATCATTCTCCACATATCACTTTTTTAAGTTCATTTAAAGTTTCATTTATAAAATAGGTTTGGGGTTCTCAAGTAATAATATATACACATATACTATAAAAACAATTGCTTTAAATCAGATATAAAATAGTGCAAAACTACAAATATTTTTTTTTCTAAAATTTACAATAAAATCTATTTCAGTTCTAATTGCATTTTCTTTCAATTGTTCCAGTGAGCCCATAAGAAAAAAAAATCAGCCTTCATGTCAATCTTGCTTAGGTTAAGATATCAGCAGATGTACAAAATATTTTGAAGTTTAGTTGGCAGTTAAATAAAAAAATTTAAAACTAAAACTAAAATTGCACAAAAAAAATTAGACTGCCTTGAAACTGCAAAACACCTTGCATTTTCTACATCTAAGGAAATATTTATTTATAATAATTATAGTTCTACGGAACCCCAATAATTTAATTATATTACACTGGCCCTTAAACAAGAACTGTAAGCACGTCTGCACTTGCACTTGTGTTCTGTTGTGAAGTTCTTTGTTTATTTATATTAATAATATTTTTGCTAAAGTCTTTATGCCCTGAAGAGTCATCAAATGCAGCTGTATTTTTTCGTACATCTGGGTTTTGGGCTTTGTAAAGCATTATTTGGCTGCTTCGGTGTGCAGGACTGAGGCCATCTCCTAATTTGTTATTTTCACTAATTTTAACACCCTCATTCAATTTAAGAGTGTTATTGTCAGTAGCACTGGTTCCAGGTAAAACTAACATTGTTTTCCTTGAACCAGGGCAGTCTACTTCTGATATCATCTCCAACATTTCACTAGAGCCTTCATGTGGAAGCATGGTCGATAGTGGCCGGACTACACTTACCCTAGGCATATCTAGTCCACATGCCCCTGCCGAATTTATACTGGCCAAGCTTCCTACATCATCTTTCAAGGGATTAGCATATCTTCTTAGGTTTTCCTCATTTTGCAAATTGTTAGACTTTTCATCCTCATGATTTCTATGGCAAGAATCAGTAGATGGCGATAAATTTACTCCACTAAGACCGAGATTCCGTCTGCGCTGTCTAATATAGAGTAAAGCGGCAAATGCGGCTGCACATATGCCTATGATTATAAAACATACTAGTGCTATCAAGTACTTGTTACTTTGCTGCTCTTCAGATATCAAGGCTGTTTCGACTTTGACTTCCACAATGGATGTAAGAGCTAAAAGTGTTGTTTGTTTCCTTGAAATTGCCTCTCCTACTACACGGATTCCATCTAAGACCCAGCGATTTCCAGACTATAACAAAAAAAAATATATAAATTTAAAATATGTAATATACATATAGGGTGTCCAGGAATAGATGATCAAATCTTGTTAAGGACAAAAATTTGGTGTTGAAATATGGTCTTCTGGAATTTAACATTACATACTTGTTTGTGTGTTTAGTTTGTGCTATGATTTCAAATCCGCAAAATCAGGTCAGCTTGGGAAATTCAGAAACATAATTTGTTCCACTAGTAAAGAGTTTTTTCTCTCCGAGATACAATAAAATATTTTTAAGAACTCTCAGAATAAAAAATTGAGGAAGTTTAAAAAATTTTAAGACTTCTAGACCTAGATTGACACTTCAATCATTTAGAATTTTTCTCAGAATGTAAAATTGGGTAAATTTTTAAGGCCTAGGGCATTAAAATTTTGCATACTCATTAAATTTTCCATTCTGATAAATTTCTCTTAATATATCACTGAAAAAAGACATTTTATTAATAAAAAAATTTATATTTTTTCTAAATTTCCAAAATATATTTTCCTTAATGAATTTGAAATCATAATACATTTTACTTGACAAACAAGTAGAGTTGAACCTCAGAAGGCCATATTGCAACTCTAAATTTTTGGTTTCTCATAAGAGATATTTCACCTATCGGGTATATACCCTGTATGTTACTGAAACTAAATCTTACCAGAGTGACTTCTATTGTGTCATTGTAGTTAGTTTTAAGATCACAAAGTAACACCAGTTCATCTTGCAATCCTTCTATCGCTTGTTGATTAGCAAGCAATCTTCTTAAGTCACCACAAAGACCTTCAACTGTTATACCATGGGGTAACTTGACTCTGTCAAGCAAAAGTGTTAATCTCGCACACGTATTACTTAGAATAGCTTGATTTGGCCAGCAGGTACTTGGTGTTGGTAAAGAAGGTGGTTTAACTCTTCTACCACTTTCTAAATCTCTGCATTCGCCATATGGTAGACAAGGAGGTGAAAGGCAAGATTCTGATGAAGAAGGAACACAAACTTGAGTTAGCGTACACATGGCATTTTGTTGATTTGATGTTCGACAATTTCCAAGGCCACACCAAATTTTTGTACATTTTACTATGCCACTGCTACACATACATGTGTTACATTCGTGTTGCCAAGTAACGTTGCTTTCTAAAGTATGACCATTCCAAGAGCAACTTCCAGGTGATGGTAGATAAGTTAAATCGTCAACTAAAAAGAAAAAGTATGATAACATTCAATGATTCTAGTGCTAAATAAATTGAACTTACTGTTGCACCTTTTCCCTTTTCTACCAGGGGGGCAAATGCATTTAAAATCTCCAATGTCATCAATGCATGTTCCTCCATAACCACAAGGATTTGAAGCACATTCATTTACGTTAATTCTACAGTCTGGTCCAGTAAAACCCAAAGCACATTCACAAAGAAACCAATTCACTCCATCAATACATTTTCCTCCATTGTAGCAAGGTTGGGGGCTGCAATCATTTACATCATCTTGGCAATGATTTCCTTCAAATCCATCACGGCATATACATTGGTAGTAATCACCTGTATTCACACAAGTGCCAGCATTGAGACAAGGATTTGAACGACAAGCTGTTTGCTTTGCTATATGGCAAGTTGTACCTGCAATGGAAATCAAAACATATTATGTTTTATTACCGATTAGAGTAGAGACTAAATTACCTTCCCAATCTGGAGGACATCTACAACTAAATGTGCTCCCTAAATCCTGACAAGTTCCTCCATTTTTACAAGTAGTGTGATCACAATGGCTATCTTTTAATGAACAAGTCTTTCCTTTCCAACCATTTTTACATTCACATTCAAAATCTGCTACACCATCGATGCATGTGCCATTATTTCGACATGGATTCGGTGAACAATCGTCAGTATCTAAAACAACATTTATTAGAATGCAATCCCATTAAAGGTTGAAATAATAACTTACTTATGCTACATAAAGCACCTTCCCATCCTTCAATACAAATACACTGGAAAGCATTAACCTTGTCAACGCATGTGCCTCCATTTTCGCATGGATTTACTTTACAGTCATTAATATCTATAAAAATAAAACATTAATTAACACAAAAACTAAATATTGCTCATCTAAAAATGTTATGCAGCAAAGTTGTGGTTTTGTTACATCAAGTTTAGCAAAAGTGTGATGATATTTTTTTAAATATCCTGAAGACATTTAATTTATCATTTTTCTAATTCCTGTATTATTGTCCAAAATACTTTACAATTAATTATTTTATCCCAGAGAGCTACTTCTATAAGAATTTAAAGAAATTATAGAAGAGACTTAATAAATTATTACTTACTTTCATGACAATAATTTCCAGTGTATCCAGGCTGACATTGGCACTTATATCCTATTCCTGGTTGGTTAATACAATGACCATGTTCACCACATAAACTTGGTGCTGATGTTCTGCTACCACCAACAGAAACAATGACACAGCTGTCAATATCTGAAAAAATAATAGCAGTATGTTAGATTTTTCTTCAATCATTTTAGTTACTTGCTTCTAAGTTTGACAATGTTAAACACTTTTAAATAATTTTGGGTTTAGAATATTAGATATTTTTTAATTATACAGCGTGTTCCAAATTGGGGATGGATGTATTGGTATATTGAAAGCTGTAAGAGATGAAAAAACGGTAAAATGGGGAAAGTGTTAGACAATGGTATTATTAGCTTTATGCCATCAGCAGACCATCTCTACCTGTGTCTACTTGCGTTTTCGAAAATCACTCGCAACTATTTTATTTTCAGCAATTTTTTAAATCTGTTAAACATTATTATAGCACCTGCAAAAATGTTCGTAATTTACTCAGATAATAATTTTAATATTTCAGTATCGAGAAATCATCATCAACTTTTTCTTATGAACGCTATATTGAATTTTATACTGAGTCAAAAGAAAATATTAGTAGCTTTCCAACAATGTATATTCTAAACATTTTAATAACATACTTAAAAAATCAATAGATAGATATCCATTTATTACTATTTCTTATAAATATGGGAACACCACATTTCAAGAACTGTGCCAATAATAATACAAATGCTAATCTTGACTGATGTATTGATAAATTCCAATAGGAGTAACTGAGAGAGGTATGTGTATGCCATTGGCAAAATTTATGCCAATAAAATAAATCGCAGCACCCTGCGTATTATATTATAATATAAAGTTTGATATGTTTACCCTTTAATAAGAAGGGAGATATGGCCGAAAGAATGTCCCATAAGAATATTATGTTGGAAAGAAATTATTGTTTTTTTCCATTGTTATATGATATACTCTATTGGTTATATATTTATTACTATTAGAGCTTTATTGTAATATATTAAAATATACAGTGCTTCCATTTTGAAGGTTTTGTTTTTATTTTTTTTTTTTTGACAGCATTTATTTATTTTAATGAGACCAAATATATTTTTTTAATCACCCACTATTTAGATGCCAAAATATTAAAGAACACTCTGTATATACATTTAATTGTTTATAAAACATCTATAAGAAGAAATCTTCTTTAAGGATGTTTAACAAGGTACACCATTGCCTCCAAACCAGCTGTAACTGCATGCTGTACTTGGTCAGATAATACCGTAGTGTATTTACTATGATAAACATTTTGATGGTACAAAAAATTTCATTTATTATTACAATGCCAATGAAAACAATGCCATATATAAATTGCAAAATTTATTGAAGATTCGAATCTTATGCAATATTAATAGACATAGTATTCTAGTTAGTATAGTAAAGAAATTAGAATTATATAAAACTATCAACAACTCCATATATATACTGAACTACGTAAAAAATATACAGGATGATCCGTAATTAATGAGTCATAAAATACATGTAGAAAAAATGATTATTTTTAACGCAACAAACTATCGAAAAATATGTTGACAATAAAAAAACAATTCCGTAACGTCAGTCTGATGTAAGTCATCTAAATATTTGCTGCAACTATTAGCTCTGGTTGGAAGCTGATTCTGGTGTACTAAGAACTATTATTTCAGTACTATCGGCTTTCCTTGTGAAGGCGACGCTCATGAACATAAAAACAAATTATGTTTCTAATTTCAAAATATGTAAACTCGTATTTCGGCATACTGCAAGGACTAGTAAAAAAATCTACTTAATGATATTGATTTTTCGTTAACTGAAGACAAATTCTTTTTGATCTCATTATCTTCGACAAAGCTTATTTAGGTTAGTGCCGAAATAATATTAAAAGTGATTGGAAAGCACGCGATGACATCAACTTATTAAAATGTTAACATCTCGAAACACGAATGATTTATCATGTCAAAGAGGTCTAGTAATTTTCCTTAAAAAGGCCTAATAAATTATTTATTCAAAATCTAGATACGGGTTTTCATAAAAATATTACGATGAAAGATGAAGAATCATGCCACAGAGCGTTAGTAGCGCCCTCTACAAAATATTTAAAAATTAAGTTCAAATTTTTCATTTTCATCTTACATATAAAATTTAAAATTAAACTTTAATGCCCTGTAGGTACATCTCAAACCAACTATTGATTAGAATTTCGAAATGAAACTCTTTTAGGCACTAATGAAACATTAAAAACAATGAAAATATTTATTATAAATTTTAAAGATAAAGATAAGATAAATTGTTAAAGTGAATACTAGAGGCATCCAGCTTCTCTCCTCTAATAGCAATGCAAGTACTAGTAGTCGGAATGAATAAATTGCTAGTAGTGGCAATACTACTAGCTTCTGCTTCTGCATGAACTTCTTTTAATTTCTGACCTATGACTCTTTTTGCTATTTTGTTTTTCTGTTCAATGGAATCGTTATAACCCTCGGCAACTGAACTTGATCGCCAACCTCCATGTCGCTTTAAAAGTGTCATATCTGTTCCAGAATCTGCCAACATTCTTGCAGAGCTGCGTATGGCGTTGGAGAACGCAAGGAATTTAGCTATGTTTTTTGGCATACCTCCAATTGTATTGATTCCAACTGACAGGGTACAGCCTTTATTTACTTCGATATGTCAAGAAAAATCACTGTGTCGTATTGAGTGGACGAGGTTTTCCGTGCTACCATCTATTGATCCCTCAATAATCGTAAACATTCTTGGAACATGAGTTTTTTGTGTTCGGGATTTTGCTTGCCCACTTTTAAAAATGTTTAAAATTACAAATAAAAGCATAAAAATATCAATTTCTCAGATTTCACAAAAAATCTTGTATGAAATTTGTTACGAATTCGATGTGTGATGAACACACTATTTTTGCAACTTGTCTGAACTTTACTCTAGCAAAGTACTATAGTCTGTTTAGAAATGAAAGAGAGTAATAAAAGCTTATTATGTTTGCAAATCGTAAATAAATGTAGTACTGGTGCTTACATTCAATATTTTTATATTATGTATTATCGGTATAGATGAGGTGTACTTTTAAAAAAACTTTGTGTGATCGAACCGTACTAAATTGTAGCAGGTAGCTCAAATTTAATCCCCGACAATCCGTCTTTGTCTATGCCGCTTCAATTTCTCGGTCCATTTCTCTTATAAGTAAACAATATAAAAACAGCATTTCAAAACATGAGGTTACTTTAAGCATCATAACCGGGCGGTTTTTAGTAATTTTAATAAAATTATTCAATATTATTATCAAAATATTTGTATATATATGTATATATTTTAAAAATTCAAATTATGGTGAGTAAATGTAGTGTTGCATAAATGTACAATAAAGAAAATAAAAAAGTAGGTATATTAAAATTCATCCTCTGAATATTCTAATGAATTATCATTGTCTCCTAGATTGATAACGATAGGATCCACAGTAACGTCAATTACATTATCGAGTTCCCACATTTTCTCCTCTTCTTTTTGTACATGATGTATACATCTTTGCCAGTTATCTGCAGTTACTCGTTCCAAGGAAATTTTTAACAAAATTTTCACGTCACTTAATTTAAACGTCGTATTATTTCGCGTTACATCTTTTACTTGCGCCCAGACTAATTCAATTGTGATAAGGTGGTAACCGTTATTTGGCGGTTTGTTGTCATTTCAGCGATAACATATTTTTTCTGATCTTCATTAAGATTGACAAGTGTTAAAATTTCCTTTTTTACCATATTTGTTTAAAAAGAAATGTTTTTTCCGGATAACCATTGAATTATATCGGCTTTCCTCTCCAAGCAGTCGTAGGCGTCCGCTCGGTCTGCTGTGAATGGTAACTGGCATTATCCATGACAATTACAGACACCGGAGGAATAAGATCAAACATCTGTGTAAAATACTTTTCAAACACATCTGCGTTCATGTCTTCGTGATAGTCACCTGTATTTTTACATTAAAAAAAAAGTAAACCGCTATCTACAAAACCACTGGTACTACCTATAGTCAGTATTAATCTTCGCCCATTACCTGAAGGTGCCTTGAACACTTGAAAGTCCATCAAAAAATGCTTGTCGAAAACTTTTTACATTTTTATCTTGCCATACTTTTGTTACAGTATATCCCTCGTTGACCCAAGTTTCGTCTAGATAATAAATATTCCTCCCTTCGTCACGGAATTTTCTAATTGATCTTAAGTAGGATCTTCGCCAACAAATAATTTAATTTTTATCGATAAGAACTGACTTCTGATGTTCTGCTTTTCCTAGCAAAAATTCAACTATCGTAAGACGGCCCATAATTTGCTTCTACTGATTTTTGGCAAATCGTTGTCCTCTGAAAGTTCACTTAAAATTTTGTTTAGCGTTGGTATTTCTTTTTTAAAATAAAATGAGTGTACTTTTCTGCGAATAACATTTTTGAAGAAACCCTGTAGATGATTTTGGGGGATTTACAGTATCTTGTTCATTTTTTGTTTCCTTTAAAAGTCTGTAGATAGTCGATTTTCCAATCCCTGACATTTTGGAACCCTTTTCCACGATTTCCTCAACACTGTTGGTAGGATTTTGGTGTTTCAATGCATTAAATACATTTAATATCTTCTTATTCTGAGACAGCGCACATCTTTTCACGCGTTTAGCAGGTACGTAATCTGATAAGCTCGACATTTTACCCAAACAATATTATATCCACTGGCACAATAGTCACTAAACACTGCACTAGCACGTCTTCGTATATTCAGCTCTAAGACTGGATTGATCTGTCACAATATTAGTGTTACCCGATAATTACCTGAAACGAAATATTACCACGCCCATGGCCGGTTCTTATCTCGGGGTTTTATTATTCTCTTTCATTTCCAAACAGACTATAAGTATTTTCACTTTTAGATATTATTTTCGTTACTTCTATATTTTAGCGTTACTGTACATATTATTAACAAACCGAGTCCGATTCTGTAAATCTGCGGATTCCTGGTCTGTTCCAATGTTCCAACCTCATAATTCAGTTAATTATAATATAATTCAATTGTGCAAACAAAGTTTCAATATGAACAGAATCTACCATACATGTGCATACAAAATTCTCGTTTATAATTCACTGATCAATAATCAATTTATTTAGCATACAACCCACAAAATATTACTGATACGTGATGGGCGATGGGCACTTTATTTGGACCATTTTTTATTTTCTAACCATTCAGCAGTTTTGTTTTCTTAGTATAACCGGTAGTACTATATTCATAGCCATATAATTTATGGTTTTATTACTCCAAACAACCTAGTATTAGGCATAACGCGGTCGGTATATGATTTGGTATGAATCTTTACAGACGCCGCTCTGGTTGACAGGTAATTTCCAAGACACTTGAAGTGGGGATCTGGCTCTATGGGGGTCGGCGGCTCCCTACTGTGCAAGAAATGGAGCCCGACCACTCCGCTGCCCGTTACTTGTCTGGTGAATATAAAATGTCTAATTGACGTGGATTACTAAAATTCTTAATAAAATAATATTAAAACCTTGTAGGTAACACCAGTTTGCAACAATTTAAGAAAATTTTGAGAATGTCTAATTATCACCGAGTCGCATAATAAAAATATTTTTATATTAAGTAATACAGTTTCAGAAAAAATACGTACTTACTCAAAGTGATTCACAACGTACTATCGTTTGCAATAATAACGACACTCTTTAAAATTAATTTTGCGATTTCGTTTGAACTGCTGACGTATTTATAATGAAATCTACTTTCAACTTTTAACATTGGTACTTAGCTGTTTCACTCACCAACAGAGAGTTAATTAAATTTCCTTTCAGAACTTCCAGAAGTTCAAAAACAGTTTTGAGGGAGTGTCATTATTATTACCAAAGCATGTACCTATGTAAAAAATATTAGAGGAAGCTAGAGCATCAAAATTGTCTTACATTTTGCTATATCTGCAATATTTTATGCCAGATTATGACTAGTCATACATTTTTAAGCAATAGCAGGACAACATGCAGTATAATTCTCTGAAACTATTTTTTTGTAAGATGGTATTAGCAAAATTTACGGAATCAATATTCCGTAAACTTGAATATTAGGGTAGTAAAACAGTATATTTAAAAAAAAAATTACCAGTAAGCTAGTGGTATTTTTATGGCTTCTCAATTATTTAAAAAAAAGTAAAATTTGATTTTCGAAAATATACCGTTGTTCATTTTACGAAAATATTTATTATAAATCGTTTATTTTAATTTTTCTTATGGCCACCATATTCATATTCAATTGCTTCTACCGTAAATGCAAAAATAATTATTACTACGTGTATTTTCTGATAAATTCGATACGTACGCAATTTTTTAAAGCATTAATGAAATCATTTTAATTTAAAAAAATGTTAATAGCACATCAAATTCATATTATAATAAATACAGTACAGTAAGTTTAGAGCAGACTTTCACAATCATTCAATAGAGGTAACTTATCTCATAATGTTCTAAAAAAATAATAGCTTCCTTCTGAACTTTAGATAGCATAATAATTCATTTCATTGTCGCAACTTTTTCTTAAAACCTTGCTACATAAAACTATAAATATAATCAAAATAATTCATACTGAATGTAAACATAAGGATATTCATTATTATCGACATTAAGAGTGTGATGTTCTCTTTCAAAATAACTGTCGTCATAATGATCCGATTTGATGCTGCTTGTACCAGTTTTCTAGTTTCTAGGATGTTCTAAATCATATCTTTTGAATAAATTAGAGTTTAAAATGTAAAGAGGACAAAATAAATAGGCAACCTAGAAGCGGCAAATTATGTTATTAATTTGATTCAATGTGATTCAGAACGTATCTAAAACAAATTGGAAATAGATGCATCATGAAAAATGGAGCCAATATCGTAAAAAAATAATTGTAAAATCCTTATAGTTTCCGAGAAAAACATTATTGAAGTTATAGTACTTTCAACCTTTATATCGCTGGGCTACTGTATTCTCTAGCCAGGCGATTTCAAATATCCAATTACTTATCGTATTAACTTTTTTGTAATGCAAGTATTAACATTAGTTTTTCAAATATCGAAAATGGTTTACAGGTATAGCAACTCGCAGTTGATGGATATCGTTTGAATTTATGGTGAAAATGCAACTACTTTTACAACGGTGTGGAGTGAATGCAAGTGTAGTGCAAACGCTGGCGTGACACGAGACATTTTCAATCGAATCGTGGAACAGATGGAGGTTTAGGGCGTCCACGGCATATTGCAGCAGTGTGGCGATCATACATGAGGCTCAATTATATCCGTACCATGTACAGCGTGTCCAAGTATTAATACCAAGAGATTGGATGAGGAGGACCGGTATGCGATCTCCTTTGCTTGCTGCGATTTTAAATCATTTGGACTTATTTTTGAAGGGATATTTAAAAATGAAGTATATTGGACACTATTGATGATTTACGCAAACGTATCATAGCTTCTGTCAATAACTGTCAATTTCAAAACGGACAAGAAACAGAAACATTTGTGTTCGTTTGTAGAAACTGGATAAAACGAACCCAAAATGTTCAAATGTGCGTAACATCAGGTAAGTCAAACTATTTTACTAATTAATACCACAAATTAATTCTATTAATAATTAATAAGAATAGCGGCAAAAGCAGTTGAATTTGCTGTATAAAAATAGGTGTTGTAAAATGTAATTTATTTCTCTCAATTTTATTTACCGTATTATATTGTTTAAAAAATATGAATAGTATTAAAAAAATATTTCTATAGTTAAAAATTAATAGTTTTCTAAAAATGTATAAAAATTAATAACTGTCTTCATAATAAAAATTAAATTTCAACTCAATAATTGGAAAAGATTTCTAAGAATTTTTTTTAAAATTTAAATGAAAATTATTTGTTTTACATTACATTGTAACCTCTTGTATAACCTAAAGATGAGGTCCAAAGTTTGACTTCAAAACCGGTCATCACTATTGAATAAAGGATTGTGAGTTGAAAGAACTTTTTTCCCTTTGAAATTTAAAAAATGGACACACATTTATCAGTTTTGAATTTATAAACTTTATACAAATTATTCATCACACATTTATCACTGCAATAGTTAATTACAATGTGAATGAATGTTATATTTTGCAATAACACTTACCATCGTCACATGGTGGATTATCACACATGATGCTAGCCTGGCTGCAGTTTTTCCCTTGCCACCCTTCAGGGCAGTGGCAATAGTAATCGGACTGCGTTTTGAAGCAAGGTGCGCGGTTCTGACAGGGATCTGGATTGCAGTGATCATAATCGTTCTGTAAAATAAAGAGATGATCGAATGAGAACATCAAAGAACTCGAGCGTGCAACTCAATTTTATTCATTTCGCGTCATGCATTATTCATGTGTCCGCCTACAACAACTTGTCTAAACGTCATTACATGACCACTGTACTTTACAACCATTAAAAATAATGTAAAACAGGTGCAAGGCTAAGAGGCCAATATTTAAAATCTCGGGCGTTAGTGGTACCGCCTCTACTGTTGTTTTGTCGGGCTTTTATAACCGTTGTGGGCCGATTATCTAGTTAAATGTCGCCAAAGGCATCTTGATGCTTCTTGTTGTTGTGCGCATTAGCGACTAAATGATTTGCTTGCCGCAAGAAATAAGTAAATGTTGGTCATTATGCTTAATAACTCTCGTAAGGATTTATTTCAATGTGAATGATGACTGCCTACACAGAATATTATATTAACACCTTGTCATTTTGTTATTCACTAAATCATCAGTGGACAATTGAAATAAATAGTTTACAAGCTTTTTATTTAGACAACAGTCTGCATAGTCTAATTAGTGTAAAAATATTTTATACTATAATTTTCATATTTTGGTGATGACATATCAAATGCCATGGAACATAACGTCTGTATCTAATTGAATCATGATACTGGAAGCAAGTTTTAATTTACAAAGGATCAATATCAACAGGAGGTTTTCAATTTTTTCTGAAGGGGGTAATAATCAGACAGTAGCCAAGACATTTGGGGTTAAAGATTGAACGACGAATATCACGTCTCCATAAAAATATATTCAAATATGATTGATTGATTGAAAAATGGAAAATTCATAACTGGGTTCTAAAGAAATAACTGATTCGAAATTACAAAAAGTATTAAACATTTAAAACTATATATCGTTTAGAAGATATGTGGTTTCGCGGATAATATTTTTCTAAATTCAGAACCAAGATATCTATATTAACTACTTTTCGTGTACCTCTTTGAGAAATACAAAAAACCATCCAAAAGCGTCAAATTTAGCTCTTCTTGTATTGGGACAATACATTTTTATCTAAAAAATAACAACTGGGAAATTGTTCAAAATTTTTGGAATCAACAGGATTAAAATTTTAATTAGTTTCTAGTAATTTTGATGATTGTGAGTCACTCTTACCTCGCAATTGCCGCCAGTAATACCAACCGGACAAATACATCTATAACCATTTACTTGGTCGACACATTCTCCTCCATTTTTACATGGGTTTGATGCACAGTCGTCTATGTCCGTGTGACAATCTCTTCCTAGAGTACAAAGAACAAAACAAATTTATTAACTTGAAAATCTTAAAAGCAACAATAAGTTTTACTGATACAGTCATAACTATTTGATATAAGTATATTATTGAAAAAATTGCATTAAAATAATATATCTAGGTATACAACATGAAAATTAATATTTTTATTAACATTTCTATAATGAAGTAAATAGTGTTTTTACTTCTTTTTATGTAAACTTTAAAACAGTTTTTTTTTTCATGAACTGAGCAGATTCTACCCATAGATTAGTGAGGTCTAGTAATTCATGCCTACTTTATTTGATTTAAAATCAAGTTGTAGAAGTCAAAATTTATAGATACCTACTTCAGTTAGTCAAACGATTTACTTAATAAACAACGTCAGTCTAACTTACAAATAAGACTTTTCATTTATTCATATGAAATTAATGAATTGAATAACACATATACTCATATATGAAAAAAAATCATTATTTTAGTATTGCTACATAGATTTAAAACTGGAGCCTTTAAACATTTAGAATTCTCCTTCATTTCCTACTTCAGTTAGATATGATTATTCAGAAAAACGTATTATAAGCAAAGCAGTGTAACGAATTTTGAGCATTAATATATTCCAGGTTCCCAGAATGACAAACGACATTGAACATTTCTTATAACATATACCTATCAAATTTCATTGCGATGCCGATGTGACGATTACTTTTGGGACATTTCTTTAAAAAATATTAATTAATTTAAAGTCCTTTATCTCAGCACACATTGAAAATATAGTTTTATTTTCTCATATTTTCATATTATTTTCTTATACTCCAAGATATGTGGCCGATCTTGATCAAATCCTTTGTATAAGAGCTTAATGATATTGCAACAAGAACACTATCAACTATCGCTTGGCGTTAATACACAAATTAGTTCATCTGGTCTTATAAAAATTTAAAAGCCAGCAGAGATGTTCTGGAGGTATAATCTGCCAACATTATGCATTTGGTAGTCGGAAGGGAGTGTCAATAATGGTATAATATCGAGTTTATGCGAAACGTGAAACGCTAAATGATAAGTTTGCATGTAGGTATATTTTAAACTTTCATCTCTTACTATCCGCCGTTTTCATTATAACGGAGACGTAACTGATGATGCTCGGTTTGTGTAAAGTTAACATTCGCACGTCAGAACGAATTTTAATGACACATTCCTATTCCACGTTTTGCACGAAGATTTCCAGAGCGCGTTTTAACATTCACAGTTCCATATTTATGGCATCCGTAAATGACGCATCCGTTATGTTGGTTTAGTGGTTTGCTGTTACAGGTTTCGTTTTCTTCTTCGGATCCTACGTTACTCGTAGAGTAATTAGAAATCGGAAATTCGCGGTTCAACATGAAAGGTTTCAACAGAAACTAACAATTGTGAACAAATGTACTTAAATACTTTATGTAAATAGCATAAAATTACACAAATATTATTTAGGAGTTAAAATATTTCTTACAAAACCATATTACGTTTGGAAGAATTTTTCAAACTAATATACTTAAATCAACTTATTTCTAAATTGTCTTGACCAAATGTATTCTAATTTAATTAGGATTAATAATACAACCAATGGTTACAAAGGCTGATTTTACCACATTAAGTTACTAGATTTTTAATTGTGACTATTATTTTTTTTTTAGTTTTACTTTTTATAGTGTTCTAAGATTATGTAAAAGTTATTTACAATATAAGTATTATAAAGGATTCATATTAAAACACTAAATGTAAAAATTAAAAAACATCGAGAATATGAATTTACAAAAATATTGTAAAAAACTAAGGCGTGGTGTGAATTGGAGTACCAAAAGTTCAAGATTGGGGCAAAACTAACGAGGTGAAGGAGATCTGACAAAATTCTTTTGGCTTATCTTTCCAGAAAGCAACGCTCCCAGAAACCATCTACACTGTGGACTCACTATTCAATGTTGAGAACTATGATTCACCTTAAGCAAAATCAAGAGATAGGTACAAGCAAATTTTCTCAACTAATTGCATTTTTGAAAAGTTCAGAGGGTTACAAGGCCAAAAAATCCAGAATTTTTAGTATATAACTATATAAGTTTCTAAGTACTGCAGATGGTGAAACATATTTACGCGTGAAGATTGCTATGATAATTGGCATTTTTGGGGCCTGTTGTTACGTAGAAGCTAATGTTGGATTATATTCAATACAGACCTCTATATAAAAATTGTGATTCCATGCACGAAAATAAAAATTGTCCGAGCATTTGTTATAACAAAAGGAAATATGGCAGATATCAACTTTTTAAATATTTTTCGAAAATATACTGAACCTTCTTCCTGCAACTCACAGGCGGTTTTTTGTATTCTACAGACAAAGAAAATGTAACCCCCAGTTTGTCGAAGTTAATACTTCCGGAAACATTCCAAAAATGATTGCAGGAAAGCTAGGATTGGAAGAATTCCGAAGAATACACTGGACATTGTTTTAGAAGGTCCTCAGCTACCATTCTGGTTGTGGGAGGTGTAGATATCCAGATGTTAAAGCGTCATACGGACTGGAAATTTTCTACGCTGCAAGGCTATGTTGAGAATTCTTTAGAGAACAAGAAACAGATAGCAAAGAAAATTATGGGGTCAAATACGGACCTAAGGATCGGAAATTCAAACTTACATCACCATCATATCTACTTCTGGTATAAAAATTTCTAATTGTAAAAATGTATCTTTAATGTTTATAATAAACCATAGGTAGTTTTTATAATATATATTTTTTAATAATAAATAAATCATTCTTCTAAAAACCGGGGTTTTATTTAACAGAATAATGTTAATAACGTTTTTTTCATTATAGTACTAGTGCTGTAAGGGCATCTGTTACAGCACTAGTGTTGTAATAGATGACCTTACGAAACTATTTATAGAACTGTAAAATTCATATTACTAAATGAAAGTAGAAGTAGAACATATTTTTTCATTTACGAATCTACGAAAAGCTTAAAATGTAATTTTTATTAAAAAAATACGATTGAAAAGTAAATTTAAAAAATTGTAAAGTATTAATAAAGCTGAAACAGAAATCACAAAAATAAATAATATTTAGACCTTATTGCTTATTGCGCTTTGTTTTTTATGTTATCTCATAATATTTGAGATACTACTCCTCACTGCAATGCACTATAAGTATAGGGAGTCATAAAAGAGAGTTCCTATGTACATTCCGAAGAACAAGGTGTTCAATTTTTAGAACAAAACAGAAGAACCACAGTAACAATTGTTTTAAATAATTTTGGTTTGTGAGTTTAAAACGCTTCTGTAAATAACCTACACCAACGTTAGTGTACAAATATGTCAAATGAACCCCACCAAAAGAGCAACGTGTGGCAAAGATTTATTTATTTGTAAAATATGGATTGATGAAATGAAACGCTCTTGTTGAATTCTCAGTGCAGACTAATTTATTAAATAGGCAAAAAAGGGATGGTTTGTTACAAAATGCACACTCTCTCCTATACCTAGAAAAGCGGTCAGACCCTATTGCCAGATGTCCTTGTTATATATTTGGGCTCATTTTAACACTCCCACTAGCACAAATATACGACAGTCTGTATGACATGAATCAGAAACCATAACACTTATAATATATTTACAATACCCAATTTCTCTAAAAAACTGTAATGTTTCATAGAACACAGGCTCTTTGTAAGAAAGTCGGCAGGCATTTCGGTTGTCTGTAAATACTTTATATTTATTAAATTCTGAGCTACAGAGTCCCTAACAAAATGATGCCGAATATCAATGTGTTTCGACCTTTTATGACTGGTGGAATTTACCGACAACTTCTGTGCGCTTTGACTGTCATTATAAAGAGTAATACAATTTACGACACCAAATAATTCATTCAATAAATTCCTAAAATAAATTGCTTCCTTGGAAGCCTCAGAAATTGCCATGTATTCAGCTTCTGCGCTGGATAAGGCAACAGTCTTTTGTTTCCTACTTTCCCAGTAGATGGCGGAACCAGAAAATTTAAAACAAAAACCAGTATATGATTTACGATCATTTGTATCGCTGGCCCAATCAGCATCTACGAAACCTTCTAGTTCCTCATCATCCTTTACAAATTTTAGGCCAAAACTTTTAGTTCCCTGCAAATATCTTAAAATGCGTTTGGCTTGTTTCGAATGGCTTTCATTGTAACAGTTATTAAATTGACTTAAATAACTAACAGAATAAGCAATATCAGGCCTAGTTAACACAGCTAAGTACATTAAACTACCAATGAGTTCCTGATATGGAACATTAATTTTTACATCAGTTTCACTCTTAACTAATCTAGCATTTTGCTCCATAGGTGTGCTAACAGCCTTGCAGTTTGACATATTAAATCGCTTTAAAACATGGTTAATATACTGTTGCTGATCTAAGGTAATTGAATTATTTTTCTTATCTATTCCAACTCTCATGCCAAGACACTGTTTCACTTCACCGAGATCTTTAATTTTGAATTCGTTCGACAGCCGATTTTTCAAGTTTTCAGTTTCATGACTATCGTTGGAAAAGACAAAGAAATCATCAACATACAATGCAATTACCGTCATTAAACTACCATTTATTTTAGTAAACAAACATGGTTCTAATTTCGATCGTTTGTAGTTTAAATTTCCAAGCATCACATCAACCCTTTCATACCAAGCTCTACTGGCTTGCTTTAGGCCATAAATCGCCTTTTTTAACTTTAAAACTTTGTTGCCAGTGCAACTAAAACCTTCAGGTAACCTCATATATACATCTTCCTTTAATATTCCATTTAAAAATGCTGTTTCTCTAAATGTGAAATGTCTAATCCTAGCTTAACAGATAAAGACATCAACAGTCTCAAAGTTGAAAATCTAACTACAGGTGAAAAAGTCTCATGAAAATCAATACCTTCTTTTTGTGTAAATCCTTTTGCTACAAGTCTAGCTCTATACCTTACACGTTCATCACCGTCGATTTTTCGCTTAAACACCCACTTGCACTGCACAATAGTTTTATCACTAGGAATATCGACTAATTCCCAAGCATCATTTTCTTCAAAGGAAAGAAGTTCATCCTGAATTGCCTCTCCCCATTTCTCTTTGTCTGGTCCTGATAAGGCATCCTGCACCGTCTCTGGGTCGCTGTCTAAATGGGGACTGTCAGAACAAATGTACGTCACAACATTTTCAAACTTCCTTGGTTTTGGAGTTCTTTCTGACCGTCTAAGTGTTCCAGTGGGCTGCTCTGGATGTTCTGGAGTGTAGTCACTATCATCACTCTCATCCGTCCCACTAAACATTTCCGTGTTGCTAGATTCGTCACTAAAATTTGCATGGTCAACGTTCTCTGTATTCTCGCCGTCTCCGGCTCCCACTGAAACTGGAACCTCTACACTTTGGTCACTCTCTTTTTCAGTGATTTCCTGCACGTTTTCCATTATAATGACATCTCTGCTGATGGTTATCACATTGGACTTCACGTTATAAACCCGATAACCTTTAGTGTTATCGCTATAACCTACCAAAATGTGTTTTTCAGCCTTTCTGTCCCACTTCAGTCTTTTTTGCTTTGGAACATGCACCATTACTGGACTGCCAAAGATCCTTAAATTGCTAACGTCGGGTTTATCCCCTGTCCACATTTCATAGGGGGTTTTCTGCAACCCTGATGCAATCGATCTATTCTTCAGGAAAACTGCAGTGTTTACTGCTTCAGCCCAAAATTTCTTCTCCAAGTTTGCATCAAAAAGCAGACACTTTGCTTTCTCGACAATGGTACGATTTAGCCTTTCTGACATACCGTTCTGTTCAGGTGTGTATGGACTCGTCTTCTGATGCATGATTCCATTAGCTCTCAGGAAACATTCAAATTCGGTGCTGCAAAACTCGCCACCATTATCTGATCTGAATGCCTTGATTTTCTTATCTATTTGGTTTTCGACTAAATATTTAAAGTTTTTGAAGCAACTTAAAACTTCATCTTTAGCCTTTAAAAAATAGACAAATACCATTCTGCTATAATCATCCTCAAAAGTTAAGAAATATTTGGCTCCACCAATTGATTTGGTTTCCATGGGACCACATACATCTGCGTGTATAACCCCTAGCAAATCTTTAGCTCGTGTGCCTTTGTGTGTGAATGGCAGCCGGCATTGCTTACCTTCACAACAAACTTCACAGTTTTGTTTTTCTATTTCGGCTACACCTGAATACACGAGACCATCTACCAGTTGCTTTTTCTTCATTTGGTTCAAATAGTTACTGTTTATATGCCCAAATCTTCGATGCCAAGTGTTCGCTGTGACTTGTTGTGCCACTGACGATGATATCAAACAATTTTCAGAGCTTGTATTGTTTATTCTATATACACCATCTTTTAAGTCAGCTGTGGCTACTAACACTCCTTGCACATTATATATTTGGCAACAATCAGATTTAAAATGAACAGAATTCCCATTTTGAATCAATCGACTTACAGACAATAAATTTGTAGTCAACTCTGGAGCACATAACACGTCTTTCACAGTAATTTCGTATTGGGTTTTACCAACAACAGTTTCGAGCTTCACATTTCCGGAACATACTACCGATATTTTGTCTTGATTGGCTACCATTATTTCACTGGTCTCTGTATTCGTTGATCGCTGCTCAATCCAGTGTTCATTCGCTGTTAAATGAACACTTGCACCAGAGTCCACATACCAATCAGTCTTTTTAAAATTACCACTTAAAAACACGGCACTAAAAGCATTCGGAGACTTTTGTTGACTAAATTCCGAAACACCAACATTTGGACATTTAGTTTTAAAGTGTCCCATCTGCTTGCATTTGTAACACTTAATATCTTTCAAGTCTTTCTTGGTTTTCATCGTGTTACCAGCATGCTGTTTACCGCCATGCCATCTTTTGGAAACGAATGCATTAGCGGTGCTGCCAACATTTCCATCCATCTCTAACAATTTGGTTTTGATAGCATCCGCAGAAATAGGTATTCCTGAATGCTCGATCGCCATTATCATCGGTGAAAATTTGTCAGGTAAACCCGCTAATAACAATGAACCAATCCATTCATCGTCTATGTTAAACCCTGTACCACGTAACTTTTGCCCGGTTTCCACTATCTGGTTAACATAAGCACACATGGATTCGCAGTTTTCTAGTCTTGCGGAAATTAAATTTCGTAACAGTCCTATTTTTCTGGCGAAACCAGAATCATCAAACAACGATTTTAACTTTTTCCACAATTCCACTGTAGTTCTCGCTTCCTTTATATGCACGTACAACGAGGCATCAATGGTGAGAATTATTTTTGCTTTTGCCTTGGCGTCATCTGCCTCCACAACTTCCGATACACACTTTGAAAGTCCTTCAAGTACCAAAAAGTTTTCAATAGCAAACGCCCAATCTGAGTAATTTTCACGTCCTTTTAACTTCGGGACATTCACTATATAATTCGCGGCCATACTTGCACTAATCAGAGAAAAAACTATCAACTTGTTTCGCACAATCGCGGGACTGGGCCCATAACCTGATGAAATGAAACGCTCTTGTTGAATTCTCAGTGCAGACTAATTTATTAAATAGGCAAAAAAGGGATGGTTTGTTACAAAATGCACACTCTCTCCTATACCTAGAAAAGCGGTCAGACCCTATTGCCAGATGTCCTTGTTATATATTTGGGCTCATTTTAACAAAAAATACATCTTTGAAGTTATATTTATGGTGCCACTAAGGAATCACCTTTCATTTTTTATATCTAATTATATTTTTTTCTGTAGGTACACTAAATGCGCTATTTTGATGATTTTGTATTGTGATCCCAGGAACTATAAGAAAATTATTAAATGGAGACAGAAAAATCATGTCTAGCACTTGCGTAAAGTTTTTTTTTGTAAATATTAAAAAAATATGTTGTATTTCCCAAAATTTACTCAATTTGTTTCTTTCCTACGTTTTTTGCTATGAGCAGCATATTAGAAAACTTAAAGTTTATGATGCAAAATTTGAGGCTTTAATATTATGTTTTAAAAATAGATTTTAAAAATTCATACCTTTTTGTTGAAAACAAACGACTAGAGGCGGTCTGAAAACCGTTTATATAATTTCTGATATTCTCCTAACATCACCAAAATGTATCACATGGTACAGATATTAATAATTTTAGACTTTTAAATATACCGAAGCTATACATTAAACTTACCAGTATATCCTGGCTGACAAGCACAGTGATAATCATTGACTAAGTCAATACAGGTGGCTCCATGTTGGCATTGCCCAACACAGTCGTTGATATTTTGGCTACAGTTCTTTCCCGTCCATCCTATGACGCACTTACAATGGTAGTCACCAACAAAATTGGTGCAAGATATTGCGTTGATGCAAGGATTCGTCAGGCATTCATCTACATCTAAAATATAGTACGACAATTGTATTACGAATTACATTCTCAGTTCTTTAACATACCAAATTCACATAAGTTGCCTTCCCAGGCGCTCGAACAGTTGCACTTGAAAGAATTTTCTAAATCTATACACGTTCCATCATTATGACATGGAGCTGAGGCGCATTCATCAATGTCTGTAACAAAAAAGCAGCGATGCAGGTCGAATATTCGATACACTAAAAAAGAATTGAAGTGAAAGATATACATCTTAATCACAAGCGTTTAATTCATATCTAATCTACAATCAGAATTCCGATGATCTGGATTATTAATAAATAATTTGTAGCGCTCATTAAAACAATGTGGGTATATACAGTTATATAAACGTGGTTAAATGCGGTTAAACAGTAATTTTAGGAACAGTAGACCTGAGGACCTACTGAAGAAGTCGACTAGAAGTCTATTAAAGAAACGGTACAATCCCTAAAGTTAAGTTAAAAAACTCAATTAATTTAACTTCTTAGAAAATAACAGGTTAGATAGTTTGTTGGCCACTCAAGGGGCGTGGCGGTACAACAACTTGATTCTACACCATTGTTTTAGTCTCTCTTATATATTAATTTTAGCTAAGATTTAGTTTTTATAGAGGATTTTAATTGGATTTGACTGTGTCGTCTTTTCAAAAAGCTTCAACAAATCAAGATTTGGCTACTGGTTTTAATTATTTACTTTTATTTTTAGAAGAATCATTAGTGCAAGTGATATTACTTTTATAAAGATGTGATAATTTTCTAAGTTTAACATCTCTCGAAAGACAATGATTTTAAACAGTTAGTTAGTAAAAGCTGTTTGGATTAAAATATATGTATAACTGCCTCAAGTTTGGATTAAAACTCGCACTTTGTTCGCAAATCTCAGGTCCGGACTTGGTGACGACCTTAATATTTAAATATACCTACTTTATTTATGTTAAAACAAATTTAATCTTATTTATGCCAGCTAATCAACTGAAGATTAGTAGAACACATTCCCTCAGAAAGTGACGAGATATTTTATAAGTAACGCAGTAATAGTATATTACTTAACGAGCGGTAATGCAGGTCATAACTCATGCAGATGAAGTTTGTAATTCATCAAGTGAGTTATGACCATTACCGCAAGTTGAATGCTATACTTTATCTACTCCTATTAATTTATATATTAATTATTCAACTGCTTTTGAGGAATTAATAGTATCAATAAACAAATAGCGTGAGTTTTTATAGTGAGTTATTATAACTCACGCTGGGCTTTTACAATGATAATTCGGTATGTAAATAATGTACGCAGTAAATCCTTGGGAATTTTTAAGCCGATAAATACGTTCCATTGGTGTAAAATGGAAAGAATTTTTAACAAATGGAAAGGAATGAATAATTAAAAGATTTTAAAATTATTAAATTGCCAACATCTGTCAGTAGGCGGAACTGTCAATTATTATCATTGAGGGGACTAATGTCATTTGATATTTTAACAAAATAATTTTGACGTTTTCAAATCATTTTCTTTCTCGATACTTGTATCTTAGTATTTATTGTTATAGTCGTAGATAATAGTATATTATTTAACGAGCGGTAATGCAGGTCATAACTCACGCATATGAAGTTTGCAGCACGAGCCGCAGGCGAGTGCTGTAATTCATCAAGTGAGTTATGACCATTACCGCAAGTTTATTCACAAATCTTAATAGTTATAACAATTAAATAGAAGTTTTAGGTGTAATTACTCATTTTGTTTATTAATGATATTAACTGTAAAGTTTGAACTGAATATGTGGGACTGTATTATGCAAGTTTATTGTTTCTTTTTGTGTTTGTTGTATATATGTTGTAGATGTACTAACTGGTTGAGGCGTTATAGAACTGTATATTTTATTTGCAGTATATTTCTTATTGTTTTCTGAATCATCAATGTACCCCTCAACAACAGTAGTTGATCGCCAACCGCCATGGCGTTTCAGTGCCGTTATATTCTTGGATATTACAAGCTTCCAGTACAAGGTAAGACGTTGATTTTAAAGTTTTGTAGGTATGTAGGTGTTAGGCAGGCGCACTTAACGTCCTAAGTGCGTCCCTGATAATGACGACATAACGGGCTTTAGTTATGCCAGTGATTGCAGAAAACACTTTTATATTTAAATTAAATTGGTTGTAAATATTGGGCTGGAAACAATATCCAAAACAGCAAAATTCTGATATATTGTTGACATTTTTACTACTTTTACTTTTATAATAGTAAAATGGCGGATAGCGTGATCATGACTACGACAACAACAAAAAATTATCTCTCAGCTCACAAGTATTTCGTCTCATCATTTATCACACACCAATCATTTAGCTTTAATTGTCTCCTAAACCTAGTGCCAATTAATAACAAATTCCTGACAACTCATTCTTAAGGTAGGTACCTATCTGTTGTTCTACGATTGTCCACTCCGATAATAGATTGCCTAGACATTGATAAGTAATACAAAAACCTGCTCACGGGCTTTACCTACGTTGTGAGAATTGGTTTAATAGGGAGCACAGACAGATTTATTACACTGTACTATTGGAGATCATGTAACAGCTGTCACTTATGGTATATGGTCTAATTGTAATTGAATATCGTTTACGGATTGGTATGTTGTCCAACTATATTTAGTATTAATCGACAAATCTATAATAAAGATCAAAATAAATGTCTAATTTGTTGAATTAGGAATAAATGTACATAATTATTAACGTATTGTTATTGAGTACGTGAACCAATTACTTAAATTAATCACATTTGCTATTACCTACTATTAGTCATTACCTAATGCGTATAGTGATCTACAGGTTTTGGAGTGAATGTCAAAATATTCGATAAGTCGTTCGGTTGTGTGTACTGAATAAAACTAGGAAAACAAGGATTTATTTCCATGACACTGCTTGATCTATTCATGACTGGTTGAATAAGTTGGCAGTAGAGTAATGAATTTAAGTCAGATTGAACATTTCTTAATGTCTTCATTTGATGCAAAATCGGGTTCTAACGTCTGAGAGTGAACAAGCTGTGCAGATTTGCATGAATTATTATAACATGCGATCACTTGAAACAGTCGAGCAGTGATATGTTATTTAATAAATCAATGTTCAGAATACGTAAATACACTCAGGAGTAAAAAAAATACTACTACAGATAAAACAGTAAGCTATTTATTATATTTCAAATTCAAAATATGGTGGGCTATTTTCATTATTAGAAATTGTTAATATGTGGCTCTTAATAATAATATCTATACCCCTCATTTTAATCACGAGGATTAGTCTAGAAATCGGAACACTTGTACAGAAGAGAGCGGCATATTATTAAGCAGGCCGCATTTGCGCTCAGGAACGACTTACCTTGGTTAGACCCTAACCACCATTCAGTGCAGGAATGAGGGAAACCTAGAAAACCTCATTAATTAGGGGAATGGTCGAACGCCAACCGGTATCAATCTCTCACATTGATCAAAGCCAACGTTCTTCCACCTACCATACCCACAGAGAAAGTGCCAATCCTCTCCACTGAAATAGTGAGATCACTATTTCAGTGACGGGGTCATCACAATTTAAAAAAGTAAATTGAAAAAAATGGTCTATTAAAAATAGAAATCTACCTGCCTGAGGAATGTTCAAAACGAGGTTCAAAAATATATTCGTATTCCGAAATATCAAATTAATAATTATTTTCTGTATATCCAAGTTAGTACTACCTTACAACATAAGTAACTAAAGAGAAGTAATTTATTAAATTACACCTACCCGCAAATAAGAACCTATAACGAAACTACTCTACTTAATTATACTCTTATGCATGTTCTCTTCTTTATTAAACATTTATTTTACATAATTAAATTGTAGATTGAAGATAATGACGGTGAGAATGCCAAGTGCGCGTTTTTGATCGGCCGATGAATAATAATTCTTAAACTAATCCAGGCCATTAATCAGATAATTAACTAATTTCAATATGTATCACAAGATTCCGCTCTTCATCTTTATCGTTGGTGTCAAATTCGGACCATTATATCCAGCCTCATGATTGATAATTGTTTTATGAACAGTTAACCTAGGTAATCATTATTTTTTGTATGTCAAGTATGCAAAATAATGGTAGTAGTTTTTCAACAAATAATACTGCTTGCTAGTCAGATGCGATTCATTTGATTATAATATTTAGTCATTTTTAATACATATTTATACAAATATCTTAAATTTTTTTAAGTTATCAGTTATAGTTCAATCTATCATTTATGTGCGCAATTTTTAAAACTTAACTTTCGTAAAGACTTTATGACAGTCATCAAATTATTCGAAAATGAAGAAAGATACATGTTAAGATTGGTTTTCAAAATCTGTGTCCATTTTTTTCATCAAAATTAGTTTACTTTGACCCAACGCAAAACGGTCACAATTTGGAAGTTTCCATAACGAAGAAAAATTTAAGAGATTCTTAACTATCCTCGTTAACTGTATTTTTTTTAAATGTCAAATAACTTTTAAGAATGTTTTTGACTCAAAATTTCATGCCTTTTCCGAACATGCAATAATAGGGTGTTTGTTCCATTTATAATAAAAAAGTTGAAATTATTTTATTTAAAACACCCATGTCTGAAATACTCTGAATAGCAATTTTCAAATCTATTTGACTTGGTTCTATACAGGGTGCCCGAGTAAAAGCTCCTGTACCGTAATTTGTTTTTTTTAATTAAATTAAATTAATATTAATGAAGTAAACAATAGAAGTTTCCCCAGAAATCCTTAAAATTGTAACGTACCACAACATTGCAATTTGTTACGTGCTGCTGTAAACCTCAAATTATTATTAATAGTAGTAGTAGCAGTAGTAGTGCGTTTCGTGTTTGTGTACCTAGTGTTTGTTTGATATTTGTGAGTGTACATAAACATCGGATCGGTCGGTGGTCGAGCGGTTGGTAGGGTGGAAGATCGTTGCTTTGGATTAATGGGGGATATTGATATTGGCTGGCGTTTGACCATCCCCCTAATTAATGCGGTTTTCCAGGTTTCCCTCATTCCTGCATTGAATGGTGGTTAGGGCCTGCCAACGTAAGTTGTTCCTGGGCGCAAATAAGGTTTGCTTAAAAATAGTATGATGTCCCCCTCTCCTGCACAGGTATCCCCACTTCTGGGCTAATCCTCTTGATTAGAATGCAGGATAGAGGTATTATTATTATTATTATTATTATTATTATTATTAAAAATGAAACAATTTATAGTAACCATGACCAGTTGCACATGTTAATTTATGCCAAAACTCAGGCTACGAAACGTTTGCACGATAAAGGTTTATAACAAGCAACGGTATTCATTCTGAAAACTTATACTTATAACTGTTTTTTATTATGTTGTGAAAAGAGTTCTAAGAAAATCATTCAGAGTAACTATGGTTAGGTGTATCTATTTGTCATTATTATGTACCAACTCGAACATGGAAGGTGCGCGACGTTGTCGCATATGCAATACACATGTTTGCTGTCATAATTCTGTTACCGTTGGTCAGAGAAAAAATTGTTCAAGTCAAATATATTTTGTTTGGTACAGTTTATCGTACTACAAAATAAAGGCACTCATATTCCGGACACCCTGTATATGTATACTTGTAATTTAAGGTCATTGTGAATGACCCTGTATAAATAGGTATTACAATAAATTTGGGTTTGGCCGTGATTCGAGGCTGTTTCCATTACTTCTTGCAACACTGGTATTTTGCCGCCCGACTCAGAATATTGTAAAATAATTATAAATAGAATTTGATTAGAGTTAGGAGCGTAGATAAGGCGGCGAGTGAGGCGAACCGTTGTTCGTGTCGAATAGGTGGCAGCACCAGAGGAATGCGGGGTCAAAGGTGGAGAAGCGCATCGCTCTGGCGTAATTAAGTCTCCCCGCGATCTGAGCGCTCCCTACAACTAATAGATATAATAACGGGGCGGGGAGGTCTGTAATTGCCGGGTACGTCTCTGATTTATACGTACTCCGTCTGAGAGACCATACTGCAAACCAACTTCCACACACCACTAAAAACTACCTACCAGAAATTTCGCTTGGTGCATGCTTATGGGTTTGATATTTTAATAACAATCTTTATCGTATTTTTAATGTTTTCAAGGGAAAAAGTAAGGGAGTCGTGCAAACGTGATTGTTGTTTTAAATTATGACACTTATCGGAAGATTACTTATTTTCAATTAAACATTTTAATTACGCATATTTTCCGAGACATCCGCGACGATATTTTGTTGTGGGAAATTATATTTTCAACAAAATAAAGAGGAAAAAAGAAATAACTAATCGCATCTGCAACATTTAGGAAACATAATCTTGTAACATTTTCTGCTCTACATCAAACGATTTTTTATTTTTGTAGCTATTCAACAATTTTTTTATCAACCTAACGATGAGAATCAATCATATAAAACATCAAAACCGCATATTCTAACCTGCCAACAAATTTAGAATTTAGATTTTCAAAAATTTTCTGATTTTTATGTTATTGTTGAATAGAGTTGTATCTTGTACATATATTTAATAACAATTTTTTATATTTAAATAAATAAATAAATTATAGTATATTATTTTATATGGAACGTATTCTCAAACACAATAGTCATTCTGAATGAGAAACTGCCAATAACATTTTTTGGGTACATAAAATCGTTCAATTTTTATGGGGCCAATTCTGAATTACCACAAAACCAATATTGACTTATAATAAAAATTTGAAAATACAAAATTAGAAGCAATTCATAAATTTTGATTTGGCATTTCTTATTGCATAAACGCATGTCGAAAATAAAATTTTAACTTTGACACCCTGTATCTTTTCTATTATCCGACTTGGGATATAGGTATGTTTGGTTAAAACGATTTGTTTTCACCTAAGAAATCTGTGATCATATTTTTGCTACTTCATTCAAAAACCTCACATCTAAACAATAAAATTGCGTCCTCTAAAAAATGCACGCTAAGGCCAAAATAATGTAACATTTCAATGGACTACTACTTAAAATCTATACTGTTTAATTAATAAATTCATAAGTAAGCTTAAAATTGACAAATTATTTTGACATTTGTTTTATGTTCTAGATGGTCTCATTTTTACTACTAATTTAAAAACACCCTGTATACTGACCAGAACGTCAAAGGTTTAATTTTATAAATTTTATGTTCGAAATATAACATCAGTAACTAAATACCGCTTCGAACAATTTTTGAATTTTCTTCGAACTACACCACCCTTTGAATTTGTTGTAGGCGATCTCCTACTGTCTGGACGATTTTTTGGGGATTAATTGCGAAACAGCACTATGTGCCGCTTCCAATACTTGTCCTGGTAAATACTCGTCTTCACTTTCCGACTCATTCTGGCACTACTTTTTCAAACAACGAATTTTTATTATTTATTAAATTGCTATCGTTATGATAGTCATCGCGCCTAAACCATCTTGATTCAAACACGGTTCAAACGATAGCAAATATAAGTTAAATTGTACATAACACTTATTTTATTACAGTTTTGGAAAAAATATTGTTTGGATTTCAATATTGTTTGGATTTCGAATGCGAAATGCTTTTGCGTCCTAGAATGAATATTTCCAACAAAATTTTAGGTACTGAAATCTTTCAAAATACATGTTTTTTTAAATTCAACTATATATCTATACATTGTTATAACATAAACTTACATTGTTCTGCATATAAGATTATTCACTTGTGTTTATAAGTATGTGAAAATAATTGTTAAACTGTGGGGTTAGAATAACGAAATAATGTGTGTCATACAAATGCATTTTAAAAGTTATTATATTGTTTGAGGAGAGTTTAAATAGTAAAAGTGTATGAACAAAACATCAATAATTTTATTTTTGATATTACTTTTGCTCTATGTGTTTTATTTTTCGAGATTTCAGTACCTAAAAAACACCACAAATTTGATCATTTTACGACGAGGAATACGGCGACCTTAAAAAAACACTGATTTTGCGCACTTATAAAATTAACTATTTACTACCTACTTATAGTTTTAAAACCGATGACTGTCATTACCTAACATTTAATTACTTTTTAGATAAAGGGCGGATGTTATTTAAAAAGCTTGAGAAGCTGGCAAATCACGTGCCTTTTACATTATATGCAGGCAATAAATTATTATAATACACATACAAAAAATATTTGTTTGTAATGTAGCCATAAAACTCGTATACAAATAAATATCTCTCTTCTTATGGTCCACCCAAGGAGCTTCTTTGGTAAGGTTTGTTTCTAATAAGCACTTGAAAATAATTTACAGCTTTCGCTTTTTACATCATTTCAATAGGAAACACTTGTTAAGTGGTTTACTACCACCTTTGTTGATAGATCCAAGGCAGATCATAAAAAGTAAACGATGTCGTTAAAATACCAAAGATATAAATTTCTTTAGCCTCTTCAGATTGGAGCATTTACGTTTCACTAGCTCGTTGTAAGGAATGCAATTCTATTGAGATATAAACTATATGAATGTATTGTACCTACTAATAAACAGTAAAAGTAGCAGACAGAAAAAATGCGAAATCAATGTACTTTATCTCGCTTTAAAAAGCAACTTGTTTCGCTGTTCAGGGTATCACCTCTGAATGATACTGTTTTCAATAAAGGTAGTCTATATTTATCCATACAATTTTTTAGGTCATTATTTTTAACATGTAATTTTCAACAAATTCATAGCTTCTTTTAAGGTGATTTAAAAAAATCTAAGCAAGTCATTTAGAATAAGAACATATTTTCATCTATTATCTTTCATCATAAAATGACTGACAAAATTGTATAAAAAAACAAAATCACACCCTGATTTTTTAAAAACTAGTAAAACTTCAATTGATATAAATTATTCCGTATTTTTCCACTACCACCCCTTAAGTGGATTTTCTTTGTATAGAATTATACCTAATTATCTTACTAAAAGTGGTTTACAAAATTTTGAACAGTTGTCGTAACAAAAGGTATGCCAAATTATTTTATTGATTAAAATCATAAACTAATTTTATTAATTAATCATAACAACAGCAATAACAACAGTTGAATTTGCTGATATAAGTAAAATAGGTGTATACATTTTTTATTTATTTCTTTCCCTGGGAAATTCTTTCTATTTTGTGTCGCCGTGGTCGTCGAGTGAAAGCTTTGTCATACACAAGGTCAGGTTTTATAGTGGACTAGTTTCCAGTGCCGTGCAAAAGCGTATTTTTAAATAATTTTCGAACTGCCATATTTGATTTTGTTTTATATAATTGTATTTGTAAGTTCCCGTTACTTTAATTTTTTTTCGGGTAAGTTCAGTATTACATTGTATATCTACAAACTTTATGGATTGCTATTAGAAAGAGGAATAAAAGATAATTTCTTTGGATTTTTGTGAGATTTTTTGATGCTTTCAATATTTCTTATAGATGGGTGAACCTAAAAATGCATAATGCATAATGAAAAAAAATATATACGTAGATATAATTAAAAATGGTGTGTTTTTAAATTTATAAAAATAGTTAAGGAGTTTTATTTAATTTATTATTTATTTTTCTGCAGAAACAAAACCATTTAACATTTTTTTAGTAAATTTGAAAATGAAATTATAAAGAATTAAAATTTCAAAGATTTTATAGAATGATAAAAGTATGGTTAATGTCACAACACTATTATTTTTCGTAATGAAATCATAGATATTCATTTTGTACACTTGTTATGGAGGTTTAAAAAAAGTGTATATTTGAAAATATACAGACAAACCAGATAACTTACAATCACCTACTTTGGCTAATGTATTATTTTACTTATTTTCCAATTAACAATCAGTGCATAACTATAATTATAACAATACTGTTATAAAAATTGATACATGTACATAATAGAATATTTATTCAAGAGAAAATCATTTATACTCGTATCGTATCATGTAGATTAATTCAGGACTTATCATAATTAAATTGCTAACACTGTTTTTATTTCCAAATAATTTAGATTGTATTTCGTTTTAAAAAGCTCATTTTTTGAAAATTTCACGAAGAAACGGTAGAAAAGACATTATCGACTCAAAATGTACAACATCGAGCAAAGTTAAATAACATTTCAGTATGATAGATCTGGATCCACTAGACATAACATACCGTGGGTTCGAATCCCACTTCTGACATCAATGTAATCCCTATGTTGGGTTAACGTGGAAACACGTCACGCAGACAAACAAACTTTATTGTCACTCTTGATTATACCAGAAATATCCTTCAAACGAATTTCACAACTGTCAACGCTTTACTTTGACGTTTATGTCACTCCCGTATGACTCGTATTCGGCTGCTCAATATAACCTGAACTGTGACGGCGAAACCGATTCAGTTATATAGGTTTTTAGAATTCTCGAAGTTTCTGCGATCTCGAGTCGAGGACCAAATAGAATATAACCTCTAGAAAACGTCAAAATAAACGTATTACAAAAATTATAAATTCTACGCAAACAGGAACATAATTAACAAACTATAAAGGTAGGTGAGCTGATCAGGCAGATCATCAGAAAAACAAATCTAGAATGATCCAATTGAAAAGTGTTTTGTATAGATTTGTTTCTATGTAAGATATTTTGTTAAATTTCAATATTTCCTGCGTTGTCTTCGAGGCAGATGCAGAATATTTCAGGTATTTTCTAAATGATTGTCCTTATGTTAGTTCTTATGTTGATTCAAATAATGCAATAAATTTTTCCCCTGTTTTAACCGTGCTACTTTTTCAACTATTAATGCCAAAACATTTCATGATACTTATAAAGATTCTTTTTAATGACAAATCTAAATTAGATTAATTTTCTTGACAGTATAACTTCTATGAAATATTCAAAATAATATTTTAATGACACATTTGCTTATAAATTGAAAATACTGAAAAACATTAAAATTAAATTTAGATAGAAATATCTCTACCCTCATGATAATTACGAGGATTAGCCCAGAAGCCAGAGACTGTGAAAGAAACAGGATATTATTAATCAATAGGCCGCATTTGCGTCCAGAAACGAAGGTTGCTAGATCCTAACTACAATTCAGTGCAGGAATGAGGAAAACCTGGAAAACATAACGTTTTCAATTAGGGGATGATCAACAACCGATCGGTATCAATCTCTCACATGGACCCAAGACAAGGTTATTCCATCCTACTATCCCCATTAAGAAGAGGCTGTAGTATCTATTCAAGTACTGGCACATTAGACAGCCCCTCAATCACCGAAACGCTTATATTTTTTTATAATTAAAAATAATTCTTTTACTACATACCTAAATATGAAACTGGAAGACACTGAACACACTAAAAATATTACTAGAGATTGTGGTACAAGGCTTCATTTCATCTACCTCTCATTAAATGTATTTTGAAGTTAAAACCGTTATGTAATTTTGACTTTTTTACATAACTTCATTCAATATTTTTTTAAGTGAGGAATTTTATAAATTGCTATGTAGTAACTACACCATGAAACATTTAATGGCTCAAATTTATGATAATAATGTCAATCAAATATTTCACATAATAATTGATTAAGTTATTTCTTATCATTTTGATACCTTACAAATCAAAAAGTAACCTAGTTAATATATATTTGGTTCCATCTCTCCGTTGACCTCGACAATCAGAACGCTAATACTAGATAATTCATAATACAGATGCTACAAGAATTTAGGTAGATATTAATGAGTAAAATAAAACATATTAATATAATTGTGCTTACCGATGTTACAAGTTGGTCCTGTCCATCCAGCCATGCATTCGCAGCTGAACGACCCCCCAACCTCCAAACAAGTGCCCCCATGTAAGCACGGTGCAGGAGCGCACGGGTTATCGACTACCTCGCAATTAGTACCGGAGAATCCCTCGGGACAAGTGCACAGGTACTTGTCGGGTGCGGTGTTTTCGCAAGTACCGCCGTTCAGGCAGGGTTCGTGTGTCCCACAGTAATTCAAATCTGAAAATAAACACTAATTAATGATGTACTTAGGCTACTGTATAGTTGGTTGCATTATTCAGACGAGAGGAGTCAAGATTCACAACACGACTTATAACAGTGGAACTAAGTACCGACTTTATTGTTCCTATTAGACCAAAAGCATTGAACTAATGACACATTTATTCTAAAATAATAATTACGATTAGGATACAAAAAATATTAAATAAAATTTCGGATACCTGGTGTTAAATAGGATGAGGTAAGCTCTATTTTCAATCGAAAGTATTATCTTTGAGATTTGACAGAAACGACTAATGACGTCTTCAATTATATTTTCTCCAGAAACATATCCAAATGTTTTTCCTATTAAAAAACTCTGTTTCTTCTAATAAACTTTTATTAGATTACATAATCTAATAAAATTACTCAAGAGATATACCACATAAAAATCACATTAGCGGTGGAAAGATCAAGTAGTCGTTGGAAAATGATTTAATGTTCGCTGTTTAAAATGCATAAATGTCATTAAGTATAAATAAAAAGATTAAAGTCGATAATTCTTTAAGACAGTTAAAACAAAATTTCACGATAGCAATAACTTAAAAAATGCGGCAAACGTCCTCATACTAAATACATATTACAATCTATTCTCATTATGATCTCTTCTGATTTCAAGACAACTTCTTTATGGACTGCGTTTATTAACATTTCACCTTTTAATTCATTACAAGCGTTTGTGATTTTTTCTTTCAAATGATTAATATCTCGCGAAGGTGTTTTGAAAACCTATTTTCAAAAAAACACCTTATAAGAAAATCGAGAGGTGTTAGATTTGGCGACTTTCCAGGCCACTAATTAGGTCCATTAATCCCAATCCATTTTCTGGGAAAGTGTCATTTAAATATTGCTGCATAATCCTGGCCTTGAGAGGTGGAGCTCTGTCGTGCTTAAACCATAGATTTCTTCTTAGCTGCAAAGGCACATTCTCCAGAAGTGCAGGAAGTTTTTCTTGTAGGAAATCTAGGTAAGTCACGCTGTTCAATGTATGTTATAAAATTAAGGACCAATTAAAAGCCTACCAATGATGCCCCACCATACATTTACTTTAAAATGGCCTTAGTTTTAGACTGAATTTACAATGTGGGGATTTTCAATGGACCAGTAGTGTTCGTTGCGCCTGTTTGGCAAACCGTTACTGCCAAATCGACTTTCATCCATATAAAGAACGTGCGGAAAAAGATTTTGATCAATAGTTTCTACATTTACTATAATTTGAGCTATAAAATTAAGTCTGTTAAGTCATGATACCATTGGTCTTTAAAATTCGTTGAACGGTTGATTTATCCAAATTAAACCCTCGGCTAGCCTGCCGTATTGCTAGCTGTATTAACATTGTTTCTTAGCCTGGTGTCAATTATTTGATTCTTCCGAACAGAAAATGCATCTTCATTTCGTCGCAAGGTCGCTTCCATCTTGCACAAACGTTATACGTTTGACGTTTGTATGAGTAATGACCACAAAGCAATACTTGTGGTACTGTGGTAATGACAAGCATTTTGTGACATTTATGCACTTTAAACAACGTACATTCAATTATTTTCCAACTAATAAAAGTTTATTAGAAAAAAGAGAACTTTTTAAAAGGTTCTGGCAAAATATAATTGGTGACGTCATTAGTCGTTTCTGCCAAATCCCAAGTATAATACCTTCCATTGAAAGTGGAGCTTACCTCATCTCATTTCACACCATGTGTTGTAAATTTTATATTATTTTTTTGTATCCTTACAGTAGGCCTATACTGTCGAACAATATATAAGAAATGCGGAAAATGGCCTGTATTTCAAAATATTAAAAATCGTTAGATTCGATCTTCGGAATTTCAACCAATTCCGTGAAATTCTTGTTATAAGAAAATATATTGTTAGCTTTTATTTCATCCTCTTTCGTTCAGAAATGTTTAAATATGTTTTTCCACGGTCGGGAGTAGAAATCAGTTTCTATGACATCAAAATTAAAACAGATGTAGTATTATGCTCCCAAGGGAGTTTACATTACGGAGAACGTTTTTCATGCAAAAAAAAAGATAACTTTGAAATTATTTATTGACATTTAAATTAAATGTTACATTTGTACAATTTTCAAAATTAATATTAGAAGGAATATTACTAAAACCTGATTAGCAATTTTGGTCTTATTTTCAATGGAATTCTCGACATAACCCTCAGCGACTGTCGTTGATTTCCAACCAGCATGACGCTTTATTGTCGTGATATCCACACCAGCATCTGCCAGTAATGTCGCTGAAGATCTTCGTAAGCAGTGACCAGTATAACATGGTATTCTTGCCAACTGGCTGCGAACTACATTTTCCTGCTTTGTAGTACAAAAAAAGGCGCTTATGCTTGACGTGGGGAGGACGAAGGGACAGGTATTTTCGAAACAATTCAAGCATATTTCCCACATCGGTAACCAGAAAGGTTCGTGGAATCTTTGTCTTAGTGTTTGGAATGTTTACAATCAAGGAAGAGCCTACATCCTCAATATCATCTACAGTTAAATTGACTAGTTCATCAGTTCGACAAGCTCCGGCAATCCCCAGAATTAATCCAACTTATAAAAAATCAAAATACTTAATAATTGAAATACCTAACAACAAAAGTAATCTTACCTTAATCATTAAGAATTCTTTGTCATCTGCACTTGATAGAAAACGGTCGATTGTCAATATTTTCGATTTTTTCGCTTGATATCCGTCACCGGTTATTTTCAAAAATGCGATCAGCTTGAGGAATTTGCTTATATCTATGTTGTCGTAAATTATCAAGCATGACTTAACCATAGAATATTGCGCCCATAATGTGGAAGACTTGTAATTCTTTGCATTTTCACTGAAGTATGCCAACAAAACATTTTCGCTGTATACTTGAATATTTTTCTCGGCGCACCACTTTTTGAACCGATTGTAGGCTATATCGTATAAAGATCTTGACTTCGTAGGCAGCAAATTGCTTATTGCAATATTTGCAGCCTCCACAATCTCTTCCGACTCACAATTATTCATTGTGCACTAAACAAACTTTAAACTAAACCAAACTAGCACCTTAATTTGACAATTCTTTTTGTTTGTTTATTTTGTAGTTATGAATATTTTTAGAATTATTTTCGATAAATTCAATTGAAAGATTTTAGAACTCTATTACATTTTGACTTCTTTCAAATATGTAAATACAAGTCAAGTAGTATCACAAACCAAGTAGTTTAATATCTATTTAATAGTAGAAATTCAAACTGTGTGACGATTTAAAAAAATCGGATCAGTTTCTAAAAACATTAAGCTACGTTTGAATCCATAGTTTTACTTTACGGATTTCTTCTAACTTTAGTTATACCATGAGGTATTATTTAATAAAAATAAGTTACATATGTGATATTGAAAATATTCAAAAGGCATTCTCAACAATATCAACGTCATCTTCAGAGTGGTATTTCCTCAGTAGTCAAATTTGCCTATTAATTTATATGAACTTTTTATGTTAATCTGAGTAGTCGTATTTTGATAATTCTATTGAAAAAAGTTATTGCTAGGAAATAAAGAAACATATTTGTTTATTGATGCATACCGTTTTAATGTTATAATACAACACAAGAATGCGTAAAAATCCTCCTGAACTTTGTTATATAACAATTGCAATAATTATTCCGTTTGCACTTTGTAAATGCAGATCGGTATGTCTAGATAATACCTATACAAATAATAGTGCTACAGAAAATATTACTTCATGCGAATCTATTCTAACAGATTGATTTTAAATTATTTGAAAGAAACCACAGCGACATTGTTTTAATTAAATGTGGAAGTCACATAAATACTTGAACAAATGTCAGTGAGCCTCTGGTTGTATTGAGTTATCAAGTAAATCTTGTCCCTTTTTTCGACACACGTCATAGTCAATGAGGCATGAAGAGGGATCGGCCGCAAATACATTAAGTTAACAAAAGGTTATAATGATGCCCTTATGGTTAAAAAACGCATAACGGCTTATGATATGCGTTAAGCTTATTGATTGAATTGGATCATGGGATAATGTTATGAAAATAATACTAGCGTTAACACTATTATGATAATTATATTAACAGATTTCTTTTTTAAATTCCCATCGAGAGGAACTAAATTTTCCATATAATCTATAAAAGAATAATGTCATTAATGGCGATACATACTCCTTAGATTATTCAAAATTTCGATCAAAAATTGATGCACTTTCAATTTACAGAAGAATTGAAATTTAAAAAAACGTTTGAGGAGCATGTGCTGACTGACATCAAATATCTAGCTATACTACTGAAACACTTCCACAGACAAGTTACTAAATATCCAAAAATAAAACAAAAAATACTCCATCCAAATCAAATTTAATGGAAAAAAACAGGATTGTCATTCATTATTGTTCAGACAAGTTTGGATAAAGATAAAGCCGCAAGGCAATATATTTCTGCATTTTAAATATTGAAATAGTATCAAGATTTTTGTAGGAATTTGGGATAACTGTTAAAATCAACTAGCTTTTAAAATAGTTAGTAGGTAGTATGATTTTAATTTTAAGCATCAAATTATTATTAGTTTCAATAAATAATAAAATAAAATAATTTGTTTTTAACATATTTTTCTGGCAGTAATTTGGATCAACTTAAAAAGTTCAATTTACAACATTTCACTTATTTATTCAACATTTGAAATGAAACATTGAAACTAGATAATATGAACAATTTGCTTTATTGCTGAACTCTTCAACTTTCAGATCTCTCGTAATTAAAATTCGAAGACTTTCACTTCATATTGGTTAGTCGTCGAAGACAAATATTGACTCGATTGTTAGTAAATTACAAATAGGAATATTTATACCTCGTAATATACCTAGCAGAATCTTTAATGCTCATACAAATAAAATATACTGAAATAGTTTAGGTACCTATTTGGTTTCTTGATATACTGTCTGGTGCCTGAGGATATATATTTTATTTTCGATTTCGTTCTATTTTTATTATGTAGACTTTATACGATTTTTCAAACCAGGTTAAGTAACTACTACTACAAACAGTTGAATAAAGAAATATTTTAATATTTTAACTAAAATTCGCACTTACACATACACACCGTAAATATAGGTAAAAGAAAACCTCGAGACTAAAGGGTATTTTTTTTAAAGAGCCGGAAACGGATACAATGGATTCTAAACGTGAGAGGGAATAAGTAGAAGGAACTAGAATAATCAGTCTTGAAGCATAACTTTGGTGTTCCTTATATGTGTATAGGAATACAAATGAATGTTTCTTAAAATGGTAATTTAAAACAGGCATGTTTTACCATAAAAACAATTTTAATTAAATTACCAATGGTCTAAAGTGTCATCAGAAAATAAACCAAGCACTGCTGCTTGAAATTTGGCCGAACCTATTCAACTGTTTATAATACGTTAACGTAGGTCACTACATATTCAGTATTAACTCATTTACTATTTAATTTATTCGGCGTTATCTGGTCGACTACACAAATGTTTGCATTGCTATATTTAAAAATACTTTATTTAAATCAAGAATTAGCAGATACCGTCAATGTGGTTGTCTACCAATTCTAACTTAAAAAAAGTAGTTTAAGTACCTAGTTTTCAAAAAAGTTTCAGTGCATAGAGCCAACTGTTGTCCACACAGCAATGGCAGTTTCTGTAAACTCATCGTATAGCATCGCGAATTCACGCATAATCTGTAGCAAGCATTAGATATTGTCTGAAAGAATCTATTTGTCTCAATCATTTCCCCTTTTTTATAAGTATACTGATTTCGCCATAATGCAAATTAAAAATTATGAAAAAATAGTAAATAAAATTTGCGCCACAAGGATCAGTTAGAAGCTGTATTTAACAAATTTATTTTAATTTAAATATATTTCTGTTAGCATACCAATATACCTTCGTTCTAAAACAATTAAATATAGAAAAATCTCTTCTTGCAAATACACTAAAAATATCATATCCACTCAAATAATGAAATATTCTTTACTGATCGTTATTATTTCTAAACAATATTTTACTTAAAAATAAATGTAAAAGTAATATAAAAGATATACCAGATAGTCATAAATCGTAAATGGCACGTAGAATACCTATAAGTTCTAAAGAGTTTTTCAATCGCTGTCAATATAATATATGCTAGTCATTAGCTGTTTTTTAGAATTTATTTATTTTCCAGTTTCTTTGACGTTGAGACGTGAGGTTATAACCTAGCAAGTTACTTTCATCGTATTTTTTTAGAGACGGTTACCGTGCGGAACTAAATGCACCTCATAAATGTTTACTCATCTGCCGTCATACTTTCTAAATACATACGTATGAAAAGTTGAACTGACCTAACATCTAACAGTAATTTAATGGAATAGCAATTTTATATTAAACGATTTATACATACACTACTACTACCTACATTTAGTTTGAGACAGAGTGAAAAATATCGTACAATTTGATCGCGCCTACAATAAAAATGTAGATATCCAACTTTTATCTTATATTCTAATCATTTCTAACCTTAAAATTTAGACAGGCATGATCAGTGATTTTACAGCTAAACATAACATTTATCAGTTTGAATAAATATAATGATCGCTTTTACAATAATCCTTCATTTTGTAATAAAAAAAGTTATAAGCAAAAGAGCTAGACTCTGTAGAGACGGACTCGCTATCAGGACCTCTGGGTCCATCTATATATTTTATTTCGGTTCTCGTTGGTGATATTACAGATGCTACAGTCGGAAGCGCTTCTCGGATAACAGTGGTCTTCTCAGGCGGTTCACCGTTCACCACTGTCGGCAACTTCAGTGGTAACTCCGCAAAAGCTTTGCCGCCACAGGGTCTAGCCGCAGAATAACGACGGCAGGTCAAAGAATCTCAGCTAAGGCTAGGAATGTGTGCATTAATTCTGTTACTGGCAGCGACCAGTTACGTAGGTCATAGCGTAAGAATACGGAAAACCGTTTTAGATAAAAAACATGACCAATCGTAAAAACCTCAAAACCTACTCATTTTAAAGAACTAGTATCGTTATTTTAACTTATAGAACGTGTTTTCTGAACATCTTGAATTAAGCGTTTTGTCCGTAAACTTATATTTCTTTAAAATCCTAAAACAGCTGTCAAGTGACGGGGATCTATCAGGGTTTAAAACATGCATTACATTTTTCTTATTAAGATTGTATTCCCACAAAGCACAAACAAAGCATTGTGCAGTTTTAATGCATTCTATACACTAGTTGTAATACATTGAAAAAAAATGTCTGTTGTGTCCTTTTGTGTACCTACCAATTATTAGCAGCCTCCAAATGTAAAATCTATAAATTTGTATATTCCAAAAAATGTTACATAATTGAAATTATATAAAATAACTGCATATGGCACATGTGAAACATGTTCTATTCTTCTAAACCGCTTTAAACAATTTGGTTCAACTTTGTAGACCATTACGGTTAATTTTTAGTAATGAGGATTGATCACATTTAGAACAGCAGTTCTAACAGTAACAAATATCTTTTGTGCTCGTTTCGTTCATCAGTCCATCGTTTACTATTCCATAGGTTTATCCGCTGAATAACATCGCCCAGGATGAATGAAACGTATGGGGGCCTTTAGCCTGCATTGGCTAGCCTGGCACCTGTGTCAGAATCCCACGGTGTTTTAAAACGCCTCACCAGTCGAGATCATGCATATGTCCGGAGTCTGTTGCCGCTCTTTAACGGCTTTACATTTTTATAAGTAAGCTGCTTAAATTGGTTTATAGCCGCTCTTGTGTATGCGCATTAAAATCCGCTTGTTTTAAGTAAGCAGGAGGAAACGGACTTACGTTTGTAAAGGTAACAAAGGATGTATTATTTTTTATTGATGAGAAAGGAAACTGTTGACGAGAGGTAGAACTCAATTAACCGTATAAAAAAAACGACCAGTTACAAGGTGGTGTAACATTCAAATTTTTGTGTAAATTTAATATTAAAGTTAATTGTTGTTCTAATAAGCTTATTATTGATTTGTACATGTGTGTACGTGTATGAAGAGATCGGTGATATATAAATGTTCGTAATATGACCCTTTAATGAAAATATTTACATATATTAATGATATTAGATGAATAAGTTAATTGTTATCCAACTTTAATGATTTAACTTTTGCTAAAATGTGTAAAGTAGTATGCAGAAAGTACACACACGTCTATTAAAAAATTTCAAAAGAAAACAACCTATCGCCACAAGTCACTTTGTCAAGTCAACGAAATAAATAATAAATACTTCCAAAAATAATAAATTTAAATTATTTTTATTTGTCTGTCTTATTTTTACCTGATTGTCATATTGTTCTGTCAGATTATGTTTTTGAAAAATTATCTATACAAGTATGTTCCTAGGTTTTCGTACCTAAAATCTTGTTGGTTAGACCGATTTTTGTATCTACTTTTCTTTCTGTGTCTTTAACAACATGCAAGTGTTTATTTTTTAATATATACTTTTATTAGATACTAACAATATTATGTGAAACTAACTACTCTGCGGACTAAAGCCCCGACCCACAATATCTACCCAATATATTCTTTATTATTAGCTATTGTAGTACCAAGTGGTATGAAATAACATTCCTGTTATTTGCTAATCCTGAGGTTATTCAGTTATTAAATGTTTAAAATTATTTGTCTGTGTAGAAAAAATAATTTCAAGGATACGGTGAATGTATAGCAACTGAATTCGTGTTGATTTTTGTCTAAAGAGAGCAGTCTTGTTTAGGAACAAAAATGTATCTTCCTATAAGTTTGAAAGTAATTGTAATAAGAATATAGGTATATGTTTTTTTTACTACAATTTGAATAAGGTATTTAGATTATATAAGTTTTTAGGTACGTACTGTTTTTAGAAAAAGCTTTTACTGATAGACTCCAAGAGTCGGAGACATGTGCGGGAGAGGGGGCGCTATATTATTATTATTATGCAGGCCACATTTGCACCCAAGAACGTCTTACGTTGGTAGACCCTAACTACAATTCAGTGCAGGAATGAGGGAAACCTGGAAAATCTCATTAATTAGGGGGGTGGTAAAATGTCGACCATTATCAATGTCTCATTGACCCAAGCCAACATTCTTGCACCCTACCATACCCACAGAGAGGGTGCCAATCCACACCGCAAATATAGCTGGTCTACGGTCTACCTGCCGCAGGCATTGGTTTTATAAATCTATGTAGATACAAAAATTAATTCTAAATTGGTAACTTTTAACAGAAAAATGATGTCAATTAATAAAAACCTCCTTAAAAACTTTTTTCTTTTCGTCTTTTACTGGAATTAGATCATTTTATCAAAAACGAATATGCACTGATGACTACATTAGTTACGCTTTTAGTTAACTGTGCATACACATACTGTAATAGAAATCTACTCTTGCAAAAAATATAGAGGTAGTATGTTAATTACAAGCCTTTCAAATTTAAAATTCAATTTCTTCGGTTATTACCATATACGTACAGAAATAAATCCTAGGCAACAGGTGTTCTTTTTTCTATGTTTATAACCGAGTTTATAACCATACCTAATAACTAGACAACTAAATTATCCTACTGTGCAACTCTATTAAATTTAAAATGACTGATCACCCACCGGATATTATTTTGGCCAATTTCATACATGCTGAAATATTGAGGACTACTACAGCATAGATTTTGTTTTGGTCGAGCAAATAATAAAGCTATATGAATTTAAAGGAGATGCTTGTATAACAAAATTGTGTAGGGTAGGAGCACTTAAAAGTATGCATTTAATTTTTAATTTCAAGTAGCATCCACATTTATTTATTTATATGCCGATACTTAACATGGCAATAACATTACAACTTTGGATATATTGCTCGATAAGCATAGGATTGTATGTTTATAACAAAAAGTAATTTGGCTTTATTACTTTGTTACATAGAAGAATATGCCTAAATAAAAGGGAAAACATGTGTTTGTAATTTTTGTCTGAATGGCCAAGTTTTATTTAAGAAAATCTGTAAATTTTTGTAGGCGCCCTAATTTCGGATACCTTATGAGAAATTAAGATACCATTTTTTTAACTGGCAAATTTGCCATTCATAACTATATATATATATATATATATATATATATATATATATATATATATATATATATATATATATATATATATATATTAAATTATAATAATTGACGTCATACCAAAATTTTGTTAAATTATGTTTTATGCGAAATCTGTAAGCAGTGTCGCTAAAATCCTATATAAATTTTTATTTAATTTTGATATTTTGTATTCGGTTAATATGTCAATTTTACTGAACAGAACAATGATGCGTCAATATTTTGGAGACTCATTTTACACCACACATTTTTCTATGGACTTAATTTTTCTTAAAATCATTATAAAATATTAACGTACCTACATTTCCGGACACTTTGTATATATTTTTTTAAATTGCCATGTAAACAATGATATCATACTAAAATAAAAAATGTCCATGGGTCAAGTTTTCTTCTACGCTGTTTATTTTTTTGGCAATATCTGAATTTAAATATGGCTCATTCACTTTCTGACTCTGTATATTATAACCAATTATCGTTAATTACAAAATACGGTTATAACAACCTTTGGCTGCAACGATTCGGTTCCAGTGATCATGTCAATATATTCAAATTTAACTGTATTAAATCTACATTAAGTTGTCAAAAAAGGACGGATAGCATCATAACCGTATATAATCTTTCCCATTTGCATTAAAACCATAAAAATTTTTGTGAGAGTGTAGCAGATGCAGTGATAGAAAAGTGTACACACGCACGCACTTACGCAACTGTTGCAAACATAAAAAACAGGAGACTAAAGGGACCCATCGGTCATTCATCAGTATATATAAAAAACTAGAGCACAATGACTTGAGAGGGTCTATTTTGGTGGGAATTAAACATGTATACGAGGTTCCACGGCAAGTGCACCCCAACAATGCCGCACTTGATCAGGCGGTTTGCACCCTCTTCCGATTAAAAACGCAATCCTAGTAAATACTGTTGAATGTGGGTTATGCGAAAATGATTAAACTAACCCTTTAACGCGTTTTTTCGATCGTGTACTTGAACATGTGTGTTAATGTGTCGAGGGTACCGCAGAGGTTATAAATACTCCTATCAGTCTGCTGTAAAATTTATTGATCAGGGGGTTGCCACTTACAAATAATTTAATGGACTAACGTTCACAGCCCATCCCAAAGGGGCAATAACACTTATTTAGGTTAGCTTCTGGTGTATTCATGGTTTTATCAGGGTGTGTTCTATTGGATAATTGTTAATAACGATTTTGCGCCACTAGGTTTTATTACGCATTCTTATCGTTGATTATTGAAAAACTTGACAAGCGGACAACCGCTATATGTTAGGTGTCTGTGTCTTATAGAGACTTCTAATTTATTATCTCAATTTTATCTAATGTGCAATTTTACGCAGCAAAATTCAATAGATAACGTGAGTGTCATATAATTGTAAATAAAATATTGAAAAAAAGTTGATATAGATTCGAGGTATCGAAACTCAAAAACTGATTTCTTTCAATAGTCAGAATTAACTAAATTTTTAACGAAATTTCTGATCAAGCACGTATGAGCGTATCTTTTATAGACTCCGAGATAAAATTGGGATTCCCGGACATATTTATTTTTTTATTGACGATATAGGGATTAAATTGATCTTGAAATTCTTAGTAACATGATTAGCTCAAATTTCCTTCAGAGAAGGTAGGTCATTTGTTAAATTTCAACACCCTGCATCTATATAACCAGTGGCTTAGACCCTTACTCATTCTTAGTGTAGAAAGATCTAAACGAACAACCTTCTGATGTTTCAACATGTGTTTAGCAACATCCTGTATATTATTATAATGACGTTCGTATTTTTTAATTTTCCCGCAATATAAATACTGTTTATTTTTTTATTTCAATATTGTTTTCGTAACTACCTAAGTACATGTGCGGAAAAAGTGGATCTTTATTGCACTAGTGCAATAAAATGTTTATTGCATTCATCTGTCATTCTACTATAGCGTTTTGTCATCATGGCAAACATTAACGTTCAATTCGACGTCATATTTTTCTAGACTTAGTGTCATCTAAATAAAACATTTTTTGGTTTTTGCATGAACGTAGAAAAAATATTGTATGCAACCCGTACAAAAATGTGTATTGCACTCGAAGTGTTTTCCTACTCGGCCTGACGGCCTCGTCGTACAATTTCACGTCGCGTGCAATTTTTTGTACTTGTTGCATAAATAACTATTACTGAATTTATAGGTGTAATAATCAGCAAAATATTTACAAACATATTTAAAACAATTCTACAGTAAAAAGTACAATATGTAGGCATTTTCGTAACAGTAGTAAATTTGCTTTTCACAAGTTAAATATAATTTTTTAGGAATTTTTAACTAGTTGGACGAAACAAGAAAACTTGCAACATTTGAAAAAATCTTGTCTTGTCTTGCGCAATAAGACAACAGCTTCTTTAAAGTCTTGTTCTTGCTCGATCTGGGAAGATCATGTCTAGTATTGTGTTGTGAGTTCTTGTCTTGCAATTTTTCAAGATTCTTAAAACCGGTGAAACAGAATCGGATGCCTCTGCTATTTTCATTTTTTGATGTCCACTGTTGTCAAAATAAATAGACGTTATATTATTATTGCTACTTTAACCTAATGTGTATACATATAGGTTATAATTTTGATTTTTTTTTTCAAAAATTAGATCCGAGCGCATAAAAACTAATTTTAGATTCGTATTTAGCACCCTCGCAAATAGGAGGTAGGATTTTTTTTTAATTAAGAGTTTTACGCTATAGTAAATAATTACCTTGTTAAATCTACATATTTTATTACATAGGTTCCAAAATTACTAAATTTTGCAACTAAAAAATGTTTACATTTCAAATTTGGAAAGAACAGCTTGATTTGGTGGGATCAAACTGGGACATCTTAAATGTAAAGGTACATTCGATCCTCATAGTTTAATTACACCTCTCAGATTTATTTTTAAACATTATGAGGTATTCATTAAAAAACGCCGGATCTATAGATGAGTAAGAATTATGATATTTACATGCAATATTTGCTCTTTTCCGTAAGAAAAATACAATCTGTTGGAGAACTTAAATAGTGTTCGTTATATACGCGAGAACGAAACAATACCGTAATAACTAAACATTAGCATAAGTAAAGATTAACATCATTTTAGAAATAGCTCAATTTTTAACGTAACGTCAGATGCTGCAAATATAACGTTATTTTCACAATTTGAACTAAAGAAATGTAACCTAAATTCATGTAATTATATATTTACTGATTGATCACGTACGGTAGATTCACCGTGAATAGGTATGTATTTACTGCAAAAATAGATATATGTTGGTACATATTACCATACAAAAAATAAAATGGAGCTATTGCTTACCTTGATCGCACAAGATTCCTCCCCAGTTCGTATCGCAAATGCACTGCCATGAAGAACCATTGCAGTAACCGTGTTTACATCCAGGATATGGCTCGCATTGGTCGCAAAAATCTCCTCTCCAACCCGGACGGCATCTGCAAAAAGACAAAGAAAATTTATTCTCCTTTTAATAAACTTAGGTGCAGCCGATCTTCACGTCAAAGTAATTAATAATTATTCATTACTGTTTTAGACCAGGGTCGATAATTTTTTAAACAAAAAAAAAAAAAAATAATAATAATAGTAGAATGAAACCCATTGGAAAAGGAAGAGAATACAAGAAAAATGAAAAGAAAAATAATTTACGGGCGATCTGAGGTCGGGAAGTACGTACGTAGTATACATTTACCATAGTAATGTATATTTTTTTTACACCATCAGAAAGTAGAGATTTCAACGAACAAAAAGCCCACCGACTTTTTAAAAAAAGCAGATATTTTGTCGTGAGAATTTTCGAATGAAAATTAGAGTGCTTTTTCGATATTAAGTCAAAATAAGGTGAAAAAATAAATATTTTAAATAAAAAAATACAGTGTGTTTGGGACATAAAAAGGTAGGTTTTCACCAAATATTGTGAAAAAAAATTTTTCTTTGTAAAAGATACATATAAAAAACCAAAAACTTGGTTATTTGAATTTTTCACATAAATTTTGAGGTTATGTGAGAAAAGTGTAAATATAAAAGTTGTAGATCTTTTTATTACCTATAACTTTTTTCCATAGAACTTGTAGTTTTGCCGGAAATCAAGATAAACAGTTTTTTACCCTTAAAAACTCACCCCCTCCTACTACCCGACCTCAGATCGCCCGCAAATTATTTTTTCTTTCATTTTTGTTGTATTCTCTTCCTTTTCCAATAGGTTTCATCCTACTATTATTTTTTTCACTTTTTACCATTTTCAAAGGCTTCGCCACTGGTCTATTTACGTTACCTTCAAAAGATACGTAGAAATTTATATTTTTCTATGACATTGGCAAAAAAATGAATGTTTTAACTGTCAAAAAAATGAGTACTAATTTCTCTTCTAACCTCAATTATGAACTTTTCTTCTACACCACAAAAAATATGATTAAATTTCATACACATAAAAGTGTTTACACGCGTCAAATAACAGAAATAAACAACTTAATACAGAGGTTGGAAATACCAGAAAAGTCATTTGTTCATTAATTTAATAGATAAACAGTCAGATATCTTATTCCAGAGAATAAAACTATATCTTTCCCACAGACACAGATTTGTTTGCCTACTGATTATTTTCTACTATATGCAAAAATTAATATTTTACGTAATGTATCTACCCCTACCCTGTACATTAAGTCTGCTTCAGACAACAATGTAGTGTTGCTAGCAACATCTTCGCCACCAGTTTAATTTAATGAAATAAAGATTTTATAAAGTTATGTTTTTGTTGATTATGTTATTTATGTATGTATGATGATTGAAAATTTTGAATTTCACTCGACTTCAACAACGAATACAATTAATTTCATTGGCTGAAAGCCACGTGACTTAGTGTTGCTGGCAACGTCGTTCTCTAAAGCTGGCTCAGATTAGTGGTGACTTTTACTTATTCAAAATTCCAATGGAAATGTATCGTTAGTCAGTCTAAAACAAAGTTTACAGAATAAAATTCTGTAAACTTTGGTCTAAAAGCTGAATATATCTTATATAGTAACAAATATGCAGCATAAAGTATCGCTACTAATTTGTATTAATCATTTTTATTTTCATGTCTATATATATACAAGGTGTTTCTAAAATATAGTGCCGAATAAAACTAGGAGATTGGAAATGTTACATTAAGCAAAGTTTCCTATGGACATGGGTCTGAAAATACTTAGGTAATAAAAAAACTGATAAATGTACACTTCCAAACACACATTATTTTAAATAACTCGTACAAAAAGATGTTAAAATACAAATTATAGATTACGACAATTGGACGCGCTAAATGACAGGACTGAAGTAGGCTTGCTGCTGTATTATACCTTTTGTCCTCATGCCATTGGCACCTAATCTGCTCAATAACGTCATGCGTCTCGAATTTAATTTTTACAGAGTTTTATATATTTTTTCCAGCATTCCCGAATAAATACGCGGAATAAATGCGCGGTATAAAAATTTTACAATACTATTTCGTTTTTCTCAATGAATACCGAATCCTCGTTGACAAATGGTACAAATAAAAAGTAAATGTCATAAATAGTATTTGTCATCCACACAGCAGTAACTGTCTTGTAGTAACATACAAGTGCCTACTAGAGCATCAGCTGATACTATTACAAGTAATCATTTCAATTTTATTCAAATTCCTGCTGTTACAAACCGCTTAAGTTATATGTAATCTCTACTAATCTCACAGTTATACGCACAGGATTTTATAAAATTTGAGCAACAAAATGAATTCCTTAAACTCAGTTTATACCTAACCAACGGTTAATAATTTGAAGAAGAAATAAATTATGTCAACGTGTGGAGATCTGTGATTTCTACATAATATTTCTAATCTAATTTATATTGTTACTTCTTATCGGATGTTAATATGGCCATCTGGATTTATAAATTATTTATGAAATTGTTAACTGTAATTGGAAATGTAGAAATATCACTAAGTTTAATCCCCGAGGCCAAAAGTCAGTTAGTCAGTTATATTAGGATGTACAGATATATATTTATTGTAAATTAATTATGCTCCCATCCGTTTGTCAATCTCATTAATTTTAGATATTGGTCATCTTATCAATACATCTTTACCTGCGTGTAATAAACGTTTAAAAAAGCAGTATAATAGGCACTACTTTTAAAGTAGTGTCGTGAAATATAAATAGTATTATCTTATCAGTTTATGTCTTTCTAAACAGCGCTATTTTATAGCTTTTTAATTATTTTCATGCTTTATAACATTTAAGGAATATTGATAGATAATCTAAGCGATAAAAATAATAGTATAAGCCAATTTAGGACTTTACAAAGCCTTAAATAAATTATGTACATAGTTATAGGTTAGAAAAGGTTATTATATAATAAGTACAGTTAAAATTGGAAAGGTCTTATAGATTTTACAATACATAGAAAATAGCTGCATTGTTTTCTTTGCTACTACAAACAATAATGTTTTCACTACAATCAGCTACAAAAAATTCTGTATAAAAATCAACCGTTAGATTTTAATGCCGTTACTACAAACATGTACAGATTGGGCAAATTTCGATGTTTTTATGAGCTGTCTCGTATATGCTACAATAAATTATTGTCTCAATAAAATGACAAATATTTAACCCTACATATTATATATTTAATGGAAAGAGAAAAAATAACGATTTCAACTGACCCATGGCCACCTATGGTTTATATTTTAAAAAACACAACTAGGTTATAACTCAAAAATTATTAAAGTTACAAAAAAATTATGCACGCCACTGGACTACTCAAAAAAGTTACAGACATGTATCGAAATGTGGAAAATTTGAAATTTTGTTTATTTCTCGAAAACAAAAGATGATTGAGATGAGGTCGTTTTGGTATTGACCATCCCCCAAAATCAAAAGGAACCACCTTCAAATAATTTTTTGTTTTTATTCTATCAATGAACATATAATAATCTAGAAGACTGTTATACTTATAAAGATACAAAAAGGTAATCACATTTCCAAATTTTTATAAAAGTAGGTACGCAACTAAGATCCGAACACTAGTATAATGTAAATGCTGCTTTACTTATTAAAATTTCCTAATATCCTGGAAATTTTACTATGTACAATTCATAATTAAAGTAACTATACTTTTTAAAACTACCAAATATCAAAACTTTACAAAGTAAAATTCTTAATAAATTTAAAGATATGCTAATTAAAATTATCTAGACATAAAATTTTAATAAAAAAAATTCAGGACTAGTAAATATACCATCAATAAGTAATAATAGTCGAATAATGGGTTTAACAAAATTGCCCATTAACGGTACAGGAATTACTTTTACATCACAGTGTTGACTTCAAAAGGACAAATTTTGCATACCTAACATTTTGAAGCTTAACCCCCCAAAACTTACATGCTAGTTGCTCCTATGTTTGTAGGTACTCAAACGCATAAGCAAAGCGGATTAAAGAATGTTTACGTCAGTCAAACTACTTCCATGTTGAATAAAAATAAAGAATCGCGTCCCTATGGGAATGTCACTCATAGAATAAAACACGTTTTTAAATTGCTACAGTCAGAAATAAAATACCGTAGTTTTTAACACACGATTTTATACATCTTTTGCATATAAATTAGTCTGTGAATAATTCTTATTAAGTGTTTTGTTCACTTAAGCGAAGTATTAAAAGATAGTTAAAATTTTCAAGGCGAATGCACGGAAAATAAAAACTTGGACGCATATGTAGGTATGACATAAAACTATAGCTAAGCCCTGTCTCACATCGCAGAGACTTTAATAGTAGATCATAAAAGAAACCTGAACATATTATCATTCCATACCAATAAGTATTACCTATATATGTACCTACCATTTTATTTTAATTATAAGAGACAACCAAGTTATTAGGTATATTTCTCATAATTTACTGCAAATAAAAGGAAAATATGTATACTTATCACATGATAATAATATATCTGCAACAATTTACCTAGTTAGAAATCGTAATATGTACCTGTATTAACAAACCAAGAAAATGAAGGGCTTGTGGATTTTATTTTCTATAAATACATATAAAGATTTTGGTTGATATTAATGCCTAAGCGATAACACATCTTTATAATTATTATGGAATCATAAAGTTAAGTAGCTTACTGATGTCTTTAAAAACTATGGACATGAAATTAAAGAATGTGTGAACTTAGCCCCTCCCCCACACTGATAGAAATGATTGTTAAAAATAATATCCATGTGAATATCATATATTTACATCTTTTATGAGAAATTAGTTTTTCTAAAAATACATAATAATGTAAAATTACATTTCATATGTACAAAAATATGGTTTTACTATGAAAAAAATGCATATTCATAAGAAGCAATTTTCTATTACAGTTATAACATTATATTCTAGTGTGTTATTTCACATTATTATTGACCTAGGCAATAGGTTTTGCTGAATTGTGCTAGATTTGTCTATTCATTTAAAGAAAAATAATAGTCACTATTCTAGAAAACGGAAATATCGTACCGTTAGCTCCTTACGAGAAAATCGTATTTTCCTTTAACGTCCTAGTTGCTCCGAACATTGTGCCGTTTAAATAAATTTGCTATCCTGTCTCTGTTCTCAGGAAAATGCGAGAAAACCAGAATATCCTGTGCTTTATTAATAGTTTAATATCGTATAAGGAATACTAAAAAATAATCAAGAATTACTTGATTGCAATTAACTTTGAAGTATAATTATTTGACCTATCAGTTGACCATTATAGATATGGGTGATTCTTTAATATTGCGAAAAATTTCAGGGACAGGTTCTTTAGATAAAAATAAGAAAAAAGTTCCCATTAGCATGTGTCCGGAAACGGTTCGTTTCATTTTTTTTATAATCTACTTCTAATACTTGTTATTTCAAAAGTCCTTTAACCGATTTATTTGAAAATTGACTGGTTTATAATAATTTTAATAACTTTTGCTCTGCACTTATTTATTCCATTATTGCCAGTTGGTGGGCATTCCAATTTCCAAGCCAACTGGGACTATTTTGTTTGAACACGATAATATAATTTAATCAGACATCTATCAAGACAGATACCCTAATCGTATAGTTAAAGGACTTTTGAAATAACAAGTACTAACTACAAAAAAATGAACGCCCTGTATCTCGGAAACGAAGCCTTTCCGGACACATGGTAATGGTAACTTTTTTTCTTATTTTTATTTAAAGAACCTGTCCCTGAAATTTTTCGCAATATTAAAGAATCACCCTGTATATTAGAAACTTGATTGCTATCTTAAGTACCTACTTATTTACATCATATAATTTACACTATTAATTTAATTATTTATTAGCTGAATAGATAGATACCACAATTGTAAACAAGCTGTATTTTGTAAATATATAAAAAGTAATTTATTGATTTTTTTTACTAATCAAAATAACTGTTAACTTCGCTTGTTCATAAAAATTGCAAGTCATGACTGTTCATACTTAACAGTCTGTTAAAATTAATGCATTTTCACGTTTTAATGCCTTATAAACTGATGCTAGTTTACCGTTTACCAATTTTACGGTCATTTTTATCATACCTACTTATACCAGACCTGAAATGCTACTACTATTTTCTCAATGAAGTAACCTGGTACCAAAGTTTTACACGCTATGAATGTTATTAAAAATAGGTATTTTATCAAAAAAAAATGTACTGATATTTGTCAATAATGTGCTAGGAACAACTCGTTTCGCGTTAAGCACACAGCACGCCATTTTAGTAGCGTTTTTTTCGTGTTTAGTTAACCCTCGTTTGATGAATTCGAATGGAGAATATCTAAATATAAATTGAGGTATAATCAAAGAAAAAGGTAAGTACTTAACCTAACTGTAATAAATAATGCTGACAGTTGTGATAAACTTATAGTTAGTCATAATTTAAAAGTATCATGGTACTATCATTTTCAAAATTAGTTTTGGTCTGACCTATTATAAGAATATAAATATGCATAAAAAATTTACTCCCACTATATAATTAAGTTTTTTGAATTCAGTAAAAATATCATGTCTTTTATATTACTTAGATACTTTTTTTTGTACAGAATGTCAATATTTGCAATAGTGGTTTTTAGGCGCTCACGGTCGGTACTATTTGATATATAGTGATTTCCCGGGTTATTATACCGTGACTTCGGTAAATGGTTGCTGCCAGTAACAGAATTAAAGTGCACGTCCCTAGATTTAGCTAGGATTCTTTGACCTGCCCTGGTTGTTCTCCAGCTAGGCTCTTTGGGGACCGACCCGCTATCAGTATCTCTCAGAGGTTTTAAAATTCTTAATTTTTATTCGTTTTTACTGATTAAATCAAAATTCAATATCAAAATTCGATTAAATTTAATATAGATTAATTTTGAAATCAGTTTAAACCCAGGCATACCCTGTACATATCTGTAAATTAATAAACACATGCATACGTACCTATAATTCTTTTATGACCATATTATTTTTTATATTTAATTCTAAAAATAACCAGAAACATGTAGTTGGTAAACAGAAAAATAAGGATAATTAATCATTCCCAATTAATTTTATGACTATCCAAGCACGTCAGAGAATTTTTATAAAGGCTCGGAACGTTTCCTCACGGAGGTCACGGCACGTATTCTGAATTTAAGTGACGTTGTAAATTTAGCGCGGAAGAATATTTAACTTGAGAAACATGGCATCACGTAGTTCATAGCAAGACCATATCGACTGAACAACCATGTTCTTCGCGAAAAGTCATCCTGCCAACTAGGATTAAATTATATCAATCGCCGGATAAATTGTAGCTAACATGAAGAAAATACGTCAATTACTGAAGAAGTAAATCAGATTTAGATTAGGAGTCCGCGGTAACGTATACGTGAGAAAGGTTTCGCAATCTTTTGCGGAAATGTTCTGCGCTCCTTTTCAAAACGAATTTATTGATTTGGTTACCGTATATGTCCACATACGTTATGAACTAAGCCAACATTTTTCTCTAATTAGAAGCCTGATTTTCGATTTATTGTTATCTAATCTAGGTTCGTATAAATAAATAAATTAAACCGGTGAAACCAAGAAGTCAATTTTTATTAACTTTTTCAACGTTTGTTTAAAAATGTCTTTGATCTAATTGTGACAATTTAGAATTGCATTTAATTTTAAACTTTGCAATGCTTCACAAAATCTTCACATCGGAAGAACATTGTGCTGCAGGAAATTGTACAAAATGGGCACAATTTTCTCTGAAGCTTAAATTTTAAATTTACTCTGTTCACAAATCTTCTAGAGATTCAACTGACGAGGAATAAATAAAATCTTTCAATGTTCCTCAAAGAAAATAATCATATTTATTGAGGTCTAGCGATCGTGGTGGCCAATTTTGCGGCCAATTGTTATTTCCTCGTCCTAACCGTTTATTTGGAAACTAGCACAGTAACATGTAAGCAGTAAAATGAGGAGGTGCCCCATCAAGCATAAATCAAAACTTTATTGCAACAATAAATCAAGGAGTGTATTTTGCAGAAATTCCAAATAACTATCGCCATTTAATCGATTTGGAAAAATAACTTTTCCTATCAAATAACGATAATAGCGACCCAAACATTTAAGTATATTAAACTCGCGTTGAAAACGCCTAAGAGTTATTGCATAGGAGTTTACATCGGAATATTCATGAAAGTTGTGAACATTTGTAATTCCTTTACAAATGAAAGAAGCCTCATCAGTAAAAAGAATTATTTTCTTGTGAAAATTAATATCCTGATGCAAGATGAACTCGCAAATGGTCACTCGCCAATTCAAAACTTGAGGCAATACCTCTTGCACTTATGTGATATGGATGTAAGAATTCGGTGTACAAAAGTTCTTGATAATCTAGTTTCTCTAGATAAACGCTTAGTACTTATTTGCTGTTTATCTTCAACTGCTTGCAAAATATGTTCTTCATCTTGTACCCTTATTACACTAGGACGTTCTCGAATATTATTAAAAAACTTTCTTGCCTATCGAGCCCGTCTCTCAATATTAGAAAATATTTCTCTATGGGGAATCACTCGATTTGAACATCTACTACGATGTTCTTCCACACTTCTACAATTTCCTTTACAGGAACCTAGCACAAGTAACATGCCAACTTGTTCGCTGAATTTAAATTTTTCAACCATTTTCAAAAACAAACAGTAACAGAAATAAAATAGTTTTATTACTAACTGTCAAATGTTAAATTAATAATTTGTTTAATTTAATAATTAATTAAATGTTTGGATCGGTCAGTGGTTGCGCGGTTTAAGGCGTCAGTACTTGAATCGAGGTGAATAGATCGCTGTGGGTTCGACCCCCGCAGCCGGTAGACCGTATATAAGCTATATTCGTGGAGAGATTGGCACCCTCTCTGCGGGTATGGTAGGGTGGAAGAATGTTGGATTGGGTCAATGTGAGAGATTGACACCGGTTGACATTTGACTACCCCCCTAATTAATGAGGTTTTCCAGGTTTCCCTCATTCCTGCACTGAATGGTGGTTAGGACCTACCAACGTAAGTCGTTCCTGGGCGCAAATGCGGCCTGCTTAATAATAATATGCCGCCCCCTCTCCCACACAAGTCGTCGACTTCTGGGCAATTCCTCGTGATTAGAATGAGGGGTAGAGATATTATTATTATACTATAAATACAAAGCCCACTACTGCTTTTTTGATTTCATTTAATAAATGCTATTCAAATCTTGTTCTAATTAATGCATTTTTTCTTGAAAATCTTAAAGTTTTTTAAAATGTAACAGAAGTAAAAAAGTTTTTTAAATTAAATTCTGTTTTAAATTTGATCAATCGAAAAAAAGTTTGGTATAATTCTAGGGTGACGTCAATAACACCTTGTAGTGTTTCAATTTATTTGAACTCAAAGTCAAAGAAGACCAATAATCTACCCTAAATCATGTGCCTACCAAATTTAGTTATTCCAAATTGAAGTAATTCAGAGATATTCATTTATTTTCGAAATACTTGGCCCCACTTTAAAGACCTGTAACTCCGCCAGTGTGCAACTTTGTATATAGGTATGTTTGGTTAAATTGTATTATTTTGGGACCCCCTACATGCACCTGCTCTATGCGTTATTCTTATGCGGAACACTCTGTATACCTACTTATACAATTTTAGTAGATTTTGTTATTACCAGATTTGTTTTTTTTATAATCGCTGACAATATAAAAGGGGTTATAGCAGAAGTTTTTAACATCCTATTTTTAGAAAGTGATAGGAATTATTTTTATTGTCAATTCTATCAATCCTCTTCATTAATAAATTCAGACAGTTCAAAAGAATCGATAATAAATCAAAACAGTTTTCCCTATACAAGTATTAATTAAATAACTTTCTTAACAAGAATTCTACAATATAGGCATTGTTATGTAAAAATTTACTATTCGTGATTAATAATTTTGCAACTACGTTTCAAAATATAATTCTAGTTCGTTACTGGAGGTTATTTATAATACGCACAGAATCCAGATAATATCAAGTTTTCGTGAACCATCCAACATTAATTATAAAAGGAAAGCAATGGGCGGTGCCAGTATAAAATAACAGAAGTTCCTACAATCCACTTAGGTATCTGCTGTAATTCTAAGAACCGAATACATAATCGGTTTAACTGGCAAGTAATTAAATTTGAATCAAGTGTGAACATGGCTGGTAAGTTCTAAATGATTTATAATAAATTCTCTTGCAGCTAAATTATTTCGGTATCTTAAATTCATGAAGAATTATAAACACGAAATTTATGTCAATGACAAATTAGCTATAAATTCATTAATTGGTTGTTTGAAACTTACATGCATTCTTCCGGAGTGTCACATTTGCCGTGGACTGGATGGCATCCCGGCTTACAAGCAGCTGTAAATAAAATAAATATTATTTAAACTTTTAAGGTAGGTAGGTACCAAGCGAGGGGAAAACCACTGGGGTATTTTACTGTACAAGCTGTAGGTAATTAAAGGTATTTTTTGGGTATTTGTGAGTAATTATGGGTATTTTTTTGGAATTTTTGGGTATTTTGTGTATTTTTGGGTACTATCAAGGTAATAATGGGTATTTAGTGGGTATTACGAAGGTATTTATTGGGTATTTTTGGAAAAAATTAGTATTTTCCCGTCAATTCTTAAACACAATGGCGATGGTGAATGCGTTTTGATGATGGTGTTAGCCCGTGGATACATAGGTTTAGGCCACAGTCTATAGGCTAGCATAACATAAGCCAGTGTAAAGAGTAAACTCGTGAAGACGTGTTTGTCGGCTGTTGAATGACGAATCAATGTGCATTTCTTAAGGCTGGTTTCGCAGTGCCTGAATAAGCCGTAACCCATTTTTCTCCTTTATTTTCCGACAGAATAATTTCATTTTTTAACTGTAGTTCTATTTAACAATTATCTATTACTTCCTCGCGTTAGAATTTTGATAATAAATTCAGAAACACAGCAAAAAAATAATTTTCGATTTCTGTTTCCCTTATAAGCGGAAATTCGGCCACGAGCAAGTTATAGATATATTTTTTTAAATGATTTTTCACGTTTGTCCCATTCCAATATATACATAAATGACTGAGAAAAATGGGTCCAAATTTTCCAATAATTTCTTAAATTTACTGAAATTTTAAGTTGGTACGTGAGACGTTTGGGTGGAACTTGCAATAAAACTCCGTCTTTAACACGTCATAATTCATTCATAAAATTCGAAGATGTTATTCCTATAATTTAACAGAGTGATAGACAGGGTGTTAATATAAAAATTGATAAGAAGAAAATAAAATTTACAATTTCGAGGAAATTTTATTTTTGAAGATTTAACTTCGGAATGGTTATTAAACGTGCGAAAGACCATTCTGTATACAAAGTGTTGAACAATTTGTTACCGTTAAAAAAACTTAATAAACCTAAAAAAATTAAGAGAGCTAAAAACTTGTTTTTGGTAAAAACGTCTAACAAGGGTTCTTTAGAATAATAATTAAACTTTCCAATTTCTAAAAAAAACCCTAAAAATTAATGGAATAAAAAATTATTTTTCAGATATTTAACAAGGGTCTATTAGAACACTAATTAATGAAAAAATACAGGGTCTTTAAAATAAACTAAACAATCTTTAAAAACTGAAAATTAATGGATTTAAATAAAATTGTAGATGAAACTATTAACAAAGGTCTACTACATCACTAATTAACGAAAAAATACAGGGTATTTAAAAAAAACTGAACCAATCTCTTAAAACCCTCAAAATAATAAAATTTGAAATAAAATTTTGATTAAACTTTTAACAAAGATCTATTACAACACTAATTAATGAAAAAAATACAGGGTGTTTAAAAAACTAAACAATATCTAAAACCTCTAAACTTTAATGGATTTAAACAAAGATTTAGATTAAACTTTTAACAAGAGTCTATTAGATCACTAATTAACGAAAAAATACAGGGTATTTAAAAAAAACTGAACCAATCTCCTAAAACCCTCAAAATAATAAAATTTCAAATAAGGTTTTGATTAAACTTTTAAAAAGGGTAGGTTTTAAAAAGGATATTGCAGATGTTGAAAGAAAATATATATTTTATGGCCCACTTGATCTAATCGGCACTGGCGTATATAATTTGATGATAAGATATGACATAAATAAAATAAAAAATAATATAAATGCCTCACAAACTCCTTAAAAAGTAAATAAAAATTGTGTCCAATATGTATCTTATTATATGTAACTATATACTTACATTTCCAAAGAACCAACATTATCTAGTTATTTTGTATATTAAATATTAAAATGTATTTATTGATTTATTTGAGTAAGGATTAGACCTTAGTTTATATAACAATTCTCTGTTTTATGTTTAATACTTATATAAATGTGATGTCAGTCAAAAAACTCTTCCTCGCAAAAAAATTACTTAGTGTTAATTAAATTACTGATGGTTCTATATTATTTACGTATATTGGAATAATTTCTAAGAAATTATTATTAGAGAGTATTGAAAAATTGAAGGTATAGTAAGCAAAATCGTGGGTGTAATTTATTTTTTGGTTATTAGATATCTGGGTATTTGAGGGTATTTTTAGGTACTATTCGGTATTTTTGGGTACTTAACGATATTTTTAGGTACTTGAGTATATTATTGGGTAATTACTCATAGGTATTCTTTGAGCATTTGTGGTTTTTGGGTATTTTTTAGGTATTTATTTATTTGCTGAGGTATTTTTTTTGGGTATTTATGGGTAATATTTTTAAAAATGGGTATTTTGTTGTACAAATTTCAAGCAGTGGTTTACCCCTCGGTACCAAGTGTTTCGTAAAAAATTAAAACGAGCAATCTCCTCAACCTCAAAAAAATATTTAAAAATGCATATTTCTTTTAAGATCTATCTACATAGAACCACCTGGTTCAATAAATAATGGAAAGGAATTTTTCGATTTTAAAAATTACACACTTTGGAAACTCATTTTCTGCATCAACATTAATTTTAATCAAATTATGTTCTAGACCTGTTTCGAAAGTTCATAATATTCTAAGCTCAAATAAGCAGAGCAGAAATAATTTTAAAAATTATTACAAATTACACATTTCTTCAGAAAGAAAACACATGAGAAAATCAAATAGTGCCAGGTCTGGCGACCGGACTGGTCGTCTATGTGGTGACCCATCTTCCATAACCTATTCTACTTAGAATTTGGCATCGTGGATAGGTACACTTTGATGTGAGATCTGACAAATTAATCATTTGTCAATATTATTCACATTTATAATGTTTTTGCTGTTGAGTTTGAGTAGACAACAGTTTAAGCAATAATTTCTCTCTTACTGTGGGACGTGTCCTTAGCCTTAGATATTTGATAGCATCGATCGCTATATCTTCTGCAGACTGAAATTCCTAACGGTCTAGAAACGTCAACGTTTGTGGACAATATCTACAATTAGGCCGACTATCTTGGTCCTATACATTTAATACCAATATGGATAATATAAGCTTCGTTAACAGATAAGTCAGATTAAGACTTAAGGGTAAATGTTGACGCTTATAAGTCGTCCATATCTATATTTCAGCATATAAACGTCGGAAGTTGTGAACAATATCAACAATTATGACTTTAGACGGAGCCTCTTGTTCCTATAAACCTAGATTTTTCTAAATATCTCGAAAACGATTTAGGATATGACTGTATTTGGTCTCTAATAAGGTGGCGGAAAATATGTTTTCTTGACTGAAATAACTTTTGCCAATAATTAACTTTCTGAATTTCCGATTTTTTTACAAATTGCGTTGCGTTGAAACTACTCGTATAATAAAAGTCAAATGCGTTTTTTTTTACATTTTCGTTATAGTATCGTCTTTTTATAATAATTTTGGTTAGATGTTGTCAAAATACAAATTATACTAAACTGTTTTTAACTATTTTACAAATGGTTTCAAATTGGACTCAAGCAATTACACTTACTAAAAATAGTTAAAAAACCCAAAAGTTATTTACTGCTGATTAAGATCAGATGCCTATTGTAGAAAAACTGGTATCTGGAATTGTGTTTAGGGTAGCTTAAGAGGCTATAGAACTTAGGCCCGATTGGACCTCTTGTACTTGTTTCTATTAGAAGATCAATCCACCTGAGCCGCCAACCAACTCAATAAAGAGACAACGGTGGTGATGTTGCTCATGGGGATTTCTCTAATATAGGTCATAGGAGGCTATCGCTGTCCCAACACAAATTCTCTTGTTGACAAGATGGAAATGCCTCACAGAGTGCATGGAATAGTGTCTCGTCTTCCTGATCGGATTCCCGACAAAGACCAGGTACTTTTTGCCTCTATCCTTGCAGGGATACTCTAGGAATTCCTTAACAAATTGACATATATCTGTTTCATCCCATAGTTTTTTAATTCTTTCTGGGTGTCCTCCTTGATAATTTACAAAAATCTGACAACCGAAGCATATTGGAGAACCAGGTCTAAAAATATTGAGACCTGATGCACTTCTGGGTAGCTTGTTAGTTATTTTATTGCCATAGCACCGCTCGTGTATTTTTGCCTAGCATACAGATATACTGTTGTCGGTTGAGGCCACTACCAGTGGCTGGTGGCATTCCCATGCTGATCTAGTTGTTATCTTATAATTACGTAATATCAGTTGTGATTGTCTACTATCTGTGTAGATTCTGATGGTTTTGCCTCTTGTATACCTGCACCACGATAGCATGCTTATCCATTGCCCACTGATATTGACCATGTAAGAATTTGAAAGATTCCACATCCTACATCTTGTTTCCTTTTTCAGCCGTCTGTGATTAAAACAGTGGCATACCATTTTTCCTGTTAACAATATTAAAATTTTATTGTAACGCATGCCATTATCTTCCTTTTCCTTCTTCCCGAAACATCCTGCCATATTGAATATCTCAAAACTATTGAATTTTCGAAACTTAAGTACCTCTAGAACATAATCGCCTAAGACTGAATCGATAATGCGGAAAACCATCTTCCAAAGTTCCTATCATTAAAAAATGTCTTTAAATACAACCGTTACCTGCAGTTTGTCCTCTGGGAGTTTTATGTGAGTATAAGTAGATATTGCATATATTTTTAATTCAACTATGTAATGTATAATAACATAATTTTCCCATAATGTTTGCGGAAGCAAATAGTGAAGTGAAATCATTATTAGATATGAATATGAAAAAAAATGTGATAACTGAACTTGAAATTTATTAGTTTGTGCATTTGACTGATTGATTGTGATTTGATTTATTATGAAGCATGTAATAATTTTGTAAGAACATTCACATATTAACATATAAATACGACAAAAACAATCAAAAGCGCAGTAAACTTCTTTCAGGGAATATAAAACGGAAAACGTAATTAAAAATTATCTCCAAACAGATAAACCATATCAAAACCAAGTTTAGATAAATACTTAATTTCTAATCCAAAATTTCACCTGAAATTTGTTTTACAGAAACGTTTAATATGTTTCGTTTAGCTGGTAACATACAATACTTTTATTCCAATTTCGATAGTCCTTAATTCTTCTTAGTTATTATTATTATTATTATTTTCAAGTATTGCTTTTAATAGTATTTGGCAATTATTTACTGTATCTGTTCATTTCTAATAAAATAAGTTAGATACATTTTCGATTATGATTTTGAAAATTCAATGATACACCTTTAAGATATTTGAATAGTATTTACTTACCAATATCACAAGTAGAACCTTTCCAGCCTTCTATACACTCTTTGTCTCCGTTTACATCACAGATGAAATGACCAAATTTATCGTTCCTTGGTCGACAGAATTTTGTACACGTGGAATTGTAGTAATGAGTATCACATTTGACGCGCACCCTGTAAGTCAAGCGTGCCCGGGGCCCTCTATGGTTTAAGGTGTGCCATTCAGCGCTAGGATCGATTATCCCTGAATACGTTGCTTCTTCTATTATATTATTAGTAGCTGGAACAAATTGAATTGTTAATGTTGAGAAATAATGTAAGGAAAACATTTTCATTAATTCTTTCTCGATTTCAAACAATAATGCAAAAAAAAATATTTATTAATTCATTTTCGACAACAAATATCAGGTACATAAAAGATCCACAAAACGTTACATACTGTTAAAAAACAACAGAAAAAGGCCATAGTTATTGTTTAGATTCTTAATTCCACGGGTGGAATTCTCTGTCACCTTATGTTAACCATTAAATGAATGTAAAATTATTTAGGTATTTACAATTATTGTTTCATAGCATAACCAAAAATGTGAAGGACTTTTTTTTCAGAAAACTTTCATTAAAATATCATTTTGGGGTAATAACGTCATCTGCTTATAAAATTTTAGGTTATGTAATTATAGAGAGTCAAATAATTTTCTTAACCTAATTTAAATTATTAATCTTTATTATGCTTTAGTAAGAACTGACTTTCTCTACTTTTTGATATCTTTGTTATATTTTTCAGTCATTTATTTTGTTTATTACATAGCAGTTCGCGATATGATGCAAAAAGTATGTAGTTTGTGGAAAAGTGGTAACCTAACCTATCACATGCTACTTTTGGCAGTCATAGGTGTAGATCTATCTAAGACCATAAATTAAAAATACCTAAAATTCTTTTGCAAACTACAAACTGTGCTTTTAAGATCATAGGTAATCAAATAATTAAGCATTACAATGTACCCCCTTATTTCAAAAGAATACACTTCTAGTAAATGAAACAAAAGCGAACATGTATTTATATCACGCAATGTAAACATTATTAAATAAGGCAGGCATAAAGGTCATAAATACATTTTTAATTGATAGTTCTAAGGAAAGAGTTGGATCATTTTATTTGAACATTGTGGTATTAAAATTATTTTTACTTAGTATTTGTAGCTTTTTTAGTTGTAACAGATATTTCCTTGATACAATATTTATTTATTTAGTAATAAGTTTTCTTAACATACATTTCTTGCATTAAAACAAACATACCAACATTTGTTCTCCACTGCCCTTTCTACTACTCTACTACTATATCTTCTACTTGATCTGTATCTGTATTGATATGTATACAATCTGTATTTTATGCATTTGCAGCAAATTCAACTGTACATATTAATATGTTTAGTGGGAACCTAATCAGTTTATCTATATAGAAGACAACTTATTTGCATAAATCTATATTTCATTAAATTTTTGAAATCAAATCATAATTCAATAACTTTAGTTAAGTTATAACTGTTCTTAAAATGTATAGTTTTATAATAAAATTGTATGCCAACAGTTATTTTCGGACTACATTCATTAATATTTACGCAAATTCTTTAAAAATTACTATATATTCCACAACTTTCTAAAATATTAGTATTTTAGTATTACATTACATTTTCAACAAAATCTGTTACACCACTGGTTCATTCCACACGAACTGTCAAATATCACTTGTTTGTTTCAATAAACTTTGATTAGGTGTTGGTCTACAATTATTGTTTACAGGAAATGGCGCTTGTTCCCTTAATTTTTATCATTGCTCTGAGGTAGGCATTTCTCTAATATAGGTCATAGGCGTTCCCCCAACACGAATTATCTTGTTGACAAGATGGCAGTACCTTACAGACTGCATGGAATACTGGCTATAAGTTCTAAATATGTTATTGTTGTTACTATTTCCGATGTAAATCATCCTGTCATTCACGATAATCTTAGACTAAAGGTATATACACAGTATAGATTTGAAAATTGCTATACAGAGTATCTCAGATAAGGGTGCTTGAAACAAAATATCTTTCGGCATTTCCAACAGCAGCAGAAGTTCCTTATTTCATATGGAACATCCTACATAAGCAGATATTAGGTCTGTTCATGCAATGACTAGTTCCAAACTGTCAAAAACGTTTGTTCAACTACTTCTTGCACAATGTTTGCTGAAAGCAAATTCATAAATGGTCGAATATTTCTGACAATTTGAAACCATTCCTGATTCCTACCATGAACAGACCTATTGCATTTTTGGAGCATGAATTTTTAGCTGTTTCGGAGTTTTTGACATTTTTAAAACCAAGTGTCCATTTTCCGGTAACATTTTCCTACTAAAACTTTTTTATTTCCAATAGAACACCCTGTAGTTTTTCACTTTAAGTTTTGCAAAATTATTTTTATTTATCTGATATAGTTTTTGTTAGGATTAATTTCCTATTTTTTGTGATTTTTTTCTTAACTTAAATTATAACACGTCCGTATTTTAATGTTCTACATGTTTTCGGCTTAAAATTTCATGCTTTTTATTTGAGATAAGGAAATTGACTACTACTTCCAGTATTTGCGGAAATATTTAGTCGAAAGTGGAAAATATTTTCTCTAAAACACCTGAAATACCCAGTATAGAAATTTTCATCATTCATGTATATCTCACTTAATTCTCTATATGCCTTTAGTTCAACGTTGTCGTGAACGTGGTTTAACTAACCATCGTGTATACAAAATTTATAACTAGATACACGTGTACTGTTAGAAATAATTATAACCCTAAATATAAAAAAATCTACAAGGCCCGTCCGAATAAACCTGCTCGAAACGGTTTCGTCCTTGCCCTGGGACATCCGTAATTGATGCAGCAGTTGGTCTCGGATGCAGCCTACTGTTTACACGCCCTTAGGACAGTCGTGCATTCATTCATGCAATCTTTCTATGAATCATATCGGCCTACGCTAGGGATTGCGCGAAAATGAATGAATTGTGGGTTCATTTCAATAAATTACAACGACCTGCTGCCAGTGCTGACTAGTACGAGTTGTTACGGTCGGTATACATACTGCCAATAACAATAATTAATAAGTATATTGGATACAGAAATAAGCAACACTTTTCAAGTTTCCAAGAAAGGTTCAAATTTGTCCATGAATATCCTTGTGATCTGTTATATTTGACTGGATTGTACGATTTGAATGATTTTTTTTGGACTCTGTTTGTTGCATTTGCTATGTTTCGCCGTTAAAGTTTTATGGCACAGCAAATTACCAAATCCAGGCAGTCACTATCTCAGACTGAAGATTTTGTCAGTTACGACTTCTATGCTTAAAAAGGCAGTACAGATTTGTTCCTGAAATAGTCTGCAACTGTCCATAGCTATCAGAGAACTACGACCAAAACCAATTTGCTGGCAGTTTAAAAAGCGGATTCCTCGTAAACTGATAATCCGCCGCATGTGTATTAGTTTGTCAGCTGTTTACTCTTACTAAGCATCTAACATTAACCTATAATATTATGGATAGTTGTCTCTGTCATATCCTAACTAATTTAAATTGTGTATACAGGGTGATTTTAAATAAAGTAGCAAAAATGAGATCACATATTCCTTAGGTGAAAATAAACCGATTTAACCTAACATACCTATATCCCAAGTCGCTTAATAAAAAAGATACAGGGTGTCAAAGTTAAAATTTTATTTTCGATATTTGTAGATAACTTCTTAAAAAATTCAAATATTTACTTAAAATTTGTAAACCAGGGGTTTTTGCGGATGAGAAATTTAAATTTGTTTCTAATTTTGCCGTCACTAGTAGAGGGCGCCACCTATGGCACATCATGTTTCTTTTAAATGTCACAACTTTTTTGCAGCTTAGTGTATCCATCTGACTATTGAAACAATCGATTCTCCTACCTGTTATATCTGAAAAAGGTATACCTTGTTGAAGTCGTTAGGAGTTAGTCGTGTAAGCGAGAGGACATATCATTTTTTGATTTGTGCACTACGTAGTAAATAATTTGTTGTCCATTTTTTGTTATGTAACAGTTAGTTTTCATCGAATTTGAAGCAGGTAAGTTTGCTCTGATACATTTTTTATTCTTTTTTCTTGCAGTGCTGTCAAATCTTCAAATATTTCAGATATTTTTTTTGTTATGATCAATAGTATTGGAAAAAACCAGTTGTGGTGGTTAAAAGTGCCACGTACATTTTATGTGGCACTTTTTATCCTACTATGGAGAATGAAGCGTTGTTTTACTTCTTTTGAATTTTTTAATTATTAAATCAGATGTTTTTTTTTCAGTATGCGAAATTACACCAGGAAAACTGCTAGGGGGCAAGCTTCTTTAGAAGAAATGCATCGTGTAGCTGATCTTGTTACAAAAAATGGACAGTCCATAAGGTAATTAGCCAAAGCTCTTGGGATATGTAGAGTGTCTTTTAAACAGATATATACAACGCCGTAACACCAATCCAAGCACGACTTTTGGCTATAGATCAGCACGTAGGGTTTTTAATGACGAGGAAGAAACAGCACTTAATGAATATTTAACACAGTCTGCACAAATATATTTCGGTTTAACCCCAAAAGAGGTGCGTCGTCTAGCATATGAGTGTGCAGTCCAATATAAAAAGATATGCCAGACTCATGGTGACATAACAAACAAGCAGGTGCTGACTGGTTTGCAGCGTTCTTAAAAAGAAATCCACGACTTTCTATTCGGACACCTGAAGCAACGAGTTTGGGAAGAGCAACTTTTTTTAATAAGAAAAACGTAACTGATTTTTTCGACAAATTATATAATGTTTTGGAGCGCTTCTCATTCACTGCTTTCTCTATATGGAATACAGATGAAGCAGGAGTTTCAACAGTCTTGAAACCTCCAAAGATTGTAGGGGTGAAAGGGTCAAGGCAAGTCGGTGTTCTTACTTCAGGTGAAAGGGAAACAAATATTACACTAACAGCAGTTTCTGCAAGTGGAGTTTGTATACCCCCTATGTTTTTATTTCCCCGAAAGCATTATAAAGATTATTTTATTCGGGGTGGACCACCTGACAGTGTTGGTACAGCAAACTCATCCGGTTAGATTACGGAAGATAGCTTTCTTATGTTCATGAAGCATTTCATTGAACATGTGAAACCGACAAAGCAATCACCAGTTCTTCTGTTATTGGCCAACCATAATTTGCATTTGGCCATATCAGTTTTAAATTTGGCGAAAGATAATGGCGTTATTTTATTATCTTTTCCGCCCCATTGCTCGCACCGTCCGCAGCCGTTGGATGTGGGTGTATACGGCCCATTCAAGAGATACCTGTCTGCGCAAGATGCCTGGATGAGAAATAATGCCGGAAAGAATATCACAATTTATGATAATCCATCGATTGTCAATTCAGCTTACCCCCTAGCGATGTGTCCTAACAATATTATAAATGCCTTTAAAAAGAGTGGGATATTTCCTTATAATCGGGACGTATTCTCAGATATTAATTTTACTCCAGCATATGTCACCGATCGGCCAGTTCCTCCTGACGGAAATTACAATCAGGGCAATCAACTTTTAGAGAATGACAAGCCGTCAAATATTCAAGAGCACATTCCTAACGACTATTCTCAACAAAACCTTCCTAGTGAAAATAGTCAACATAAAGAATGTATGTACAAAGAACATAGGCAATGCCGAAAATCCAGTAGCTGGACCATCTAACATTGATAATCTGCCAGGAGAACAAACATTTTCTCCACACATAGTAAAACCGCTTCCCAAGGGGGGACCTCGAATGGGATCGACAAAAGGCAGAAAACGTAAATATACAGCTGTGCTCACCGATACTCCAGAAAAGGACACTCTAGAGAAGGAGCAAGCAACAAAATGATATAACATTTCTATACGAATAATGTCGAATAAATATATTCATTTATAGAAACTATTTTCTTTAGGTATTTTAATTATCATCTTATTCATAAAAACATATGATTCTGTAGGTGTCGTAGGTGACATGCCTACTTCACATCGTTAATTCAAGTACTTAAAATTTTCTGTATGTAAACATCTCAAGAATAAAACGTATGTACGAGTCTGATGACTCTATAAATTGTATATTCTTAGTCATATTTTCCAAAACAATGAATAGGTATCTCAAAGCCTACTAGTATCTTATATGTAAATGTGCCTGTTTCACAACTATTTTGAATATTTGCATATTTCTTGGTAAACCTGTTTAATTCTCAGTAAACTCACTGCATAAGAGGAATAGACACTCAATACATAAATTATTAATTAGCCACAATAGTATTTCTACCTGTGGTTAATGACTTTACTCCTGGTAATTTATTTTTGCTGGTAGTTAATGGTGGTAACAATGACACTAAACAAAAATCAGAATTATATTATGCAGATTCAGATATCTAAGTAATTAAGTATTATTAGTGTAAAAAATTTTAGTAATTTGTATTTTACAGCCAATAAAGCAACTAAACACATGGCGACTATAGGAATTCTGTAATTACTAATTAGTTATTAAATACTCAGAAAGTATTGTTTACGTTGCCTATGTACTAAAAACACTAATATCTTGTGTAGAAATTGATGTTGCGTCACACAATAATTAACCATGACAATATGAATTTAAATTAATTTGTGGTAGTAAGGAAAAGTGCCGTATATATTGTCTAGTAATTGCATTGAACATGGAAGACATGAAAGTATTGAAAGCAACTAAATATGAAAGCACTTTGGATTTAGCTATGATAACGCATTTTCCATGTCAAGAACTAGCGTATTTGCATGCAATATAAAATAGCAAATATGACTGATTAAACTGATCAAAGTCTGATGACGAGATACATGTACTATACATGTGAAATCAATGCTTTAATGAAACTGATAAGGGTGAATGAAACAGGTATTAATACGATGACAGTGGAAACAAAACAGATACTACTTCCACAACTCTATGGATACAGACTGCAAAATATAATATGATTCATCATTTATTCCGTGTATAAATGTAATGCTCTTGATACCATATGGTGATATGGCACAAGATGCAACTTAAGTGAACACTCGATACAAACGATAAACCTAAGATCGCACATATTACGCCTGCATGGACTTGCACGAAGAAGCATGGACCAGCACAGCGCTGACCTGTAAACCTGCACGTCGCACATTTGTCCAGCACAGACCGGAAACTTTTTGTGAATATTATTTGTGTGGCAGACGTATTTAAGTAGTAGTTGAGTATAGCTCGGAACTCTCGGAAGAAGAAATTTTTATTTTAACGATGTTGTATGAACCGGAGAAAAAAGCGAGAAAAATGAAAATGTTTTGGGTTCACCCTCTCAATAAAATACGAAGACTGTACGGTGAATTATATATATAATCATAAATCCTTATACCAAACAATGTCGAGTTATATAGTTTATTTTCCGTACACAAAATTTCTCCACTGTTTTCTGTCTCTTACTATCACTTTTGCTTCATACCAAGTTTTCCCCCTTTTTTTTTGGATAATATTTCTTAACATCCTATCCCATGTTTGTTTCCTTCTCCCTCTTTTCCTCTTCTTGTTAGTTTTCGCTTCCCATATATGTTCGTTCCTGACTCTATCCCTTCTTGTAACACATATATATCTCATTTCCGTAGTTGCAGTTTACTTTTTTGCTTCTTTGTAAGCACCCAAGATTTGCATCCGTATGTTAAAATTGGTCTATAGATCGTTTTAAAAATGCTAATTTTTGTCTTTCCTGATATTTCTTTTCTGTTTATAAACTTCTTATTAATGGAATAACACAATTTCACTGTTTTTTAAATCCTTTCATTTATTTCAGAATCTTGCTTCCTTTGCTATCTATTTTTACTACTAAATATTCAACGCAATTTTATTTTGATCTCTTCTTCAGTAGTCGTTACCTTCGTCTTATTTATGTTAATTTTCATTTTCTTCTCTTCTAGTACTTGTCTCCATACTTGAATATTTCTCTTTAGATTCTTCTCATTTTCTGCTATTAAAAGTACATAGTCACCAAACGCTCCTTCCGAAATTTTGACTACTTGTAAATTTTTGTATATGTACATTTTCTTTGATATTTATGTCGCCTTCTTTATAATATCGTCCATGAAAATGGTGAACAGTAGCCTCCCTGTTTCAATTCTTGATTTGTACTAAACCCTTCCGATTTCATATTCTTGCATATCACATAATTCATATTACTGTTATACATATTTTGTATTACTCTAATTGTTTTGTTATTCACTTTGTGATTCCTCTAGGATTGGTTCTATTATTGGCTTTAATTTATTATTAATTATCTATTCATATATCTATATTTATATATTTTTGTCATCATCGCTGCCATTTTTAGGCCTAGTATTACTTTATTTAGTTCATTTATTGCAATTTCCTGATTTTTTCTATTGTCTTCATTTTCATTTATGATTAAATTCTTCTTTGTATGGTTCATTTGTATTACATAAACGTTTCTCAAAGTATTTTTTCCACTAATTCATTATATCTGCATTTTCTTTCAATATTTCTCCGTTTAAGTTACTTATAGAAATATCATTTACCTATTACACCTTCCTAAAGGATTTGAGTACCTTGAATTTTATAATTTATTTTTTCTACGTTCATGCAAAAACAAAACTTTATTGAACTATATTTAATGGAAAAAGTGGTTCTGTATTGCACTAGTGCAATAAAATGTTTATCGTACTCATATGTCATTCTACTACAGCGTTTTGTCATCATGACAAACATAAACGTTCAAATCGACGTCATATTTTCCTAGAAAAAATATTGTATGCACTCATTGCATAAATAATTATTATGAACTGGAGGGAGACCCACAAACATTTTTTCAGTATTTCTGAAGGTCACAAAGACAATTTTGAGCTTTTGGATCGTCCTCTCTACCAAAACAAAAGATTTTGCAGCGCAGTGTCATCTGGTGAAAGACTTGCAGCTCGTTTAAGGCAAGTAAATAGTTGTTGATCAGCGAGTGTCTGACAGTTCAGCGACACATTCACAATTTTACTGGTCGAATATTTCTAACACTTTGAAACCAATCCCTGACTTTTGTGGGAATAGAACTTACGTTGGACTAACGCGACCAGGTCTAGCTGCTGGTCTAGTGTGCGATACTCCATTAAATAACATGGGAACTTTCCTGGCTTTGCAGGTTTGTGCTGGTCTGTGCAGGCGTAATGTACGCGATCTTTTAATGAGCCAAAACTGTACACTGACTAACTGGGTTGTTACTCCGCAGACAACAAATAACAGCTAGTTTTCATAATGTCAAATGAAAACAGAACACGATCATGGAATGGCTGGTTTGCGAACTTAGTAATTGCCTCATTCTATTACGACTGAAATATTTGGACATAGACCTTAAAAGAATTAGTTTTGCAAACATTGTTTTTTTTACATAAACATAGAAATATATATAAAAACATAAATGTTACAACTCTGGTATTCAATGTTTTTCCTCGTAAAATTAATAAGTTTTGGACATTTTAAACCAAACTCACATGTTTTAGTTCGATAGTTAAAATCGGAATCAAAATTTTGTATATGATAATAATAATAATAATAAATGCCTTTATTTCAAAATTACAAAAATATATAACAGAATACAAAAGTAGAAAATATGTAGTATGAATGTGAATTTTGAAATCACAAGGGGAAGTTCACACTCAGTGTGCTCTACCACTTAACCCTTGCTAAATAAAAATGTAAATTATGCATTAAACCGAACGGAATAATATACAGTATAAACTAAATATAAAAACATTATAGTATTGCCACAAATTAAACAAGCAATGAAAGGTTGATATATAATTATTGCTTGGACACATAAACGTCCAATAATCATAAATTCTGTTTCATTAGAAGTTCACGTTTCGCAAAACCTTTAAATTTAACCATATTATATAACTTAACGGCAGAAGACACATTATTATAGAGTTTGTATATATTATATATAAAGCTTCTTTCAAAAAAGGTAGTTCTATGTGAAGGAGGAGTTAGCAATCCTTTTGTTCTAATGTTCAGACTATGTACATCACTACTAAATGAAATTTTCTCATAAAGATAAGGAGGGGTTTTCGTCTGTGACAATTTGTGAAAAATAGATGTAGTTTGAAGACGTCTTCGATTTGTCATATTGAGCCAGTTCAGATCTACAAGTACAACTCTACAACTATATGAAACATGTTCGTATTTCCTGATACCATATATAAAGCGAATACACGAATTTTGAACGCACTGAATGCGATCGCTACAACTTTGATCCAAACAAGACCCATAGACAGAGACAAAATAATTAAAATGACTTAAGACTAGAGTTTCACATAATATTTTTTTAGTATTGTAACTGAGATAACCTCTGTGAGGATATAAAAGTCGCAATGCCATGTATGATTTTTGAATAAATTTACTTATTTGTTCTTTAAATCTCAATGATCTATCTAAAATTATAACAAGGTTTTTAGCACTTTCAGATATAGGTAAATTTGTACCCATCAATTCGATGTTCATAGTATGTTTTAGATTTTCAACATTGTTTTTATTTCCAAATAAAATTGCAGCCGGCTTTGTCGGATTTAGAACCAAAGAATGCTTTTTAGATATGCCATGAATGTTATGTAGATCACTGTTAATTTTACCACTAGCTGCGACATAATCTTTAACATTAAATGAATAATAAAGCTGGGTGTCATCAGCATACATATGAATAGAAGCGTGTTTTATATATTTGACAAACTGACTGGTGTAAATGCTAAATAGAACAGGCCCTAATATGGAGCCTTGGGGGACACCTGAGCATATCGCTCTAGGCTTAGATAGTTTATCAGATAGTTTGACTATTTGAGAGCGATCTTGTAAATAAGACTGAACAAGTAAAAGAGCTTCAGTTGTAAAACCTCAGGATTTCAGGATGGCTAAGATAATATGGAAATTAATGTTGTCAAAAGCCTTGCTATAGTCCAAAAGTACCATTGCCGTAACTTTATTGTCATCAACTATTTGTATTATATCATCAGTTATATGCATTAAAGCAGTTGCACAGCTATAACCTTGACGAAAACCAGATTGTGTATACGGAAGTATATCGTTAAGTTCCAAGTAATCACGAATTTGAAGTTCCATAATCTTTTCAGCAATCTTGGATAAACAGGGCAATATACTAATTGGTCTAAGATCAGACATTTGCTTTGGTAAGCAATACATTTCTGATATGCTGCTTAATATCTTCAGACATATAGAACTAGACTAAATTTAAAGTGAACAGAATAGAAGCTACGTATATAACACGTCTTGTAAATGTAAAAGATTATAATACATGCAATTGCAAAACAAAGGTAATCATGTCATAATTGCCACTTGAAGGCCAGCATCAAAAAAGGTGTTGTGTCGAACACGAGGAGGTTGCCATCCTACAAGAAAATCTGTTCAAAGACCACTCAATCTTTACGTTTGGAGTAGCAGAAGTGCTGCACGGTAATGGATTAATTGATTTTATTATGTGAAAACAGCACTTGAAATTTTTGTTTGTAGGGGAGTGTGAAGCATGTAGGAGGGATATTCAGTAAGTCAATATACATTCGTGTTAAACGACGAAACAGAAAATAAAATTACCAAATGTTCATTAAGGATGTTCATACGCCCACTAAACGTGATTGCGATTGCTAGCATATCCACCCTTCACAGGATACTTACAGAACTTTTTTTCTTTTCCTTGTTCGTTGTAAAATATTTAACAATTTCACACAGAGTTTAGAGGAAAAAAATAAAAAGATAAATCGTTTAACTTTATTTTTAATGAAGTGAAGTGAAAATAATTACAGTTCGAAACCGTTTTATTATCCCGATGAAAAATGTGGTTAGAACAACTGATTGTCAGCTAACAATTACTTCAATCACAAAAAGAATAAGACAAACTTTGCCATTAGATTGGTGTCACTGCAGCGATTTCTTAGTGAAAGAATTACGAAACGTGAGATGAGAAAATTTGAAATCCTATAGAAAACAAAAGAGAAATCGCTCTTTATTGTATTGCATACAGATCTCGAAAAAATAAATAACTTTATGATCAAAACTGTGGGGTTCTGAATAACAATAGTACCTAGAGCATCTGCTAGTATTTTAATTTTGTATAATAATGACAGTCATGACATGAGAATTACATACTTTTTCCGTTGCTGACGTCGCTGCCGGATTTTTAAAGAATCATCGTTTTCGTAACTTAGAATTGAATTTCCGAAAATAAAGTATAGACATAGGTCTTTAAATTATTGAATACATAGAAATTCAAATGTTATATTTGTGGAACCTATTTAAATCATTCAAATAAATTGACTAATTTATTGGTCAAATTTAAACATGATATTAGTTACCAATAACAATAGACTGAATAAATATTGTCACTAAATTAGAACCAATTCTATTGATTCACATTTATTGACCAATGTCCAACCCTTTCTGCATTTCTTTGATAATAATGGGGTAGTAGGAACAACAAAATAATGATAACAGTTACAATATATTAAGAGCAATAAGTAGTTTTTTAAGTTCTTTAACTATACAGAGTATAATGATATAATGTGGGAAAAATGATTATAATACGATGACGCAATTAAAAAAAAATAAATGTATCTATATTTAAGTCGAAAAAAATATTTTCAAATCATTATTTAAATTCGATTCATACAGCTCCGAAACCACTTCGTTGACCGCCTGGGTGCCAAATTTAATCATAAATAAGCTAGGTTACGTACTATCTATTGGCATAACAATGACACTATTTAAAACGAATTTGTTGAGTTATTTGAAACTGCTGACGTATTTGTAATGAAATCTACTTTCAACTTTTGCCATAAGTTCTTAATAATTGTTCCACTCAACAACAGAGATTTAACGAAAAATTTATCAAATATCGATTTGAGGGAGTGACATTATTGAGTATTTAGATGAAATCGAGTTAAGTGTAAATATGCAACCAGCAGTACATTACAATCCCAAAGTTAGAATAAAGGACCCCGCACATTTTATATGGAAAACGGTCTTCCAGTGAAATTCGCTGAAAATTTGGGAAATTGTTCGTTTTGTGTGCGGGGTCCTTTGTAAACTTTGCTTACCGCACGTTTTTAGTAAGAGTTTCGCTTCCAGACGTGTTCCAGACCTTGCTTTAGGATATCTGCATTCTCCAAACACAATGAAATTGTTCTTATCAAAGAAGTAGCTTTCTAACTCTGTGTGTGTGTATTTGAGGTTATATTTTGTACTTACTAAAGAAAAATGAAAAATAATTTAATTTTACACCCTATATCTTGATTATCTTTTGGGCGAAATATAGCCCAACTGCATTATTATTACATACAGAATACGCCACTGCCTGTGGTTCACTCTGTATAACAATACCAGTTTAATGAACAAGATTTAGAAAATATGCCATACGCCGTACATTGCATATCTTAGTTAAATTGTTATGTGCATGTTACTAAATAACATCTTATTTACTTCTGACAAAAAAGAATGTTACTCACCAGGTAATGAAAAATTATAATGATCCACAGCCTGTAGTATAAGTGTGAAGGACCTCTGAAACAAATAAAAAAATTATTTCCAACATTATTCCGAAGCACAATTTGTTTAATTAAAAGAATTTCACAGAATTTAGTCACATAAAGCTGTAACATATAAAACCAAGGTCTCACTCAGTTTTATCCAAACAAAAAGTTTAAATTTGTTCATTAGTTAGTAATTATTGCATGCAAATGATAGATTTAAAACAAATATTTCGAAGTGTCAGACAATACTGTTATTAAAAATTATCAGGTCCTTAATAAGTTTCATTTAGGAAAAAAATACTACTTTAACTTTTGTGCTTTTTTCTTTGAAGAGAGAGAAAAATAGATATTCATATTACCTATACAGAAACTGCAGCATGATAAATGTGCATAAATTCTACATGTACCAATTAAATGAGTACCAATATGATAACTGACTTCATGGAGGCCAAACAACGACTGCTCCTTTTAACTAACCTTTACATTGATATAATTACAAGAAAACCTAGCTGCCAACACCATGACTTTACAGAGTAGACTATTTACCAGTTCTGGTGAATTTCAATATCAATTACCCTTACTGGCAATGATATATCACATACGATAAATACTAATCGTACTAGTGCAGAATTGCTACTGATAATACCATAGGCGTAGTTGTAGGAAATTTCAAAAGGGTACTTTTAGATAACATGCCATGCCAACTACTGATACTATGTTAAAATCAAAAGTTACATCGTATTCCAAATCAATAATATTTAATATATTTGTAATATGAATAATATTTAATATTTTTGGAGATCAATTGAATAGATATTACTGCCTACTTACTATAAACAGTATAGCACAAAAATATAATATATATAATTTTTAATTTTATTTATTATATAAATTTTGTTTGCGGAATTTTGCTCATAACAGTATTAGTAAAAATTTATATAACACTTTTTCCAATCCTGTGTCGAAACTTCAATATTGACGAACACAATTTCCAAGTTATTTCTTGTAATTGATATTTTACTATAACATATCAATAAATCGATTTTTCCAAACTGAGCATTGAAAAAGAAATGGCTTATTAATCATCACAACATTGATCCTACTCTTTGCGTTTTTTTTCAGACTAAATTTTTATATTGCTGATAATTATAAAATTTTATAATGTTGTTGCAAGTTGACGACGGTTTGAAACATAGAAATATCGGACCAGTCAAGTTGAGAACGTCTAACCAGTAAATTTAAGAAGTAGTTGGACGGACATTTCTGACGGTTTCAAACCGTTCCCAACTGCTACAAGAGCAAACCTTACGCAGGCTGTTATCGATGAGGGTGACCAACCTTCACCGACATATTCTATTGATCAAATTGAGGTTTATTATTATATCTTACGGCAAAAGTGTAAACTTGATTAGTTTGTAACCCAACTGGCTAGTATCCAAAGTAACTGAACCGTTGGTTATTTTGATAGAAAGTGCATAATCTACAATAATAGCGGATACTTTATAAACTAACCCACTCGCTTGGATAATTTGCTTGAAATAATCAGATTATTTAGTAGCGTGCCTGAAAATGATAAATCGATAATTAATGAAAATAAAATAACTCAGAAATTTTCGAAAATAAAACATAAACTACCACATAAACTAACAGTGGTAAATATATCTAAAACAAAAAATAGGCAGACTTTAAAATCGCACATAGACAAAGTGACATCTAAATAAAGCTGTTCAAATTTATTCTACAATTGACGAGCAGCATGAAATTTCCTATTCCCGACGCCTCTGAATAACGACAGGCGCTAGAGTACGTGCAGAAATCACAAAGAAATCGTCTGCTGTTCTCAGGCACGGATATTATCCGTTAAATTGAATACATTCCTGCACGAAGAATAAGACAGTGGCACCTTCAGCACTAACTTGTCTTACCGTCCGCAACTAACGTTAACTCACAAAAAAACAAACACCAAATTGATGCTATTAATCCCAGACAAGGAAAAAGTCCAACGTAACTGTCGGTAGTGTTCGTGTTTTAACAAAAACCGCTGCAACAGACACGGCATTAACTGCCTAACTTTTTACTTGGCACTCAATAAATTTTCATCAGTCAAACGCTAGTTTGCGATGTATCCGAAGACCGGTACTGTTTGAGTGAATAGTTCTGCAAAAAATGCGAATTCTATAATATTATTTTGTAAGTATTTTTATTACATTTGAAAAGTTATGAAAATTAATTTATTTTAGTGTTTAACTTATGTATAGAGCAATATTATAAGGCAGGATGAGAAGAAATACATATCCATTGTAACAGTATAGGAGTTTTCAATCAGTTAACATTTTAGATATATCCAAACCGAATTCGCTTTATACAGGGTGCTTCACTGGGAAATGTACAAACGTTAACAGTAAATACAGGGCATCTAGGAATCCTCAAAAAACTTGTTGTGGAAAGGCGAAGCACTCTGATGTATAATCAAATGGTATTTGGTAAGATTACTTCACTCAATCCACTTCTGGAGATATATTTTTTTATTCTGTTTATTCTCAAAAACAACACTCTGCATGTAGAATTTTTTGTATGTAGGTTCAGACATTTGAGTAGAGCAGAAATAGTAAAGTTTATGGCGAATTTGCTGTAGTTGCAATTTAAGACTTCATGTTTGATCGTTCGATCAAATGTCTGTCTGAGATATTTTTTCAAATAAAAACTGTAAACCTACTTTTATCATCAAATTCACAATTAATTCTTATTTATACGTAAGACTATCTTTTTATTTGGGTTTGAACACAATTTTTCAAACGTGGGCATATGTCGGAGTGGGTCTAGTCAATGGCCTTTAAGGTCATCACACATCACCCCTTTTGATTATTATCTGTGGGGCCATTTACAATCAAAGATATATGCAATTGGAATAAACAGTATCGAGCAATTGATTGAGTGAATTATAATTACCTGCAATTAAGTAAGATGTAAATCCTGATATAATAAATAAGAATATCAAGGTGCCCCATGCACCTTGAGCATTTATTGTAGCGTTTCCTAAAATTGTCTTCGTTTATGTCTTTTCTTAAGTGTTTTTATTATTATGTTATTTATTAAACTGTTTCATTTTTCTCTTTAAACAATACATTTTTATTATTATTTATACACATAAAATACTTATTAGTTTACTCTAAAAATTTATAACTATTTCAATTTTCACAAAACATCTTGAATTTTCTGGAATTTACTGCAGGATTCAATCAATATTTAAATCTTGAAAAGAAAATGATACAAGAAGACTTAAATGCGCTAAGCAGCAAATTTACCACAAACTCTACTATTTCTGCTTAACTCAAATACTCTTACATGCAGGGTGTTGTTTTTGTGAATAAACAAAATAAAAAAAATGTCAAATGTTCTGTGTGAAGTTAAGGGAAGGTAAAAATGAAAACTGCTTAAGCGCATGTAATTTTGTCAAGGGTTATGAATGGTTTAAAAGGTTAAGTCATTGATTAACTAAAAACTGGAAATAGCTAAAACGTGTAGCATTTCGTTTGATTTCGTATTGCATAAAAATTTGTTCTTTGGTTCCTGACAAAAAGTCAAAAATAGCAACACGTTGAAATCTGTAAGAGACTATTAAAATGTTTGTTGTCGGTATGGATAAGTAAATGATATTAAAATAAAACACACATAAAAATTTAGTCTTGATAAGAATAAGACTGTTAACTATCTTGTATAATTCTGCATTTTTTAATGTTTACTTTAATATTGTTTTTATATCCCATTCACTAATCAAGTATGAAGCTTGATACAAACTTTTACACTTTCAATCCTTTTATATAGATATGGAATTTAACTTCATCAACATATAATAAAAATGTTCCCGTCAAGTTTGCAGCTTAAGTCATTGATAAGAACGATGAATAATAAATGATCTAATACGGAACTTTGTGGAACACCAGACATATATTGCAATATCTCGATATGATCTGGTACTAAGAATTTCAATATTGAGTACAACAATTCAGATTAATATACAATTATTAGAATAATATCAATATTTGCTTCATGATTAACACATTGTCATTATTACGTATGATGATGCAATTATTACATCCTTTGCTTTTTTCTATAGTGGGCATCAATATTTTTGCATTTTGTGCAGTTGACATGCACACCTTAAAATTTTATTGTTGAAATTATAGATGCATTATTTATACAATTTAAAAGCTATTAAGTTACTGTAGAATGGATTACCATAGTGATTTGTTAGTTTTATTCATTCTCAAGTGCTTAATAATCAGTCATAAAAAATATATACAAATATCATTATATTAAGTCTCTCGCATACCAGTCAGTAAACAATGTTGCTCATTTATTAATAAATTAACTTTTCAAATGTTCCTTGTGCAGAAATAACAGTTGTATAATTGATTTATGAGGTCCACACCTATGCATTTTATCTAGGAGATCTGACATGTCTAACGTTGCAACGTGTGAATATTTTTAAAAAATAAATCAATAACTGTTACATCATTAAGAAAAAATACATATTTTCATACATGCATTCTTAAAAAATAGAAAATATTTACATAGTGACAAACAGTCTGCTTGAACAATATTTCATTTTGCTCTATTTAAATTGAAAACCAGCATTATGCAGGTTGCAAAACAAATAGTGCTCGGGTTTTCAGGAGGTGATAGTGCTTATAAAAATAGGAAGAAGTTCTTATGAACATATATATGCTTTAAAATGCTACTTAATTAAGTTGTAGTCCTTTAAAGAGTGAAGAAAAAGAAAGTTACGTTTATATTTTATTTTTAGAAACAGTAATAAATCGGTGTCAAAATTTAGTATTATTTTGTATTTTTTGTTGCGATGGTGACATTGAAAAAAACCGTATTCGTTCTTAATAGAAGGAGGAAGAGAAGATAAAGGTGATTGATTTTCACAGAAATTTTTTGCCTGAGTAGAAAGTGATATCAAGTGTGAACAATTTGGACCTTTTTTAATGGAATACTGTGTATTTAACACACTAAAGATAATACTATTCAACATATTTTGTAATTTAATTAAAACTTCTTTACTACTTTATTTTACCTAATGCAAATGCGTACTGTTGTAGTAAATTTAAGTATTATTTATCAGCATTCAAAATTTCGTGTTTTTTAATTCGTGCTACCAATTCTGGCATAGATGATGAATCTATTCTGCATTTGAAGATCCACTGTTTTCCACAACTAAACCAAAAAATATCATTTATCTTAACGGATTTTCAAATCCTTGGTAAAGTATCTATTTTAGAAAGTTATTTTTTTACTGCAGCCAGTTCCTTTATTATGATGAGAATTATCCGAAATTATTTACAACTAATGCCAAGATGAAGTAAGCAAATTTTTGAAAAAAAAAAAAAATTGTGGACTTACTTTACACCCTGTATACGTGTTTTGGAGAAAGATAGCATAAATTCTAAATCTCATAGACCGTTAAAGAATAATTAATTGCACTGATAAAAATTTGTCTGTAACTTCACATAACTTTACAATTGAATATCAATGTGTAAAAAATTAACAACTTGCACATGTTAAAAAATGTATATATCAAAGAATTCATCAATCAGTTCAAATATTTACGTTGTGTTTAACCTGAATAGTGTAAGAGAAGCCAATTTAAAAATGTATTATATTATTTTTGTAGCCATATGAAGAGTATATTGGCAGATGAAGCTGTAAAAGAAGGAAAAGTTTTTACTTTTAATGTTACGGGAAAAAATCTTTGCCTGTTAAAATGTACAAAAGTACAGATTTAAGCTAATCAATATAATATGCAGTGTATCTCCGACTAACAAATTATTAGAAATACAGTAGATTTTATTATTAGAATTCAATAATAAATACACTATGCGAGTCACATTTTTATTTCTAAATAGTTAGGAAGGCCATATCAGTAGCAGAAGTAACTGTGTAGGGAGATCTTCTTAGTGAACATATATTTTTTTGAAATATCAGTATATTCTTTGGTCTTTACAAATATTTGTAGATATATGTACATAACTCGAATTTTAGTTACAATAAATTTATACTTGACGGAACTACAACTAATGTTAATATCTATTGTATCGATTACTATTTTTACTGCCATAAAGATAAATATATTGTTTAAAATGTACGCTGTATGGTAAGACACATGTAATGGCGTAACTTTGATGCAAAAATCTAAACAACGTTCTTATTAATGAACCGTGTTTGTCTACTACACGTTAACAACACAAACATATTAGGTTAGAGGTTGGGTTGATGTGTCTCTGCGCATGTGCAACAGAAATCACATGAAAACTTCTGTAAAATTTCATAATAAATTATATAAAAATAAAATAATTTCCATTGTATTACTACACTATTTCTGAAATTTCCTAATATTATTATGTAAAAACACATACACTTGATTATTCTTATATATTGTAACTTAAAATTTTCCAGTAAATATTATGTAAAAAGAGTATAATAAAACATGGAAAGTTCCAACCATTTTTATCAGTGTGACCATGAACTATGGGTCTTTGATCTGTCTATCTTTTAATTATTGATACACAAAGTGTAATTTATTTTTTATATTAAATCTCAGTAGAGCACATTATTGGGATATAGTAAATGTCAACATATTTATTTTTTTAACTGTCTTATAGAAGGTGAATAGACTGAGAAGTATAGTAGATATTTCTTAGTGACAAGATCAACTATTGAGCCATAGTGTAAAATTTTATATATTCTCATAAAACGTAATTTTAAAATTGCTGAAAACACATAAAAATTAATTGATCATTTAGCTATTATCTGGAGATTCACGATTGACGAATTTATTATAGAAATTCAGGGAAGTCAAGTAGATGTAGAAACCTCAATAGTAGAATATTTTTGTACAGCTCCCAGACATAAAAATGTTGAATTAATGAATTACCTTCACTTTCCATGGTGCTTTATAGTACTAACAGTGTAGTTAATACTTTATGCAATTAGAACCGGTAATCAGCGAACTGAACGTATATTTTAGTAGTAAAATCAAGTACAACTTAAATAAATTGACATTTTCATAATTAAAATAATACACGAAGCGTGCCAATAGGTGCTAAATAACGTACTTGTTACACATGAATTAAGCAGTAAATTATAATTTACCGGACCAAGACTGACAGATATTTGTGCTATAATAATTTAATATTCACTAGTATGTTGCTAACAGGTTTAACATAACAGACAATCAAATATACCTAGATACGTGAAGCAATAAATATTGACCTACGATTAAATAAATTAGCAATTATGCATGATTGTGACACACTTAAAGCTCTTATTACGTTTATGCAAAGTCATCATATAGTTGTCCTTATTTGTCTCATTACCGCTGGTCTATTACATATGCAATTTCCATCTGAACGGTACATTTGATGCCGTGAGACCGATGCCCACGTTGACATGTCTGCGAGAGTGTTCAACAAAGTAGGTACTATTACAAAACATTATCTATTGTTACGAAGGCGTTGTTTAATTCACTACCTGTTAGCAATCATCAGCTAAAGGGAAGTGGCACGACGGATTCATTCTTTATGCCACTTTAGTCGATGCCACGCTAAAGATGTCACAAAAAAGCAGGGTTGCCACCAAACAGGTACAACCTACCAGTACCGACAAAACATTAAGTGACTTATAATGTGTTGTTTCTATAAACAACCAGGATACAGAATAATATTTACTGACGTATTTTTGAGTACAAAGTAAATATGAGGTCATAAGGGTTTTGTTTGCCTTGGTGATAATTTGTTTAGAATCAAAATATTAGACGTTGAGTGCTAGACGTAGGACTTCTTAGTGTTTAATGACTACTTAGAAATTGAATAAAATTATTACTACATTCTACATTCCTTGGTAACACTATAAATTACGAATTTCTTGTAGTCAGTAGATACAACCTACAAGAAGTTGACTATGATAATTTGCAAAGGATCGGTTCAGATAGAGGGAATACGACAACATATTTTTCTCCAATTCCGGCATTGATGTGTAACTTGTTTCAAAATATACATTTTAAATTTTTTTGAAATTCATATTTTACCTACTTTATTTACTAATAAAAGTTTATAGTTTAGTTTCTTTTATAGCAGCAATTTGTACAACAGACTATCTAGATGATTGAATATTTGGGTATCACAGAATTATCATTAGATAAAGTGTGCATGTTATTATTTGGAAAATGATACAACTAATCTATAATTTTTTAAGTAGATACTATTCTTTGATCTATTATAGTTTTTGGGATTAGTATGCCGGTTACGGAATTAATGTCCAATTCCATAGCCTAACCTGAAAATCTTTAACCACTCCGTGATGTTCTTGGGCTAGACTTTGTAGAGGTGGACTTGTAATCAACATCCATGGACTCGATGATATATTGAAGTTGGTTCCTATTGTGCTAGAGCTGCTGTGATCGGAATTGCTTTTAGATAATTGTCTTCTGAGACGTCTAATAGTAGCCTCTGCATCTAGACTAGAATCTTATGATTCCAAACATTTTGTCTCTGCAGTTCAGATTCTTGATAACCACAATGCATTGATTTAAACTATAAAAACATATTTTTAACCACTTATTTTATGTTGAATGATAAATATTTAAGCATTTATACAGATAATTTTTTCAATATTATTTGCATATTGCATTCAGTGGCAATTATTAATTTTGGTCCTACTCTGTCGATTCATAAATCAACAATTTTCCAATAAGTAACAGGGACATCTTTTTAAAATAACATAATCTATCTACGTTTATAGTATGAAATTTGACACCCAATCTAATAAAAATATATATTTTAGAGAGACACTCTCCTATAATTACAATGTATGCAATTTGATGGATCTATATCCAATACTATTGATATGGTTAAAAGAAGGTGCTACATGTGCCAAAGAGAAATAATCATCTACTGTTTTCCAGGCAAGAAAAGAAAAGTAGGCAGCACCGAGAACCATAACTGAATGGAATCCAATGTATAATATTACACTCGAAACAGATAAGAGGAGATGGAAGGGCCAGGTAGAAGAAATCATTAGAGATAGAACAGTGGGGAAACAATGTGGAATGGTAAATAAAATACTGAGAATAGCAATATGTTTCAAATGTATACATGTACATTAAAAAAGAAGCACATTTGAAGGGTGGTATCATGTCACTTGCAAATACGAGTATAAATATACATGATACTCTAAAAAAATAACTTTCGAAAAAAATATATCAATCTGGTACCAATAAATTGTTTTCATTACATTGACCATGCCTTTCATCCATAAATTTCAAATTTTATGAGAAATCAGAACGGACAACCTGCATAAAAATTACAAAAAGTGTAACATAAAAAAGTAGTTCTAAAATGAATAATTAATAAAATATAATAGTATTCTTTTACGCTTTTTATATATTTTTGAGTCGTTAGAGAAACATCATTTAATGGATCTTGCAGTTAAAATCAATTAAAACTAACGTAGATAATTTAGGAACCAGATAGTTACGAGATGTAGTTTCATTAAGCTATCTCATTAAACTTGATACCATTTTACGGCAACCACAAAAAATTAGGATTATGCAGCACACGCAAAACTATAAATTCCCATGCATGGTAAGGGAAAGCTGAGATGTTTACATACTAGAACGATGCACCTGTGTACATAATACGAACTAGCGGCATAAAGCGTGCCTAACGGGCATAACCGAAGTCCACTATTTAAAACTTTTCTAAAAACAGCTTCCTTGCGCAATTTTTTTGGTACGTGCGTAATGTTTCTATCAGGTATGAGGCATCGCGAACGTTTTTTGTCAAAACTAAAGGTGAAAATCCATAATAAGACTTACCTAAATTTGAGAGTTTTTGGTAAGAAATTGACCGCAATTTATGTATTACAAGTTTCTTGATAAATTGTTTAGTTTAGGTGAAAAACTGATAAATATGAAAAGGATTTAAAACATTTATTTGACTATAAAATATGTAATTGAAGAAACAAACCTGTAGCTCTGAAAGCTTAATCTTACAAAATTTATACAGGTCAGCCATCAATTATATATACAATATTACAGCAAAAAAAAAATAAAAAAAAAACAAAAATAACATATTGATACACTGATACATTTGGAAGACTATTCCAATTGTAAAACACTGGTAAGTTGGAAATTTTGACGCACACTTGTTTTAAAATTCTCCTTAGACAGTTTTAACACATGGCCGCTTATTCTAGTGTTACTGTATCAATAAATTATGTAATTCAGGAGTGAAATGATTGCAAATGCAAAACTTTGTAAGTATAGTTTAGATCTCCTGGAGTTCGTCTTCACTTGACAAAGAAAATCCACGTTTCATCACACGTTCGTGATAGGATAAGTGAAACAAATTATGTACTCTCTTCGCCGATCTTCGCTGAACCCGTTCCAAATTTTTTCACCATACCACAGCGAAATATTCACACAATGCTTCTGGAATGATTTATTCAAATGATTTTGACAACAAATAACCTACTATTTGCTTTTTTAACTATTTGTGAGATGTGTTTAGACATTTGATATCCGAAGATATTAAAACACCTAGATCAGTTTGCATTTCAACTGTAAGTATGGGCATATTAAATAAAGTGTATCCATATTTAGGATTGTTTTTACCAAGGTGTCATACAGAACACTTGCCTTGATTTAAAGGAATCAGTATGAAGAGTATGCCCACTCTTATTATGGTACCACATGTCAGACACATATATAATAAATAAAATTGGAGCAAGCACGGAGTCTTGAGGAACACCTGAATATACCGGCATTTGTGTAGAATATGATTGACCTACTCACACAGAATAGTAACGATTAGTGAAAAAATGTTCAATCGATCTCAGAATTCTCTAATCTCTCTAATTCCCAATCGATTAAGTTTATGTATCAGCCGTTGGTATACGATCAAAGCTTTGCGGAAAAGCCAAGTACGCAACATTTACTGAGTTAAACTGTTGATCCAGGAGTTAGTTGATTTCAGAAGATAAGTGACGTTGATTTTTTTGGGAGAAACCCATGCTGATTTGGGGGAATTTTGTTTGATTTCAGTTTATACGACTAAAGAAAGTAAATCTAAAATAAACTGATACATCTATAGTCTGGTAATGCTGGAATTGTTTATATCAGTGTATGACTGCCTTACAACAGAAAAGCTTATTTATTTCTTTCTCTTTCTTATTGTAGACCAAAGGGAACGTATCTTGTATATAGTTTAAGCAACGAAGGGGTTGTAGCGTGCAATGAGGGAAAGGAAAATATTTTTCTGCGGGAATGTGTTTGGAGTAGTTAGAACGTATTCATAACAAAAGTCCCCGCTCCTATCCCAGGGTGAGAGGGGGGTAGAAAGATCCTCTTTTTTGTTTTTTTTTTTTCACTTACATCTCGAAAACGGTGCGTTGTAGCGAAAAATTCTTTAGATAAATATGACAGTTCTTAAAATTTTATACAAGACTAGTTCTACTTATTTCGCTATGATGCACCGTTTTTGAGATATCTACTCTTAAAAGTCGATAATTAAAAAAAATATTCTTCGGCCGTTTGTTTTAAAATTTATTGAAGAATGTAAATACATATGCAATTTTATCTCTAATGGGCCAAAAGTTATAGCAATTATTTACAATACGGATTGGCTTTACTTTACAGGCTGTTTAAACCAACCAGGATATCTACCAACTTTTATTTGGTAATTGATGGAGGGCTTCTTTTACATAAAGTCATCTGGCAAAGAGAATCTCCAGTTTCCACAATTTGTGATAGGTACATGAAATTCATCAAGACCCATTACCAAGGCAGAAGATGTACTATTGTTTTTTATGGATATAGTAGCTATAGCATAGGATAGGATAGGAAAATCGCTATATATAAAAAAGTGTGTCGACATCAACTTCAATCTGGAGACTGAAATTTCAGTGGCTGACATGAAGCTGACATGTTGATTGTAAGCACATCTATTGACTTATTATAAGGGGAGACGTCGACCTAGCTGTGTTACTTACAGCAGAAATGCCACATCCTGTTCATAAAACCTGGCAGAAGAAAAGTACAAACCAATATTTGCTCCACCCATCAAATGGAACAGTTAGGACTCAAGGACATTTTGTTCTTACACGCATTTACTAGCTGCGATTCTACTACTGCGACATTCCGGAAGAGCAAATTTGGTTTCCCCTTCTCCTGCATGCTCCTACTGAGCAAACTGGGCGAATATGCATGCTGAAATGGTACGATGCCCCTGCAAAGATAAATTCTCTGAACACGTTCAGGTACGATTCATTTTTGAAATCGGCGTTGAATATAAGACGAGATTTCGTATCAATTCCACCCAGCGGGTGGTAGCGAAAATTAGAAAAACCAACTGTCTCTAAGACCTGTGGAGATGGACACGCAAAGGCAATATCCTAGTTCCTGTGATGACAAAAAACGAAGCAGCAGCTAAAGACCTAATATTTTGTAGATGCACGAAAGTTTATAGAAGTGGAAGGTGCAGCTGAAAAAAGGCAGCCAGTTGCTCTCGATTGTGCCAAAACTGCTAAAGTCACTGTTTAAACAGCGTCCCGATTTTAAAAGATGACGAAGAAGACTTGTAGCCCATTTCCACATCGCCTGCGGACACTGATGATGAAGACGAGGGTGATTCGCGATTCGTGCTATAGTTGGTATTAAGCCAGAAGCAGGACTCTACAAGCCCAAGAGAAACAGGTCCAGTTCGTTTTGTTAATATTTTTCATTTGTTACATTTTGTCCTTATTAGTTTACATAAAATAAAAATAAAATTTATACAGTTGTTACACAATTCTCCTTTAGATTTTCAATTGTTCATAATTAACTTGAAAATTGGTAAACTCTAAAACATACTCTTATAGAACTTGTGTGTAAAACAAACGGCTGAGGAGTTACCAGGAGAAATAAACACAAACAAAACACGTGAGAAACATATATTTTTCTTTAATTGCCGAGTTTTTAAGAGCAGATATCTGGGGGAAACGATTCATCATAGCGAAAAAATGTATAATGTAACGGTCCCGTCTTTATGCAATCTGTTTATGTTATATTATACCCAGTATAATCGTTCGATAATTAAAAAACCATTTATTTTATGTAATATTATTGTCTTGTGACAATTACAACCCTTTGTATAAGTGCAGTGAATGCGTACGTTCTAATAAAGCGTGCGGTAGAAGTGTGGGGTGTGCGCAGCAAGAGGTCGCTGATGTGGCATCTTGCATTTTTTAAGGAGAACAGCGATCCGTTTTAAGAAGTTCAGAGGTAGACAGGTTGAGCGGGGACCGGGACTACGAAATAAGATACGTGACTACGGCCTTGAAGAAAGGGGAAGAACGACGAGGACTTGACGCTACAAGTGAGTTGGGCGATTGCTGAAAAGCTTACCAGGATTTGGGGGCCCAGTGATGCTAACTGGTGATAAAGCGCCTGGACGAGTCTGCAACAATTATCTGCTAGCTTGGGATGAAAAGCCAACTGAGTTTTTTGTGTGAGTAACGCCCGTAGTACCGGGGTACTTTCGTCTGGTATACGTTTGGCCTGACCGGACTATCTATGTAAGTTGAATTTTTGTCTAGTACAGCATAAACACTCCGTTTCTTTTGTGATTACGACCTCGAAAACCACCTCCGTCTATACGGCAAAGATTTTTTGTTTGGCGACTAAATTAAGAATAACTCTGCCTAATCTAGTGAACTACGAACGTCTTTTGGATGTTCTCTGGATATTTATGATTAATTGTAGGAACTCATGATTTCTATTTCATTTCTGTAATAAACCTGTTTATTCAAATTTCTGATTTTATTTGAAAATAGATAGCTTTTATTAGTTAGTTAAATAAATCTAAAATCAGTGGTGCCCAAAAATAAAATCACAAATTCACAATAAGAGAGATTGGAAGGTCCCACAGCCCATGCCCTGGACATGTAAGTAATAAGCACTAATAAGTATTGGTTCTTTTTTAAGTAAATGCTTTTGCCCTTGAATAAGGGGCGTTATAATAAAACTAATCTTGTAGATAATTTATATAGGTTAATATGTTCATGTTCTAACTGTCCCCAATCTATTCCTGCACCGAAAAATTTCCCCTCCCCCCTCATTGCACGCTACACACTCTTTTCGGTGACTAGCCTAATAGGGAATTAATATTTTAAAATTGCTGATTTTATCTACGGGAAGTAGTGCTCGTAGTAGGTACTAGTTATAAGTATGTTTAGTTCAAAAGCAGAATGTTTTTTAACCTGGATCCTGGATTCCATACACGGGAAAACCAGTATTTAACCGTTGACATAACTCCAAATATCGTCATTCAGAATATCAGCAAATACGTTAATGCAATCAAGCAACTTAATGAACACAGTACTTCGTAATAACGTGTAATTATGGTAGTTAAATGTGAGATAAGTTGTTTACTACCTTGCTGCAGATTAAAACCGTATTGATCTTATCTAATGGTAGTATAAACGCATTAACATATTAATTTTAAGTAGTGGTTTAACGCATGTACACATAAAACCGACCGACTTGTGTTATAGAGACGATGACTTGAACTTATGTTAGACAAGTTAAATGCGGTGTAGCGAACACGAAAGATATTTTTGACAAGGCCCGCCCAGATCTTTAATTTTTACATATTACGGCACAGCCTCCTCTGTGTATACTGCTATTAAACCGTTAGATCTTAAAATCACTGTTCGATCAATCAAGTTTTTTCGCTCATCACGAAATTGGCTGTTATTCGGTTAAAAGAAAATTTCGGGTGTGGTTTTCGATTTATGGCGAAGATAAGTTTTTGCGGCTCCGAAAATTAGATTGTCATCTCTGTTAATCTCGGACAAAACAAAAGCAAAATCTCATGAACAGCTAATGAATTTATAAAACATTTTAGAGCTACATTACTTAATAAGAAAAGGAATTGGATATATTTTTTTGTAGGTAGGTATATAAAAATGTTTATAGACCTGGTTATTTCCTGCACTAGCTTTATCAGAATATACAGGGTGTCCGGAATATGAATACCATAATTTTAAGGGCTTATATATCTGACTAAATGCAATAAAAAACTCTTATGAAAAAAATGTATAAAGCGAATAGTTTGTCTACAAATTCATTTTGAAAAATAAAAATACAACTGAATAATATTCAAAACTATGTTACGAAATTACAAACTAAGGTACAATTAAGGTTAAGTAAAAGCGCCTGTAACGTAATTTGTTCATAATTTGAATTTTGGATTAGTATTAATGAAGTAAACAATTGAAGTTTCCGAGAACTTCGTTAAAACTGTAACGTACGACAACGTAGCAGTGTCAGACTGCTGCTGATAACCTAAAAGTAATACCAGTCATATTGGTGCATACAGCCAGTGCGATTCATTTTTGTCTAATTTTTCCTTGATGTTTGTGAGTATACATAAACAAAAATGGAACAATTTATAGTAACCGTATGGCATACTGATGAGGGCTAACAAACCCGAAACCGGTCTATGTCTGGTGGAGTGGCCAACAAGGGTTCTTGGCTGTTCACACAGATACTGCAGGTGTAATTCAATGCCGGTCGGGGCATTAGCCCGCGGAGTAGTTGTTTCCTGCAGTATCATTTATAGATTTAACGGCGCATCGCCCAGAGCGAGAGGTCTGCGGTTAAGTACCTACAACAATGTAGGTCGCTTTCTGCAAGTCGAGCCGCTTAGGCCGAGCAGGAAGTAGCAGACCAGTTACATCTCACTTGTAACTATTATTATGTGTTGCAAAAAGAGCTTTAAGAAAACCATTCACAGTAAGTACATATGTTTAGGTGTACCTATTTGTAACTATTATTAACATACATAAATACATAACAACCCTAAGATAGTATGTGAACGACGTTGTCACATATTCAAGACGTGTTTGCTGTTATAATTCTGTTACCGTTGGTTAGAAAAGAATTGTTGTCAAATATGTTTTGTTCAGTACAACTTATCATTTGGCAAAATTAAGACACTCATATTCCGGACACCCTGTATAATTAATATTCATAAACATCATTCGCTGGGCAATGTGGTTATATTTTCTCAAATTTATTATAAAAGTAACTTATTAAGATAAAATATATTATAAAACTACTAAAGCTTCATTCACATAAGATTAGTGCGGTTGCATTGGTACTGCAGAAAAGTTATTAAAAAGGGCTCCGTATTCTTGAAATAGTGTTTTCTACAAAATAGAAATAATTTTAGACATTTAATAACTGAATAATTTAGGGTTTAGCAAATAATAGGAATGTTAACTCATCCCACCTGCAAATATTCAAAGATACTGAAGTGAAACGGCGAGAAATACGGACGACTTTTGTAAGGTTTAGATAAACTAAACAGTAACGTCTTTGTACTGCAGTTGTATGGCAGAAGCTAAAAGCATTTTAGCTTTTACCAATCCTTTTCCAACAATCATACAAGGACCAATCAGAAAACTGCTTTTTTGACAGTAAACAGAAGATTCACATTTGTGCAGGTTAAGTTTTTAAATTAGATTCTAATTTAGATATTTAGTTTAGAATTGATTTGTTTCTAAAAAATGGATGAAGAGGACTGTTTAGTTTAGAAACAGTTACTTTTGCTGCTCTTATTCGCAGCGACGTCAATATGTATAAAAACTATACATGCAAAAAAAATGAAAAGAAGAACTCTGAGATGGTGGGTGCGACCTATTAACCGCAGATAGCACATGCAAGGTGATTTCTATAATTTATATAAAGAAATGCGAAATGAGAATGCCGATTATTTTTTCATTTCACGCGAATGACAGTGGCAGTGTTTGATGACTTGCTGAAATTAGTGGGGCCTCATTTAACCCACAGTATACTAGTATACTGTGATTTAACCAAACATTCAAACAGACCATCTATTCCTGCAGATTGTAGGCTTATATTTTATCTAGGGTAGGCTTTTAATTACTATTCGGCAAATGATAAAAACCAACAATTTCCGTAGATAGGGACGTAGTTGACAAAACATAAACTTAACCTCTCTGAAGGCCAATAATCTTGAGTTTTGCATGTCGCCAACTTACAGTTGAAAAATTCCCCAACTTCTTAAGTCTACAGTAATTTTATGTAAACAGAGTAAATAATATTTAACACCATACAATTACAATACAACAGTACAACTACAGTGCCATTGCACTAACGTTTATCTGAACGTTACTTAAGCGAGAAAAGTTATAATATACATACACATAAAGAAAAACTCCTCATTTATAGTGAGGTTTACATCTAATCACTAGAAAATTGTCTTATACAGAGCATGTGTTCTTCAAACTTAGAAGTTGCATCAATGAAATGTAGAATGTAACAAGTACTTTGTTATTATACAAGATGTTCAGATCAAAGTAGCAAAAATTCTTATGAAACAAATAATTAAAATTAATAGTTTTTCTACAAATACGTTTCAAAAATAAAAATACAACTACCCAAGTGCAATTAAGACTTGAGACTTTTTAATAACTATGAGCTGTATGACATGTTGATGGAAAAATTGGACATAATTCTTTGAGTCACGCAGACTTTTGTACGGTAAACGTTTTTCGCCAGCAATAGCAGTCATTTTGAACCATTATTATAACTACTCGAACTTCAACTCTGTGTTGCGAGAAAAACTCTAAGAAAACCAATTACGGTTTCATATTGTCACATATTCATACCTTGTTTGCTCTACTCTAATATCGTTTCTTAGAGAGGAAAGAAAAATATGTCAATTTTGTTTTGTTTGATGTAATTTATCATAATACAGCAATATAAAAATAGTTCCATTCCGGACACAGAGTCTTCATAAATATAACCTGTTACTTCAAGATCCAATGCGTCATTAAAATCAATGAGGTTAACTAATGTAAGTATTATATTTGCATAGAAGCCGCTTGTTCACATTACACTGAAAATATTCAAAAATATTGCAATGCAACATTTGTGAATTTTCCATCTACACGCTACACAACAGAGACGGTCTCGATGCTTTCTGTTCTTTTGATTTGACAATTTTTTATCTTGAAAATATTTGTTGTAAATTGAAATTTGAATATTTTAGTGAAAGCAAGTACAAAGCTCTTACGTATAAGAAACTGAAGTAGCTAAAGATGAAGGGGGAAATAAAAATAAATTTAACATTAAAAATATAATTGCAATAAGATCACTGACACATCAAGATTTATTATAGTACTTTATCCCTGTATTTAATGTCGGAAGCTACAATAAACGCTTCTTCCGAACAGTTTATCCACTTTATTTTCCTTTTGTTAAAGATCGGATGATATAAGCAATTACATTTATAAGACATTCACGTCACATTCCATGTCTCCATTCGTTTGCGTTGTCTTGTTATCATTTCAAAATCCGCTTGTGAAATATTTAAACAAATACGATGATACTTTTAAGTAACTGTTTTCCTTCTTTAATTATAAGCTGTTATTAGTTATTTAATTTATAGTATATATCTATATCGTGTTATAGAAATACAATATAGATCTACATTTGCTGTGATATGTCTTAATATACGCAATAGTTATTTCCCTAACAAGTGTGGGAAGTGATACTTTTCCGCAAGCTGACTGCAATTGACCGATCAACGCGAAGCGGAGTGCAGTCAACATCGAGTGCGGAAAAGTATCACTATTTTTCCTCATGTCACGTTCTCTAGGACGCAAAATAGCATAACTTCGATAGATATCGACATACTTAATTGTTTCCTTGATGTTCACCACAAATTTTCTTAAAACATTGGTTTTCCTGTTAATAATAAGCACATCCCTTCTATATATATATCGTGCATCGTCATATTTGCTAGTTAGTTCGAGGCGACAGGCACCGGCAATTCCAAATATCGTGGTTACTATGGCCATAAGATATACACTGCCTGGGGTATTTAAGAGAAAATAAATTTTCTATTTCCGTTCCTTCTAATACCTTTGATTTTTTTGGTCTGTAACCAACATTTGATTTCTTCAAATATGCTTGAGGTATTTTCCAATATCAATGTCCTTCTTTAGTTTAAACATAGAATACTTCAACCATAGAGTTGATGGATAGTTACGTTTTACAATATCGTGGAAATAGACCAAAAATACCTCTTCCTTTAAAGATGAAGTGTTCTCCTCCAGGTGCCATTGGTCGAAGGGAACATGCCTTCATAGCGAATTCTTGATTTTGTAAGAATTAATGCATTACTTGCATCATTTTATGTTATCTCCGTAACTAAAAATATATTTTTTTCGCTATTCATCATTATTTGTCCTCAGCTATAATTTCCCATGTTTATACGTATAGGTCAACAGTCAGCCTGTATTATTCAACAACAGACACCATTAATACAAAACTGTATAATGGCTGAGAGTGTGAGACTTCCTATTGGATCTTAATTAAATTGATATAATTTACTCACGTCAAACGCAGTTTAAAATCGAATTTATTATAGGATAACTAATGATTCCGGTTTCATCCCAGGCTTTTATTAAAATTGCCCGCTGTATAAATTTGCGATGACAGTAGAAGGATATGTATATTAAAACGAGGAAACGTTTTAATTTATTTCGTCAAGGTTAAATTGATTTGTTGGTTTACGAAATAGCATAATTTTGGTAATACTTTTGACGCTATTCTAATGAAAATAAATGGAACGTTCGTAATATAATTCTTTATATTAATATAATATATTTAAACTACTTACTCTTAAATCATTAATTTTATCGATTTTAAATAATAATAATAATAATATAATATCTCTACCCCTCATTCTAATCACAGGGATTAGCCCAGAAGTCAGAGACTTGTGCGGGAGAGGGGGCGGCATATTATTATTAAGCAGGCCGCATTTGCGCCCAGGAACGACTTACGTTGGTAGGCCCGAACCACTATTCAGTGCAGGAATGAGGGAAACCTGGAAAACCTCATTAACTAGGGGGGTAGTCAAATATCAACCGGTATCAATCTCTCACATTGACCCAAGCCAACATTTTTCCACCCTACCATACCCGCAGAGAGGGCGCCAAACCTCTCCACGAATATAGCTTATATACGGTCTACCGGCAGCTGGGCTCGAACCAACACCGATCTAGTCACTTCGATTCAAGTACTGACGCCTTAAACCGCGCGACCACTGACCGACCCAAATAAATGTACATTTTTATTAGCAATTCGTTCCAGGAACTTATTGTTAGCATTTGCAGATCTATCACATTCTGAGGGTAATGTAGATTTGTCGATACCATCAAAAGAAAGAAATGCTCAGATGTTATTAACCACTAAAATTAAATTTTGTTCCAATACACAGTTTAGGAATAATAACTGACCTCTCGAATAACAATTTAAGTACTCAAGCAGTGAGGACGTGCCTGTCCGCGCTCATGGAGGTCAATTTCAACGTTTTGTGTAAGAATGGTAAGTTTTTATTTATGTTGTGTCTACTGCTTACAAATAATCTATTTTAAAACAATTTTTATCTTAAGTCGTCACACTGTATAATTTAAGTCTAAAATATCAAAGCACGGGTTAATGTTTTTGTTCAATCTTTTTCACTCTTATATGGTATTGATTTGGGGCTCGCTTTCCGAGATATTGCAACTTTTTTAAAATAGCAACTGTAAATTAAATATCGTTAAGCATTAAATCGTCATTTCCATTTTATTCAGTGAATTGAAATAAACAAAACGGTACAACTAACAACACACATACACAAATACAAAACTAACAACACAGTAAGAAAAGACCAAAATTTCGCCCAATTAAACTAAACGTTCAATACGGGTACTACTTTCTTTTGAGAGAGCAACGAATATTTTGGGAAATATGTGGTTTCAGTCTAAACTGCTCTCCGCCTTGAATAATTCGCTCCCTTAGCTGTGGTTCAGTTAGTATTGGAACCATGTATAAACGAAATATTTCATAAAACTCCAGACACTAGAAGTAAAGCGGGTTGTGGTCAGGGGGGGAACGGGATGGTCATTTAACAGGTGCAAACCTTACTTTTCCAATCCACCGATTAGGAAAGATTTCATTTAAATGGTTTTGGCATTTTCACCGTAATGTGGCGGATCACAGTTATGGTGAATGAAGTCCATGAAAGAGTTTAAAAAAATAAAAATTCATTAGAATTTAGGAAAGATTTCATTTATATGGTTCCAATATTAAGTAAACAACAGCAAAGGGAACGAACTGTTCAAGATGGAGAGTACTTTAGGCTGAAATTATGTTTTTAATAATAATAATATCTCTACCCCTAATTTTAATCACGAGGATTAGCCTAGAAGTCGGAGACTTGTGCGGGAGAGGGGTGGCATATTATTATTAAGAAGATTGCATTTGCGACCAGGAACGACTTACGTTGGTAGGCTCTAACTATCATTCAGTGCAAGAATGAGGGAAATCTGGAAAACTTCATTAATTAGGGGGTGGTCAAACGTCGACTGATATCAAATCTTTCACATTGACCCAAGCCAACATTCTTCCACCATATCATACCCGCAGAGAGGGTGCCAATCGGCCGCGGGATTCGATCTCACAGCGGTCTGGCCACATCGATTCAAGTACTGACGCCTTAGCGCTCGACCATTTACCAACCCAATTTATTTTAATTTACTAATTATAATGGGAATGACCATTTATTACTTGGCGATATTTAAGTATCACGAGTTTGCAAAACCAAATTTTATAAAAGTGAAAAAAAACACGCTATATCTAAAAAAATATATTTGAAACCATGGTGGTACTCAAACAAATTTGAGAAGGTCCGTCGGTACTAGATAAAACCTTTTTTTCTACGTTTTATTTCACACATGCAAAATGAAAAGTGACATAAGTCCCAGTATTTTAGTCCAAAGAATATGTGGTTAACGGCTTGACCTACTCATTTGTAACAGCCTGTTTATTGAAGTATTAATCTAAAATTGAGGTACTGCTAACGTTTCCGAAAATAATACAAGTGTGGCATATGTTTGAAATTTGCCAAGTGGAGCGGCATTAATGAAGCCATAACGCTGCATTTGAGTATTCCGGCCTGCGCAATAATAAACTAAATGGTGAGTAACAAAGGAATATAATAACAGAAGCAGTTAATAAAATATAATTCACCACTCATTAAGCCGCTCAAAGTTCTACGTGTGCATACTTAGTTTTAACAGCGGTGATTAAGTGCCAAATTTAAAATTTGTAAATCTATTCCGAAAATACCAAAGTAAGATATAAACCACAAACGTTAATCAATTTATAACGCTGCCATGTTTAATAATCAATTGGATTTTTCGTTATTAAAAGCTTAGTAATAAGTTTTAACAGGTTCGACCTAGGCTTTTATTTCATTTTTACCTTTCAGTCTTTACCCGTCAAATGAAATGATGTAGATGGATTGTTGCTTTAAAAAAACATGAATATTTATGCCAGATTTAAGTAGTCCAAAGTAGTATTCTATACTTTCGTTAAAATGTTTGTTGGTATTTTAATAGAAAATTATAATACAAATTTATTTGTGTAACACATTTTTTCAATCATCATATGTAAATGTGGTATATTGAGTGATTTTTATGTGTTTTTAATTATTGGAAGAGACAGCTAGAGAATTTATATTAATCATGTTAGGTATAGTAAAAGAAAAAATATGTAGGCATGTTGCAAGGTAGGTAGATGTTCAAATTATAACCAAAATTAGGAAAATAAATCTTGAAGCAAATATTGAAATGAAATACATGCTCCCTGAAAACAAAATATACCTAAACTCTAAAATTATTTTTCTCTTTATTTAGGTTTTCTCTCGTTTGTTCTTCTTATATAAGATTTTGTAAAGTATTTTAGATAGGGTTCTAAATAAAATTGGAAAATATGAAAACGCCAATAACTATACATTTCTTACGAATTTATGAACCCTGTTTCCTCAATATCGGCAAAATTTGAAATTATAATAGTTATTTATGTATCAAGGGAATTATGAGGATGTTAATTATCGAGGGCAACAGACTGCAATCCTGAGGGACGTTAGTCCCGAGGAATTGTTAATTTGTCCGAGATTATTAACATACAATGACTCATGTGATAGATAAAGATTTTTATTTCGTACTAAGGAAATACGAAAACAAAATTTTGTTGGTTTTCAAAATTAAACGAAAATTGTTTAATAATTAAGTAGGCATGATTACCATGGGTATATCAACTGACAAGTTTGTAAATGAAAGTTTATCAAATTTATTAATTTGTAAAAAGGCTGAGAAAGGTCGTGCAATACTACTACCAACAAAGTCGGAACCAAACTATAAAAAAGAATATGACAAATTCCTACAGTGGCTGAAAGTTAACTGTATTGAAAACAAAAATATAAGTGAAACTCTAATGTTGGCTTACTTTCAGGACATGGTATGTATTTATTCATCCACATTCTAGTGAAAGTGATATTGATTTATTTTTCTTACAGTCTGAATTGTACAGCCCGAATTCCCTGTGGACTAAGTGGTCAATGTTAAAATCAATTATGACAATTTATAATAATATATATGGGAGAAAGATTCATGAACTGGAAGCGTTTCTCAAACGAAAAAGTAAAGACTATGAGCCAAAAGTTTAAAGTGTTTAGTCGGGATGACTTTGTCACATTTTTGAAGGATGCTTCCGATGAATAACATTTACTACATAAGGTAATGCATGAGATTATAGGAATTACACGTTTATGGCTCTATTGTATAGGTAGTTCTAATTATGGGTTATTTCGGGTACTGTAGAGGTCAAGAACTTTTAAATATGAAGATTAATCATATTGAAGATAGGGGCTCGGCTATAGTGGTTGACATTCCGGAAAGGAAACAGATATCCGTAGGAAATTTATAATTGTGGAAGAAATGAATTGGTTCTAGTGAGGAAGTATATATCGTTGTGTACGTCGGGTTCAGGCGTATCGCGAAAAGCGTTGCACAGTTCAGCCCGTTGGGAAAAATACATTTGAAAAAATGCCAAGCAAAATTGCTAGTTTTTTATGTGCCAGATCCAGAAGCTTTCACGCGACATTGCCCTGTGGATGACTTCCGTGAGTGCCTTGGTCAATGCAGGAGCAAATACGACGACATTGAAGATACATGGTGGATGACAAAGTTCAACGGTAGCAGAAGGATTTGGCCGACGCATGGAATTGAAAAATAAAACTGCAAGAATGTTGGCTGGCATGTCACATGAAAGAAGTGGAACATCAACCTCATGTTTGACATATAGACAGTGCTAACAGTTCAACGGAAAATTCTTGGAATTCGGGAAATAATTTCAGTGGAAAATTCGACAATTGTCGGTTTATTTTTGTAAATACATTAGAGGGAGTTATGAACATGTTTATAGTTACGGTAACTAAGGGCATGGGGGTTTATCTGTTTATAATGTATTAGTACAAAATAAAAATACTTATATTTACTTCAACTTTGATCTGTTTTTTTTTTTTGCATAAAACAACCAATGTGAAATGTTAGTTCAGGGTAGAGTTGTGATAAAAAATTAAATTGCAACTAAATTAGTTAGCAGTGTTTTCTATTTGGTACATTTTTTAGTGTGAATGGCAATATTCCATAAAGTAGTACCATCACAGCAATCAAGTAGATTACTAAAATAGATATAAAGGCTTCATTTGCACATTAATCTATAAAAGTTATCGATACATTTATTTTCCTATTGCCACTTAAGTAGGTAACTGTTTTATTGGCAATAAAATAGTCTTTACTTAAATAAAAGCAAAAAATATTCATGCATATATATGTATATAAATAAATAACCACTTAACCGTTTTTGCAAATTTCTGTGAACCATAGAATTTACTGCTCTTGTAGTCCTTGGAAAATTATGACATAGCTATCCTATTACCCGAGTATAACATTTTGTACTGTTATTCCTTGATTTTCGTTTGAATTTAATATACTTTATATATTAAACTTACACACAAACTGACATGAAAGGTATGCATATAAAAGCATCTAAATATCAACTAAACGAGAATAGCAACTGATACGATGCCATGTATGAGGCGACAGTCAAAACAGCATTGGTGATCACGATCTTAGATAAGGAAATACTGGTCCAAACCGAGGCTGCGATATCTGAGATCACCCGCCTGCAAAATCAGCAGTCTGCATCGCAACAAGGCACTGCCACCCCGACTTGACAGTGACAGACGACAACATTCACAGGCCACCAATAAAAATGTCCAGAGCTCTAGAATCACTAGTCGTGTACGATGGAAAGACAATGTTCGACACTGCCTGGCTACACAATGCTGCCCTTGTCTGACATGTGTATTCTAAACGATGATATAATTATATTTATTCGAAGACAGATATACTCGAAGAAACAATAGTGATTTAATGATGCTGCCAGACAGATTTAACGCCAAGGGATGATCTGCGCTGAATCCAACCGATCACATCAGAAGCGAGTCTATCTACTCAGATATACATATGTGATTATTATTTTTTTAAATAAGAGCGGCAAACATATTTTCAATAATGGTTTGCAACAAATGTGCGATAAATTCTGTACCTAACAGAGTTAAAGTTAATTTGTAAGTGGAGTAGTTCTGTAACTTACAAAATTATCTCCTCTACCACCTCTATTTTTGAAAAATATAAGCGTTGGATTTTTTTTGTTCGATTTCTGGAGGTTGCTGAAACCAAAAAACGTTCTTCAGAATAAAGAAAAATATATATACTTAGAAGGCAGAAATTACACAAAATCCTAACCGTTATGGGATTATCTTACAAATTATTTCCAAACGAGGGTCAGTTTTTTCGCAATGTAGCTGTAAACACTCGTAAGAAAGAGAACTTAGGCGCAATTTTCTTATGATGGTGACGATGCAGATTTTGAAAATAAGTGAGTGAAACTTCCGATTTGAGAGAAAATGCTTTTTATATTTGTTATTTTTGGAATCCATTATTTTGATTACAGCAACTCATACTCAAATGTTGAGTAATTCATCATTCAAAAGTATTTCGTTGAGTATTGTTCACTTAGATCTTTTAAGGGTAAAAAAGCTACGATCGACGTTGAATTATATCCACAACATACCTATATATTCCTTATTATTAACTTTTAGAGATTGTTTACTGTACTGTAAAGGAATTTAAACCAATATTATAGTTTTTTCTTAAAGAGTTCAAATGTTTATTTACGTTTACTTATCGCTCAATTGGTTTTTAAATCGGTTAGTTAAATCACAAGAAAATGTTTTAAAACTCAACATACAGAAAGACAGAAAGATAAAAGAAGTAAGGAGGAAGTAGTATTATAAAACTGTGTTATGAGGTTCAATGCATTGACTTAATTTACTAAATACTTAATTTAACACATACAACGGCAAACATCCTTAACGTTGGAAAAAACTAGATATAGGTACCTATATTTCTATTCCGTTTATTATTTTATTGTATTTTACAGAGCATAAACATGTTAGAAGCTCAAAATAGCATTCACAAATGCATATAAGAAAAAGTACCTGAACTACTTACAACTACTGTATTACTAGACTGATATAAAGAGTACATCAATAATGTATACGTTTAATGTACTTTTAGCTACTGAAAAATTCTATTGTATTCTTGTGTCACAGTTAACTTTACAAGAATGGCATAATTTCTTTCTAGTTTTCTTGATTTCCTTAACGTAATCCATTTACATTCCTTTGTATCATTCCCCTTTCACTTTCACCTTGACCCTGTTATCCTATATACCTACGTCTATTATTGTAACAGAAATGCTGGCACCATTTACAACCTCGCAAGGCCTTAATTAAATGAATGCGTAAAATTCTATACAATCTTATTTAGCTTTAAAGAGAAACATAATAAAATCTAAATAATTTCAGCACATAACATTCAGCCCAAGTATGTATCCCATTTTGGTCATAATAACATTTACGTTATTTCAAGGTTAAATGTTATATTTCATCACCTTAAATTTTTGTAGTACCTATGTACCGCCCTGTAACTGTTAAGAGATAACGGCGATGTTATTTCTAACACGTTATGCAGAATTTTAAAAGAATTTCTTAAATACAAGTAATTAGATTCGCTATAGTTTAACGTATGTGTTATTTGGATTGTGAAAATGGACGGCTTATTAAATTTGCATTTAATTCGCGGTTTTATAAATATACATCCAAAATAAGTCGTAAAATTAAAATCAAAACATCCAACGAAGAAATATAAAAAAATTAAGTAATCTATTTGATTTGTCTGATGAAGAATTTAAAAAATATATTTAGATTTAGTAAAGGTTCAATACGGCAATTTATTGAGGAACCCACAGGTTAGCTGCTTTCTGCAAGTTCATTGAATGCCATTATCCTGATAACAGGCAATGTATTCCCTGCTAAATGACTGTTGACAATTCGATTATTGTCTTTTAACTTTCATATGATATAAATATGATAATTAATTTAATTATGATAAAACTAAAGCTGTTTAAACTAAACTGTTCTTGATATAACAGTTTTTATGTGGTTCCTTGTTTGCTGAGTTTGTGGAAATTTAGCAATCATATATCTATATCTGTAACAAATGTTCGAAAACAGCATTGTTATCTGTGTAATACAGTCATGGATAAAGACAAATAATACAATATTTGCCTTTGTCTATGAATACAATTAACTGATTTTTGACAATCCTAAATTAAAATTATCACCAATACATGTCTGGTTAAAAATAATAATGTTGCATGAACCGACCTACCTATCAAAAACTAAAATTAGAAAGCAGTTTTTACCTTTAGCTCTGCCGGAATACTTTTTGTCTCTGAGGAATTGCCAAAAATGGTCTTGATTCGTTAATAAATTGCCGTAGTGCTCTTACTAAATCTAAATAATTGTTTTAGTTTTTCGTCAGGCAAATCAAATAGATTACTTAAATCTTGTATTCTTCTTCGTTGGATTTAAATATTACAACTTACCTTCGATGTGCATTTATAAAACCGCGAATGAAATATAAATTTAATAAGCCGTCCATTTTCAAAATTCAAATAACACATACGTTAAACTATAGTCTTGTATTTAAAAAAATCTGTTAAAATTCTGTCACCTGTTAAAAATAACATCGCTGTTATTTCTTAACAGTTACAGGGGGTTACATACTACAAAAATTGAAGGTGATGAAATGTAACGTAAATGTTATTATGACCAAAATGGGATACATACTTGGGCTGAATATCTTGTATTATCAGTTGGAAGTAAACAGTGCTTCACATTGCGTATTAGAACCCGTATCGCAGTCCCCTTCGGCGAATACGTAATACGACTCCCCCACAGTGGTACAACTGTTTCCCGGAGGGTTTCTGCTGCCGAAGAAGCAGAACATCCCGCCCGTAGCCCGCGGTCGGCTGGATATCGAATTAGAAACTGGAAAGACGGGTTACGTATGATAATCCGTGGTCAGCGGTCGACGGCCTCCTTGATGCACAGGTGCAAATGCTTGCTGTGGGTCAGAGAATGGAAGAATCCTGTCAGGCGCTGCTCCGCATATCCACTTCATTCAAAATTGTCGCCAAACGCCCACTCTCATCAACTACCTGTTATGCTAAGCAGTTGCACTATACGCATTATGTAACAAGAGACTGTCTGGCTAGCAGATCATAGCCAGGCGCGTGTCGCCGTGCACCAGTTTTACTTTTTGTCACTGCATGCAATTTACTCACTTGGTTTAACTGGTATTTCGCGTCGACCGATCGGTTCCTAATGGATTTAAAGCACGTAAGCCCAGGCGTGATGGATGTTTTATACCTTTTTTATACACATGCAGATCGCTAGACGTTTAAGGTGTAAATACAGGTTTTCTTTCTCACAATAGATCAAGTAAATACGGGGGCGTGGGATATATTTAAAAGTCTAGAATATATTAATTTTTTATGTTATGCCCAAAAATGGCACCAAAAAGAGTAAAGGTAAAACATCAAATGCATTTAAATTATATAATTGGCAACAATCTATCAGTCAGTTGAAGAAATTTTAACACATCAGTACTCGTACAATAAAATTATTAATAATATGCTTGTTTGACTGTTTCGGTAATAATTGATTGATATTTAAAATAATATGAATGAAAATACAAATTTTTAATTTACAAATGAACTAGCATATTTGCGAGTAATATCCTATTTTTATAAAGTCCTGATAACAGCTTTTTTTAGGTTAGGTACTTTAAAAATTTAGAAAAATGCATTGCAGTTAAGTTAACATTTGTTTTGTTTTTACCTATATAACAAAAATAACCCTTCAGATATACATTTTTTACTTTCTATATTGGATAAATATAAAAATAACACGTTTTTTTTTTCAAAAGAGACCTTTTTAGGTAAGTATCTTAAAAATGGGTTCAAAATACTTCCGTAATTGCGACCCCATTTTGATACGGCTTGCACCAGTTTTCTTAAAAAAAATCTAGTTTCTAGGAAGCTCTAATCATATTGTTTGATACAAATAAAGTAGAGTTTAATACGTAAATAGAACAAAATAAATGGGCATTATAGAAGCGAGAAATTATTTTATTAATTTATATATACCTACTCTGTTTCTGAAAATAATTGATAACAACTTTGTAAATGTTGATAGGAAAACGCTAGGAACGCGGGCTATACGAGAGGAAACGGCTGCATATAGCGTGACCTCTTAAAATAGTTTTAAAAATAATTTAATTAAGTTAGATTGTGATTAGAAAGAATATTTACTAAATCAGGGGTGCCGCATCACATTTATCAAGTGGGCTGAAATAAATACAGATAAAATTTTCTGCTATGTGAATTCTTTAATCCATGTATAATCTTACGTTGGTCATATTTGTGGCTCAAAATAGTGAAATGTCGATGTAATTTTAAAATTAGGGATTTTAAACCTTATTAAATTACTAAAAAAATTATATATTATTGGATACTAACTTAAGTAGTGTTAGTATTTATACTGTCAAAACGTAGTGATTTTATACTTAAGATATTTGAAACTGTTTCTTTTTACATAAACATCAACAATTATTTTTTCGCATATAAAAACAAAGTAAGAAAAATGAACACAAAGCTTTCCTAAGTTCATCCTTTATGTACATTTTGCTGCAGGTAAAGAAAGTGTTATTAACTGCTCTAAAGAAGAGAAACGTAAACTTGAAATTATCTATGCCGATTTCCACGCCATGCTTAAATACAGCAAGATTTTTTGAGCCACAAATAGTTTAGCTATTGCTAGATAGCAGCATATGTCAAAGATTTAAAATCTTACTGCCTTGTAGGCTACTCTGCTACTACACGGTAAGGGCGCCCTAAAGTCTTTGGATGACGTTTTAAATAATTTCGGAAAAGTAGCAAAAAATCTTTATAGTATATACACTTTTAGCGCCAGCACCATAATTCACCAAGATGTATAGAAATCATAAAATATATAGAACTCCAAAAGAGGTACCCAAAATACTCAACCTATGGAGAAAACTCGAGTCTGGTAATATTGCAGTAACCTAGCTTTTATAAATTGATTGCACTAACACGGTAGTTTCACACTAATAAGCGTGAATTTCAAAATATATAAATTTTACATCCAGTTCACATAAACATGATTTCTATGGTCCAATTACAAATATTCCAATTTGGTATCAATTGTATGCTGGGATTAAAATGCAGCATTACCAACAGTGTACATTAACTTGTCCCTAATTGGTTGACTCTTTTTAAGTGCCTAATGAATGGTTTTGGCCTTCTATATATTTAATAATTCCGTGGTGTATGGAAGTAACCAGAAGAGATGCCAGGAAATAGGTACATCAAATTTTTAAAATAGACGTTCAAGAAAATGCATTGCTTTTAGAAAATTTACCTGCCAGAGTATATAGCAGCTGGAAGTCAAGAGAGTGAGGAGACATGAAATCACTTGCATTTGAATGGTCGCTCAACTAATAATGCAATTACAGTGGTTGTGCAACCAAGAGTTGCCAGGCGATTCGATACATTTGTACCATTGACGTCTGGGTGAAATATGGTACTTTTAATATAGGTAGGTATATATTTTCTTTAAATGCGATTTCAAATAAAACATCTATTTTAAAATTAATAGCCACAAAACAATTTACTTTTCACTAGCGCAAAATAAACTTTATTTTAAGATAAAAAATGCTCATTCAGTCCCTAATGTATTAGACAACTCTTTAAAAATTAATATAGTATAACAAAAATTTAATTAAGGGTTTCTTTTATAAAAGTAAAAAGTAATAATGAAAATACAATGTAAAAAATATGTTTTAAATATTGGCAAATACCTATACACTAAATATATAAACAATTATGTACAAAAAAATGTATATAAATATCGTTAAAAGTAAATAGGTGTAACCTTATTTTCAAAGTGTTACATGAATGGTAACGCACGTTCTATAAGGTTCAAATTAGCTGTTAAATGCAAACCATAAGCACTATAATTGATACGATCTCAGTCGGACACCATACGTTGGAGACATGGAACATTGATGCAATCGGACAGCATGTGTGAAATCGTTGCTCATTTGTTAGACGATCACTATTCACATGTGTAGCACACAGCGAATACGCCGCATAATCGTAATTGATTTGATCTCGATAAGTAGTAACCGTAAATTGTGAATGCGTTATTCAATGAATCAACGATTCAGAGTTTACATATCATTTAATTACAATATAACAATATCAGGTTAGAGAGCGTGTGTAAAGTGGCATGAAATATGAATTATTCTTCGTATCTTTACGAGGCATCTCTTATGTAAATTTCATACAACACAACCGTGAACATCACGTACTAATAAACGGAGATTTTGATGCTTGCAGTGTTAAGTCTTTACTTTTGATGGCACCCAATTATGGTTTTTTTCTTGAAGTGAGTTTTTATGACATCATAAAGATATATTTTATTTTTAATTTTAAATGTGATGGATGTGATGTGATTATATTTTTTTGGTAAAAAATTGCAGCATACCGACTGAATTAAATAAAGTACACGTAAAACAATTTGTTGAGAAAATATGACAAAAGTTTGTTACAATTAAAAAACAGATGGAAATTACCAAATAAAAGAAGTAAATGCTGACTAGGAATGCTCCTAATATAAAGGTAATAATGATGTTCATCTAGGTAGAGATCATATCTCCTATTATATGTACATCTATAATCAGATAACAAGGTTTTGTTAAGAAGATATTACCACAGCATAGCCAGACCTATACTGTGATATTACTAAGTAAAGGTATACAATTTCAATATTCAGAGCTAGACTATGTTAAACTTAAAAAAATTATTTGACAGAAGTATGTAAAATCAAATCTTGCTATTTGAAAATTATTAGTATTTGTGAATATATCCTACTGAAACTTTTATGAGCTATGTTCTGTGATTTTAAAGACACTATACAGGGTGATTCTGTTACAGAATCTGAAGGATGGATGAGTCCTTGACTCTTTTTTCCAGAAAACAACAATGACGGAAACCGCATCTCCATCTCTTACCGTTTTCGAGTTACAGGACGTTTTTCGATATCAGTCGGTTTTGCAAACGCCCTATTGCTTGAAAACGATAAGAGATAGAGAGGTGCCGTTTTCGCCATTATTTTCTCGAAAAAAAAACCCATCAGATTTGCTCTATCCATGACAGAACCACCCGTAACCCTCCTCAAAACATACCACCCTGTACAGTAGGATAAATATAATAAAATTTCATTACCAATAAAATATTTAATATATTTAATTTTAGACTTAACATAAGAGGTAGAGAAAAGCTTTAAGAATTATAATTAGATATCATGATCTTTTTACACTATACCAGATTCGGAAAGTCCAGGTCTTCCATTTCTTTTGTGCAGAAGGATCAAGTAATAGATATCAGTGCGATGATGGCGTCAACGATTAATAATTAGTATTTACTATCCATTTGTAGTAGGAGGATCCCAAATCTTTCTTCCACAAAATAAAGTTTTCCACACGCATTGCGGGACATACAAGCTGATACAACAAGTTACAGGCAAGCCGGCCATCGATATATTTAATAGTTAAAGGGATAAGGCGTCGATAGAAGGGAAACTTTAGGGGAAAGTGAATAATGGGCCGACTATTTAGACGGTGCATTTTGCAGTTATATCTATCCTATTGTTTTTGTACGTTTGTATAGGGTGTCCTATTTTCACCCTGCATCTCAAAAAAGAATAGGTCTATGAATGTTCTAATTAAGTTCTTAAGTTTCTCGAAAAAGCAGTCCAGTGTTGTGAAAACCGCATCCTTCTATCTCTTGTAGTTTCCGACACACCCTACAATTACAACAAATTAGAACACCCTGTACAACTGGAGTCAAATTTTACAAATATTTCTTACTGTGTAGTTATACTGCATTTTATATTGATAATTGGTTAATAACTCTTTTGTGAAATGAAAACTATAAAATTTTAAACGTGTTATTATTTAAATGACAATCTCGTCTCATGTCGCGTCAAGTACAGAAATAAAGCACTACATCGCTAAGTAGTCCATTATCTATTAGCACCGTTAATGTGTCATTAAATAAACAAATTGTTAAAGTAATAACAGGAGATTATTAATATTCCTTAATATAAAAACAGCATCTAATTACGGACGGAATGTTCCCAGGGTAAGCAGTACATAATTTAGAGATCAGGGCACAAAGTAGGCTACGCATTTGCAACTCATTTATTCATTACAACATTTACGTTCGTCGGTAACGCTGTTTCGAAAAACGCGATGAGACGGTGCATAAGCAACTTACGTGCTGCAAATTATCCTATAGACTTAAACTGTTAATGGCTCCTGCATTATCTGCAAGGCACTATTCACGCAATGCAACTTTTATTCCTTTTCGTTGCCATTTGGATGGACTGTAGTAACCCGGCCAGGTAGTCAAACGAGCGGTTAAAATTGAATGCCCATCAGCAGAATATTCACCTCCAATTAGTGTAAATTTAGAAATTATAAATTGTCGCTTAAAATTTCATTAAATAATAATTGTAATACATATATATGCACAGAGTCTGTAATGATTTAGTAGATATTTTGAATAATATGTTACAAGAAGCAACAAAATATATTGGGTTGATGAAATTTGTAGTAATTTCTACGGCAAAACTGTATTATTAAATTGTACTGAAGTCTTCGATCTTGCAAAGTTGGGCAGGAATTTTGCAAATTATATGCAAAAGAAAATAGATGTGCTAAATGTGAAAAAAACATCATCATTTTGATAAACATCGTTTGTGGTCTTAAATTCATGATGCGAGCTTTTTCGTGGTGGCTTTTCTTCAACGCCAAGAATAGAGAAGAATGGCTTAATCCCAAGAGAAAAGCAATTCCTAGAGTAAAATGGTACTCATCATAAGTTGATGTGTATCTAGTGTCTAGTCAATAAAGAAGGTACATATTTTCTTACTATCTATTTCTTACGACGAATGTAAGCAGTGTTGAGTTTATTGTCAACTTGAGGCCGCAAATTAAAAAAAATCGGGAAGGCATTGAGTGATTTAACAGAATGATAAAGCAACTACACTCTAGTAATACATAACACTGCAACAAGAACCAGAACATGAAATTGACGTGTGTACGTTTTACCTGAAACATTTTTTTATTTAACGACTATTAGAGAATTATTGAACTTTGATGGAGAAAGAAGTACAAATATAACAGGTACTACGTATTTATCACTCGACTTATACCTAACACATACATTTTCGTAAATAAAATATTAAGGTGACGAAGCATGTGTCTTTGGTGAATTTCCTCTTAAGCCTGGCCTACACGTAATGTTTTTTCGCCAGTCTTGCATGATCATGCCATATTTCTCAAACAACACGATACATGTAGACGGCAAGTTTACGTTTTGCATGAATTGAATTAGGTTTGACAAACTCGCAAAAGACGGATGGGCTGAAGCTTTGTGTAAGACGATAAACAAGCCATTACATGTGCACAAGAATCAGTCTTATCTGTTAAATTTCACTCCCCTGCCACTATGTTCTTAGCCACGCTAGTTAAGTAAGTGGTTAGACTGCAACTCGTAATTTTGGCTACATTGCGTATGTTGGCTAAATAAAATGACGTTAGACCTACGACACTGGTCTCATGAGTTTTTTAAAAAATTATAGGGTTGTACCAAAGTTTTCCTTGCCTCTAGTAGGCGAAATCAATAGCAGTTAACTTCTCGTAAGCCATCTCGTGACAGTATCTTCTTTCTCTACTTCTGAGGTTAAAATGATTAACAATTTACAGTACGTGTCTATGTCCATATGTAAATAATTTCGCTAATTTTCTGGCTCCCGCTATAATTCTCGGAGAAGGTTCACATGGGAGAATGTATCTCACTTCAGTAACCACTTTACTTTTGTCTTTATTTTTTGGGCACATAGTGCAGTCATCACCACTAACAGTTCTTCCTCCATAATTTCGGAATGACTGAATTAAAGTTTGAATACTGTAACCGCACGATTTGTGCCAGTTTTATTGATAAGTTTTTCTAGATCACGCAAGACCGACGACAAAACATCACGTGCGAACTAGGCTTTAGAATATCTGTATTTATTGCTAGATACATATTGTTAGCACAGAAAAATAAGAATGTGTAAAATCATGAATTATTTATATTAAAATGTTATTTTCTTTCAGGCTTACTTTTGGTTTCCTGTTTAACATTCTCCAGTTTCCACGAGGAAAATGCGAATGTGAGAAAATATTAATTATTCATAAAGTAGCTTTAGTAAAAACTTTATATGGAATATGAAGAATGTATAAGGCGTATTGCAAATACTTACTAGTTATAATATTTATGATGCCCATAAGGGAATTGTTGTTAGCCGGTAGCCGGTAGCGTTGCCGGTTTACCATATTCTTAATACCTATATTCTAATTTAAGTAACTGTACTAAATTTATAATTGTTTCGAGATTGAAAAAGCGATATACTTAGTTAACCAACGCCATACATCATCATTAAATTAGGCGTTATCGCATGTGTTATCTTTATATTCCTCTTTGATTGCCTTTAGAGAATTAACTAATGTAAAAGAAACAGTTCATCCAAAAATTCAATGTTAGTTTACAATTAAATGCTAATTACTTTTCTACCTGCATTTATGCGTTTCTTATTAGCATGCAGGAAGCTGGTCAGCGAAGCTGTAAATATGTACATAAATAATTGAACTTCGCGTCTTGTCAATTCATCATCAATCAGAGAAATGAATCTGGGCATATCGGGTCTTCCATCAAACAGTCTTTATTTCTTTGTGCTCCTTCAAGCCGCGATTATATAAAATATGATTTATTATTCTACTGATAGACTGATACGTAGCTCTTAGCCATGTATGGGATATTGCACCAAACATGCAAAAGGAGCAAAAAGCAAACAGGAATGAAAATTGATACTGACACCATTTCGTAATTCTGAGTTTTTTGTAGAGCTTTAGGATAGAAGTTTTGTTTAAGAAATCATTGGGGAGTTTGATTAACTTTACGTTTATTATTACTATACACTTAATAATGTGTTCAACTAAAGTTAATATCTACCTGAGTATTAAGGTTTCCAAGACAACAAAGAAATTATTTGGTACAACATATGGAAGTAAAATATCAGTGGAAAAATATTCAGATATGATCTGCGTAGAAAAAAAAATTAAATTAGAATTTCAATTATTCTAAAATAATTAAAACACTGAATTGGTTTTACAAAACAGTTTTATTAGTTTTGCTATTTAATGTTGATATAGTTGATATTTGTTATAAACGAATCATTGATTCAAATCAATATTTACTGTATGTTTTCTTGCAACTGATTTTATAGTCACTAAAACAACAATTGGCAATAACTATTCTAAATTTTTAAGGGCGCAGGATTCTTGAAATAGTGTTTTCTATAAATACAAATAATTTTAGAAATTTAAGAACTGAATAATATAGAGCCTAGTAAATAATAGAAATGTTATCTCATGCCACCTGCGAATATTCAAATGTACTGAAGTAAAACGAATATGTATAGACAGAAAGCTGTTTTACCAACAAACAGAAATTTTTCAAAACACGAATTTAACTGTAAATGTATATATTGTTATAAACTTACATATTTCTGCATATAAGATGGTTCGCTATTGTTTATAAGTATGTGAGAATAATTGTTAAAAAGTGGGGTTAGAATAGCAAAATATTGTGTTTTACAGTTGCTTTTTACAAGATATTATTTTTGTTCTACATGTTTTAATTTTCGAGATATCTGTACGTAAAAACACCACAATTTTGATAATTTTACGGTGATAAATACGGCGATCTTAATGGGGTCAATCACTAACAATTCGTTTTATCGAGGCATACGAGGTCTGCCTATTAAATAACGAGACTGGTTACGAAAAAGGGTTTTATTATAAAAATTATTCTACATTCGAATGATCTCCTTCAATATACTCCCCTTTCCTCGCCACACACCTTTCCATACGTTTTTTTCATTGATCGAAGCAGTGCTGGAAGTCTTCTTTGGTGACGGCCTTTAGGAGCTCTGCCGTTTTTTGCTTTACCGCTTCCATCGACTCAAATCGGGTCCCTTTCAAAGCAGATTTTATCTTCGGAAACAAAAAAGTCGCACGGTGCCAAATCTGGTGAGTACGGCGGGTGTTCGAGCACTTGAGTTCGCTTACTGGCCAAATACTGCTTCACAGATAGCACCGTTATGGGCAGGTGCGTTGTCCTGGTGCAAAATCCACGAGTTGTTCTTCCATAACTCGGGTCGGTTTTTTACGAACTCGTTCTCGCAGTGTTGCCAAAACTGACAAATAGTAAATCTGGTTGACAGTCTGACCCTCTGGAACCCATTCAGTCATCACGATACCGTTAATGTCGAAAAAATGATCAACATTGTCTTGAATTTTGATTTAGATATCCTTGCTTTTTTTATTCTGGGCGATTCAGGCGTCTTCCAATGCATCGATTGTCGCTTTGCTTCAACATCGTATTGAAAAATCCACGTTTCGTCGCAAGTAATAACGTTTTTCATCAGTCCGGGATCTTCTTCTAACCTTTCAAGGAAATTTGAGCAGACCCGTTGACGCAAGAGCTTTTGGTCAGGAGTCAGATTTTTTGGCACCAACTTCGCACAGACTTTTGTCATGTGTAATTCCTCGTGTAAAATTTTTCTAACCGTTTCTTTATTGGCGTTTACAGCCTCGGCAATCATCCGGATGCTCACTCGACGATCTGCACGCACAATTTGGTTGATTTTTGTTACTGTTTCCGGAGTTGAAACAGTCACAAGGCGACCTGGGCGCTGGTCATCTTCAGTGCTCTCTCGGCCCTCATTAAAGCGCTTACACCACTCAAAAACACGCGCACGAGATAGAGAATTGTCCCCAAAGACCTCTTGCAACAATTTATAGCACTCAGTCGGATTTTTTTTCAATTTAACGAGAAAATTGAGATTGATACGTTGCTCCTGTTTTTCGTCACACATGGTTTTCGGCACGAGAAAAAAACACGTTCACAAATACTGTCATAGTGACGGAAACGTGTTTTGGGACGTGCATAGACAAGATATCTAGATACCCAACGCACTACTCGTTTTTTACCCCACACGTCTAAGGCGCCCTCTAGGCGCGCAGTCTCGTTATTTAATAGCCAGACCTCGTATATCCACCTAAAGTTGCCTTATTAACTATTGAATAAAATAAATGAAGTTGTATTGGTTTATTAGAAAATATACAAATTGATATTTTCACCAAATCATCTACTTCCTGGATGTTAGTTGGTTCCTGAAACATTTGCACAAAATCTCAAGTTCAAAGCAACAAAAATCCCGAGAGATCGCTGCACGAAAACAACTTATCTTCATTTATTTTTCATTCCAATCATTAGCCTGCAAGAACTGCGATAACACTATCTCTAATTATATCGTTGCACTGCACATAACTCATGGTCGGTCTGTTGTAGTAAACAGACAACTATATTGAAGCAATGTAACAATATAAGCACACTTTCCAAAGCCGTAGATGTAATTACAAGATGAGTCACACAAAAAATACAAATCACGATTAGTATAAAAGAACACGCTGTTATGATATTGTTAATTTCACATTGTAAGTGGTCTTATTTTATTTCTATCAGCAGTTTTTGTCTTCTAATGCTGAACCACTTTTTAATAGAATTTTGAAAAGTCGTTGATATGGTGTATTTTTTCTTGTAACCCAACACATTTATTCTGTTATTTCGGTGCAAATTTACAACTATTCCATTAAGGGTGCCGTTTTCTTGAATTAGTATTTTCTACACTGATAAAAATTATTAGCGGTATTACACGGCGGATTGTTGGTTATCTATCGCCTAGGTCAATAGTGTGAAATAACGCACCAGAATGTAATGCTACTGTAATGGAAAATAAATACGTATGAATATGCATATTGTCTTAGTATAACCGTGTTTCTGTACACATGAAATGTAATTTTATTGCTTTAATATATATTTTTATAAAAAAATCATGTAATTTTTCATGAAATATGTAAATGTACAGTAAGATTCCTTTATATTAATGCATTATGTGAACTATGTGTAAATTTACAATATTTTTATCAGAGTACAAATAATTTTAGACATTTAACAACTGAATAATATAAAGCTTAACAAATAACGGAATGTTATTTCATGCCACCTGCAAATATTCAAAGGTACTGAAGTAAAACGAATATATTAACGATATGAAGCGGCCTAATCAACAAATTTTTAAATACAGAAATCTTTCAAAATACGTATTTTCTTAAATTTAGCTATAGATGTAAATATTCTTGTAACATAAACTAACATAGTTCTGCATTTAAGATTGTTCACTTTTGATTATAAATATGTGAAAACAATTGTTAAAATGTGGGGTTAGAATAACAAAATAACGTGTGTCTTACAAATATTTTTTAAAAATTATTATTTTATTTGAGGAGAATATAATTAGTGCACTTCAAAATCAAGTCAAAATTAGTATTTAACGGCACAAACGCTACTGATGCTAGCATATTACAAGAGATATTTATACACGTAAAAGTAGTCCCTCACTGTTGTACATTAATATATCGATTGGTTTTCGAGAAATGAAGACTATAGTATTGATGACTAGATTTTAGATTTAGAAACTTTGGATTTTCTTAACATCAATCTGTAACACCCTGTGTAGCGAGAAATTTCGTATACATTTAATAACACATAGGATGTTCCGTTTGAATTAAGAAAGTTGGCAACTATTGCTGGTATATCCGGAAGTAGTCAACATCAATTTTGCATATATTATTTATTCTTAATAGTTGGTTTTCCATAATAGTACCTAATATTTAATATTCTTGCGTCCTCAAGAACTACTTACTGGTAAATCATTCTATCAAAATTAAAATAATAAACGCTTTCCAAACCTAACAATTACATTTAAGTTATAAATAACTGCCCCTCGCAAAGTACAATATAAAGAGTGCTATTGAAATTATAACCACCATTCACTATTTTAGTGTCAGTTGCATATATATTGTTCCCTCAGACGCATATAATAGTCCTTATTGTTACACAATTCCTCAAGGGAAAGGCACGAAAAGGCACAAGGCGGTTTGTTGTTTGCAAAGGGGATAGCCATGTGTCAAAATGGGGTGGCAACAAGCAGCTCTGTCAACTAAAAATGAGGAAGTGCTGAATCGATAATGAATGTATTATTTCTAGTGGGTATTTTTGGTTTTGTGCGACATATGGGCAAAATTGTGCAGAATGAATAATAGCAGTTATAGATTTTAATATTAGCCTGTGTCAGGGCATTATTAATTCTTCTAATCATTTAAATTTTTGAAATGGATATGAGATTTTTTTTAAATTATTTATAAAGACGATACTTTTATTATCAATAATTTGTATAAATCTGTTTAAAATAAAGTATTTACTTTACTTTTAAGGTATCTAAGTAGTAGTCTACAAATTTCAACTCCTAGAAGGAGCTTTGTGAATGTAACAGTGCGTCCATAAAGTAACGCATAAATTAGATATTAGCTAAATATTATTATTAAATATTAATAAATATTATTTAAAAATCCGGAAATAGGATTTTTGATTTATACTTACTGTTTTTTCAAATAATAATTTAATATACAAGGTGACCTACCTCCGAGTAATGACATCATTACCGGTTTTTTAAATAGAACACCCATTTTTTCCCTTACTGAGCTGATTCCCAAAATGTATTAAAATCTGCTTCAAATCAGTACAGGGTGAGCAACAATACCAAAGGTGTTTATAAAATTTAAAAAAAGAAAATTTACAATAAATGTTCAAATTGTTATCCATTGGCTGCTAGACAATGGCCTAACCGGGCGATGCATTCGTCTCTCACATTTTGTAGCGCAGCGGATGTTATGTTCAGCATTTCTTGCCACATTCGGTCTTTTAGCTCACGAATATTGTCAGTTCTGTTAGTACAGACCTAGTCATCGTTGTTCGAGATATGACGTCATCGACAATTTTTTTAAAAAGCAACCCTCAATTTTGACCATGCCATTTGAAGGAGCGTGTCATTCTACATACATACATCATGAAAAATTGTTACATACCAAAAATTTCAAGAAAATAATGTTTGAAGATTATAAAATTTAATTTTCACAATACTGTGCACCTTCGCATTATGCAACACCTGTCCGTGCTTATTTAGATGAGCTCTTCTCGAAGAAGATAGGCAGAAGGGGGCCGATTGGCCAGCCAGATCTCCTGATTTGACACCCCTAGATTATTTCTTGTGGGTATACTTAAAAAGCAAAATATACGTTACTAGACCGGTTAATTTAGAAGATTTAAAAGCAAGAATTCGTCACGAGATACAACTTATAGCTCCTAAAGTTATTGATGATGTCCAAAAAGAATTTATTAATCGTCTTGGCTACTGTCAGGCAGCCAACGGTGCACAATTTAAACATTTAATTTAGTCGATTTTTTACATAAAGTGCCTTTTTTAAAAACAAAATCGACGTGCCAGGGGATATTTTCGAAAATAATTCAATTTCAAAAATAATGAATTTATACGTTACTTTTTGAAAGCACGCGCATAAAAATTACATTTTATTTTGTACATAAAACCTTATTTTAGTTTGCTCGGTATTTAATATTTAAAGTTTTACCTTTTTCAATAGTTATGTAATTGCAAATATTGTAGAATAATAACCAATGAATTTATTCCTTTCAATGCAAATTTTAAAATTATCACTATTATGTTAGCAAACACGTGCCCTAATGACCGCCACATCCAACTAATTCTAACCCGCATGTGCCAGGTACTAACTCTCAACGATGACGCTCAATCATACCAAAAACTTGTGTTCGTTGTTGGCATTTGTTTTGTTTATATTAAAAAAATACTTGGTTTAATGTATTTATATATTTTTTATACAAACATGTAAAAAATAAAGTCATAGCACATATGTAAATTCGTAAGTAGAATTATTAAATACATAAATTTTTCCATATTCATTAAAAGGGGCTTTGGCCTTTTACCATAATAATTTAATAACAACCTGCTGAAAGTGTTCTCAATTTTTGCCTCGAAGGAAAATCATATATTTCGTTGAAATGAGGTAAACGAACTAGAAATGCAGCCGCTCAACCGCCAATTTGCGAAATATAATGGTTGTTTTGAACACAAAGATTGGAAATTTTAGTATTCCGATAGAGTAGTAGTATGGTAATTTCGTAAATAACCACTTCTCATTCACAAGTCGAAAAAAATTATAACTTCCCATGAAACCTAGACACACCCTTCGAGCTATGATTAAAGGAGGCAATTTTAAACGATGTTACAAACGTATTTTTGGTAGGTACCAGGTATAAGTGTATAAAAAATACAGAAATAATTTAATAAATAAATACACGTTGTTTTTAACATCCCAGTATTTACAGTAGTGGGACTTATTATTTTACTAAAGTTAAAAGCTACTAAATTCATATATAAAAATACTACCAGTGTAGGAGACACTGGGGTTACTATTCCTAAGAACCTCAGAAATTCGACGCCTCTGGATATTTTAGAATCTCGGTAACTACTTTATTTATTTTACTGTCACCACCCATTTCAATAAATTTAGAATAACTGTAGAACTCCTCGATTCACAAAAAACTAATTCGATATTTAAAAATGGGGCAAAACCCTCTTTTCCTCTGGAAAAACCGGTGTTGATGATAAGCATTGTCCGAGATGACTTAGATCTGTCAACTACCATTCTGTCGTTTTTTACAGGGTTTTCAAATGTAGTAACGACAAAAATGATCATTTTATTAACAATAACACCTGATAGATAACAATTAGTCCGGTTAGCTGCAGTATTTTGCATTCGTTTTTCGTTCTTTCATTTCAAACTGTCAAAATTACATTTTCATTCATTACAACCACTACCAACAAAACACACTACGCGTACAGCTAAATAAAGTGTCCCTTTATTCTAAGAAAATCGAACGAAGGCAATACTAATACAGGATTAACTATGACTAACTACAAATATTTTAAGAGGGAATAAAAAAATTTAAGGATTAACGGAATCTCCTTTCAAAAAAATTCCAAACTTATTTATAAAGCGACAAAATTTTGTTTCAATATTATATTAAATTCTTATTTAACGCCGCCAATGCGAGAATCAGAGTAGGCAACCAGCAAGCAACGGTCGCTGTCATATCATAATTGAATTCCTGTGTTTACGTTGTAGTTTTGCGTTCTTCAGTTTTTAGTAGGTATCTTATTTAGTCCAGTTACTGTGACATTTTCCCTCTAAATTTTTTATAACTGCACCGATTTGTCTGAAATTTTTACAGTTGGTAGAAAATTATTCAAAAAACATAAGTTACATGGTGTCAATGTGTGCTTCCACCCCTGGGGTGGTTGACACACCATCTCGAAGGTTGAAATTTTTACACTCAAAATAATCCCGAAAATTGATAGAGAATCAAATTTTAAACAAAAAATGTCATAAATATTTTTAGGTAGATCAATACTTTATGAGTTATAAAGAAACGTGTTTTTCAATGATTTTTTACGAATAACTCAAAAAATTTTTATTGAGTTTTCCGAGTACAATACTAAGTGATTTATAATTGGTTAAAGATGACCTTTTATTTTTGGGGTACTATACTCGATGTATTTATCGTCAAATAACGGAAAATGAAAATCTTCCTCGATAAAAACTCATATAACCTTTTTTAAAGAACTTGAAAAACCCTTTGAAAGGAGGAGCCCTGTTAAAAGTCATTTCGATTAAAACAAAGCGAGATGTGATGAAAAAAGTTGCATTATTCTAATTTCTGAAAAAAAACGAGCAATATAAGTAACACTATTTTTATCAGAATTGAAATTAAACGTATATCTTCGAAAATTCATTTTATTTTAGAGTTATTTATTAGGTCCAAAAGGTTAGCCAACGCGTATTTTTCGAAAAAATCATGTTTAAGTTATATATATTTTTTGTAATTATCTCAAAAAATGCATTTATCTAGAATAAATCTAAAACTGTAAAGGATACGTAAAAAATGGTAGAATACAAAAATGTAGCTCTTTTTTAAAGTCTTTCTTTGTTTTTTTATTTTTGTTGTAGCTTCAAAAATAACAGAAATACAGCCGATTGTAGTTTGAGTTAAAGCTCGTGACTCACCTATAATCAGCCCTTTGGCCCTTCACTGTTTAAAAAGAAAGGTTTAGAACAATTTACCGTACTGAACCTTGCAGCTTTTGAAATTACCTTTAAAAAATTAACAGAGTTATCGTAAAAAAAACGAATTGTATTTATTAGAAAAAAATTTGGAGCACGTAAAAAATATTTGTATTTTGGAGCATCAACTTATTTTCTGTATACATGAATGCAATCATCATCATGCATCAATTTTTTTATTTACACATATATTAAAGGGGAGGTTGTTTCGTGAGCATAGGGGTGGTCTTTAAGGGTTGAAAATTTTATGAGCGGGAAATTAATTTTTTTCTGGAATACAAGATTAAAGTGTTTGAAATTATCACAATTTTGTATGACGTTTTAACGCAAGGGGTGGTTTTTAAGGGTTGAAAATAAGCAACCGATCAAAAATATTTTATTCACTAGGAAGGAATTTATTTTGGAATATAAATCTATAGTTAAAGCTTTTAAAGTTGTTGAAAAAGATTTTTTTTATATATTTTTGGCATAGAGGGTAGTTTTTAAGGGTTAAAGTGTTACAATTAACTTTTTTAAAAGGGGTGGTTTTTAAGAATGTTCTAGGGTTGAGAATTTACACAATATCCATTATTGTAATTGAAAATATTAAAATTACATAATTTAACATAATTAAAATTCATAAAATGCTTTAATATTATTTTTTTTTCATTTTTTTCAATAAGGTCACCTAGCGCGTATATAACTTTTGAAGAGGGGGGTAAGATAAGCCTAATTCCAAATTTTTAGCAAAACCGATTCAGCTATAAAAATTTTAGAGGTATTGACTTGTTTTCCTCCAGTGGCTGGACCAATTCTAATTTTACACGTTTTATAGTTATTAAATAAAGGAATATGTGTCGAGTACAGATATTTTCTCACGATATAGTTCGCCGGTTCGTTTTTCTAGGTTATGGGACAAGATTGTCGCGGGTGCATTAAAAGTTTTCTATTACCTATATTAGTACCACCCATTCCTTTCGTCCGATTTTCTTATAATAAATAGGTACTTTATCTAATTGTACCTACGGGAAGTGTGTCTTATCGGTAGTAAGGCTATCAGGTATCACTACTAATAAGAATGATAATTTTTGTCGTTTCTGCATTTAGAAACGCTGCAAAAAGACGACTGCATGGTAGTTGACATTGTCGACAGATGTAAGCTTTATTTATGGATCTAAGCCATCTCAGTCGATGCTTATCATATAAAAACTGAAGGAGAACATAAAATAATCACAACGTACACACAAGATTTCAATTATGATGACGAATTTTACCGTTTGTTTTGCTAGAAGTAATAGTTTCGAACAAAAATTTTCGCTTTATAAATGAGTTCGGAAATTTTTTGAACGGTATTTTTCTATAATCCCTTTTCAAATATTTGTACTTAGTCATAGTTAACCTGTATATCCAATAAAAAGTAAAATTCTAGAACTATTTTTGATTCATTGATGTGTGTGAAAAAATAATAACTAGAAAATGTTCCATTTTTCAAATGAAATTTGAAAAATCTCTTTCACTATTGATTTACGTATTTATCCATAGCGAATGGTTACATTTACATCTAAATTTCATCACTCTGTGTCAAGTGCTTTCAACGTTTTTTTTTTTTTTTTTTTAATTTCAAGACCCTGTTGAGAAAGAATAGTTAATGGAAATTTATTCACAGTGCCTTTTTAATTTCATGTTGTCTGCTTCTTACTTCGAAAATTATACAAATTTTAATAAATTCCGAACGTAGCCCAATTTAATGAAAATATTTTATTTAAATTAAATTCACATAAATATTAAATGAATATAATACTAATCCAAGTAAACACGTAATTTTAAAAAGAGACAGTTAAAATCACCAGGAAAACCAATATTATACCAAAAGTAAAAAGGGTGTAACAAATACGTTAACCACGATTATCATCTTTCTAATTAAAAGATGAAATTCAGAGTAAAATATTTTATAGTTATTATATTACAATATATATTTATACATAATCCTCGAGAAAAACGGCAAACATATTTCTTTCTATAATTTTACCTACAGTATTCAATTTACAATTAATTATTGTTATTACCAGCATAATGTTTCGAGAATGTAATGTTTTAAAAAACTCATACAAGATATACGTTCAGCGGTTGACAATGAAAATGAATTATCTTCTTCAATGTCTTTCCAGGAAAGACTGTGAGCGGTAGATGGTACTGAAGCAATCTGAAAACATTACAATACAAAATATTCCAAGGAACATAAGGAATGTTATCACATTAAGAGAAAATGGCCATTAAGTTGATTTACCAGTTATACAAACTGTACTCACACAATTTATAGCAACTACAAGGAATTTAATGGTAATATGTGATATATACACCTGAGCTCACGAAGCGTTGTATTATCTACGGTGTACCATGCATCAAACATCTAATAATATGGTCAACTTAATTTAATAGCACTATCAAATGTAGTTGCTGATAGGATTTGAATATGAGATTGGATCAGAAAATGCGAAAGAACAAAATACGTTTTGTGAGGACTGAGAGAAGAATTGATAGAAAATATACGTCTTTCTCAGTATAATAGTTGACTAATAGCGTTTAGGATAATTTATTCGTAGATTTTGTTCACTTCAGGAGATTTTTTGATTATACGCGACTAATCAAGTTTTAATTAATAAACTAGTTTGACATACCTGATATTACAACAACAAAATTTTGGGTCCGTCTTACAAAATTTCCACAAACTAACATATACTCGCGTCAAGAATTCAGACTTCTTACGTCACGGCTGACGTTATACATTTGTTTTTATTGTCAACGTAATTTTCGATATTTGGTCGCGTTAAAAACAATCATTTTTTGCACTTTAGTGGAATATATAATGCAAACTTTTAGTGTAGTATATAGTTTTATTACTATCAGTTGCAGTTTCTTAAATATTTTGATGAAAATATAATGAATTATTCATTGGTTCGTATGACGTAAGTCGTCTGAATTCTTGTCGCGAGTATAAATGTTTCTGCTTTTTGTCCGTTATTGGCCGCAGCAGATAAGTTTGCATAAATCATCAATAGTGTCCACTTCGGTGTGATACACTTAATTTTTTAAATATCCTCAAAATAGGAAGTCTAAAGGATTTAAAGCTAGAAGGTCATTAATGCTTGGACACGTTGTACATGGTACGGATATAATTGAGTCTCGTGTATGATACGCCACACTGCTGCAATACGCCGTGGACGTCCAGGGCCTTCATCTCTTTCACGATTTGGTTTAAGAGTAACCGCAAAAAAACCCATATTTTTCGCCCGTTTTTGCGTAGTGTGTAGCAAGAACGGGGAAGGTCGTCCAGAGGTCTCCGTGGGCTTAAATTGATCGTCATCAAAAATCTAGATGACTTACCTCTACTTAAGGGGTGGATCAATTCTTGGTAAAAATTGGCGGAAACGTGAATGACAAGGAAGAGATCAGGGATGTTCTTCCAAAAATGCTCAAGGTGGAAAACACCCCTAGCGTGGGGGTAAAACCACCCCTATTGCCGACAGCCAACGGGGAATGATATCCACTTCATGAAGTACTTTGTTTCCCCCACTATCAATGCAAAGGTTGAAAATACTACAACTTCAATAATTATTTACTCGATAAACGTGTTCCTAGTTATTTTTTTGAAAATACATCACTATTAAAGGCATACCTATTAAACCTAATCGTTGTCAATCTAACATGATATTTAAATATGCGCAGGGTGTTCCATTTAAAATATTTAAAGAATAAAAGAATAAAATAAGAAGCAATAATTAGAATATATCTATAGTTAAAAAAAATCTTAGTTTACAACTTTGCAACACAATTTTGTATTTTATTGTAGGCACCTATATTTTTATTCTTGAAATATATTTGTAGAAAAACTATTCGTTTTAGACATTTTTTTCATAAGACTTTATTGTTGCTTTTGGTCAGATTTCAATGCTGGCAATCATATTCCGGACACCCTGTGTAACATTCAGGTCATAGAACTAAAAATGTTTTACACAGTTTCATGAAATGTTGGAAGGAGATTTAACAAAGGCAAATAGTCAGCAAAAACCACAATATAAAAATGTTGTAGAAATTCATAATTTTCCAAAAATTGCCCTAAAAGTCAAAATATTTACGGTACTGTAATGGCGGTAATTACCCCCCAGATCCAGAGCCATTCCGTCAAATGACAACAATATATAAAAATAAATTTTATTGTTTTAACTACTGATTAAGAGTGAGTCATACAAAATTTAATTTACATTACAGTTTACAAAACTTTTATCAGTCTAGATCAAATACTGCACATATCATTGCTAAATGATTTATTAAAAAAATATATCTCTATTTTGAAAACTAATTCGTTGAGAACACATGTATTTTATTTTGGAAATTAACCAAAAATAAATATTCGCAAAGTACATGCTGCCAAAACACATATTCCGAAAAACACACACAAGACACAGAAGATTGTTTTGACGATAAACGTTATATCTAAATTTATCTTGTTAACATTAAAATATCTTGACACAATTGAATTAATCTCTCACAGCGTTGCAATAATGTATCCTTACCAGAAAATCTAATTAACTGCAGGTTCAGGTTAAGTACGCGATGTGAAAAGCTTCCAAGTTCCAAGTAAAGGAGATAAATTTAACAGTTGATTTGAACTAATGACACGGTGATTTAACTCGCCATTGGGCGGCAGCACAATCTCCATGGGCAGTCGTCCGTTCTAATATTAGAAAAAGATTACAGAAGAGCAATTCAATTCAATCTTTTATTTCTTACACCGTGCACAATAAGGCAGTTCAGAACGGATGGAAAATACAGTGGAGGAATATTATTTTAACCGGAGAGTACTTAGTTGTGCAAATATGTATAAAAATGTCAAAATTGTACAGATATTTTCTCTCGTTCAAGTCTTAAGGTAGTACCTATGTGTGTGGTTTTTAATTAAAATAGTCACAGCTTTATGCAGGGCGATTATTTTGTATAGACCATGGTTTTTATAAAAAGCTATTATATCTGTGCAGCTCTGAAATCGATGACTCCTACGCTCCTTGACTACGCATGATTTAAGATTTGCTCTAAAATGGACAATGTCAAACATTAGGATAAAATTGACAGACTCACTTGGTCTACAGGGATTTCGACAAATAGAATTGTAGAACTGATACAAATGACGAGAACTCAAAACTCGATTTTCGTTGTTTCTTCTACAAATTTTATTATTAGAAACTGCGTAATGAAATTTTATATAGGCATGTACTTAAATCCATATGTCTATTTGTTGCAAACCAATTGTTTTAACTGACTTTCAAGAAAACTTCATTCACTGATCAAATTTAATAAATTTACCTTTCCACTTTAAGAAATTTTGTGGTTGACATTTTAATAGTAACCACAGAGGGTTATCTCTTTAAAATATGAAAAATAAATGGATTTTTTTAAATACAAAAAAATATTACTAATCTACTTGTGTGATAATTCATTATATCATGTAGGTACGTTCATCAATATACAGTAATGCAATGCAATATAAATATAAATTTCAGTAAATGAATAGGTATATACAAAAGAAGAATTACCGGATTTGTAATGTAGCATTCTATTAATAGTTTTACTGTAATTTAGTAAATAATTTACAATGTGTCATAGACTAAATGCCAGTGGCGTTAATAATAAAAAGCACGTCATTTTACATAAAAAAGTCTACAAACAGCTATGCAATTTTGTTACGATATTGTATAATATCATAAATTGTTGACACGAGGTTAAAATCTGAATAACAATTTTATTTTCTATAATGAAAAAAAAAAACCTAAATTTAAGGTAATAGATTCTTTACACTTAAGTTTTACAAAATTATGCAATATTTTGCACAATACCAGATGTAAGTTTCTCAATTTTTTATTTAAATATTAATATTGTCTCTATCAACGTTTTATTAATAGAGAATACAGAAATACAATCTAGAGTTATGTTATAAGCTAATACTGAGTGGTTCTACAGAAGACAATTAATTTAAAGAAAGTTCTTACGATTTCTTAAAAGGATTAAGAATGTTACATTTTTTAATTATCATTTTTTTTGTTTGTACTGCAAGAACCAAATTTTCTTTTGATAGTCTTGAGCAGTTGGTTTTAGTGTATAAGTTAAAAAATAAGTTTTATTAATTTTCGTAGTCTATGAATGATTTACAATATTTACACAAGCAACTCTACCCCTCATTATAATCATGAGGATTAGCTTAGAAGTCGGGAGACTTGTGCGCAAGAGGGGACGGCATATTATTATTAAGCAGGCCACATTTGCGTCTAGGAACCACTTACGTTGATAGACCCAAATCACCATTCATTATCTAAGCCAACGCTCTTCCACCCTATCATACCCGCAGAGAGGGTGCCAATCCTCTTCATAAATATAGTTGATCTACGGTCTACCGGCCGCAGGATTCAAATCTGCGGTGGGTTTTAAACACTATACTGACGCCTTAAACCGCTCGACCACCAACCGATGCAATTAATCTAACATTAATTGACAAAATTGTAAACGAAATTAACATGCTTAGACTATGTATTTAAAAAAAATAACCAAAATGGAACGTTCTACGTTTTATATTCAACATGACATTTTGTGTGTCAAATAATTAATTTGCTCTCTCACCCAGTACAATTTTCCAAATTTAATCACCTATTTCCGTATTAAGAGCTTTTAACAATAGTTAAATACATAATATATCAAATTTAGATTACAGTAAGTTATGTTGGAAACAATTTTCATTCAGTACGGAACATTTCTCTGCTACCTGTGGTAGATAACAAAAATGCACCTCACAATTTATCATCAGGAAGGTAGGCGTAATAACTCAGAATAAAAGGAAATGTAATATGAATTTAATTCGACGTGATCTGCGAACTTCCTACAAGCACTCGGCATGAAAATGAGATGGAGTGGCTCGTACCGACTGAGTTATCATAGGAAGTAATTGAATTGATAAAACGTTACGAACGGGGAAGCCGATGAAAAACTGCACCTATAATAATAAAATATGGACAGCGAACATGCAGCACTGCATAACATTACAGGTTAACTTCTCTCCGCGGTATATCGCGAGTTTGTGCAAGAGCCGTCATCGCGAAAAAATACACGATCATCACGACTACACCGGAGAATCCGGGTTGAATTGAAGAAACCCGTCCATGTGTCATCAATAACGTATGGCGGAGACCTGCGGGTCACACGGGGCAATGTAGCAACGGAGGAATTCACCATGTGAAATGACTGACGAATCGTCGTCCTCGTGGTCGTCGTAGAGGATGCGGAGATCGTTGGTGGCATTTTTTGAAGGTTAGTAGATGTGGAGAAATACTAGATGATTCACACAAACGGATTATAAGAAAATAAATGCAGTACTTGAAGTAAAAATTTCGTTATGGTAAATGGAATAGGATACATACCTCACATATGATAGAGTCATTCCTTATGATCAGACCACGAACATTTCAAAGACATCCTAGAGACGGATAAACAAATTTCAAAAAGTGTGGAGTATCATTATAGTGCTACCAATAATACACTCCAATTCCTAAGACCACCAGTAATGCACAAATGAACATAGTAGTAGAGTATTATTTCTATTTGAGCAACAAACCCGTGGAAAAATATTATTTTACAGGGTGTAGTAGAATGAACTCCCTAGTTTCAAAAAGTCACCGAAGGGCCCTCAGACCGAATAGAGGAGTGGGGCTGGTGCCGTTAGGTAGCGGGAACAATGGGGTTTTCAGTTGTCACTAACTATAAGACTTTGTGAAACGTAGAGATGCTTGCAATACAATTCTAACTGCTGTACAGCAGAAGCGTATATTAAACAAACAAAACTTTCGTTACTAGGCATGTAAAAGCCCTCGTGAACTGTATCAAAGACCTCTTCACAGTCCCAAACTAACATTATTGGGCCTTATTTTTTTTTAATTAACAGGATTAACTGTTACCGTGAATTCGGCTCGCTATTGTGATGTTGGAGAACTTTTTGCGCCCCAAAGTGGAAGTGTATGGCGAGGAACACGACATAGAAGCTTTCTGGTTTCAATAAGATGCAGCCACGGCCCATACTGCCCGTCGTTTATGCGAAATTTTGCAAGAGCTCTTTCTGGTCGGTTAACCCTTCAAATCAGGGAGTTCATTCTGCCCCACCCTGTATAAATAGATTTATAGAATCTATTTACATATTACTTATAATTTAATGAAAAAGAGACAATTTTCTTTAATTATTGCGCTAGCGATTTCGTCAAATTTCTTCAGGCCCTCAGACAATAATAATTTGTATGTACTATTATAACAATTTGCCATGAATTGTTCAAGTCAAAATATATAACAATTTTTGGAAAATTATTATACTTGTATACAAATTCTTGTTGCCTGATATTGATTTTGTACGGCGGCTTTCTTTTTCTGCAAATTACAATGAGAATAAAGAAACAGGGCAATTTTTTACCGGACACAACAAAATTTAAAAAATGCAATAGCGTGAATAGTATATTGAAAATGGGGGCAACAATACCTGTATATTAAAATAAACGTTTGTCTTTCAATTCCACTACTTACATTTTCTACATCTTTTGCAAGTGTATACAAAAGCGGAAAGTAGAAACATTTTCTCTGATTTACAATAAGAAAGACAGGAACCTTATGTTCAGGGAATGAAACCAAGAAATCACATTTTCAACGTTGCCAGATCATGGAAATGTCTGTTTGCTTGATACGATTCTGTTCCTTCCATCTCCGTTGACCATATGCAGGGTGGACCATAGAGTAGGGAAGACATATTTAGGACGAAATTAAAACATGTAGATAAATGTCTTAGTAAAGAAAAATGTAGAGGGTGTCAAAGTTGAAATTATTTTTGTAATAACTCAACTGTTCCTCATCAAATTCGATAGGGAAACAATTTTTCGATTCGGTTGACAACAAAATCTAATCGGGGAATTATTTCTATGTAAAAAAGGTACACTTTGTAGAACTTTAATTTCTACCGTTTTCGAGAAAATTGTTTTAAATATTTCTGCTTACGCGCGACTTCAAGAATGTTTATTTTAACAAAATCATGTTGTTAACATCCGAACAAAAAACAACATAATATGATTTGTAAATTTGCAAAGTAATAATAACAACTACATACTTACATACTTGTAACTTGTATTGTTAACAACCACATGTAATTTTCGATGTGAGTAAATCTCTTATGAAGAGAATTAGAAAATGCATAGAAATCGTTAATTTTGAGTTACTCTGAACATTTATAAAATAAGATAATTGATTATTTTGTCTTATCATAATACCTACCAATTTTCTAAAAATAAATTTTAGTAGCATTGTTTAAGTCGTCTAAGCAATAATCTTTTAAAGCAGTTTTCTCGAAAGGGGCAGGAATTATCAAGTTCTATCAAGCACAACTTTTTAAGTATAAAGAATGTTTCGTAAACAAAAAAATTAGAGAAATTCATTATCAGGCATTGCTAATGTGGCACTTTCTATGGCCGAACTTGATTTAATCCATGCATTATAATCCATTTTAGTAAAAAATATTCCTCTATACAATTTGGTGACAATCGGTTGAGCAATACACGACTTATAACAAAAAAACGAAAAAATAATTTCAATTTTGACACTCTGTACCGAGCTCTGTACCTTTTTCCTTAGTAACATTTTACTAAGACATATTTAGCTATATCTTCTCTGCTTTATGGCCCATTATTCATAGCCCACCCTGTAAATAGTAACCAAGCAATCTAGGATCTATATCTAGAATTTGAGTACAGATGACAGTGTTCACGCTCACCGTTCAATGATATTCCAATTAGCCGGTCCACTTTTCTCTTCATATCTAAAGTTTCCCTTGTGTAGAAGCACTTTTTTTGTCTACCAACTCAATATCGACGGCAATTCATGCATCAATTTGAGTGTCCCGCAATGGGTGAGAAAGATTTGATTTTATCGAATAGAAAACTGAGATTCTACCACCACAAATGAACAGAATTATTTAAATCGTGAAGCATGGAGAATATAACATAGAAATGTATGTCGACTTACTTTTCCCCTTACGCATAACCAATGAGAAACAATAAACTTTTCGATAATGTGTAAGTACAAAACTTTAGCTAGTATTGATTTTGCTGCAAGTGTACTAATTTACATTGTTTTCCCAAATAAACAAAAATGCCTGATCATTATTAGATTTCCTGTTAATTTGGAAATAATTTACATAACTTTGTAAACCGTCTATTCTCAATGCAAACGCAATATGTACTTTCAAAACTAAATTGATGTTTTCAATTGTAATAGTATAAATATTTCTTAAGATTTAAAAACAACTAATTTCACTTTGTTTGTGCTTTACAGACACTACAAGCGCAGAGATTGCCGTCGACATATTTAACACCTCCATAAAATCTAAAGGAAACGTCGACAAAAAGTGTATTACTGATTTGAAACTCATTACCCGCTAGATTTTTAGCAATTGAGCGATTAAATTCCCTCATAAAGTAGCTCTTAATGATACAGAACCTCACGAAACATGCTGAAGTACCAGCATTAATTGCTTAATCTATCAGATAACACACCCATCTTTGCCTTGCTCACATTTCACTGTGCCAAAGATAAAAATACTGGCTTGGTGGCCGGAATTCACATCCATTAATCGAAATAAATAACCATTCAAGGATTTGGGTGGAAGATTTTGTCGTGATGGTAAACTTGAATCACCGCAAAGCAATTCTTTTGAATGTGTTATAAATACAGTTCAAATATCCAATAAATCTTTTGCCTTGAGTTTAATGCAATTCAAGGTGGATTTGGAGAAAGAGATGATTTTTCATACCATTATATAGGGTTAACTATGACTAAGTACAAACATTTTAACCACGTGCTCTGGGAGGCCTAAAAAAAATTCAGAATTCTAGCTCTATGTTTAAAAAATGAGGCGAAACATCATCGACTGAGATAGCTTTCTCAATTACCATGCGGTCGTTTTTTTACAAAGTTGTCAAATGTAGAAACCTAATAATACCTAACTACCTCATAGAAAACATTAATTAGTTAATCCGGTTAGCAGCAGTATTCTGCATTCGTTCTTCGTTCTTTCGTTACACAGTGCCAAAACTATAATTTGACTCATTACAGGTCCGTCGGAATTATCCACTAACAGAATACACAGTCCGTGTAGTTAAATAAAATACCTATTTATAATGTAAGTAATAGTTACTAGACTGGACTAGAAAAACAAACAGCATAGGGATAATCATGTTATAAGAAAATATCTGTATCCGATATAATAATGATAATAATATTCACCCCTCATTCTAATCACGAAAATTCGTGTAGAAGTCGAATATTTGTGTGGGAGAGGGAGTGGAATATTATTATTAAGCAGGCCGCATTTGCGACCAGGAACGACTTACGTTGATAGGCCCTAACCGCCATTCAGTGCAGGAACGAAGGAAACCTGGAAAACCTCAATAATTAGGGGGGTAGTCAAACGTCAACCGGTATCAATCTCTCGCATTGACCCAAGCCAACATTCTTCCACCCTACCATACCCACAGAGAGGATGCCAATCCTCTCCACGAATATAGTTTATATACGGTCTACCGGATGCGGGGGTCGAACCCATAGCGATCTAGTCACCTCGATTCAAGTACTGACGCCTTAAACCGCGCGACCACTGACGGATCCAAGTCATAAGTTCCGCTATAAAGCGTTTAAAACAAGAAATTAATCACTAAAACTGAACCACAACGTAGCAAAGACACAGGGTTCCAATTATGAATTTTACATTGCTAGTTGCATACTCTGCAAACTTCAAATGCTTATTTGTTAAAGAACACTGGTCAAAAAAGGATTTTTATAGAACACTGTAAACGTCTCGAGATGTTACAGTTTAAAATAGTTCTAATTATTTTATGCAAACATCATCGAGCATTGTTTATATTGTTGTTACAATTAATATTAACAGAATTTAATTCCCCAACAGCACAATAAGTTTAAAAATTTATCAGCGTGAACACCTTGCACAAGTGGTCTACAGATGGCGACTGCATCAGATACTGTCAAAAACAAAATATCGTCAACGTGTTTATTTTGAAATAAGTAGGTACTTGCTCCACTTCGCATTTAATCTTTGCGTATTTTTGTGTATTGTGAAAAATACTTCGCTTTATAAATAAGTTTGGAAATTTTTTGATGCACGATTCCGGTAATTCTTGTTTTTCCTACTCTTCAAATATTTGTACTTAGTCATAGACAACCCTGTATATTAACAGAAAATAATACGAAATCAAATATATTTCAGCACTGACTCATTTTGCCAAAATAAATACAAAATGGCCGTTAAATAATGCTCAGATTTGGAATAGCGTACTTCAGTACTGTGCTTCAAATAAAATTTAAATAAAACTAGCTTTGGAATTATTAAAGTTCATAGAGAATCTTCTACAAAGTTGAACGGATCATCTTATTACAACTTGTATGCCTCTTGACACATTGCAACTTTTAGGTTGACAAAATAAATTGAACAGAACTCAATGAAAAAGAAAATTGACAAAAATGTATTTTTGAACCGGCATAAGGAAGAACACTACGATGCCAAATTTAAACTACAAAAATTGTTACTGTCAATGAGCATTAAACCATAAGAGACAAATAAACATATTTTCTTAGGTATATAATTAGTTAGTCCATATATTAACTTGCTTGGTCTATCCGGTATAAGTATTTAAGGATTATTGACGTATCTGATAATAAATATTATATGAATTGTAATACTGTCAGACAAGCCACTGTTATATTAGGCGCTTATTCATTTGATTTCCTAATTTTAAAGTTTATTTTGAAACAAAATCTATTAATGATTTCATTATAGTTAACTGATACTACTGATAAATGATCTGCAAAAAAATATATACTATAACTACTCAAAATTTCTCACAAAACTGTTAAAGACAGACATTTTATTATCTCTTTTCCTTTTAATAAAGGCGGAACCTATGTACAAACGAAACACAAAAAAGCCGGTAGATAATAGCATATAATATTCCAAAATTTTTGCTACCATGGACTACTTTAAGTGCGTGCTGATGTTGGAAGCATATACCGTATACCATAAAACGCTTCATGAATTATGGATGAAGACTGCAACGATTTAAAAATTAACTGCAACTTTTATCTAGTTCGTGGTCGTACCATAAATTCTCCATTTAATGGATGCTGCATAAAACTTTTTTCCTACTACGCGGACGTCTTCCAGTCGACAGTATTAATTCGCACGTCAGTGAACAACATTAACTGCACTAATTTATTAGCTTTTGTCATAATTTCAAATTAAATTAACTGTTGTTGTACTTGCAGTTAAGAACTGAAATATTTTACGACGCGATGTTAAGTAACACTCACTTAAGTGAATTTGGAATGCATGAGAAAGGACCATATTATTTTACCTTACTTTGAAGCGTATTACTAAGTTAATTAATTAGTTGCAAATTATGTAAGTAAGTAAGTAACCATTTATTAATGAGAAGATCATATAGAATGTTATACGAGTAGGACAAGTAAAAAAAAATTCACAGAAATTTTTGAAACAAAAAAACTAAAAATATCGAAATACACAGAAATAAAATGATAAATACAATTCAAGTATTCATCTATCTATAGAGTAGAAACCATGTTGATTGTTAAGAATTCCTTTATACTGTCTTAGAAAATACAATACAGAGACAAAATAAATAGAAGTATAACTTGTTGAGGATCGCCCTATTTAAATAGATATACTATTTCTAAATACAGATATCGGGAAAAGTGACATTAATTCATTCATTAATAATTTCACATAAAAAGTCACTAATCAAATACGCACTTTTTTAAGTAGGTACCTACTATTTTTACAGAAATATTATCTTGCTCCAGTTGAATTACTGCTTTTGCTTTGTTTACCATTGGTATATTAATTATATTATTTTTTTAGACAGTTGTTTGGTAAGTTTACAAGAAATGAATTACAATTATTAGCACTTGAAGATTTTTTATTGACTACATTATTATTTATTGAAATCTGAATACATGCGATCTTAGTTTAGTTTTTCAAATTGTTATTTATTATTTTAAACCCAGTCTTTCTTATTTTCCGAGTTTTAATACTGCCAAAATGGGGTCTTTTGTCCTTGTAATAAGTTGCCGATCAATTCTTTTATATAGGGTCTCAAATTTAAAATTATATTTTCGATATGTATTTGTAAACAAATACCCAATATTTGTATACATTTTGTTCCAATTTTTGACGTCAGTAGTAGAAGGCGCCACTTATGACATATCATGCTTCTTGTAAATGGCAGAACTTTTTTACAGCTTAGTATACAAGGTGTTCAGTAAAGAATGGGCCAAACTTTAGATGTAGGTAGTTTGGATAAAAATTAGCTGAATTAACTCAACTTACCTTAATCCAAAAGTTGATCTAACGGGGGTGTCAAAGTTGAAAAAATAAATCACATTTTCTTTATTATTTTTCGATTGCATCGACCATATTATGAAATTTGGTATAGGTCGGTTTCTTGTTACTAGAAATTCGAATATGTCCACGATTTTGGTGTATCTGCTAGAGAGCGCCACCAACGATGGTTTGGATCCCTTTAAATGGGTACGACTTTTTTGTGCTACACTGTATCTCATTTTGGAGTTATAAAAGGTACACCTTGTTGATGTCGCTAGAAGCAATGGTTTCTGAGAAAAACGCATCTAAATCTCATAATGCATGCAATTTATCTAAAAGTAAAGTCAAATTGTTGCGTAAGTAATGGGCCATACTGTAACAGCATAATACTGCGACGAAAATAAGTCGATTTACTTTAGCTTATCCTATAAAATCCAAAGATAAGAAAGAAAATGTGATTTATTTCTTCAATTTTGACACCATGTATCTGTTATTATTGATTTTGGTGGAATTTAGTAATATATGTGCTAAAAAATATTTTAAAATTCCTACAATTTTCATTCTTTCACTTTTTTCGTATCTCGAACAGCGAAATGGAGCAATTTTGACGTACCTTCTAGAAAAAATGTACCCCACTATGTGCAGAACATAGCATTATTAATAATAATTACAAAAAACGCCAGAGACAATGAGATACATTTTTTGTACTCTACTATTTTATATATTTGGATTGTCCTTCTAGTTCTAGTAGATTTATTAGATTATTTATTACGAAATGATTGGTCGAATCAAATTTAAATGCGTGCTTTCTTATAACCACCTTGTATTTCCAATAATTACGCTGTTAAAAATAAGAATATATAGTTATGATCAGGTTGCTTCACTGTAAAGTCTCAAGGTGATTTGTTTTCATTCTTCAAATCAGATATGATAAATTGATATTATAGTCGATGGAGATAAGTCGCGGCTCTCCAAACAAGAAATAACGTTTCGAATACAAACAAAAGCAATATAAGACGTTACTAATGATACAACTGAGCGTATTACTATCGATACCCATTTGTTAATACATCGATAAGTGACAAGAGTGATAGCACGGGATGAGTTTAATAAACTCGATCACCATAGGGGTCATCTACTAAGTACAAAGGTACAGGTGCCTATTTACACGTTATATTTACGCCAGGATTTTTAATAATTTTGCGCTAAAATCGTAGCATATTACGAGATCTCTTACCTTTCGACATTAGTCTGAATTATTATTTATTATCTAGATAACTCAAAAGGCTAAATCTAGATAAATTTCAAATATCTGAACACGTTTTAAAATAGAAGTCATTTTTCTGAAAATTCCTTAGCCTACTTGTCATCATTATGTATACATTTTTACTATGTTCTTTTAAGTTTAACCTATAAATACAAATCAATTTAATGCTACTTATTGTAGTTTGTTTTTATTGTTTTTGGAAATAAAATTTAATATTAAAACTTACAATTAGAATTGTTTATTACATTTTGGTAATTGACAATTGATGTTCTTAGTTTGACAGTGTCAATAGTAAGGGAACAGCATAGATAAACCAGCACAATCACTCAATTTTGTACAGAGGTGCATTAAAGTAAAATTATGAGTCGAAATCGAATAAGTCAATGCAGCTATTTAAGTGTTTAAACACATGTTGCAATTGCAAATTAAGCTTTTTGAAATTTCCTAAAGACAGAAATAGAAAGGTAATCTATAAGCATACTGTAAAAATTCTGGGTGATGTTCTGCTGCTATTGACATACCTGCTTAATTTCTTTATGGAACCTACTACTCATGTAAGTGAAGTTCAGAAAACAAATATATTCGTATAAGTTGTAAAATGACAACTGTTACTTGAAACAAAAGATAAAAGGACTAGAAAGTTATTTATAAAGTTTTCTTGAAAATGTAAATTTAGATGAATAAGTATAAACTATTACTATTTACCAGTTGTATCCGTAAAGAGAATTCGCCGACTGTATTGAACGAAAGAACATACTTTAATGATTTTAAAAATCATGGTATTTGTATTTTAACGGCCCAAAGGTTATATTAAACTTAATTAGTTACAAAGTTATGTATAAAAAAAATCTATAAGTACGTAACTATAATTAATTGTTATATAACATGCACAGACGTTTTATATATAACGTAAATTTGTATCAGGGAGCAGAGAGCAGTGCAACTACAATAAGCTGCGTACATGCTGGAACTGCATATTTTTGACAATTAGAAGAAAAAAAGATATTATTTTAATTTCTCTAAACTTGTGATGTAGCCTTCTTATTCTTTACAAATAAAACAATAAAAGTATTATAATTGTAACATAAGAGCCTTTATAATTAATTTGTTCGTAATAACAAATAGAATTCCCTTGGTCACAGAATATTATAGAATGTTTTAGCGACGTTAAATACTTACGAAGGATAAAGCAACGTATTTGTAGATAAGTACTGAGTTTTAAAGTTAGCTTAGATTTCCCAGCCACGCACTACAGTTCGCTTTGTACTGAGTTATAAGTACAGTAATTCCTATTTTACCCACTACATAAAATTACACAGATATGTTACAGCTGCTTAAAAATACAATAACACATATTCTTTAATTAATACGTGTAATACATAATTCATATTGATATAAATCTAATACTAATATTTGAATGTTAAGGATACACATTCTTTCTTAACATTATTATTAACTGATAATTGAACAGCCGAAAGCGTCGTTATTCAGTGCTTTTGATCTAGGTTGATTACCGACCGTATCCAAACACGTTCAAATCTTTTTTAAAGCATGTAATCATATAAACCATTTCTCACCGATTAAACTCTTTTGTTAGGAGTGAGACAAAAAGTTAAATTAACTGTGTAACGTTAGACACCTTAATTCATTTGTGGTTTCAAAAATTACTACGAAAAATTCTTTTTATAAACTACAATCGTAATCCATAAAGAGAAAATACCATGTTAGTTAATTTTTGTAGCCTCGTGGTTATAAAAACTAAGCAGGTCCTTTGTAAAAGTAGCCTTTAAAACTACTTTTAAATGATTGCATTATACGGTATATTTCGGTAACTTATACCCATGAAATTAAAACAGAAAAGGTTTAAATCGACTAAACCGGCAAGGACGATCTTTTTAAATTCTATTTCATTTCTCCCGTGCCGGCGGTGTTTTGTTTGTTACGATCATCTGAAAAGCCGAAAGCACGGCGTTTGGCCAGGCGAAATCTTGCATTTGTAATTTGAATATATTCCCAGGCCACCTCAGACGTGAACTTATGCAGAAATATATGGTCGTTTGTACGTTGCAGATTCAGAAATACGAAACACAAAAGTAAGTACGGAAAAAAATCATACAAAGATGCATGTACGATTGCAGCCCAAAAATTATACCAGAAATTTCTGAAATTGTTATTCTGCATCTAATTATCAATTTATAATCCGATGTATTTGCTACAATATTATATTTGGCATATAGTAAATTTTATAGAAAAATTTAATAGAGAATTTAGAGTTTTGTTACTTAATAAAAAAAACAGTGAGAAAACAAAAAATATATAAGGTAGTTTTAAATACATACATAGACTATTGTCTAGCTTTGACTACTCAAAACTTATGGAATTAATTCTAAATTAAAGAATAAATGTATGCGCATTAAATTGAGATTGATTTAGAACTTCTACAAAACTAAGAAGCTCATACCAATTTGAACCATCCTATATAAACTAATTCTGAAAATAAAACAAACACATACGATTTACCTTATCATAACAAGTCTTAAGAAAATTAAATCGGTGTTTAAGATGAACCGAAACAAAACTCATCGTAACATTTTAGGCCAGTCATTTAAAACATCGTAGGTCGCAAAATATTGCACTGTTTTGTTTTTCTGGGATGTTGTTAGGATAAATATCAATAGCGTAAAACCAAGTTTGCAGCATCGAAAGACCTATGACCTTTTTTCCCGGACTTTTTTTTTCGGTCTTTCGCTTATAACTTCTAAAGGTACATTCTACGAAAAAAATCGCCCTGTACACTTTTAAAGTAGACAAAATTTGCTATAATTTGAGATTCCCAGGATGAATAGCTCCCGAAATACAGCACTTTAAATATTGGCCTTTTCTTTTAAATAGGTTGAAATTGGAGGTTTAGGCGTCTTCCAAGCAGTAGGATGCACCTTTTAAAAGTTATTAGTCAGACTGAAAAAAACTCGAAAAAAAGGTTTTTTAAGCACCACGCAGTTAGCACAGTTTATTCGGACCTGCAAACGTGGTTTTACACTATTGGTATCTATTCTAGAATGCAATTTTTTGCGACCTAACGCTATGTTTATCTATGTGTCTACGGTGACTGACCTATTTGTGTTATTTGAAATTGAGATTTTCATTTTACTCGAATGGTAAGGTGGTAGCTATCAGCCTTCTATCAGTTAAAACTATTGTATGGATTTTCGCGTAATGGACGTAATGTGTTGAACAATTTCAAATTTAAGCATCTCCCATCGTCGATTTTGAATATCACGATGATCTTATGATACTTACACCGACTAGAAAGAAACTGTTAAAGAGCTATCGTTTAAATAATAGTTATGATTAAATACTTTCTCATGTGTACCAGTTTCTGCTGCTGTTGTTATCGATTATGGTCTTTAGATACTACAGAAATAAAGTCACTACAGGTATTTAATGCACATTTTGCTTGAAATTGCCAAATTGATATCTAGAAACGCCCGAGTATCTTCTGTATTTTCCTTTCCATGTATCTACTTCAAATTATTATCTGTTTTCGTATTATTGAAATCAGACATAAAAAGCAATAAATGTTTTAATTTTCTTTCTTAAAATATTTCAGATAAGTGGCGGAAAATTTTACTTATACCTATAAAAATGACCCGTATTGCATGTTTGACCTTAGACGATCTTACTCTATATACTTTTTATTTAACTTTATGGACAGACTATTCATACGAGTATGGTGTGTAAATTGGCCTGTGCGATATGACATACCTATTATTCCCATCAAATAGATGTTGGTAGTAAGCGATCTATCAGATAAAGTTATTTTGACCACAATTTGTGAAGGGTGATCAATAAACATTTTTATATCCGCGTGACAGCTTGTTTATCTAGCTATATTGAAATAATGTAATATTATACGAGTATTTTATTGAAACTGACCGACGCCTAACTTAATTATTTTTGGGTGATGTGATCCTGTACACTTAATACATGCAGTTTACTAAAATTTGCTTTAAGATGTATGCAGGTATTGCGAAACATATGTATTATCTAAACCGTTGCGGTTATGTGGAATTTTTAAATATACTATACAGGTTTACTGGTGAGGCCGTAAAGCTTTAAAAGATTGTCGTTTAATTAACTAGGAAGTCTATGTTTCTGCACACCTGTCTGATGACGATATATCATATAGTCATAAATATACCCATCCTGAGTTCGGGAATTCCAAGAAATTGACACGCCATAATTAGAAGGTGAAAGTAAATATTAATTATATATTTTTATCGAGCTTTACATTTTGATAGGTCGATGTAAAAGCTTTTTATGCTAAAATAAATATGACTACTTAAATAATAGTTATTGTTTACAAAAGATGCTGAACTTATATTTTATCTGCTGTTTTACATAAATTGTGACCCTTCAAAGTAAGTAAAAGTTCTAGTAAATGTAGTGTTAACTATCACTGGTTATTTACAAAAACAGCAAGCTGATTACATAGCTGAGGAAATTAAAGTCGCTGTATTTCTCGCCGTAAAATGTTCATGTTTTTAGCTCCAGAAATTTCGAAAAATGAAACACGTAGAACAAAAGTAATATCAAAAATACAATTCTTGATGTTTTATTTATCTACATTTACTATTTAAATTATCCCCAAATAAAATAATAGCTTTTAAAAACCTTTAGAAGACAAACCTTATTTTGCTCTTCTAACCCTACATTTTAACAATTATTTATAAACAAAAAAGAACAATATAAGAACTATATAAGTTCATATTTATAACATTATAACAATATTTACATCTATAGATAAAAATTCCTGTACCTAAAAATTTGTGGGTTCGGCTTTCTGTCGTTATATATTCGATTTACTTCGGTACCTTTAAATATTCACAGGTGGCATGATATAACATTCCTTTTATTTGCTAAGCTTTACATTATTCAGTTCTTAAATATCTAAAATTAATTACATTTGTAGAAAACACTATTTCAAGAATACGACGCCCTTAACATATACAATAGATAAACCGTTTATGAACAAATTTAAACCGTTTGAATATTTTAGTTTTGTTTGCAATATAACAAACATCTATACTACCTAAAAATGTTATAACTGTTGTATTTGAAATTTGTTTCTTTTTTAAACGACAATTTTTGTATTTACAGATAATAACATGAAAAGCTAAATTTATTTTTCTACGTTCATGCAAAAAACAAAACTTTATTGAACTATATTTAGTGGAAAAAGTGGTTCTTTATTGCACTAGCGCAATAAAATGTTTATTGCATTCATCTCTCAGTTTACTACAGCGTTTTGTCACCATGACAATCATAAACGTTCAAATAGACGTCATATTCTCCTAGACTTTGTGTCACGTAGAAAAATATTGTATGCAACTCGTACAAAAAGTGTTTATTGCACTCGACGTGTTGTCCTACTCGGCCTAACGGCCTCGTTGGACAATTTCACGTCGCATGCAATAAACACTTACTTTTTGTACTTGTTGCATCAATAACTATTATGGTATTATTTTGATAAAAAATATATCTCTCTGTGGACGCCTTGTACACAGGATGTCCCATAACTAATACTTTATACTTTAACAGATTCTACGATCGAAAATAAGATTTTTTTTCTATAAATAGGGGTCAAAAAATGCTTCCTAATGTATAGTTTTTATAGTACGTACGTATAGTACGTTAGAACATTTACATATCAAAATTCATAGTTATGAGTTAACTCATTTTGGAAATATTTTGAAAAACATGGTCTCTTGAGACCCCTTTCAGAGGGACATAACCCCCCTAGAAAGCATTTTTCGACCTGTATTTATAGAAAAAAAAAATATCGTACGTATATATGATATTAGATCATAGGTAGCGTTCGAGAAGTTCTAAGAAAATCTGCTTATAACTACTGTGTTAGTACATCGTAATTTTTATTTTTGCCAACAAATTTATTTCATACGTTTCTACTTCCTGATGTCATATTTCTTTTTGGCTATTCCTAAAATAAAACGGATTAATGGATAGTGCTGACAAATATAATTACATTTTTTGCAATTTAAGAAGTCTGCGGACGTGGTACACTATCAATATTTTAGCTAGAGTACAATTTAGGTAATTAATTCGTCATATTTTTCATGAGCTAATGGACAGTGATGAAATGATGGTTACAAATATAAAAATTTTACTCTAAAGGTATGTTACAGACGCTTTCTAGCTGGCAACAACGACATCATCAATTCACTCTTCATATGAAGAATCTACCACTTTTATTACTATAATTTTACGACCGCGTGCTTGAAGTGTGTCAAGAAAGATAATGGAGTAACTATATTCGAAGAAGTCAGACAATGTAGATTGTTTCGAATTTTAAAGAAACAAGGTGCAAATAAAAACTTAAGGCGACCTTCATTGCGGGTTCTGCATGAAAAATTAATAAAAATGGTCCCCATAAATATGTACCCAACAGTAATCCGTTTTCAAAACATAAAATTTAGAGAAAAGCAAATATAGATGAAAGCACATCTCGAAAGACCACAGAACCTAGCTTGAGAACAATAAGGATAAATCAAAGAATCACAGTATGGCCAGGGATGTGCATTATAATTCTGTTAATGGCAGTGGCACCCGGAAAACTACTAATGATCAAATAATAAAACGCAGCATGTTCATACGTTCGTGAATAACCAAAAACTGAAACAGCACAACACACTTTGTCGAGACTATTTCAACTGTTTCCTGTAATTCAAAATAAGTTTTCAGACACATAATTGTAAGAAATGTTTTCATTAATTTGTGAAGTAGAATCTACCAATAATTTCAGTTACATTATATAGAGTTTTATTACAAATGAGTTATTATTTTAATAATCCTGCAAATGTCCATCTTAGTTACATGGGAAAATGAGACTGATTTGTAGCAATTTTGATTGTTCTTAGTACGTAATGCATATCATTACAATTTTCATGCACACAAGAATATACTTATACGAGTACTTATGATAATGAACATGTGCAAGAGAATAGCACTTATGTATCTACTGCGTTTTCAAATGAAAAAAGATGTGCACTTACTACTAACAAAGCATGCTACTTCATTCACGAAATCGCTAAACATCTAATTCCTAGATAAAAACTTACTTGTTTTCTCATATATATATATATATATAAACAGTTCACCTGCTAACTTACCTGAAACAAAGAAAAATAAGTATATTAATTCATTTTCATTCAGTTAATTAGTAAGATTAATAAATACAAAGAACCTCTGATCTAACTTGACTAGATTGGTCATGACACTGATATGTTGTAACTAAGAATAAAACACATGTTATGCATTATGTGCCAAGTCATTGTATTGTAGTTTTATAAAAGATCTAACAGACATTATTTGAAAGCAGAATGATTCTTCATACCTATGCCCAGAAATTTATATATAGTGTCAAACTACTATTTGGTATATTCGAAATAGAGATAACAATAGCTGAAACATTTTTAAATATGTTCAAATATACAGAGTGTCCTGCATGAGACAGCGCTTAAGCATGTACCCAAAACCTAATTTAACAAAAGCTGCATCCAAGCGGAGTACAGACCTAAATTACGACCTAAATTACGAAATAAATTATTTTACTGAATACATGAAAATACATCTTCAGTAATTCATTACATGAATATTTATTGAATAACACATTTTCGATCATACATTAATTAATAAAGTGTTTCCACACTATACTATCTAGTTTGTACCTATCTGTTACTGTATAATAAAATTGGGAATTAAGTTATCTACATGACAATTCTTCGGACTTTCTTTGTGCTTTTAAAAGCGAGGATATCTAATTAGAACTTTACTCAAGAAATTTACGCATAAATAATAGTATTATAAAGTTATATACCTTATCATTTTTGCTCTCTCTAGTTAAAGTAATAAGTATACCGGCTGAGAGAAGTAAATTTGTCTCACTATACCGGCCAAGAATGGTGTGAAAACCCCATCCGCAATAAACAACTATATTATATGAGAACAAATGTAACAAATTACCATAGCTATTCATGTAAATTACGACAAAGAAATAACAAATTGTCTGCTTATTATACAGGTGGTATGCCAGCGAAAGAATTTGCTCTTTGCTGGGAAATAGCATGCACTGGAAGCTTTCAATAAATTGTAGCATTCTTTTTTGTTTTGTAATAGGTCTTTGATTCCTTTATAAGAAAGAGTCCGCAGTATGTAGACTACTATTGTCGGTAATTTATACGTAGCATCTACGCAATTTAGTAGCTTAATATCTTATGATTCCCTGAATTGCAGTTGTTTGTAAGATGAAGATACGTTATTCTGATAATATTTTGCATACTTTATTTACTGGGTCCATATTTAAACAGGAAGCTAAACACTTTTCATTTTAAAAGAGTAGACATGGCTACTCTTACTACTCTGATGACTAAATTAAAACGTTTTTTTTATTTGGGCTGAAAAAAAACCATTTTGTCTTCGGTTCCATCATTATTATTCCTGGTATCAGAATTTTTTGGAGTGAAGTATTTTAATTGAAAACAACAAATATTAGCATATATTTTTTTAAATATTAACTGATAAAAAAATTATAATTATCATATTCAACAAAAGATATTAAGTTTACTTATTTAAATATCTGTTTGAGCAGATATTTCGTAATTTATTGTTGAATATTTTGCAACAATATTTTCAGAGTCTGCATGTAGACTTGTACTTGTAAATACAGTGTTTTTCTTCTACTGATAAAAATTGATTTATGATTTTTAAAAACATCTTATACCTACAATATGTTAAAAAAATAGAACTTCACAAAATTGTTTCACACAGGACTGTAAAGAGAAAGACTAACTTCATTCTGGATTGGGTATGCCACTGCGAAAATTTGTCATTTAAAAAATGCATAAAATGGTATTTTTTCACACAAGTACACAATAGAAATAAACAAAATTATTATTTAATCTGCGTAATACGTGCCATAAATTTATGTAGTTCTATTTTTAGAATTTTTGTTTTTCATTTAGTAAAAAACAAAACAAAATTAAATTTACAGATAAACACAGAAATGCCGATAAATACTTTTAAATTGCACAAATAGACGATAAAATTACGAACGACTCTAGGTTGACATTTAAGGCTGGCCTTTCAAGGACAAGAATTGTATCTAAAGATGCACAAAAAATCCACCCAGTAGATGTGAGTTGTACTTTATCACTATGTTCTATACACCATGAAAAATACTTAATAATTTACATCAATTCAAGTGCTACTAGTTTTTAGAAGAATTCTGCAAAATGTGATAATGTCATATACATTTTTCTCAATGTGTAATTGACGTGTAAAATTTTATGTCAAAATATAACAGGTGAAAATTATATTTTTTTCTTATTCTAAATGACTTGGAAACTGTTATACAACCTAGAGAAAATTTGTATAATTGACACAGTGAAGAGATATCCCAATGGGTATACACGTACGTTTATATAACGTTTCTAAAACGTTATAGTGGTTGATTAAACGTTTTGTGTTGAAATATTCAACTTTTATTTTTAGTTAAAAATTTTAACGTATAAAATATATCATTTAAAAGAGGCTTATAATATTCGCATTTCATCTAGAGGTCGAAATGAACACTACAAATTTCCATTTTTGTTATAACGTTTAATAGACAGATGTACACAAATGTATATATATACATTTTAATTGTATTGAACTGCGTGTTAAGTGCAACGTTTATAAAACGTAGAATTAAACGTTTTATGTACATATGTAAATGTAATGTATTATGTAAATGTTAATAACACGTTTTCTATACAACATTCTAATAACATAAAAATAAAATACGTTGATATTATATATATTTTATATATATACTGAAGGTAGAAATGAATGCCGAAATATAATGCTGTCTAGTAACATTTTTTTCACGATACATTATACTTTAAGATTTAAGTACACGTTAAGTGCAACGTTTGTAAAACGTTTTACGTAACGCTGTATACCTGTAGGTACGTTTAAATCGACAAAATATAATCAAATCGCTAATAGATCTAGACACTTATATCTCACGCATTATGTCCTTCTATACTTATATCCTTTTATAGACTGGAAATAAAATCAAGCGGTCACGATTATCATCGGCCTAGTGGGCTAACAAGCTCGAAATCGGTATATGTCTAGTCACTTGCACCTGGCTGTCTACTATAAGTTTTCTGGGTATAAATTCACTGCTAGGTTGGTCGAGAGATCAGGGCATAGTTTATATAAAACGTTATCAAAACAAAACGTTTTCCATACATGTTTATTAACTGTTTAATTTCTGTTACTTACTTACGATACTTTGACGTTGTTTCAACATTTATAATTTGTATCTTAAATAAATAAATAAATAAATAAATTACTTTTAATGTTTTTTTAAACTTTATGTGTGCCCATTGAGATTCTTTCTAACTTACTTAGAGATCCCAGTTAGTGATTTTCGTTTTGTAATTTGTTGAATACCAACTTCACAAAATTAAATTTACGCAGCAAAAAATTAAATCTGATTACGTGGGTATCGGACATTGTTGATGGCTCTGTATTATTTGCTCATTTCAAAAGCGATTTAAAAATTGGCAACGCGATAAGTTAATTGAGTGGTTTGAGAGCTCAAATATTTTTTCCAGTAAAAACAATTTAGATCCTGGCGAACTTATCGTAAATTAAAGTGGACTTTACAGGCGATAAAAATAAATACTTAACACTCCTCCAATTTGCATTCCCGGGGTATAAAATGGGACTACAATAAAATGATAATTATTAAATGCCATTTAAATTCTCACGATATATTTTCTGCTATTATAGAATATTAAAGGACGGCAGCACGATTTATTTACTGGGCGTTTATAAACAAGTTAGTCGGGCCCATTATTGGATCAAATGAATAGTTTGTATATTATCGGGCAGGTGAGTCGAGGCAAGGTTACAAGCCGCATACTCTCAGGTGAATTCGAAATGACATTCCCAATATTTGAGATCCATTGATATCGCTCCAAAACCAGTTCTACATGCGATTAAATGAGGCTTAATGTACTGAATTAATATCGACTTATTTTATTGAGATTGACTGTATTAAATTTGAAAACATTTTTAGTTCTGTTCCCAGTTATATTATCGTGTTTTTATGCCCGTATTCGACAATTTAATGCCTGAATGAAATCCATTTTTGTAGGTGCAAATTCTCGCAGAATGTCGGTTTCTTCTGCACGGTTGCATTCCATTTCAAAAAGAATACAAAACGGGCGAAAATAAAGCCAAAGCTGTGATATGACATAATGACTGAGTAAAATGTATTATTAATATTAACGAATTGAATTCGAAGAGCTTGTGCTCAAATAAACTTTTCATGTTGCCAACAACGCATTTCAAAATTTAATTACGGGCTATGTAGGTTCTGCTACACTTTCCCTTTCAGCCACCAGACGTCGCAGACCCAGGAGAAATTGGGTTAGTGGAATATGTGAATTAATAAATTCCAACTTTATTATTTTATTAATTTTGAGTTCGTATGAGTTATACCTAATGGCTCATTACTAAGCAAAAGTACGTAGATATGCCATTAATTTATGAAGCAGTCCATAAAAATTCAGCAATTCTTATGTATGCACAGCGGTTTCCTGCCAGGATCTATTTTTATAAAGATTTTAAATTTCATTCACATGCCACAAATAGCCCTGTATATGGGACAATTGCAACAAAATATGTGACGGCGAAGTTATGGATGAGCCCATCGTAATTTGCAAGTGGAAGAAAATATTATGCACACAATAGAGCATAATCCTCCTGCGAGTACTTATTCAGTAGCAAACCAAGAAAATGTTTCCCATTATCCCATATTACTTATAGACAAAATCAGTTTTACCTACATCGTTTACAGAAAGTTCAGGAACTACAACCCCTGAATTTTCCACGTAGGATACAATATTGTGAATGACTTTTACAGTAGCAAGGCTCTTCATGAAAACTTTACTAGCCATAGACCTAGGATATAGGAACCCATTCGTTTTCATTCATAACTCGCAGATTGATTTGCAAATACTTAAAATAAAAATGTTATTAAACAGATGCATTTTCAACAAGAATATTCAGTAAATGTCTAGGCTGGTATCGTGCATAAATTACTTACAAATAGATTTAATTAGTTTCAGCGTCATTAAGCGTTTGGCGCGATATATGGTTCACTACAGCAGCACACTTTTACCATAAGATGAGATATTTCTTGTTGTTTTTATTCAAATAAATGGATTGGACGTAATGAACCGATTCAATGGCCTCCCAAACGTCCAGATTTAAAGCAAATCGGATAGATTTTTATTTATGCAGTCTATATCAGTGAAGTGAATACAAGAAATGTACTTTAAGAAATTGTAAACAATAACGCCTTATTAGCATATTGTATCTACTACCTCTTGACTTTAGAGCCAGGCTGTGCATTGAAACAGAACAGAACAGGAAGTAATTTTGCATTACTTTCCTTAGATATGTAAATAAACAAACCGTTGTGCAGAGGGATGAAATCTATAAGGAAATTTCTGTGTATTTCATCCAGCAGTGCCCACTGATTTTGATTACACTCCGTACACAAATAACATATCCAAAAGTTATTATTGTCAATACACTTGGGCCATTGTTAAATCACTGTCTCAGCAAATTACGTTTAACACAAAATGATAAAACGCACACACTACGAAACATCAAAATTTTAACCATAACACGATTCCTTTCTGATACGTATAACACGTTGGTTCGGTTGGAATGGAAGTTTAAGGTTAGTAAAGCTGCCCAAAGGAACGAGACATTTAACAACGACTGTCGGCCAATAGTCATGAGCCTTTCGGTTAGGGTTTTATTACAAAGTCGGCTTCAAAATTTGCAAAAAACGTAAACTCAGTTATATCAGTTATTAAAGCAATATTTTGTAAACATTATTTTAATACTGTTATCAGTTAAAATCAATACTCCACTTTCAAAAACACCCTGTATTTTTCACGTAGACATGTATGAAGTTAGTAAATCATTAGGCTGATAATACCCCTGTATAATCATAATAACATCTACTGCGAGATCGAGATTATCTATGATATAGAACTGGCAAGCAAGCAAATTTTCCAATCAATATTTAATTATTTTGCTAATATAACCTCAGTTTGTCGAAATATACAGATATATTAATACTTCCATTGTAAATTCCGAACTCGCAGATATAATCACTTATTTTTTTATGCTACAACAGTATCTACTAGCTTTGCTAGGTATCAGTCATTATCAGGATACCGCTTCTTTGTCATATTTCCTGGCAATTTTAAAGTGGACCTTACTTTTTAATGAGTCGTCAATGATGACAACATAATACATAATACAGTACATATATATACAATGATATATACCAACAGTGAATGAAGATTATCTTTTAACATGAAAAATCCATTTATTAGAATTTAAAATGAAGCTTAATTTCCCGTAATCTGCTCTATGTAATTTGTCTTTTATCTTAGACGAAAATATATAGTTAATCAAAGCTAACAAAACAATAGAAATATTTTTAATACAAACAACAATTTACTTTTAAAAACTGCATATACTTTTAAATTTTACCTTCTTTAATTGTTTTCAATTAAGTAATTTAAAAGCAGTAATATATATCAGAATAAATAATTACACAAATAAATATAAATGCATATATTGTTTGCTAAAAATATGTTCACTCCTCTATTAAAAATCAGAAAATAATGTGTTAGATATATCAATTGTCAGTTAACATAAAATGAATTGAAGTCTGGCTTAATTTATTTTCAAATATATTGCTTTAAAAAAGAATGTTAAGATCTATAATCTAGATAATAATATTTATATGATTGGTTGACTTGTTTGATATTTGCCGTCGAATTTAGAATTTATTTAAAAAGAAAGTAGCACGTGGGATTATTCGTGCCATAACGAACTAAAAGTCCATTGTTTTAGAAAAAAATGCAAGCATCGCGAGGTTCAAGACACGGTGAACGACGATTTTGTCAGAATAATTTCAGTTATGATCGTCCCAAGTCTCGACTGCTCTGAAGCAGAATTTCAGTAATTTAAATTCTTTCCTAATTATTCACGTTCCTGTCAAAATGGATGCGTACCTACTTTTCCCGCAATTTCATAATGAATTGTACTTTAGGCCATTAATTTTACTGTTTCAAAGTTAGATAACAATAAAAAATATTTTTAGAATTTTTCAGATTAATTTGACATTTTTATAAAAACGGTTCCTTGAAAAACAATTGACCTTATCTACCTGAAAATTTTAAACAAATTATGTAAAGTAACACCTTGTCACCGTATTCTTGAAATAGTGTTTTCTACTAATACAAATAATTTTAAACATCTAAGAACTGAATAATATAGAACTTAATAAATAATAGAGATATTATTTCATGCCACTTGCGAGTATTCAAAGATACCAAACTAAAACGAATATATATCGACAGAGAGCGGTCTAACCAACAAATTTTTAGATACAGAAATTTTTCAAAAGTTTTTTTTAAATTTAACTGTATATGTAAATACTGTATAACATAAATCTTATTGGGTTTTTGCCACACTTCTGAAAAATAATAAAAAAAAATAAAAAATTTATTTTTTTTATTTTTTTTTATTATAGAAAAATAATAAAAAAAATAAAAAATTTATTTTTTTAATTTTTTTTTATTATTTTTCAGAAGTGTGGCAAAAAAACCAATAAAACTAAAGAAAAACTAAAATTATGCCACAAATAAATAGCTTCAGACAATATGTATAACATAAACTTACATAATTTTGCATATAAGAATGTTCACTTTTGTTTATAAGTATGCGACAATAATTTTTAAAATGTGGGGTTAATAGCAAAATAATATGTCCTACAAATGTTTTTTAGTTCACTATAACATTGTTTGTATAATGCTTTTATTGGTTATGGAAAGAACAAAAACGTAAACAATATTGAAAAAGGACAAACAGAACAGTAGATGAAATGTTGAACTTTTTCAAATTTGCCGAATTAGACGGAAAAATATCATTTTTACTTTGACCAGTCAGGATAAGCGGTACTTACAAACGATTTGAATTGTCATCTTAGAGATATTTTTTTGGACAGGAACTATTACCACAAACCTATCCTACTTTCGTTGCTGTACGGGGTTTGAAGGTTATATTTTCAACTGTTCTTGGTAATCGATTTTACTATTATACATTTCACCATCTGGACCATGTAACTCTTAGAAATCGTTTTAGGAAATAATGCCTTTTTTTCGTACATTTAAACGCCTTAAATCTTATGCCACTAAGACACTATTTAGAAATTAAAGCCGGTAACGGACGGTGAGCGATAATATATATCTTTGCAATGAGATATATTCCTACGGACAAGTAAACCCCATAGATATAAATATATAGTATAGCATCAATGTGTATTGTTCTATGTATTTTAATCACAAGCGATATTTTTGTAATATATCAGATATATATTATAGCTCACCGTCCGTTCCCAGCTTAATATTTATTGTTCAAGCATTAGATTATGATTATTATGAAGTTCAGAAATTATTCTATGGCATAGATAAAATTATAGATCAACTTTCTAGTAGGTACATAATATATCATTTAAGCCTTTAGAATTTGATGCAGTTTGTTATCAGTAATATGTATAAAATTTGAAAATGTAACAATTCACGCAGCAACTTAGATAATTATTCTGAGTAGAATCGCCCTCTAATTATTTTGCTTGTTCTCAAACACCCTCTACAAGTAATGTGAAAAAAAATTGCTACTGTTTATTATTACCAGTGTTTAACAACACTAATTTGAATTGAGTTAAATATTGCACAAGTGATTGTAAAGCTAAACAGCATTTTTTCGAAAAATAAAATGATTCTACGGACACAAAAGAGTAAAATCTGAATTCATCAAATTTCCAACGGGAAAACAGCTACAAAGGCACTTTATTACGATCATGACAATACCTCTTTCTGCTTAATCATTACAGCTAAATTAGAGAATCACGCGCAGTTGTTACCATTCTCATGTAATTTAAAGGGATCACCGATTTTTCAATAAGTAACTAATTCTATAATGAACTATATCAGATGGAACAATGAAACGATCGAGACGAAGACAAGTAACAAAGAGGCGTTCCCTCGGTGATGGGAACCGGGAATCTGTGGTTACTCTGCAATTGTATTGTGGTTAAGCCTAATAGATCTTTTGTACGGCTGGAGCTGCCACAGTGACCACTTTGTTAGCCTGGGGGAGACTGGACACTTATCAAATGATTACTTTTATAGCACTAATAACAGCAATTAACGAAGAGACATCTAATTTGTTGAAAAGTGAGGCTACTATTATAAATTAGAAGAAACAAGTCAAATTAATAAATTTCAGGTGTAAAGAACATTATTATTTAAACTCTATGAGAAAACCGCAGACAGTTTTCAACTGACAAGTTTCTTTTTGTGGTTATCTCGCAGATTATTTGCTATTAGTTAAATTATATCCTTTGTTTTAAGCTGTACTTATATATTTTATATATGTATTAAATTCCGTGAACGTTAAGTTTCATTAAATTAGAAATATTTGATACCTATTTTGATTCCTCGTTATCATTCCAGTGCACTGACTCTAGAAGCGTTATTTATATGTATATGTTCTTATGAAGGAAAATTATGCAGCTGACAAAATGACTAATATTCACATTATTTTAAGAAATAAAACTAACAATATTGTTGGATACAGAAGAATGACAGCTTACCGTATCAGAAACACAATACAACACAATAATTATGAGTGGAAAATGTGTTGTATTGGGTACTAGCATACGAAGAAATGAAAAAACGTGAATTTACAAAAATGATCTTGACGACATCTTTCCTATGATGGCCCTGGATATGTGAGTTAATTAATAATACAGCTGAGACTCACTCACTCAAGCGAATGAAATTTTTGATTTTCCTTTGCAGAATTGAACAAACAATGCTGAGTGCGAGTAAGTCAGACTCAGAGAAGTCACAGTAGTTTTAATGGGATACTGTCGGCTGAAAAAGCATGTCTGTATGTAGCTACAGAAGATTCTTAAAATTATTTAAAAATACATTTCTGCATGACCAGTGGCGTAGCCAGAAATTTGACATGGGGGGGGGGGTTCAGTGAACAAAGTATTTCAAACTAGATTTTTTAAATAAAAAAAAAAATAATAATTTCTAATAAATTAAAACAATAAGAAGTAAATAAAAAAAACAATCTCATCATAAAAATGTAAATAATAAACAGGTACGAACAATATTTGTTACAAAAATGACAAAAATAAAATTAGAACTTTGTTGCAGGTGAACTCTATTGTAAGGTTGTCGTAGGAGATCTAGTTCACTGACCGCGTTGCTAAATCTTGGCGAATAGAGTGATTGCAGGTTTGTAGTGAGACATTACTTATATGACCCAACCAACCCAACCCATGGGGGGGTTCTGACCCCCAAAACCCCCCCGTGGTTACGCCACTGTGCATGACACTATAAACTAGTCCACTGTAAACCTTGACAAGGTAAAATATGTAATCGGCCACCGGACAAAAAATTTAAAGAAATTCCCAAGAAAATAAATAAATAACATTTCATAACACCTATTTTATACAGCAAAATCAACTGCTATTATTAATTATTAATAAAATTAATTTGTGGTTTTAATTAATAAAATAGTTTGTGACATAATAATAATATAATAATATATCTCTACCCCTCATTCTAATCACAAGGAATAGCCCAAAAGTCGAAAACTTGTGCGGTAGAGGGGGCGGCATGTTATTATTAAACAGGGCGCATTTGCGCCCAGGAACAACTTATGTTGGTAGGCCGTAACCACTATTCAGTGCAGGAATAAGGGAAACCTGGAAAATCTCATTAATTAGGGGGGTGGTCAACTGTCAACCAATATCAATCTCTCACATTGACCCAAGGTAACATTCTTCCACTCTACCATACCCGCAGAGAGAGTGCCAATCCTGTCCATGAATACAGCTAATCTACGGCCTACCGATTCGATCCCACAGCGGACGGGCCACATCGATTCAAAAGAATTAGTCAGGATATCATGGTGGCCATGGTACCGGTCCTTCTCGTCCAATTACTTGGCATTAATGCTTGTACATGCCACATACATAATTGAGCCTCGTGTATGATATGCCACACTGCTGCAATACGCCGTTGCCGCTCTGGATCTCACATCCTCTTCCATTTGGTTACAAATTTCCCGTGTCATGTCCGCGTTGCATTACACATTACAATTAAAACTTAACTTCGAGTTGCTATAAACTTAGGCATTTTTGACATTTGAAAAACTAATGTAAATATTTGCATCACAAAAACGTTTATACTATAAGAAATAGAATTTCAATATTCGGAATCACCTGGCTAGAGACTACAGTACCCCAGTGATGTATAGGTTGAAAATACTACAACTTCAATAAATTTTTTTTTCGAAAACTAAGAATTTTTCAAAAAATCACCCTGTATATTAATTGATGCTTAGTATGTCCTGTTTCATCATTAAATCACAGTTAAGAGCAAATATGTCAAAGTATAATATATCCACGCATACATGGTAAAGTAAATTCTATTTCGAATTTTCTGATAAATATTTACTAGCTTGGCTATGCAAGTCCTTTAAGTACGTACGTAATATTTGGTATGAAAGTGCCTCATTTATCCTTGACTAACGTAACATCACAACAAATCAACAGATCCTTGACTTAATCTGAGATTAGTAATTAATCATAGGTATATACACAATAGTACAACGCAATGCACGGTAGTTCTTCAAATAATTTATTAGCGACAAGAGTATCCACTTATTTTTCTATTACCGATTCTGGAAAGCATCTTTCATTTATCATCTACAAATGAAGATCTAGTGATGAATTATGTATACATTATTTAAACAACGTATCACGAATACGTTTCTTGTTTTATATCATCTTTGGTTGGTTGCTTAATAAAAGGCGTAGAAAAAAAAAGCGATAAAAATATCTACATGGCCTCATGCAGTGTATTATAATAGAATAAGCGCGGAACATATCTTTCGAAAATATGTAAGCATCAACTTGTAATAAGGGTTAATTAAAAATCATGTAGACAAAGTACGAGTATCAAATGTTATGTCGAGATGTTACTATTTCAAATAAACTGGAGAATGCAACTGAATACCTTTGTTTGATTAATTTTAAAAAATTATAGAAATTCTTGAAGATTTAACGAGGTTTGTAGATGAAATTCGAATCAATAATTTTCAAATAAAACAAAGTATAGTTTGTTTAGGAAAATAAATATGGTTAAGTTAGCAATTTGATGGTGGACAGTGCAGCAACAGAGGATAGCAAATTGATTCAATCAGATTCACAATATGGCAAACGTATGGATATTTACTCTAATTTTTATATTACTTCAGGCGGCTTTTGTTAATGCAATTAATAGTAAACTACAAATTTGTAAAGTTAGCGTAATGTAAATTAAAAATTTGATAGAATTGAATTTTTAAATGTAACTAAATAGCTTTTTCTAAACATAATTTTCTCGAAAACAGTAATTTTAATAGACTGATTCTTTTCCTGCTTGGCTGTGACTTATCGTTTACATTACGATCAAAAAACCTGTCTACCGGCATCATCTTTATATGGTCATATCTTCCTAAGGAGGTAATTTAAAAATATATATCTAGACTTTTATCTTAATATGTAGAATATGCCCCTTAAGTAGCGACCCGGATTTTTGTAACAACCGTACAATAGTGACAATGCATCTAATTTCCCTGACCTACACTTGACCTTAAGTATGTGTTTATTTCTTTTCGAAAATTCTAACCGAAAATTATATAAATTGTGGATGAAGCCAAGAAGTCTCTAGGCGCTAGTCCCAAGCACCCATCGGGTAAAACCACACTGGGACAATTTGTAAATTTATTTACGTTTTCAAGAAATATTGTAGCAATGTCTGACAGCTTGGATTTAACGCTAACATTTCTTCCTTCGTATATCATGGTTACGTTTTACTTCAAATCTTTGAAAAATCATATAGTACTTTGGAAACGTTTTCAACGAGCCATATTCTTGAAATAGTGTTTTCTACAAATACAAATAATTTTAGACATTTAAGAACTGAATAATATAGAGCTCAGCAAATAACAAGAATGTTATCTCATGCCACCTGCGAATGTATCGAAGTAAAACGAATATATAACGACAGAATCCGGTTTAACCAACAAATATTTAAGCACATAAATCTTTGAAGAACCGTATTTTTTAAAAATTTAACTGTATATGTAAATATTGTTATAACATAATCTTACATAGTTCTGCATATAAGATTGTTCACTTTTGTTTATAAGTATGTGAAAATAATTGTTAAAATGTAGGGTTAGAATGTTAAAATAATGTGTGCCTTACAAACGCTTTTTGAAAGTAATTATTTTATTTGAAGAGAATTTAAATAGTAAAAGTGGATAAACAAGACATCAAGAATTTGATTTTTGATATTATGTGTCTTCTACGTATTTTATTTTTCGAGATTTCTGTTATTAAAAACACCACATTTTAAGGCGACAAATATGGCGACCTTAAGGAAAATATATTACTCTTATTGGATTTTGTTTCTGTTAATGAAATGAATTAGCCCTGAACATTTTTCGCAACGTAGGTATTAGTACATCTTCTATATTGTGTAAATAAAAATTTTGTCTCATATAAAGGCTTTATACAGCTAAAACATCAATTTCTTGGAATGCTTTTTTCTAATTCTTCAAAAATATTCATGACATAGGAAAATAATAAATTAAATATACGTAATGAAATAATAATATAATATCTAATAATAAATAGTTCGAATTTGCATAATGAAATCCACATTATTTAAAAACAGGACTCAATAATTACCCGTTTAAATTGACATCAGGGTTTAATAAATTAACATAAATTGTCACTCGCGGAAAAGTTTAGCTAATTTTCTTCTTAGTAAGCATCTATATGTTGAAACCAAATTACGTATGTATATAGGACTTCACTGAAGTACTAAATATGTGATAAATTAACACTCCCTCTGCCTGAGTCAGGAATTGTATTTTCCTGGATTGCATAAACGTTAGCAGTCACTTTGAGTGATAGATATCGGAACGTGTCTCTCATTACTATTCAAATAGAAATCCTATTATGCACGGTGTGTATCAATCACATTTTTAGGACGTTCATGGAATATATTACCTATTTTTGACAAGATCTCACAGTCTAGAATACTGAGAAGAATGTTACACAGACTGCATTAATGTCTAACGACGAAATTTTTACTTACCTTTACATTTAAAGAACATTTCTTAACCGTCTTTAACTCTTAACAGACCTACTTCGTAAACAGGTCTGTACACAAAAACAGTTTCAACAGTATCATTACAATAGGTTTGAGACGTTTTCTTTTGTCAAAATAACATAATTTCTGCACAATACTCATGAGTTTTTGAGCAATTTGTTCTTAGTAGGCTACTGTCACTAAAATTACTTTTCGGTAAATGTCAAACAAATACAATATTCGCACACATATTTAGTATTTAATTATTATGGAAATTGTTCTAAAAAAGTTTTCTAAATAAACAAAGCTACCTTACAATTTCAATTCGATTAAGACATTTAAAAGTATAACAAAGATTGGAAAGTAAACATAGAAAGGGCTGTTCATTCCCCCCTTGTAGCAGTAAAATGTGATTTTATAAAAATCCTGCCAAAATTCGTTGGATAACTGTTTTTGAGAAAAAATGGAAAAATCACAGATATTATCTCCTTTCTTTAAGAAGATGTAATTATTTAGGGACACTCCAATTAAAAATGTTATATTAAAATTTGCCTTAAGGAAACTTACCTCTCAATAGGTATCTATATGTATACACTTATGCAACAATCTGTGTACAGATTAAATTTATGTTAAATATGCAAAGGTATAAAAATCATTTTATTACTGCCTCTCTTAAATATCACTTTCGGCCTGTGGAACAGATAACCGACAATTTAAGTATATTAAAGAAAACACAGTTTTACATTTATTAATTAACATCGAAATTTATTACGATCTTAAAGGCACATCTTAAAAATATAAAAGTGCACCGGCTTCTCAGTATATTTCCTTGAGGCATTTTTTCCAGGTTATACGCCATATAAAGTGAGTAATTAAACGAAAACACCCAAGTTGAAATGACAAAATAAAACGTGTTAAAAGTTTTATAACGTTCTAGATCGACCACATGACTGTCTATAAAATTTTAATAAACGATTCAGGGATTCAGGTGGTACCACATCTTCAGCAGCAAATATCATTATAATCTACTCGCATCGTTACTTCACCGCTGGACATACCTTAATACACATTGGGAAATAAAGGCTAACAACATTCAATACTGACATCTACGTTTAAGTAACATTATCATGTATGTAGCTAAATAATTAATTTTTATATTTACATACAAATGTTTAAAAGAGATCAAAACAAAATATTTATTGTATAGGTAGACAAATAAATAATGAATAACTAACTGTGAAGTCAACGTATTAAGATGATGAGTTTTTTATGTCAATTTTCTTGTAATGGAGACACGTACAATCTATTGCATGATCTCCAGATTTATCTATTTTGTTTAACATTATTATACAAATGTCCAACAAAAATCTCAAATATAAGTCGAAAATGATTTAAAAATACACTTCCGGAAGGCACTGGAAACTGGTCCACTGTAAAACCTGACCATGCGCAAGGCAAAGCATGCAATCAGCGACCGGTGCGGTGGTAAAGTATAATAAAAAATTAAGGAACAGAAAATTTTAAAAATTTCCCAAAGAAAGAAATAAATAAACAATTTTAGCATCTAGTTTGTATCAGCAAATCAACTGCTGCCGCTGTTGTTATTATTAATAATTTGTGGTAAAGACATTTTTTGCTTACAAATATCTGCGAATTAATAATTCGGTAGGTATAAGATTTAATAAGTAAAATTTACAGTCAAAAAGTTACAGGGTGAAACAAATTATAAATTTATATTTACGGTAGTAATTAATTTTCTAATGGTAAGTTTCCGTTTAAAAACGGAGTTCTTTGTTATTGCTAAAAAAATGTTATTTATTATTTTAAATTAAAACACCCTGTAAGTTTTAAATCGTTCATAATTGGACACGGAATTACAAGGCAAATTTGCAACACTTTTGATACATATTTATTTTCCTCTGAATATTTTTGACAGTAATAATACCTTCCAAAATTATTTAAATTCTTGTCAGCTGGTACGATTTTCGTTCATTTGGTTATTTCACTAAATTTAAGATATTTAGTGTCCCTTACTTTTTACGATTATTATATTCTAAATGACTTACACGCACATACTGCAATATTGTTCAGACAACTAACTATACACTTGTATTTCTGCATATAGACTGATGAATATATTTAAGTTACTAGCTACATGCTTATTCACTGTGGGTACTTTAGTTCCAAGAAATTATGACTGTTTAATTGATTTCAAAACTATTAAACAAGATCATTGTTTTTAGACATAAAAATAATAAGATCCGCCACAGCTGACGAGAATAAACGTTTCAGATGGGAATTTTTATTTTTATTTCTGCTGGTGAGGTTTTTAAGATTAATTGAAACCGTTTTTACGCTTTACGCTTCATGTGACACTTTGAAATGTAATTATTCGGATTCAAAATTTGATGAAACCTAATTGACGATTTATGTTTTTATGACGCGCAAAAAGTGACAACAGTAAATTGTACTACGTGCCATTGGCTCAATAATACGCTTTTATTGTATTGCTTCTTTAAAACCGCTTCTACTGAATTGTAATTATACACACTTATTTTTTTTTTAATTGCGACAAGAAGCACTTGCGTCCTTTTGTGAAAATAACTGTGGTCATATCGTACAACCAGTTTTAGCTATTTATGCAGAAACTAGTAGCTGAGTAATATGTATAATTAACCTAAGGTGTGGTTAAACAATTCTCTTGCCAGCGAAATTCTGTTAATTCTCACAAAATGTACATAAAAACACATATCATCTTGCAGATAACTTCCGTCGCACAAGAAGCATACTGCAGGATATTTATTCCGTACATGTCGAAAACGTTGCCTTGATATTATGTAAAAATGACGATGAAGATGCCATTGTCAAGTTATTATACTCTGGTGTCCCTTAGAAGGAAAGTCAATGTATTCCTACTACGTAAGTGGCAATGCAATTTGTATTAAGTAAGTTCTATCTCAGTTTACTATATTAAGTAGTGAGCGAAACAAAAAAAGATGGCAACATACTACATGCCTTAAATTACAACGCAGGCGGTTAGGCCCAAATAGAGAATGCGTGTGAAACATATGAATTACTTTATTAACGCCAAAAATTAGAAAATTCTGTTCTGCTACCGCTTCATCTCACATTCGCTTGCTTCGGTGTCATTACACTTCAGAAATCCCAAGAGTAAAACGTCTGCATTAAATTATTAACCACTTAACGCGAATTTGGCGTTAAGTAATGACAAATATAAAAGCGAATAAGTGTGGGAAAAAGGTGACACCATTCAGTGAACAACAGAATACCGTTATTTAATGTCTACTAGATCAGTTAAAAACAAAAACATATTTATAATTTTAACTTTCCCTTTATTAGTTATTGTCAAGTTAAAATACATTACATAAATGACAAGTTAACGTACGCATTACGTGACGAAAATTTTTAAATAAAGTGCTTTACTCGTATAATTGAAAACAACCTTCCTTGATATTAGATAAATGTCGTCTTAATTTCTTATTATAAATTGTAACAACTTCTAAATAATAAAGGCTTAAAATCCATACTAATAATTCTGCAAATTATTGAATTGTTGACTGATTATTATTAAGAGTAGGTACTCAAAAATCAGTCAATAAAAAACCGATTTGATGCATTGTTCAGGTACGAAATAATAATACACTATAACCGAATTTCAAAATAGTAGAGTGACTAATGCACACCATGTAGTTAAATACGGGTGGCAAGGGTTGTAGGGAACGAGATTCCATAGACGTCTCACTTAAGAAGGGTTCAAAGAACATAAAATATTGAACAATTTCCTTTAAAAAGTTTATAAATTTACTAACCTGTGTCATCCTCTCCACAATTTGTAGAACTCCATCCTTTTAGACTGAAATGGTCAAACACGACCTACTTAATGCGCACTCCACAGACATTACACTTTAACGATAATAATACACTGCACTGTATATGCACGCTATTGGTTGCTAATGTTGTATTGGCTGCATACGGTACAGCCTTCCGTATGGCCTTTATTTATCCATGTTTCGTTAAAGTGAAATATGTTTTTCGATTCGTATTTTGACCTAACATTTGTTTTAAATCGTTTCTTCGCCATATCACTATACCGTCTTTTTCTATCAGCATACTCTCTCCTTATCGTTTTATGAAACCAAAATTCACATATCATAATTAATTTTATCTACTCCTATTAATTTATATATTAATTATTCAACTGCTTTTGAGCAATTAATAGTGGCAATAAACAAATAGCATGAGTTTTTATAGTGAGTTATTATAACTCACGCTGGGCTTCTATAATGATAATTCGGTATGTAACCGATAAATATGTTCCATTGGTATAAAACGGAAAGAATTTTTAACAAGTGGAAAGGAATGAATAATTAAATGATTTTAAAATTATTAAATTGCCAACGCCTCTCAGAAGGCGGAACTGTCATTTCACATAATTCGCAAAAGCACCCTGAGTAGATATTCTACACAAATTTGATATAGCAACCTGATTTTTTTATTGTTAGAAGCGCATTTTTAAAATACCATCCATGAATTGTTCTATGCATCGCGTATTTTTTGTCGCCATCAACCTCTATCTTCTTCCTACCACAATAATTTACTATTTTTCATTTGTAGTTGTATGTTCTTAGCCACTCTTTATAGCACGATATGCACTGATCACGGACACTCTTATTAGTGAACTACATATGTCAACCGCTCACTTACACTCATATTTTGATTTCGCACCCTAACCCCTTCGTACACAAGTTTTTAATAATCCGATATTAATCACTTGTTAGATTAGGGCGTTTATAATGTTGAGAATACAATGTAGAACACAATCACAAAATTACTAATAAATTAATTACGATCACAATTAAATTAGTGGAAAGATATACTTGGATTTTATACACGCGCACACCCTAGGCAGCTGTGCAGATGGAAGAAATGGATTCGTCACGGCTTCATTACCAATAGAAATTAAGCATGATATGCGCATATGTATTTGCTCCAGCCGAAAATCTGTCAACGGATATGCTCTACAAGGTATGCGGAACTTACGATTTAATACGAAAAATGTATGGACAAGCATGTCCTTTTTGTGTTAACTGGTATGAATTATAAGCGGGCTTATAAAATGAGTCACACTCTACTATTTTGAAACGCGACTGTAAGCAAGATGAATAGTTTTCCTGAAGGTAGAAAATAAAGTAAAATTGAAAACCTACACTGTATTATCCAGAAACATAACTCTAGATACTCCTATGTGTATTTTACCATGATTATTTCATGAACCTTTACCATATGAAAAAAATTATGAAATCATAAAGACCAGCGTAATTGCGTATAACTAGAATGGCATACATTGTCAGACACGTCAGTTTGCGTTTTTAGAAACGATATGTGGGGTAAAATAGTAAAACGAATCGTTTCAAAATATTTATTGTTTTCATAATGCACACTACATTTATTTTGTTAAAGCACATCTTGCATCTATACCCTGGATTTAACGAACTTCATAAACCCAAATGTATGCTATTGGATTTGTTTTCAAAGCAACTTATAATTATTATTCGTCTGCATCTCGTACGAACCGAGTGTGTGTGGCCTAAATAAGTAACATACAGCAGACAAGCGAGCAAACGAAACTGAACAGGTAAATTTATTCAGCAAAAACAACTCAAATAGCGATTACGTCTAAGTAAAGTGAATTAATTGCGAGAACTAGTTCTTTATGATTTCAAGATTTGATCACTCTACGCTTAACCCAGTTACATAACATTGTATATGATCTTTTCTCACGCAGTTACACAAGTCAAACATAATCCCTGTCATCGCTGGAAAACCAGATTTCGTCAATGTTAGGATGAGTCTGGGTGGAATATTAAATGTGAGTCATCCAAGCATGAAAAAATTTCATAATCCAAAAGCCAGGACATACGAAATATTTTAGGAAACTAATCAGAACCTTAATAATTTCAAAAAAATGTAATACATTAATGAACAGCAAAAAAACTCGTGAGTACGAGTGTACAATAAAATAGTGTACTAAATATAAACAAGCTAATGTAGCGTTTCAGACATCATGACTCGTAGATGCTATGCTATATGGTAAAGCTATTTATACCAGACAACCATAAGATGGTCAAGTAACGTGTAAAATCGGTTCATTTAAATTAAGACATCTTTCTTTTAGATTCTGGAGGTGCAAGTAGATAAAACTAGCAGAGCTGTATTTTGATTGGTCAAAATCTAATTATACGTTGTCTATGGTTCGTCATTTTGTAATTTACGTTTACATCTATCAGAAGGAAAAGTTTTTCATGGGTAGTTTCAAAAGTATTTTATTGATATGTACTTCTGCTCTGGATCCAAAATTTGACAAATGATGGGAATGTCATACGTGTTTAATATGATGCAGCCGTCATTTTTCAGAAGAATGTCACACACACAAATCTTGTACATAGGAAGCTGCGTTCTGATACTATTTCTGTGCAGCGTAACACAAAAAATAGTAATATCAATACCTTGTATTAATAAAGAGCTTTTAACATGTAGATCTGATCATATTATTCCTGTAAGTAGAGTGTATGATTTGTGTCTGCTGCGCTTATCACAATTTGTTTTTATTTTCTAATAACTATGCAGTTTGTAGAGGAGTCAAAAAATATTTGCAAGCTTTTGAATGCAATATAAATTTTAAAATATTTTTACTTTTCTATGTACACTTTTATTTTATAGGGCAATTAGTAGCTGAAGACCCAATTCCAGACTGATCTGGCCTTAAAGTTTTAAGAGCATTTAATCGTAAACTGAGGATATTCCTATATTATAAACAGTTACTGTGTTATGTAAATTATACTCTATATATTTAATAATAATACATATAAATAAATTATGGAATAATCAAACATTTAAAATTTTGCGATAAATTAATTTATCAATTATTCCATATACGGTTAGTCTTCTATAAAAGTAATTGTAATAGTAATTGTGACATAGATCTACAACTACTTTATAATTCTGCAAATTAATTAATGATTTATAGGTATAATCTAAAAACTACAGAAACGTGTTATAACAGGTGCATAACGTATCATAACACTTTATTCTACTCTTATTATAAGATTCAATGTAAATTTTCTGATTTTTTAAAAGAAACAAATAATCGCTGATGGTACCAAAACACATGTAATCTTTGTATAGATACTTCTCTAGGCGTGTTTATCAAGACAACGATATTTTCGTTTTTAGACTTTTGTACCTTTCTCCCAAAGTAGTGTAGTGTTCAGAAGTTTACATTGTTAAATTTTGAATTACCTTCCAGATGTACATCGTATAAAATAATAAAAAATACCTGGTATCTAATACGTATAAATTAGAACTATTTAATTAATTTCAATATGTATTAAGCACACAATAATATTGTAAATTCAATTGGTCGTACATCATCAAATAATGGCGACGTTTATAACGGGTAAGAAAAAGTGAATACAGAAATATATTGGCAGGCCTTGGGAACGGAATCGTTAAATATGAACAAAGGCAATACATTAAACTAGATACTGTATAATTATAGAGGCATTTCTACTTGTTTGTCAAGAAAAATGCTGACACTTAAGACGGGTATTTGTTCCCAGTAAAACTTGTTATTCGGTAACTTAATATTTTTAATTGTTAATGGAAACAAGAAAGCTTAAGCTCGTTAATTTTTTACGTGTAAATTTAAGTTATAAAAATGTTCAAACATTCTGCACAACATATTCCTCTCGAGCAAGCCTACGATAATAAGCCGAACAAAACAAGCAAAAGCCATTTATTAAGAATAAAAAACACTTAAGTGTTAATTGTGGTTGTACGATTTTGCGTTTATTGTTAAGTGTGAATCCTAACATAAGAATAATGATAATACTGAGAACCTGGAAAGTGTGGGATGTAGAAAAGTACATTAATTAAATTTTTTTAGTAAGTACTTACGCAAAAGATAACAGTGAAGTTTCAAAAGCCGTTTTACAATCTGCAATTCATTCTGCAAGGTGCAAGTCTCTTGCACATAGGCATGCGCACTTAACAGCAGCGTATTGCAAGAGCCGTCATATCTGACACTCTTGCACTTTAAAAATATAGGTCTTGTTCGATTTTTATTGCAGTGTGTTTGCAATTCTGGGAAATAATTTAGTGATTTATATGGTTACCACCGTAGGCCAAAATATATTAATTCAAACCTTTATTTTATATGTTATGCTATTTGTCATTGTTACTTATAAAATTTGGATAAACAGTTTAGTTTTGTGTGCATTCGGGTTAAAGTGTTAGTATTACTTCTATTGCAATTGCGAATTGACGAATGTAAAACCAACTGCAAGTCAGACTTTTGGAAAAGGTATGTATTACTTATGCATTTGTAAATACATACAAATTTTATTACTAAATCAAAAAGAAATATTTATTACTATGTGATTAGTTAGCTAAAAATGCATCACTTCTTTAACATCATCATTTCCAAATATATGCCTTTCCGCAGTGGCTCCTAAAAGTCCAAAGACTTGATTTTCAGAACAGGAGAAGCAAGTGTAGAACTGTATGGAGAACTTTGAATGATTTGTTTTCTGTATCGAAATAAAGCAGTACTCTAAAGTATACAGGACCTTTCTAATGACTGACTTACTGTCAACAATTTACTGACCGAAACGTTTTCTCTATTTGAATATTTTTTTTTTTGAAATATTATTTATTTACTTTATAGCCGTGCCATAATATATTTCCTTACCCATTATCGATCACTAAATATTCAGATCTGCTATCAACATAGAAAGCAAACGATGTAGTGTCAAGATTGCCGGTTATGCAGTAGAAATGTTGTGAATTATGGATGAAGAACTCCTTACTACAAGTTTAACAAGTCTAGCATTACTTGTCTTTCGCCCAACTGATTACATTAAAGCAACTTCAACTTAGAGAATATTTCAGTTTCATTTCATTAAATTATAAAACATAATTAGAGACTTGTAATGCAGAAACGTTTCTGATTTAGAATTGTTATTTTGTTCGCAAAATACCACGCATGGATCCTCATTAACTTTGCTCGTAGAGAGGAATAGGCACTCTTTCAAAGGGGTATACAATGACGTTGGTTTTAGCTACTGCAAGAGATTGGCACCAGTTAGCGTTTGACTGTTCAATTAATGAGAACTTCCTAGGCCTGCCAAATAATATGTTGATTCATTTCCTGCACAAGTCCCGGGACTAATCTTTGTGATTAGAATGAGGGGTATTTATGGGATAATTTTTGCCATTAGAATGAGGAACAGATATATTATGATATTAATTTAAAATAACCCTAAAGGAAAAAAGTCTGCATAAAGAGAAAGGTTGGAGTTGAAAATAGGTTTTTAAACTGATTCAAAACTAGGGAATATATAGGGTATATTTAATCCATGCTTTGTGCTCGTATAAATCAATCTAGTTTAAGTTACTTATATTCTTAATGGGCACCTTTAAATAAAATAGAATAAAGTTAATTTTCTACATAGACACACACACATATATATGTGTGTGTAAATACAGCGAAGTTGCCAATCCCGCATAACAGGAAAGATTACGAAACGTTCTATTTATGAATGGATTCGCACTCAAATTGGGCATTTACTATTTTGTCACCGTAGGAGTATACGGAAAATTAACAATTCGCATTGAATAACTCGAGACTGGTTCTTGCAGATGCATTCTGAAAGAAACTAACCAACCTGTTCTTCAAGTGCAATGGACATTCACATTCCACAAGAAAAGTCCCATGCTGCTACTCACATTCTATCTCATTCACACTAAAACCACCTCGTATAAATTTTATTTCATCTCATCAAATATGTAATGGAACACATTCTGAAAATCTAATGGTTTCCAATGGGCAACGTGTGTAGTTGCTTGAGGATTATGTGGTAACTAGGTATATGAATCACTATACCTAATCAAGTCGAATAAAGTGAATAACGATCAGAGACTGGGCGACATGTACACAGGTGTAGAAACTAACGGAAATTAAAAGCCATAAACACTCACTGGAATCCGAAGAATATTTCGGAATTTCTACCACATATAAATTTGAATATATTACCAGAGTATGAATGGAGAATATATATAATTAGTGTAATAAGCACCTAAAAAAATACACACTTTATTGGGGGGTATATGAAAGGAGTTGAATAACACAAAAGGATATGTTGTAAAAAGTTATTTATCACACCAGTGTTAAAAGATAATTTTATTATGGCAAGGAGCAGGTCGGTACGATATATTCATGGAATAAAGTTGCTGATAGAAAAAATTGATAAATTATGCGTTATGTAGGTATTGTTATTGGTACCACATCTCAATCGCCAATCAACAGGCAGAATCGATTGTTTCTATTGATTTTTTGACTGGCGATTTGCTATTAACGTACAAGGTAATTTTGAAATTCTAGGTTAAAAATTGAGTACCTACATAATCAATTTGATAAATTATTTGATAGTCCTGGCATCTCTTCAAATTATATGCATAATTTTATTTCATTAATGTAGCATATACTTAAGTATACCAAGTGATTGATACAGAGGGCACTACTTATAGTTTCTCTTCAATAATTTTATTTTCCAGCAGATTCGAAACCTGATGTCATTATGCACAGAAAAGTACACTTAATTTTGTTTATTTAAGAGTAAATTTACTGAACACATCTTCATAATTTACCGTTTTGAATAACTTTTTCAAGTAACATTTTGCTGTATTTTCAGTAGAAAAGGCACTATAACTGAAACGATAACAGTTTTCAATCGGTGCACTCAATATTTCAAATAAGATTATTTCGAAAACTGTTACTCCTAACGACTTCAATAAGGTATACTTTTTTCAGATATAACAGGTAGGATCGAATGTTTCAATAGTCAGATGGATACACTAAGCAGCAAAAAAGTTCTGTCATTTAAAAGAAACATGATGTGCCATAAGTGGCGTCCTCTACTAGTGACGTCAAAATTAGAAACATACTTGAATTTCTCGGCCGCAAGACCCGATTTACAAATTTTATGTAAATATTTGGATTTCCTAAGAAGTTATTTACAAATATCGAAAATAAAATTTTAACTTTAACACCCTGTAACTCCGTTAATAATCAATTTTGGAAAAAATGTTATAGAAAGAGGTAGCATTTATTTTTGGTGTAGAATTATCCCCTGAATTTTTTGCTCATCATTTCCGGACACCCTGTATAACGACAGATAGCGGTCTAATCAACAAATTTTTAGCTACAGAAAGCTTTCGAAGTACGTATTTTTTAAAAATATAACTGCAGATATACTTCTGCATATTAATATTGTTCACTTTTGTTTATAAGTATACGAAAATAATTGTTAAAATGTTGGGTTAGTATATAGTGTCTTACAAACGCTTTTTAAATAGCAAAAGTGGATAAAAAACATACAGAATTTTATTTTTGACATTACTTTTGTTCTACGTAGGTACATGTTTTATTTTTCGACATTTCTATACTTAAAAAACAGCACAAATTTGATAGTTTTACGGCGACCTTAATGAAATATTTATTATTAATTATTAGGTAGTTACTCATCTTGGATAAAAATTCTAGACTTTTAAAAATAGTTTTGTATAATCTCTGTTCCTCGATGCTATTAAATCTGTAAATAAAAATACACAACAATAGGGATTATTTTTTGGTATAAAATGAATAATACCTATTAAATTATTCAGTGTAAATTTACCTATTCCTTTACAAGTCGTAGAGTAGATTAATGTTAACATTGATCAAATTTTATTATATCCTTCCCCATCATTCCACACTAACAACCTTAACGCCAACAGTCATTATTTAACGTATAGTTAAGCCTAATACACAAAATTATAAACGGGGAAGAATGTTAGATCTGATTTTGGTAAAATTTAGACAGCAATAATTAATTTTGACTACTAACGCCTTTACCTGTTCAAATTAAGGGCCGTGTTGTGGGTACAGCTTTCTCTGTGGCTTCCTTGGTCACTGCAGATGCTATCGGACTTAACCATCTGCTTGTTCAAATTTTAGACCATATAATTTCAAGTTAATGAGCCGCACAAATGAAATTAACCGTGAGTCATTAATGTTAATATACTGTCCTCAGTTTGTATTCTTGTTAACCGTTCTCAGTTCAATGCATCTGTCTCTTTGACGAGTAACTTAAACAATTTGTTTATTAGTTGCTAGATTAGCATAATTATTAATTACACTAATAACTATTTTTTTCTTAATTAGACGTTACTCAACAGGATGTAATACGCTACCTAAATATTACGTAATGCCAACATTTATAGAAAATACTATTATACTGCATTGTATAATTTTTTGCAGACAAAACAATAGCTAAAAATAAACACTGCATGGATGGAACTCGTACAGACAGACAAGGTCACGTTTATTTCCTGATCAATAAAAATAAAAAACAAAGCATCTTATAATTGAGGATCTTTGTTTTGTTTCTCAAAAAAGGCTTAGCCTATCAATTAAGGGTACTCCGGAGTCTGACACTGATTATTACAGTCGCTGATCAAACCGAACCTGGAAAGATAAAGCGTTCGGGCCATTAATTATTATAAACTTATTTTCGTCCAATATCTGGTTATCGAGGAAAAGTTACACAAACGGATTACCGTGTTCGTGACGAAGGTCCAAAGGCCCAGTGACAGATGCGATAAACCGCCAAGATGTTGTTTCTTTATTAGTATTAAAATCTACCTCTATCTTCGTATCACTTTCAGCCAAAGGGATTCGGATTTTAACTAATTAGGTGCCCTCTTTTTTATTTATGTAAGCAAAAACTAAACTGCTACGACAAGGTGTCAAGTTATAATATGTTTTATGAAAAGCATCTAATATGTATTTTATCTTCTTTTCTTCTCTTTATTCTGCTTATTGTAAGTATTCCAACAAAAACTCCATCACCCTAAACTCAGTTCTTAAAAAATAGTAGCATAAATGTATTTCATGCAAAAATACAACTTCGTTGAAGCACCTTCTACCCTCAATAATTTTAAAAAAGATGATAGGTCAAAAGATATTCTATATAAGACCTCTTCAGCTTCTATATATGTGTCAACCAGTGGCGGCTAGTGACTTTTTAAACTAGAGGCAAGCAGGATTGTTTCAAATACGAACTACAGTATTAACATTTTTTGGATTGAGCGAAGTCGCGGCGAAGCTTTTGCAGAGTCATCACTGAAGATGCCGAAAGTGAAGAGCGGCGAAACGTCTGGAAGCATGGGATGCGACCAGTTATAGCGGCGGCGACGGAACGCCTCGGAGGACCACCAATATCCGAAGAAAGGTTCCGACCGTAGCAGTCACAATACCAACAATATGAACCGAAATCAATATATGGACGGGCCTAGAGACACCGATAGCGGGTCTGTCCCCACAGAGCCTAGCCCGAGAACAACCAGGGCAGGTAAATTAATCCCGGCAAATGCTAGGGATGTGCATTTTAACTCTGTTTCTGGCGGCTACCAGTTAACGAGATTACGGCACAACAATCCGGAAAATCACTATGTATTGTTTGAAATTGCTCTCTACTTTGTTAGACGAATAAATTCTTTTAAGTAAGAAGTGTTTTAACTATTTGATGATTTTCCAGAACATTCAAATTAATTATTTTTTAATTTCTATTTAACACGCATCGTCCGATGCCGTTGTAATATTTTATTCACTTGTACTTATCAATGCTAATTTGCAGTTTAAAAAAATACAATGAGTAATTTATTATGAAATATTAATAAATCTCGTGAAAATTTTTTTAATCGAAATATCCATTTTTGTGAGTGTTGAAAAAGCGCGCTTATTTATTGAATAATTAATGATACCGTTAGCATATTCCTCACGTTTTTCTTTACTTCAGGTCCTGGGCATTACCAATTCACATTACAACAATTACAGTACACACATCTGAAATTTAACTAAAGTGAATCTGAAATGACAATACAATTATAATTATTATAGAGTGCACTAAAATTTTAAATATATCAGTAGTGGAACAGGAACCACGAAATGACTGTCTCTGTTGCACTCTCATAGGGAAACAAGGCATGCCTCTGAAGGGCTTCTCTACTACAATTGGTTACCAACGGATTCCATACTCTCTATCTTTTTCTTATCTATACAGTAGGCGCCAAAAGTATGGAATAAATTCAATAAAATCGAAACAATTATTTTTTGGGAAAAATCCTCGAACAGGTCAATTTTTAATTTAAAAAATACATATTTTAGCGTAAAATGCGATTTTCAAATGTCATTTGTTTTCGAGTAATGAAGTCATCGATTTTTTTTAAATGGCAACACCATATTTTTTTCCTTGATTCTGAAAGATCGATCAATGTTAGAAATAACATTGCCGTTGTTACAGTTACAGGAGGATACATACTATAAAAATTTAAGGTGATGAAATATAACACTTACCCTTGAAATAACGTAAATGTTATTATGGCCAAAATAGGATACATACTTGGGCTGATTGTCTCAACAAAAACTGCACGAAATTATGTTGTATTAGCTTACTTTAGGATAGTACAGTGTTTCATAGAGGAAATGGGAAGAAATAAAAAATAAACAATAAGGATGGTGAAAAATAATTATAATATTATATTAAGCAACGGTTAACATAACTTGCTCTCGCTTTTCAGGTACCAGTTTACAGGTGAATTGAGCCAAATACCTGTTTAATGCAGACTTATAATTAAAAACCAAATGCCCTGTGGTATTTTAAAATAATTAACTTTGTTTTAATAATCAATAATGAATATAATTTACTAAGCGACACCAACTGCTTGCAGCGTAAAGAAAAACAAAGTATTTTTTCTACAAAACTGTTAAAAGTTTATTTAAATTTTGTTTTGAAAATTAATAAAACGTTTTAACAAACACATGAACAACTTTTTATTTTAAATAAGTACAAACCAACATTTTAACTAGTTATTACTATTAACATTTATAGTAAAATTAGAACAATTTGAAATTGTAATTTCCTGCGGAGTCATCATACTTAATTTGGTTTTACTGTCAACATGTGTGACACATCTATTTTCTGTAGAAATACTACTGGTCGTACTGGTGGTCTTGCTTCTTCTGTTCCAGTGAATTTCCAATGTAGCCTTCAGCTACCATCGAAGATTTCCATCCTCCATGTCTCTTGATGGTAGTAAGATTTGCACTAGAATCTGCTAACAACGTCGCCGATGAACGACGAAAACAGTGTCCGGTGTAGAATTGAGGATTTGGTAGATTCAAGAACTCTGCAATGTCGGCAGGCATTTTACCAAACATGTTAATTCCGACTGGATTCTTCACACATTTATTCTTCATATATTTAAGAAAAAGTCGTCTATGGTCAGCGTTGGGTGGCCGGAGTGCCATATACTTTCTAAAAAAGTTTAAATAGAATTCACCAACAACACTGAAAGTCCGAGGCACTTTCGTTTTAGTATCTGGTATGGTCACAACAACCGAAGTGCCCAAATATTCGATATTGTCGATGGTCCCGGCGACACGCCCCGAAGACACCCACTATTGCTGCGACTTTCATCATCAGATACTTTTCGTCTTCTGCTTCTGTGAGAAATTTGTCGACATGCGTCTTCGTCAAAATTTTTGACTTTTTTGCTTGATATCCTTCACCCTTCCGTTTTAAAAAAGCAATAAGTTTATGATGTTTGCTTATATCTTGATCTTGCTTTATTTTTAACATAGTTTTGATCATGGAATAATTTGACCACAGCGTTGACGATTTACATATCTTGGCTTTTTCCTCAAAATATGCCAGTAAAACACTTTCGTTACATTTCCCAGGTAGCTTTTTAATGTTGCTCCATTCCGAAAAGCGTCTATAAGCGATTTCGTACTGTTCCTTTGATTTCTCCAGCAATAATTCCAATGTTGCTCGACTGGCGGCTTCTTCGATTTCAGCAGGGATGGATTCGTTACGCTCATTATCGAGATTATTCATTATACTTATAATATTACTAGAAAATGCTGTCAATATTTTTGCGTTTTTTCCGTAACTGACAACAGCACTGGTTGCTACGAAAATTTTGGTTCATAAACATTGCGATCTGTGTGGTATTCTTTGATTTCTTATTTTTATTGAGTTTAAAGTTCTTCCCATTGTTTTGTAGAAAAAATAGTGTATGATATACGTGTTAAAAGTGATTTTATTTTGTTCGTGAAGTTAAAAAACTCGCTACGCTTGTTTTTTAATCATCTTCACTCACAAATTAAAATCTTACTTTTAACACGTATATCATAAAATATCTATTATTAATCATGGGTATGTAAACACAATTTAAATCAACATGTCATTTTATGATAGTGAAAATAGTATAGTTATAAGTTGAAATGAAACATAAGTGATCATATATTGGCAGATCGGCTATATTTACATTTTCAGATTCCAGCAGTCACTTTCTCCTTATTGAAATATATTTATCGTCTCTTAAAATTTATTCTTTACTGAAGTTTATGTTTATAAATTTTTTAAATAATATCTATCGGCATACAGCGGAACAGATGCTCCATGGATAATATTTTGGTACGTGACGGAATGCATAGGTCAACGATATTAAAATATATTAATGTCCTCGATGTCCAATACAATTTTTTAAAACGTATAGAAATACATTTAACTGCTTACAAGATATTTCTACATATAAATAGTAAATCATAGTCAAACTTGATTATAATTTTAATAAGCTAGATTTTATGCATATTATAATTCCAAAGGAATGAGTAATACATTATAATCTAGCTGGTAGGTGCTGTAGGTACACGAGTATACTTGATATTGTGACTATACTGACTCAAAACAACTCTAATTATTGGCGCTCATTAACATGCAATTGCAGGAAGTGATCATGTGGCGACTTGACTGGTTCTTACATAAATTCTCTAAATAACATCTAGTTATTTTTGGTATACAAGAACATCTCAAGTCACCTACAAAGAGACAATGTTTGAAATATTAGTAGGTATATCATTGGCGCCTCTTTTGTTACGTCGTAAAATGATCTTGGATCTATTTTCCCACTTCTGTTTAAAATATAACTTTAATTAGATGCATAGAGGATGACTTTCTGACAGAAACAAGTGTATTAAATAAACGAAGATATGTTATAGAATTTTGCAACGGCTATGCGATAACTAGGTACAATCGTTTGCAATAATAATGACACTCTTTAAAATGAATTTTGCAATTTCTTTTGAACTGCTGACGTACTTGTAATGAAATCTACTTATAACAACGGTTCTTAGTTGTTACACTCACCAATAGATATTTAATAACTTCAAAAACTGTTTTGAGGTAGTGTCATTGTTATTGCAAAAGCATGTACATGCTGATGTTAAACGTAAATTCTTTATATAATACTTAATAAATAATGAATATCCCCATAATTACATATACTAGTATGGAATATGTAAGTAAAACTACAATGAATACGAAATGATGCAGATTAATATAATTAGAGCAACTGACTTCTTTGGCCCCTAATGTTTCTAGAGATAGAGTACGTCAGATAGCTCTGAACACCTGTGCGAAATAAAAGGCGATGTTTATACTCTATCTCATCAATATAAGGGAATATAAAAAATTTCAAAAGTCGCCAACCGTAAGTAATGGGACTGAGTGGTGCAAGATAACTTCAACCAAGTGTGCATAGTATATTAACATAAATATATTATGCCTATTAAGTTATCTAACTCGATATTATTCAAAGTGTAAAATATTTAGGATATTAAGGAAATATTTTATATCTTGTCATCAATCAGTGTTTATTTTACCTCAATCGAACCATTGCTGGAATATAGAAACTTATATCGAAGCGGCGACTACATGCCTCTAATTGGAATACGACGTTGTAACATTTCACGAAAACAAGGTAACCGCTTTCTGTATATCACGGAAATGAGTCCTTGTCTTTATAAAATTTAGTCTTTTAACGTGTATTAAGTATGTATATATGACATTTCGAATAATTAGCACCTCGCAAATTCGTAATAACATTTTTAGGAAGTTGTTTAATTTTATGAATCGTATGCAACAAATTTGGCAACTATGCAGTCTCTCGTCTTCCAACTCGCCAACATCGTCGTTCCTGAACAGTGTAAGAAAGACAAAGAGGGCAGTTTATCGATGCAACTTAGATTATTACTTGTTTACTTCGGTGCTAGGTGATTTCGCAGGCTCGAGCGTATTATAATTTGTGGCTCGTGATATACTAGGTGTTTTTTAATTACTGTTATCGTTGTCTCATTATAAATTGATATTGTGAGTACTACTCAGTGTTGTGTTGTTGTGCGTAAGTAAACCAGTGTTTATTTTAATGTATCTAGTATTTATAGTATCTATTGGTCTTTTCGCTTTAAAAATATTGTGATATGGAGAAAATATTCAGACTTTGGGATTTCTTAGAAGAACCTCGACTTAGTACACGTACAAATCAAACGAACGACAAAGATGCTCGTTAAGATTGCTGAGCATACTTTTTTTACAAATGGGAAATAACATGTCAATACTTACTGAATCAAGCATTTTTTACGATATCTAAAAAAGGCTACAAACTCATAAAAATTAAAACTTTTGGTGCTGATAAAATACATGCCCCTTGCTCCTTGCATACATTTTTGTTTGATTTTAACGATCTTTATTTGATTAGCATGCGTTGTCACAATAATAACTTCATATTCTTACTATGAAATGTTTTTGTGTGAATGAAGGGACCAAGTGATTATTTTTGAAATCATAAATAATTTGTTAATAAATCGTAGCCAACATTTAAAAGGTACGAGCTCATCCTTTAAAAGCTAATTATGAACATAGATAGTTTATTGGCTTTACGATAAACAATCTCGAGGTCACGTCGACTTTGTTTGGCCAAAAAGTGGCCGTAATTAGCCATTAAGTTTATATGAAATATCGTTTAATTAGTAGGTATGCGAACAAGAAGCACGCAGGTGCTGCGTCCGAATCGATGTCCCAAAAATACTTATAGATCTGGAGCTTTCATTATAAAAATATTCGGGTTCGAAATAAAAGAGTTAGATTACGATCAGCTGAGATATTTTAATTAAAAGTTCGGATACAAAAAGTCGTTTGTGCCGGCCGGGTATCCGCGCACACTGGAGGACATGAAGAGTATTTTGCACCACCCGCCGGCCGACTAGACGTTTTCAGCGCTGTTCCCATCCAATTAAAACGGCCTGATATTTAGTTTATTGTCGAAACCAGATTTTATCCACTTCACCTTGCACAATCCCTCGTGCAATTTTTCATCATAAAACTATTTTTGACCACACCTCCTTAATTATCACTAAGACTTTATTCTGCTTTTCAATACCGTTATTCTAATGCTATAAGTACATGTAATATTCCTATTTTATTAGATCTACAGATGAAACTATATAATTAAGTGATTACTACGTAGCTTAGTGTTTTACAAATTATGAAATTATTACTTATACCTAGATAGACTTGATTCATATACAGGGTGAACTAACACTAAGTACAAATATTTTTAGAGGGGATAGAGAAAAGAAAAAAGAATTAGCAAAATCACCTTTCAAAAAAATTCCAAACTTGTTTATGAAACGATTTTTTTTGGAAACTATATTAAACCCTTATTTATCACCGACTATGCGGTCCGTCCGCCGCGAGGTTATTTATTTCGCACATTTGACGTTTAAAGAGTACCCAACTAGCACCAAAGTAACACTAACTCAGACTGAAACCTTCAAAGAGTAACTATTACGTAACCGCCACCAAATTGCTACTTTGTTGTATAAATAACTTTATCCCCTGATTTTGGAGACGTCTTAGTTTACCAGTAGGACGACCTTTAAGTTTACAGAATTTGAAAGAGGCAAACGATGGTAGGAAAGACTAAAATACATTTATAAATATCCTAGTACCTACTTGATTCTGAGTTAAGGAAATGGAGATGGGTAGATGGAATATGTAAAAATAAATGAAATATAACAATATTGTCAAATAAAGAAAGCAACATACTAATATGTGAAAGGGGTGCGAGTGTTGAACTTCCTTAAAAGTTGTAGTTTCGATGCCGCGACGTCCTGTCCACGAAATCACCAACGTCGCTGGAACATGGTCCTACAAGCTCCGGAAACGCTTCCAGTACATAGCGGGCACCAAAAACGTATCCCCTATTTTAGTCGCAACCACGTAATGAGAACGTTTATACTACGTGCCCATTGCTAGTGGTAAAACACTTTAAAGTATCTACAATAGTCGACGATTAATTGTGCTAGTTGGGTATGGGAACCAGCAAAATTAACCGATAAAATTCGTTGCCATAACTGAAATTCTGTGTGTTTACGTTGTGATTTTGTGTCCGCCTTCAGGTTTTAGTGTCATTTTCTCCATTTTAATCATTTTATAGTTATTAACTAAAGGAATTTGTGTCAGATACAGACATTTTCCTATAATATATACATACAAAGAATTGTTTCTTTTTATAATATAACCGAGTTTACTGTAGTTTAAATTAGCCTTTATTCAGGTTTGTTCATGTTCTCCAGACTGAGGAATAATAATTCATTTTACTGCGTCAGAATAATTGCTTTATAGCTATCGCTATAGTTTTGACGTTGAAAAGTATAGCTATTACTTTTCTGTTAGTGATGAATGAAAGCAAAATTTATCAAAAACCGTAGCTTATGTGTCTACAACCCTCTGAATGTGGTACCTCGAAATAATTTTGAACAATTTTGAATAGAAGTCTCAAGAATATGTCATTCATTTATTTTGGTTTACATGTCATCAGTTTCTTATAATTTAAAATTAAAATTATCAGTAGAAGAAACATGATACTATTGCAGTTGCAGATTGTACAATTAATATCCATCATAGTGTCAATATGAATTAGTTTCTCTAGAAAAAAAATATAGAAGCAAACACATGATATGATATATTCTTAAACACAAAAGCAATAACTTAGTTTATATATAATGTTCAGCTGTTTGATTTAAAATGGTCTTCATAGACATTTTTTTCTTAAGATCGGAATGAGAAACTGCCCATGTATTCGAAGAAGAAAAAATATTCAAGTGTAGATACATATATAAGTATTTGCTGAAGATTTTGCTAGGTATGGACAATATTTAGATAAAACAGTAATGACAATACTATAGATAGCTATAATCTCCTTCTCTGGTTTATGTTTGTCGTTAAATTCTAGTAGAAATTCACAAGCGTCGAAAACGCAAATTTCATGCAATAAATAAATACGCGGTATTTTATAGCTACAAACGCTTGCCTACCATATTATATATTACTTAGTACACTATTAATTTTATGGCATTCTAAGTGTCCCCCGCTAGTCCTCGACTTGGCAGGGTTCTCAGCATTAAAGAGAGTAAATACAAAAAACTGCTATTCACTGGCACATTCACTATAAAATAAATATTTCCAACAACAGCACTCATAAATTACGCTCAATGTAAATGCAGATTTGCAGAGGTAGAGAGGCCGAATGGATGAAAACAAGAATAAAAATCATGAGACAGGTCAGCAACGAGTTAAAGAGATCAGAGGTTAGGCTGTAGCCTACTTCCGACCATATTGCCGTTATTATTCAAAGATATAAGTACAGAAGAATCACTACACATAAAGCCGTGGAAGCACAAGTGGATTTTTATGTCGCTGTCAATGAACTAATCACAAGTGTGACGTTGTTAATTGCTGCAATAAAAATGTTGACAATAAAATTGTTATAAAGTGTAGGTACAGTGTTACTTTATTATTTCATATAAAATACCGGAATATAATAAGAATTGAGAGCACTCAACTTTTTTAAATGCTAAATAATGTTTATTTACAAAAATTAACAAATGCTGTGCACACTTGAGTATATGTAGTTAAATAATAATATCGAAAAAGTATCACTAAAGGAATTATTTACACGGTAATTTGAATACACTACAGCCAAACATATACAGGGTGTCCGGAAAAATGTGGAAAATCTCTCGCGTGCAGATAGAACATAAAAAATAAGATGACAAGTTTCTATAAAAAAATTTCCTACAGGCTCTCCCTAAGGAGATATATATGTCCCTGAAAGACGCCGCTGGAAATTATTTTTTCTTGAATAACTTTTAAAGTGCTTAATATAATTTAATAAACATTTAATGTGATGAACACTAGCAAGGATCTCTTAAAATAGTGTCCTTAAAACATATTTAACTTTTTTAGTTTACCAGCGGAGGGCTAAGCTTTACAACTTAATGTCCAAATTTTTAACACCCTGTACGATAAAGACTTTAAAATAATAAATCTGAGTAGTTTCAACCTTAGACTAAAAAGGTACTCTTTTTTATTGTCGTTAAAATAAACCGTTTGCGAGAAAAAGAGTACTAAACAAATTCATATTTTATTTTTAATAAAAATGATTTCTATTTTTTTTCCTCGACAACAAAGTGCGATACGAAAGTCATTAAAACAACAGGAACGTTTGATTTTAAGATGTTCAATCAAAAAAAAAATAAGAAAGTGGTGGATAATTTAAAATTACTCTAAAACTATTTATCCTAAGAAAAAATACAATACCTAGCGCTTTTTTCTTCTAAATCGAATGCAGATTACGAAATCAATAAAAAATACCAAAAAAAAGCAGTGACGTACAATTTATGGTAAAAATTATACAATAGCGTTTCCAGATCTCTGCCACTGAACAAGATTGTTTAATAGATTGGGCAGTAAATAATGCAGACTCTATAGAAACACTATACCAATTATCAGAATATTTGAATCATCCTGTCAAGAGAAATTTACAGAAAGTTATTTTTTTTTAAAACTATCGAGTATTCGACAACTTTTTATATAATAACTAACCTTATTTTTACGTGTTCTATCACCTCCTTCAGTATTTACCATACTTTTAGGAACACCCAAATGACTTAATTAATTGTGTAATTGGATACAGATTTTATATCTTACCAAAAGCATCAAAAAACTGTTATGAAAAAAAAAGTCTGAAACGAATCATTTTTGTACAATTTAATTTTAAAAATAAAAATAACTGCTACAAAATAGAAAACTATATTACGAAATTGTAACTAATGTACGAACAAGACTATGCGGAATCCGTTTTAACGTAATTTGTAATTTCTTTTTGTAGCTGTAACGTGCTGACATTGCAATCTATTACCTGTAGCTTAAACTGGTTGTGCATTGCACATGCTTACTCCGTACTGAGACTATTGCGATTCATATTTTGTACCTAGTGTTTGCTTGATGTTTGCAAGCATGCATACACAAAAATAGAGCTTAATATCCATGAACTGCAAGGCATGTTAATTTACGGCTAAAATAAACAAAATTCTCTGACTACGAGACGTTTGTACATTCAATGTTTTGCGCAAGCAACTATAGCCACTTCGAGCACTTATAACTATTTCCAATTCTTTTTGTTGTAAGAAAAACTCTAAGAAAATCATTCACGGTAAATATGTTAAAGTGGTAGGTACTTGCGGTTATTATGTACAAATACCTGATATGAAAGGTCTAATATAGATAGATTTGAAAATAAGAATGTCATCGTTACTGAAAATCTATTATTTTTACTATGCATGTACTTGACATTATCAGTTTACTATTATACAACCACTAACACTGATATATACTGGAAAATGCATCTTTGTAACTACATAAAGAAAAAACATTTAGAAATACATACACCGATGCAAAGTGTATGTACCGATAGCTGGATAAGTTTACATACACACCACACCGTGTTTGATTAATATGACTCTGCACTTACCGACAGAAAATACAAATTCAATAGCTAATTATGTATAAATGACAAACAGCGTTTCGATACGAAGAGATATAAAGGCGATAGTGTGATGGAGTCGACTCGTATGTTAGACCGCAATGTTATCTCGAGGTAGAACATCTCCAAATAGGCAAGTAGAGAAGGAACTCACATCTAGAGACACCAAGTGGCCCAACTGTATAACTGTACCTTTGACCTCGGGTCGTCTTCTTAAAGGCAAATAAAGTAATAAAGCAGGTTAAAAAATACATTCCGCATGCAAACCGACATCCGTCGCTAATGGTATAAGTATATTTATTATTAAATACGCCATGCCATGTTCGGCGAATACTTCTTTATAAACAAATGAATGAAGCTCGTACATACCTACATTCATGAGGTTGTTGTTGGCGCTTGTAACAAATTATTCAGAAATAGTTTGAATCGATCAGTTAGCAGCATCATTTAATTTCAAGTTTCCAGGTCAGTATGTATAATTCTCGAATTCATACCTTGAAAACCTATGTGAATAAAAAGTAGATCACGCTTATTTTGCCATATTCTGCAGCGTTCGACTCTTTTCTTACTAATACTGGAACTTTAAAATGGAACCGCATCAAGCGGTCACAACATGGATTGTTACAACCGCAACTGTTTGATGTAAAGTATTAAAAGCAGATAAACACATTAAGTAGTTGCGGGTTGTATGTGGTAGCTTGAGCAAGCTTAGCTAGTAATCAATTATTTTGCACGTAAGATATAAGGGACATTCAGCCCAAGTATGTATCCCATTTTGGTCATAATAACATTTACAACATTATTTCAATGTTAAATGTTATATTTCATCACATTAAATTTTTGTAACTGTTAAGAAATAACGACGATGTTATTTCTTACACGTTATATAGAATTTTAACAGTTTCTTAAAGACAAAGAATTAGGTGTCGCTATAGTTTAACATATGGGTTATTTGCATTGCGAAAATAAACGGCTTATTACATTTACATATAATTTGTGTTTTTATAAACGCACATTGAAGGTAAGTTGTAATATTTAAATTCAACGAAGGATACAAGAATTAAGTAATCTATTTGATTTGCCTGACGAAAAACTAAAAAAATTATTTAGATTTAGTAAAAGCACTACGGCAATTTTTTACCGAATTAAGATCATTTTTGGCAGTTCCTCAGAGACAAAAAGTATTCCCGCAGAACTAAAGGTAAAATTACTGTTTTCTAATTTTTTTAAATAGGTTGTTTTTACTCAAATTCTCCACAGCTCTAGCTTAATGGAACTGGGCACGTAAATTTGAAATTTGAAAAAAGCGAAGCTTGCGACTTACCGAATTTCCAATGGTGATGGTTTCCGAGGGCCCTCAGTCTTCGTCAGAGCTATGCAATACAGGAGAGCACAGGCTAGCACAGGAACGGGAATCAAGCGGCACACACACAAGGCAATTTTTAAAAATTGCAAAGTTAAGCGAGCGTTAGTATAGCGCGTTAGGTAGCGTCTCTAACATGAGTGTATATATATCTAGTATGGTAGTCGCAAGCCGAGATCGCGCAAAAAAGTACTATACAAAAAGAAAACAAAAAATATAAAGAAATAGTGGGTTCTATTTGAATGCAACCAACAATTTACCTACTTAATTATAATATATATTAAACTTAAACATAAAAAAAAAATGAATACGAAACATTCCGGCCCACCAAAATGCTATGCATTTTCGAAGGCAGAAACAGGGAGAGGATAAAGTTTGATTAAGGGTCTTTTTATAATTCCATTTGCAGTAGTAACTTCTGCAACTCGAGCAACTCCGTCAGCTCCTGGATACAGAGCACTAATTCGGCCAAGACGCCAATTTAACGGAGGCAGTGCATCATCTTGTATTAAGACTAAAGAATTAATTTCAGGTAAAACTGAATTTTTCAACCATTTTTGCCGTTGTTGCAAAGTATGTAAATATTCCGCATGCCAACGCTTCCAAAGATCCTGGTGAATTCTTTGTAACAGCTGCCAACGGTTGAGATGTGTTAATTTAATATGACTTAAGTCGGAGTCGGGTGCAGCAGTAAGCGGTTCCATAGTAAGAAAATGACCCGGAGTTAATACGGAAAAATCATTTGCGTCTGAACTTAAGGGCGTTAAAGGGCGCGAGTTAAGAATTGCTTCGGTTTGGCATAGGATAGTGTAAAATTCTTCATATGTTAAGACTTGGTAACCAATAACTCTAATTAAATGTTTTTTCATAGACTTAACGGCAGCTTCCCACAGTCCACCAAAATGGGGAGCAGAAGGAGGTATGAAATGCCATTCTATAGACTCAGACGAAGCTGCATCGCGTGTCAAATTTAGTAACTCTTTATTGGCTTTAACAAAACACGTACCGTTGTCACTGTACAAGTGACTTACACGTCCGCGACGGGCAATAAATCGACGTAAAGAAGCCAAAAAGGCTTCTGCGGTTAAATCAGATACTAGTTCGATATGAATAGCTTTTGTCGACAAACATATAAATAAGCACACATAGGCTTTACATGTCTTAACTCCGCGATTTTTACTTAAGGTTATGTGAAAAGGCCCAGCGTAGTCTACACCAGAGTGTGAAAACGGTTTATTTGGCGACACTCTTGGATTAGGTAAATTACCCATTAAAGGTTGAAACGGTTTAGGATTGACTTTGAAACATTTTGTACATTTAGATAAAACATGGTTAATAGCGCGCCTAGCGGATAAAATCCAAAAATTTTGAAGAGTAAGAAAGTGAACAGTCTGGAGACCGGCATGAAAGTATGTTAAATGTATATTTTCAATTATTAAATAAGTCAATCTACTAGTTCTAGGTAATAATGCCGGATATTTTTTATCATAAGCAAGCGCACAATAATGTAATCTTCCACCCACTCTTAGAATTTCCTTTTCATCAAGGAAAATATTTAATTTTTGAAAGGGTTTTGGAAGTTTTTTATTTTTGGTAATATTGGAAATTTCTTCCGAGAAAGCCTTTTGTTGGTCATATTTAACTAAAGTCATTAAAGCATTGTGAAGTTCCTTAAAAGAAAAATGTCCTTTATATTGTTCTTTAGGAAAGCGGCAATTATTTAAAAAGCGTAAAATATAACCTAGAATGCGTTTAATAGAATTGAGAGACGAATGATTACTTAATAAATTATCTAAAAAATTATTATCCACCGAAACAATGAGTGCAATATTTTTCTTTTCTTCAACAAGTACCTCAGAGGTATCAATAAAGTTATTTTGCAAATTAGACCAATGATCTTCGGATTTCTTAAGAAATTCGGGACCGGCCCACCAGTATGAATTGGTTAACAGCTCGGAAGGAAAAACCCCTCGTGAGGCAATATCGGCCGGGTTTTGACAAGAAAGTATGTGATACCAGTTTAGCGGATCTACTCTTTCTTGAATATAACTCACCCTATTACTTACAAAAGATTTCCATCTATGTGGATGACTTTTTATCCACGATAGAACGATAGTGGAGTCTGTATATGAAAATATTTTAGAGAAATTAATTTTATTAGCGAAAGTTTTTAAAACAAAATCAATTAATTCAGCGGATAAGACGGCGGCGCATAATTCCAATCTGGGAATAGTCATAGTTTTTAACGGCGCTACTCTGGACTTAGAGCAGAGAAAATAAATGAAATACATATCATCAACACAAGTACGTAAATATAACACAGAGGCATAGCCACGTTCACTAGCGTCAGAAAAAGCGTGAAGTTCTATTTTATGGTGGTTTAATTCAGGTATTTTAATATGTCTAGGCAAATTAAAATTAGTTATTAATGGCAATTCTGATTTATACCGATTCCAAGCGCGAACTATTTCATTTGAAGGTTCATCATCCCAGTTGAGACCTAAAACCCATAATTTTTGTATCAAATATTTTATTGAGAACGTTACAGGAGTTAAAAAACCAAGCGGGTCAAATATTCTTGCTAACTCAGACTTTGTACAAGATTTTTCAATAGATGTAATTTTATACGTAAATGAATCCGATGAAGGTTGCCAACACAGACCTAAAACTTTAGTGATTTCATCATTATCCAGAGAAAGAGAAGCGGGATTGATTAATTCTGAAGATAAGTTAGATAATACTTCTGGTTTATTAGTTGCCCATTTGTGAAGCTGAAACCCACCTTTTTTTAATAAGTTCGTCAATTCACCCTGTAAAGATATAGCATCTTTAACTGATGAGCAACCGGATACAATATCATCAACATAAGTGTCATTTTTCAGAATTTCTGAAGCGCGAGGAAAGTTTGACTTTTCCTCTTCAGCTAATTGTAAAAGAGTACGCAAAGCTAAATAAGGTGCGGAAGAAACTCCATAGGTAACCGTACGTAAACGATAATCTAATACAGGGCGTGAAGGATCAAAACGCCACAAAATGCGTTGATAATTTTGGTGTTCTGGCTTTACTACGATTTGGCGATACATTTTACAGATATCAGTAGTTAAAGCAACTTCATGTAAGCGAAAATTTAATAAAATTTGTACGATGTCTTTCTGTAACTTCGGTCCCACGAAAAGGGTGTCATTAAGAGATACATTATTAACTTTAAAAGATGCGTTGAAAACCACTCTAAGGCGGGTGGAACGACTATCAGGTTTAAAAATGCAATGATGTGGAATAAAAAAGGATTTATCTGAAGTTATGTCATTGGTTACTAGTTCCATATGATTTAAATCCAAGTATTCTTGTAAAAAATTAGAATATTCTATGTAGAGTGCGGGATTTTTTAACAAACGGCGTTCTAATGATAGAAAACAGTTTAAAGCGGCTTCTCTACTATTGGAAAAATATGGTTCCTCGTTACGAAAAGGCAAAGCTACACTAAAGCGGCCAGATGAGTCTCTGGAAACCGTTTCTAAATATATTTTTTCGCATAATTCATCAGCAGGCGAAAGTACAGATTTTTTCGGAATATTTCCCAGAATTTAAGTAAAATTTCATCTAGCGCGGGTTTTTGTATTTGACATAAAAGTGTTTGAAGGTTAGAATAAAACTGGGTATTTTCAAATTTACCCATCAGTATATAACCGAAAATAGTATTGACTGCAACCGGTTCATTATTTTTTCCGAAAATACGACCATTTCGCATAATTAATGGAAACTGATCAGCACCTAGTAGTAAATCGATGGGGCGTGGTTTGTAAAATTCAGGGTCAGCGAGCGTTAAATTTTTTATATGATTCCAATTTTCTTTCGCGATAGCAGCGCGAGGAAGATCAGAACAAATGCGGGGCAAAATTATTGCATTTACAGGGAGAGAGGTATTTTCATTTACAGAGTGAACTAATAGAGAAACACCTCCTAATTGAGAAGTTATTCCAACTTCACCGATGCCTTGTATTTCAGAAGAACTTTTATTTTTAGGCAAACCTAAACGATTAGTACATTTTTCAGTTATAAAACTTGTTTGTGAACCAGTGTCAATAATAGCGCGAAGCGTTTGGTAATTTCCCCAAATATCACGAATTTTAACTAACGCAGTTGCGAGTAAAACATCTAAAGGCGTTTGGGAACAACTAGTTAGTGCTTGTGTGGCATTTTCCGATTGCGAAACATGTACAGAAGCTTGTTCACTAGTTGAAGGCAACTTTTGTATACTGTTGGAATCAACAGGGTGATTGAAATGCAACAACGAGTGGTGCTTCTTCTTACAAGTTCTACAAGAAGAACTAGACTGGCAATCTATAGTTTTATGAACATGACTTAAACAGTTGACACACAGTTTATGTTGTTTTATAAACTGAAAGCGATCTTGAGGACTTTTTGCATTAAAGTCTGGGCATTTATATATAATGTGATTATTATGACAAAGTATACAATTGTGAGAAGTTGTAGTACTTAAAAACGATTTAGAAGTAGACATCTGGCGCATGGATACATCTTTAATAGATTCTTTAGAGCTACTCTTGGGTTTATAAGAGCGTTTTACGGTAATTAAAGCATTGCAATGATTAGTAAGAAATATAGAAAGATCCTTATACTTAGGCATGGTATCAGAAGTATCGCTATGAAGCAACCCAAATCGGGTAGCAGTTTCTTGAGGTATTTTATTTAACAACATATGTACCAAAATAAAATCCCACTGATCTACAGGATGTTGTAATTCTTGAAGAGCTTCCAAATTTTCGGAAAATATGTCTAATAAATTACGTAAATCATGTGGATTTTCAAAACGCAGTACCGGAGCTTCCTCTATAGCAGACCAGTGTGCTTGAGCAAGCAACCGTTTATTTTGATAACGCTTCACAAGACTGTTATAAGCAATTTCATAATTAGAGGCTCTCATTGGTAGACATTTAACTATTTTGAGTGGGGGACCTTCTAGTGATGATATCAAATAACTAAATTTATCAATTGGAGTTAATTTAGAATTTTTATGCACTATTGAATTGAACATATCTATAAACGCGGGAAAAGATTCAATATCACCTTTGAATTTAAGTAATTGGAGTTTAGGTAGACTGACGTGACTAGAAGTTTCAGCGATATTTACTTTAGATTGATCTGCACAGAACAGAGCATTAAAAATTGTTTTAATTTGGAAAAAAGTTTTATCAAAATCGGCCATTACTGCAACAGCATCTTTAAATTCATCTTCTTCATTAAAAATTATGTTAATTAAAGCGACATGGTGTTTATTAAATTCCGATTTAATATCCTCAATGGAAGAATGCATAACTTTAAACAAATCGCGTGCGTCAACTTCGGTGCGAGCATTTTCTGCAGTCTGCAATATATTTTCAAGTTTATAAATTTCAACTTGGCGTAAAGCTTTAATTTTCTTAATCTTTTCAGCCATAATAACGATGAAAAAAGTATACAATAAGTAGGTAAGCGAAAACCAATGAATAGCGAAGCGAAAATTGAAGCAATTCCTAAGCAGGTCAAAAACTAGCGGTACTAACCGGGATATGATAATAAATGCCAGCGATCAAATTTTTAACTAATTACTACGTGCGGCGACTCAAACTTAAGAAGCGTGCGCAATGAAATTTTCCCACTCCTTCACCAAGATCTAGCGAAGCAAGGGCAGGACGAACCACATGGAAATTGTAACGGCAATACTGAAACTAATATGGCGGCGATTTTAAAAACTGAATATTTTTTTTTTTTTTTTTTTTTTTAATTTGTAGAAATTACTTAATTGCATTCAAATATTACGTAATCGCGGCTCGAAGGACCAAATGTTTTTACTCAAATTCTCCACAGCTCTAGCTTAATGGAACTGGGCACGTAAATTTGAAATTTGAAAAAAGCGAAGCTTGCGACTTACCGAATTTCCAATGGTGATGGTTTCCGAGGGCCCTCAGTCTTCGTCAGAGCTATGCAATACAGGAGAGCACAGGCTAGCACAGGAACGGGAATCAAGCGGCACACACACAAGGCAATTTTTAAAAATTGCAAAGTTAAGCGAGCGTTAGTATCGCGCGTTAGGTAGCGTCTCTAACATGAGTGTATATATATCTAGTATGGTAGTCGCAAGCCGAGATCGCGCAAAAAAGTACTATACAAAAAGAAAACAAAAAATATAAAGAAATAGTGGGTTCTATTTGAATGCAACCAACAATTTACCTACTTAATTATAATATATATTAAACTTAAACATAAAAAAAAAATGAATACGAAACATAGGTGGATTGGTTCTAGTACTTGCAACATTATTATTTTTAACATAAGGTATTTACCAGACATGTACTGATGATAATTTTAATTTAGACCTGTCAAAAATCAGTTATACCTACTATAATATTATTACACAGGTAACTAATGCTGTTACCGAGCATTTGTTAAAGAGATATACGAGTATGATGCTTCCACAACCTCAGCAAAGAAGAAACCACATAAAATTGACTAAGCTGTATCAAGAATAGTTTAAGATAAACACCGTTAGTTTTATCATATTAAAATTAAAAAAAAAAAACAATAATCGAATTGTCAACAATCATTTAAGCAGGGAATACGCATGCCTAAATCTAAATATATTTTTTTACATTCTTCATCAGGTAAATCAAATGAATTATTTATATTTTCTATCCTTCTTTGCTAGATGTTTTGATTTAAATTTTACAACCAACTTACTTTCGGTGTGCATTTACAAAACCACAACTTAAAAACTTAATAAACCGTCCATTTTCGCTATTCAAATAACACATATATTATGTTGAACTATATCGACACCTAATTCCTTGTCTTCACGAAACTCTATTAAAATTCTACAAAACGCGTAAGAAATAACATCGCCGTTTTTCATTATCAGTTACAGAGGGATACATACTACAAAAATTTAAGGTGATGAAATAACATTAATAACATTTAACCTTAAAATAATGCAGTCGAAGATGAACGGAGAAAGAAGCCTGGGTCGGGGAGTACATCCAACGTCTTTCATACTGCCAAGAATATTGACACGCGCTATAATATTTAAGAACTGTTAAGACAAACACAGAACTTAACCTTTTCGAAAGTTAGATTAACAATATGCTTATATGGAACAGTTTCGTAATGGTTTGAAATCTTTATTTCAGGTAATAGATAAATAAATAAATTTTTAGGTTTCTCTAACCAATACGTCGAACTAAAATGATAATGGAACATTGAATTAAACAAATGTTTGTTGACATTTTTAAAAGGTTAAGTGAAGTAGTTTTTCGGTTCGTCATATATAACCGTGAAAATTTGTTAATCTAACAGTTTTTGAGTAAATAATATTCTTTTTTTCGGTTTAGCCAAAACATTTGGCTCTTTTGGCTAGGCTATTGTTGGAAGTAATATATGAAAGGCAATTATTTTTAGTCTTAGAATGTATATATGTTTATGCTTATGTAAATAATTTTAGATTCAATTCAATCTTGTTTGCATTTTTTAATTAAACTAAAACAAATACAATAAGTATGTAATTTTAACGTACTAAATACTAACTCATTTTGGCGTTACGTATATGAATAAGCTTTATATTTGTTAATAACTTCAAAATACCTAAATTATTAGTATTTTATTGGTACATTATTTTATTCTTCGGTGAGCAACAATGACCAAACAATAAATACTATTTTCTACTCATCTGAAAGCGATCAAAATAACAATATATTAGCGACGCTTTGGAGATAGCATCTCGACCTCTCTGCTAACTCACCTCAATAACTATATCAGCATTATCAAAAATTCTTTACAATAGCGGCCACTATCTATTACGATCTTGGTCTTTGTAGTACGTGCTTCTGCATTCTGTAACTGTCAAAATTGTGCCGCATTCATAACGTTTGTTATGGACATTACTTTCAGACTGTCAATGTACTTTTAATGTAGAAATTATTATTCCTTACAATATAAACAGCTACCAAACCGAAATGAGGTAACAGCCTTTCAGATATAAGTGCTACTAACAAGAATTTCTATTTCTATAACGAAAGATTTACTTTTATCTGTTTCCTGATAGATTTGTGACTTGTATAGAATCAATGAATATAAAACTGTATATTATTAAAATTAGTGGAATTGGAAATATGTTTTTATATAATAATGACGCGGTGACATATTTTAGCACGTAGCTCCAGTTATGTATATTTGATTTCATAACAAGTATTGCTCTTTTTTTCTGGACAAACAAAATTATGTTGTTTTTTATTGAAGTAAAAAAAATCTATAAAATGTCTATTATTGTCTGTTTTGACAAAATTATTAAATTCTTTGATTTTATAGATAAACCTGATTTAAAATATTTCTAACATTAGAGCGATTTTAAATAACTAAACAAAAGTGAATTAATTACATTACTGGTTACAGACTGAATCAAATCAATGGAATACGAACCGAAGATTATATCAATATAAGGTATAATTTGAAGACAATTGAATCTTTGTTGAGATTCTTTTGCAATCAAATTATTCCCTGGTATCACAAAAATGTATTAAACACAATACGACTGTTTCCGTAAAATAAATTGTGTATAAAAGATTAGATAAATATATACAGTGTGTCCACGGATGGAGGTGACAAGAGGAGAAAGTCTTTTGTTTTTGACTTTATCGAAAAATGTCACTCTATAAAAAGTTCCGCTCTTCGAAAAAATGAGACTATCATAGAAACGTCTTAGATATATAGGGTGCTCATAAATTAGAAAAACATGAAAATACTCAAGATAGAAATACCATTATTTATTGTTTTACAAAACAAATCTGTTTATAACCCGAAATAGAGTCCTAATACAAATTTTAAAATCAAAATTTCAATTTTGACTTTTACTCTACACACTACGAACAGTTTGTTATTTCTTCTTTTATGCGCTCTTTTAATATCATGTGGCAGATCATTTGAATAAACTTTTGTTTTAGGAAAAAAGTCAAGGGGCCTAAGGTCAGGTGGTCTAGCAGGATAATGGGCCAAATCTTCCAATCCACCTTTCACCATTGTCTGAGCAAGGCTGTAAAATGAGCAGGACTCCTAAAAATTAAATTACTGAGATCTTAATTATGAAATTCAATATTATATACCCTATTTTTATTCAAATTATTTAATTTTTAATTTAGTGTTTAGCTTATCTATAACCAATCTACTATATAATCCGTAGGAGTGACTTTTTCTAGACAGATCATAAAAAATATAAGAATTACGTTTAAAAAGCAACCGAGAACAAAAAACTTAAAAGTTACCTACGTCGAATCGAACATCAATATCAATAATCCCAGATTATTTCGGATCCATTTCTACATTTATTGGGCTCATTAATTTTCGCCGCTCAATCTCCGTACTTTTAACTGGCATCGGCATTAGTAGCAGGTAATCAGACTCATTCCACGAATATTCAGAGACATCGGCGACTGACATTGTTTCGGCATCCAATTAATTTTAATGTAATTGACTTTTCCTTTCATTCTCTAGCTTACCCACGACTGAGCTATGCCAAGTATTTGGTTTTAAAAACCTGGTTTTTACCTAGTCAACCCACTTAAACACAATTTATTATTATAACACCGTATTCTTAGAGGTAAAGATTGAAGATAAGAAAAGACGAAGAAGAAAACTGTTATTCGTTAAGCTTTGATTAATTAATCTAATTATTCTTTAAATAAAGTTACTATATATGGTACTTAACTGTTTCTATTTACACGTAATTCTCAGTGCATTGGGTATGAGTGGTTATTTAATGATAATAGGGAAGATCTCAACAAAAATAACCAATTTTTAAGTTGTAATCGCTTCTAGTTTTGGTTCCAAATCTATTTTATATGTTTTAAAGTTCTCTCGTATTTAACATTGGTAATGGTAATGATAATACTAACTCTTTTGAAATCACACCAAATTGTTCAATAATTTCCAGAAATTTCTCAAACAGGCATATACTCAGATAGAGATAAATTTAATTAAATTTAATAGTAAGTAATAATTTTTCATTCATTTAAAAGTACCTTGTATATTTTGGAAAATTTTATTTCGAATAAAAATTATGTTTCGAATCGTATAAGAAAAATGGCAATAAACTATTCTTTACTATTAATCTGATCTAATAAAGTTGAATCCATATTTCGTTTCCACAAGTAGAAGAGTCATTATTTTGTCACTTTGCTGCTTCCCACTAATCGAGTAAACAGACGTCTGAAGTAAATTGAATAGCGTAATGCGGACATTTAATTAGGTACACATAAACTTCCTCGTTTTCTTTTGTTTAAGAATAACTAGCAGCATGATATTGCATAAACACGCGTTTATATATCTTCAAGAAGTCAAGCTACCTGAAGTTTCTTATTCATTTCTCTTATTAATTAAAAATAAATGTCCATTTATGGTGCCACGTAGCAGAAGGCGAACGCTGGAAGGTCATGTACGTACATTACCTACGAGGTCAATATTATTGACAATTTATATTTAATAGTTCTTCTAATGCATATCTATTGGTTATTGTTTCTTTGCAAAGGATAATTCATTCGAGATCCGAGCTACCTTACTTGAATTCTAATTAGTCGTTTACGTCGAGATTTTTCCGATCGTTCTGCTGACTTATTACAAATTAGAAATAGCATAGAGCCTTTCAATTTAAATAAGAACATTGGCTGAAGCTAAAAGCATCAATTACAATCTACAATCATACATTATATTTAAAATGTCAGCGTGTTTTTTGACATTCCTTTGCTAGGATTTACCTGTAGAGCATCACTGAGACTGAAGTACAGAATCTGCTTAAGATAATTTGTAATAAATCGAATATGGGGGTAAACAACAATTCAAAAAATCTGTTTTGTATGTGCAGGTGTAAATGGTGAAATTTTCTGAAAATATTTTTTAGTAATTTTGCAGACTTTATTGAAATCGTACGATATTTAGTTATAGAAAGTGTACAAAAATGCAGAACATGTGCAAGAATATTCGCAAAAATCTCGGAAAATCTGTGCTGTTCCTCAGTGCTCCTCTTACTGTACCTACTTCTGATATTTCCCTGCATAAACTTCCTGTAGGCCTTAAAACATTGGAAAATTAAACTGCGAATCGAAAACCGATAACTAAACACATGAAAGTATGTAGCAATTTTTTTCATGCATAGGATTTTATGCCAGGTGACAAGATTATGTTGTGAAGGATGTTTTTAAATCTGTATTACACATTACAGGGCCAATTTTCTCCATATAATAAAAGATGGATATTTCATCGGATGGCTAAACTAAAGCAGACGTAAACACAAGCTTTTGTCAACCTGGGGCTTCTAGTGTTCTACCCCAGATAAATTTTTGTACCTCATCTTCTTTTAGAGGTCATCCAAGATATCTCGAACTAAACTAGCATACTAGAAATTCACGATATATATGCATTAGGAATTTGTCTTAAATTAAAGTTAAAATAATCCTTTTGGTGGGTCCTAAAATACACTTTCACCTAAAAAATTATATAAACACAAAGAATTACAGCATAGAACACAAGATCCTTGGCAATTAAAATCATTATAATCTTAGCGGCAATTGTAAACAAATTGTTAACTCTTACATTTATTTTACAGCGCCATCTAGTGGTTCGTGAATGATGCGAATAAATAAATAACATATGTAGCGGTTATTACAAACAAAAAACTACCAGTTTACGCGCTTTATAATATATATTTTTTTATGTAAGGCATCCAGTAGAGAATATTTCGCAAATCATCCTAATAAAATTGCCATGATCAAAGTGGTTTACGCTACGCTAATAGTTTGCTCATACCCGCTCCTTATAAGATAATAACGTTGTTCAGCGAACAATATAATTCATGAAAAAATAAATACAGAGAAATTATATAGATATTTTATTTTCTTTTCTTTAAGTAGTTTGGCAATTTTCGATTTTAGTTCTATTAAAACGCATGTAGAGCTATTTTAAATAATTTAGTGTAATTAAGTACCTCAATTGAGATTTTACCAAAAAGTTAAATATTTTTAACCAATAAGTCAGAATTCTATTTTTTTAAAGTAATATTAAGAATTTCCAAAATAACCAATGACGTCGTAATTTTGGCTCTTATTGCCACTGTTTCCCTGTATATCCACCACCAGTGATTAACAAATTTATATGTATATTAAGTTTTGTTTTCAATTACCTATATCATAAGCCCTGGTTTCATAAATGAAATTATACATCTTCAGGAATGTTTTAACAAAGGTAATAATTTTATTAAACTTCGACAGTGAGTAAAAAACATAAATCTATTAATTTTTGACTCGCTAAGGCTTCTTAGTATGAATGACTCAAATTCTGAAATCATCTGGTATTTTGAAATATGCAAAATTTTAGCAAACACCTACGACAAAAAATATTGAAAAAAATTATATTTATAGTTGGTTCTTCCACCTCCTAATAAATTTATCAATTACATATATTTTGTCTCATGAAAATTATATATAAGTATTTTATACTGAAAAAAAAAAACGATTTTTAATGTGTTTTACTTTGATTGATACTGATACATTAACTTTCTACATAAGTGATTCCATTTCTTCTTATTAATTCCTCTGTTTATAATAAACAAAAAAAAAAAGCTAAATTAAACTAAGTAGATATATTAATATAGTTAGCACGCATTATATGTACTGTGCAAGTTGTTAATATTGTACAGTGCATAAATTCATAATTCACTAAACATTTGTTTCAATTAATTGTGCCTATAAGCAATTATTTATTATTTAATTACAAACCTATCAGTTACAATGGAATGCAAATTCATACGAATTTTCGAATTGTAACACTGAAATATTATAGTATTATTGTTTATTAGAATATTTATCTAAATCTGTTTAAATAATGAAATGCCGTAATATTTCATAAAAACGCATTAATTGATCTAATAACTTATCAATTTATAAAAATAATGTAAGTCTGATAATTTGTAAACTGGAGTTTTCATTTATTTGAGAAATGTTTACTAAACGAATAAAGCTACTTGGTAGGTGTTCAATGAAGTTACTGTTTTTTTTTTTGCTTTTAATGATAAATCATTAATTTAAATTCCGAAAAAAATATGTTTCAAATATTTCATACTAATAACGTCGATGTGTCATTAATTCCATTTTAATTTGATTAAGTTTATGGGCACGTTTCCATTAAAAAATCAGTTAAATTAATTCTTAGACGCAAAAAACTTGCTTTCAGAACACCTTGCGAGGTTTCCTTAAACGAGTACGTCAACCAAAAAATAAAGTTAATGTCAACTGTTCGCATTTTTTATTTAAATATTTGTAATTTTTAGTAGTCCTAAATAGAATAATTATGAGGTTGTTGGCTTAACTTTTGACCATACTGAATCTTCGGGTGGAAAATAAGGCAATGTTTAATGATAAATAAACTATCGAGGACACAAGAAAGTTTGGTTATATTTGAAGAAAATTAGTTCAACTAACCCCATACTACACAAAAGTTTTACATTAGTGTTCAGTTCTTAGTATACAGGGTGTATGTGAAAGATTGGGAAATCTCGGAGCTGGAGATACTGGTGACCAAAAAAAGTCGATTGAGCCAAATATGTCTTATCCGAATGTTGCTGGTTTCAAAAATACAGGGCGTTCAATGCTAGAATTTTATTTTGAAATATCTCAATAACTTTAAACTAAATGAAACTTAACTTAAACTTAAAATTGGCACAATTATGTTTTTTGGCACGGCAAATAACAATTTTTAACTAATTTTGACGTCACTAGTAGAGGGCGCCACTTATGGCACAGCATGTTTCCTTTAAATGGCAGAACTTTTTTGCTGTTTAGTGTACCCTTCTGTCTATTGAAACAATCGATTCTCCTACCTGTTATATCTGACAAAAGTATATCTTGTTTTGTCGTTAGGAGTAACCACTTTTGAAATAATCATATTTGAAATATTCAGTGCAGCGATTGAAAACTTATCGTTTCTGGTAAAGTGCCTTTTCTACTGAAAATACAGCAAAATGTTACTTGAAAAAGTTGTTCAGAACGGTAAATTGTGGAGACGTGCCTGCTTTGATAAAATCTTTGTGCTTTGTTGCAAAATGGTTTCAAAACCTCGCCGATCTTCTTAAAATTTTGCACGTCCCCATAATTTACCATTCTGAACAACTTTTTCAAATAACATTTTGCTGCATTTTCAGTAGAAAAGGCACTTTACCTGAAACATTAACAGTTTTCAATCGGCACACTGAATATTTCAAATAGGATTATTTCGAAAACTGTTACTCCTAACGACTTCAACAGGCTATACATTTTTCAGATACAACAGGTAGGAGAATCGATTGTTTCTATAGTCAGATGGATACACTAAGCTGCAAAAAAGTTTTCAATACTCCGACAGGTTTCAAAGTTATTGATATACTTCAAAATAAAATTCTAGCATTGAACGCCCTGTATTTTTGAAACCAGCAACATTCGGATAAGTCATATTTGGCTCAATCAACTTTTTTGGTCACCAGTATCTCCAGCTCCGAGATTTCCCAAGCTTTCATAGACACCCTGTATATACGTTTATTTGAAGTGGAATATTAGGTACTTATACAGGGCATTAAAAAAAGAGTGTAAAATATTTCAGGAGGTAATAGTATGAACCAAAATAAGCAAAAAAGTCTTAATAAACATGGGTCCGCAAAGTAACGGTTGCGGAGATATGGACCACTATTCGTTTTTAAAACATTTCATTTTATTAGGAATAAACCGATAAAGGAAGCTTTTAACAAACAAAAAACAAAGTTACAGAAGATGTTCATGCTATTTACAGGAGTACCATACACTAATGTCTTCAAATATCTCCAAACAAAGAATTCTAGAGGGTTCAGATCAGGAGATCTTGGAGGACATAAAACAGATCCGGGCCTTCCTACCCATCTATGTGGAAAAGTTTGGTGTAAATGCTCTCTAACGGCCATGGAAAAATGAGCTTGATGAGGAGCACCCTCATGCTGAAACCACATTTGTTGCCTCTGATTCAAAGGAATGTCTTCCAAAAACTCATACAGTGTGTTCTGCAGAAAGTTGAGGTAAGCAGCCCCTGTTAATCGGTTTGGTAAAACAACAGGACCTAGAAATCTGTCACCTACAATACCCATCCAAATGTTTAATGAAAAACGTGCCTGATGTCCAGATTCTATTAGAGCATGAGGATTTTCGTCGGCCCAAATATGCGTATTGTGAAAATTAAACACTCCATTTCTTGTGAACTCAGCCTTATCAGTAAAAAGAATGTTTGTAAGAAAACGACGGTCTTCAGCATCATGACGTAGAAACCAGCGGCAAAAAACCAAACGTGCTTGATAATCATTTATTGGATTTAAGGCCTGTATTCGTTGCACATGGTATGGATAAAGCAGTTGCTCGTGAAGGATTCTCCAAACAAGAAGACCACTAATTCCTACCTCGGCTGATATTTTCCGCACACTCGTTCCTGGATTCTGCTCTATCAGTGCTAGAATTTCTTCTTCTGCTCTAGGAGTGGATACCAACCTTGGTCTTCCGGATAAATGGCACTGTTTGCTCAAGAAACCCGTATCACGCAATCTTTGGTGAATTCTTACAAACATGCGTTGTGAAGGAATCTGGCGATTTGGATAAGCGTCAACATAAAGACGTCGCGCTTCGGTGGCGTTCCCATTAGCACGATCATACATGCAATGCATGTCTGTTAATTCTGCGTTAGAGTAACCAGCCATAGCGAAAGAAAACTTGTGCACTGAGAACAACTGTTAAATACGTACTGTTTATTTCACTAAACATCAACCAACTATTATAAGAAAATACGCAACGTTTTTGCAAAATAAAAAAGGGACTAAAAACATAAAACATTCCATATCTCCGCAACCGTTACTTTGCGGACCCATGTTTATCGAGACTTTTCTGCTTATTTTGGTTCATACTATTACCTCCTTAAATATTCCCAATATACGTTTGTAACTTGTTTATGCATATATTTTTATGAAATACGATGTAATTAATTGGCAAATACATTTATTACGAAATGAAAAAATTTGCTCATAATATGATGATGTATAAGTTACAAAAGAAATATCAATTAAAAAATTATCTGAAGATATGTACCTATTTAACGCCTATAATATTTATGGTAGAACCATTTTAGAAATTGTTTACACTTATTTATGGAATCAAAGATTAATTTTAGTACAAGTAATACCAATTTATCTATCATAAGGATTTACTTATATGTAACATATGCAATAGATTCATTGTCACTTTTTTTATTAAAGCTTTGGTAGCAATTTTAAAGTAAAATGAAATTGATTTTAAAAATAAAACCATTATAGTAAAATGTTTTCTTAATTATTAATAAATGTAAAGTATTTGTTTTTGTAATATGTCTTTATACCCAATAAAACTATTAAAAACATTTAATAATAACTAAATTAAATTGATTTTTGGAGTTAACAGAAGGGTATTTACTGCATCGACGTAGAAATAAAAACGAATGAAAATATAAGTAGTTGCAATTAAGACTAATGCGCTAGCAATTTCTAAAACGACATTCAAGGTAATTTAAATAATGCGGTTTATAAACGTGAGAAAAATATGCAAAAAATGTAAACGGCTACAATAGCAGTACTGCAAGAAATTACTTAGGTACTCAGGCCCGTTATGCGTGCAGTTAACTTTCACTGGTACTATCAAAACTATCGTAAAACAGTTCAAGCTTTAATTTATTCGTAAACAAATTAGTCAGCAATTTACAGTTTTACAAGATGGAACAGGAATTATAACTCTTCCAGGATGAATCGCGTAAGGTATGAAAACACTTTTTCTACACTATTTTTCTAAAGTCACTTGAAGGATATACATACATAGAAGCAAGCATATCTCTAGTCAAATTCGAAAACATTCCATTATATAAATTATGTCCATGGAATCTTCAAAAATAGTTTTTCGACATATATTTTTGAATATGTTGTCAATTAATAAAGATATCGAATTCTTTTATGAATACAAGAATAAGATCAAATATTGACTCAAATCAGTGGTATAGATACACTTTTTGAATAGAGAAGTGTATTGAGGATGCCATTTATAAACACTTTTATAACATAATTTAAATAATTGTATATTTATCTAAACGTATTTATATTTATAAATTGTTTATTTGAGCCAAAAATATCAAAAGATAATTTTTATTCAAAATAAAATTCATATGCATATCAAAAATATCCAACTTCCATCAAGTAATGTGTAATAATTTGTGAGGAATATGTAACCTTAATACCTCATGCCTACGGATGAACAACTTCCGGGCTGGTAGCCACGTTGTTGGTTTAGATTTCTTGACGTTTCGATAGATGTCGCTGTCTTCTGAAGATACTTTGAAATTGGAATTGAAACGGTATTTATATTTGATGATATATACATCGTATTCAGGGGCATGTTTGAAGTCACTGATCTGTTATTTTCCTTTTTTGATTCTTACATATGCATCATCTCCAATTTCCAGATATTCGAAGAACTGGTCTTGGTTAATATTATTTCGTTTTTTTCTGAATCCTCACTGCATGGGGCCAGAATCTTCTTCCTAGATTTGTCGAATATTCTATATTCGCTCCTTGCTCCGTAACTGCTTATTACTCTTAGGTGATATTTACATCCCTTCAACCTCGTGTGCCTTCTTACATGTCTAATGTACACGTTATTGCATGTACTTGCACAGATTGCTGTATACACCACGACCTATTGCAATTGGTGTTTTATTTATATATTTATTCATTTAACTCTTCACCATTATTGATACAGATATGACAAGTCAAATTTGTGAAACATGCATTATAATTAATAAATTTAATACACTAACATAAAGTATGGTAAAAGCACAAGAACAGTGAAATATTATCTACTAACAAAATAAACATTACAAAACAGAGTGGACTCCTTAACTAGAAAGTATGACATAATCATTTAGTGCTATTTTCTGATTTTAAATATTCTGAGATACTGTAAAATACATTATCTAATAACAAAAGTGTTACTTCATTTTTAAATTTATTGTATAACGACAGAGATTTAGATCTTCCTTGAGGTGTTTTATGTAAACAGTACTATTACTGAATATTCTCCAGAAGCGACCTATCTGACGAACAAATGGTCCCTCTTCGATGTACTAAGTTATTGGTCATATCTTGTTTCTGCAGCTATATGCGATGATGGATGAGACTTAGCATGCAAGTACTATTTTCACAAGATCTTCTAAGCACTGAAGGTAATTGTTTTCTTCAAAATTGGTGAATCTGATGTCCAGATGAATTCCACTAATGTGGTCCAAACACTCTTTTATTTACATCGAAGCTACATAATGAATGTGTCCAAGCTACCTCCTGAAAGAAATGTAAAACAAATTTAAGTATTCATTCGTTCATTTGGAGAGAGCTGATGATTTCTAAAATATTCTGCAAATTGTATGGTGGTAGATTTTGAATAAATCAACAATCTTTATCGTAGTCAATCGTAATAGGAGGAATGTTCCTGTTCATTCGGTTGTTCTCCTTCATACACTAGTAAAAAACACATTTTCATTTTGTTAGCGTAGCTACTGTAAATACTTAAACCCTCCGCAAAATTAATCTAGCCGAAACAACAGCCCAGAAACCATTATCCACGCATGAAAAAATCTGTAATGCACAAGAGTAGCGTATATCTAATGCATTCCACACTAAATAAATACTCTCCTAATTATCTTCTAATCAATTTTCAGGTGAATAGAGTTGTGCGAGGAGCATGGTTTTAAGGGAAGCAGGTGGTTCATGAAAAAATGGATATAGATGGATACGCGGTACCTTTCAAAAAGGTCAGCAGGATATGGCATTTGCGTGAAATGTGTTTGAGCTAGGCTCAATTTGCGAAGGACATTACTGTATTGTGAGACAGCAACAATTTTTTTTCTGGTTAAGATTTCCGAAATGGAAAAAATATATAGCCCTATCTGCCAATATCCTGTTTACACTCTCAGGGTAAGTAAACCGCCAAACAGTAATCATGAATTCTACATAGAATTTAACCCTAGTTTGCTATATAGACTATATTCCAAAAAGGCTTCGTTATGGAAATAGTGGAAAGTCGACAATAAAAAAAATAGATTGCTGTATCTTACAAGATGGGCGCTTTTGCGAATTATGCCTGACATATGAATTGTGGTATGTTAATTTTCGTATAAAATGAAATCAAAAAGAGTATACTGATAGAAAAAAAAAACGAAATAGTAATATGGTAAAGAAACTATTTAAAATAAATATTAAAAGGTCAGAATCTGAATCAAAGAATATATTACACTTTGACGAAACATGGACAAATGAAGGCCATACGGAAAGCTGTACGATATGATATAATAAGTGTCAATGTGTGATCGTTGTCGTGACAGTGACAGTGCTAGTAACCAATAATGTATAGTGTAATGTATTCTTAAAGCCTTTTGTCCTTATGGATGCGAACTTTGCGAATAATTGATTTATTTAATAGTGTGAAAATCTACTTTTAATGAATTTTGTCAACTATAACAACTTCATCATGAATCTGTCATTGACTGCCATGGTAGATTGCAGATAACACCACATAATGATGAAAGTAGCAATAATATTTGTATGTTCTGTTTTACTATTTGTCAAAAGTAGTATTCCCGCGATATAGAATTAAAACAAAAGTTGCGAAATATCCGCAAATTTTGCGTCCATGAGGACAAGGAAAAGTATTAAAGTGTGATATCTGTGGAGTGCGTATCAGGTAGGTGTAAGTGGCTGGTGGTGGGCCCATCGCCGTCCAAAAGAACGGTATTCTAATTTGTGGAAAAGATGACAGGGGGGGAGGGGTCATTTAAATCGAAGCCAACTTATTTTTGGTAATTTGCTGTGCTTTGAATCCTTCTCAAATGGCACACCTAGGTAATCATGTTCCCTGGAACCCTCACCTCCCGTACTCATTTATGTGCTGTGAATTATTAGTATTTTTGACTTTGGGTAAGTGATAATAGATGATAAAAATTTTAAATTTGGAAATAACTGTTTCATTTTTATCATCTAATGTCACGAAATTGGTAAAAATTGTTATAATACCAAATTTATTAAAAATAATGGAAGTTATATAATACGATTATTTTTATTGTCTTTTTTATATATTTTTTATATTTGAACGCCTTCACATTTAGTACGCCTATGTACTATTGCTCCTCGCTCGCTTTCCCCGTGGCGCTAGTCTACAAGCTAGCGATGAATCACTCTCTAGATTTTCGGCGGTTGGGTATAAGCTCGGGTATAAAGTTATCTTTCGATGTAGAATTCATGATTTACGTATGGCGATTTACTTTCATCAGAATACCCTGTATATACAGTATGCGCCAAAAGTATGGAATAAATTCAATAAAAACGAAACAATTACTTTTTGGGAAAAATCCTCTAACAGGTCGAATACATATTTTAGCGTAAAATGCGATTTTCAAATGTCATTTGTTTTCGAGTAATGACGTCACCGATTTTTTTTTAAATTGCAACACCATATTTGATTCTGAAAGATCGTTTAATTCTCTATCAGACAGTACTAAAATTTTGCCCTCTTACATAGGAAAGTTTTCGAGTAAATGACGATTGAATGTTAGAAAACGTAAATCAATTAAAATAAAGCAAAAAATTATCAAGTTTAGTTTTTCGAATTCCATAGTTCTTTTTGGACAATTGTTTTCCTGGGAGGTGAATCGGCAGACGCGGGCCGATAGAATGGCCTGCAAGATCGCCAGATCTTACACCTATTGACTATTTTTTATGGGGATACTTGAAGTCAAAAGTGTACATTAATAAACCACGTAATTTAGAAGAACTTCAAAATCGCATTCGGCACGAAATACGCAGAGTTACCCCAGAAATCATTCATAATGTGCAAGAAGAATTTCTTCACAGACTTGCGCATTGTCAAGAAGTTGGTGGATGGCAATTCGAACATTTGATTTAAGTATAAAATTTAATCAATTGTATTTTATTTTACATACCTCAGAATTGTTACTTTTTTATAGATAAAATTTACGTTTTCTAACATTCAATCGTCATTTACTCGAAAACTTTCCTATGTAAGAGCGCAAAATTTTAGTACTGTCTGATAGAGAATTAAACGATCTTTCAGAATCAAGGAAAAAAATATGGTGTTGCCATTTAAAAAAATCGATGACGTCATTACTCGAAAACAAATGACATTTGAAAATCGCATTTTACGCTAAAATATGAATTTTTTAAATTATAAATCGACCTGTTCGAGGATTTTTCCCAAAAAATTGTTTCGTTTTTATTGAATTTATTCCATACTTTTGGCGCACACTGTATAAAAAACAACATATCCATAAACCTTTGCTCAGCGATACATTTCACTGACACATTGAATTAAAAAGTTTTTTTATAAAGTAAGATAAAAAAAATATTAGTATTTAATAATTAATAAAACAAGTTATACTGGTTTCATACTCTCTTTAAATGTAGATATTTCCCAGACAAAAACTAAAAAATGCATTAGAATTTACAAATTGTTTCGCAATTGCTGGCAACGATTGGCACCAAGGCTAACAGGTTTTAAATTATTGTTTTACATTATTTATACGATATATCTTTTATGGGCAGTTTGAAGGTTTGTTAATGGTTGACATATCGCCATGTAATTAACCACCCTATTTGTTACATGTACGTACAGGGCCACCTCGTTGTTTGCATACCCCAGGGGAACTGTATAATAACAGACTACAAGTGTAAAGACAATATAAATATGTAAAATGAAAATGGCCGTAATCATGAGTATGACGTCGGCGAGGAACGCGACACGTAGTTAATCATAATAAATGTTATGTAAGCACATAGTTAAAAATGTAAAAAATAAACGAAGTGAATATGTACGTGTTGTAGCTGGTTGGAGTTCTATATTAATGACGCTACGTCGTATTTCTTAATTACACCCATCAACCACAGGTGAATATAAAAAAGGCTGCATATCTAATATCAACTACAAATTAAAATTTTATCCCAATGGCTTTTACTTATTAATCTGTGTAAATGCGATAGCAAAGAGGAATATATAATATACCTCGTATCAAATATGTAAATAATATTTTCATATTGCCTCTTGTAAGATTTCATATACTATTTTATACCCATTAATACTCGTAAATGCCAATATTATAAAAATAAGCTTTTTTCATATTTAAGTGTTAATACTTTTATTTTAGGAATTTAGAATACAGAATGGATCAATGGAACAACATATGTATACGATATAAAAATGAATAAAATAGTGAAATCTCTAGGTATTAAGGCCGTATTTCTGGCAAAATATGACCCGTATTTGTAGTGTTTTTAGGTACTGAAATCTCAATAAATAAAGCTCGAAGAACAAAAATAACCACACAAATAGAATCTTTAAAGTTCTGTCTATTCATTATTACTATTTAAATATAGTTTAAACAAAGTTTTAACTTTTAAAAAACGTATTTTCATATTGGTCTTTGCTGCTAACCTACTGTCACATTTTTATCAATTAATTTATCGTGCTTATACATAAACCTAAACAATTGTATATGTAATACTAAGTAAGTTTATGTTATAGGAATATTTAGAACTATATATCAATTTTAAAAAGTAGTTAGTTTGATAAATTTCAGTACCTAAAAATGTATTAGAATTTTTCCATAAGGGTCATTTTCTCAGCAAGTTCGGTCAACTTCATTATCTAGAAGTCTGTTACAAACTATAAAAAATTGACTCAATTTAACAATAAATAGTTCAGCCTCTGACTACCCAACTAACATTTAAGCCTAATAGACTACTACACAAGAAAAATAATCCTAAATTGATCAAGATTTACTACTTTCCTCCATAAAAATAGTCTTCAATGTTACAAAATCTTATAATACCAAAATTTTAGTCAAAAATTTATTAATTAAGAGTAATATAATGACTTCTAAGTAAAATGAAATATATGTCAATTTAGACAGTTCGAAATTACATATTGTTTACCTATTCTATGTTTTCAAATGCCAACATTCCAATAACGTGTAAGACGAAGTTATAATTTACTTAATTTCGCCTTGAAATCTGTCTTCAATATCCAAGGATTTTTTAAATTATTACAATAGGTAAATATTTACATATTTATTACGAAATTGTAAAACTTATTTTGTCTTCAACTAGTAGTTAAAAATAAGGTAATAACTAGTTATTTTGCCCTATTAAATCCTTCAATTGGTTAAGTTCTATTTTTATTACAATTTCAACCTATTTTCAACTTTGTTGATAATTTCTAAAGAATATTTAACCATTTCAATTAACCTAATAAAAATATTGTTCTATATTATGGTACAAATTTACTTGTTAATAATACTTCGACGTAAGTATGTCTTATATAGGTTTTTTTAGGAAACAAGCTTCTTGTTATATGTATTCCGACAAATCTTCATGTAATAGCGCGTAGAAATTGTTTTGTGTTTTGGCGATCTGCAGTGAAAACCAAACCCTACACAATATTACAGAGTTGTAAAAAACGAATTTAAGCCAACACTGCATATTATGTAAATCAATCTAATGAGAATATTTCGATAAACACTTCATATATAAGTATTCTTATGACTGTTATCATGTCAGATGAATTCAGTAGTGCACGTGAATTGAAATTTTGTTTTTGTTATTACGCATACATAATATTATTGGCTTTAATTTGAATTTTCAATCACAAATAAATCCAAGAGCAGAATTTTATATGTAGGTACCTAGTAATAATTTAATTGGTAATAAATTACCATAAAATATCTTCATTTGGAGGAAATTTCAACCACAAAGTTAATATTTTCCAGTGACGTCAACATTGGCATAGGCAATCTGCCCTATAGGTTAAAACTTACAGACAAATTAACTTCAAAGTTGATTTTATTTGAGCGGCCATGTTGTAATAAACACTAAATGTTTTGTTCATTATTTTTAATTGATTACTCATTAAAATTATGTTAATACAGATAATATTAGTTAATACATTTTTGACGAAAGATTATTAAACACATTTTATCACGAAGTACATTCAGTTTTTATTTTAGGTTATTTTTCAGTATAGAAATATTATTAAAAAGCAATAGTAAAAATGTATATTTATAAGGCGCGTTATTTTTATGAAAGTTTGGTTATGACATTATACGAAAAAATTTCCTGGGTTGTACAATTTGATGAATGGAAATCAAAAATACATACTTTATTATATTAAAATCTAAATATCTATAAATATACTAACTCCTACTGTACTTGTAGTTTAGTAGCCTGACTTATAGTCTTTCTTTTTCTTCCTATCCCTGTTCGCTATTACAATGTATAAAATCAAACATATAATGTTGTCTTTCTCTGGAAAAGTATGTCATATAAAGGGCATAATTAGGGTATATTTTGGTAATAATGTCTTTTATATTTTGAAATTTTAACATAAAATTGGTCCGTATTTCTTTTAAGTCCAATTATCTTATTGGAATAAAATTCTTGCCGACCAATTATTAACTTCCATATTACTTTAGTTTTTTTCCCCACATAAGGAAAAAGGCCAACGAATATAGGTAAACTTTCCTTATACGGAATTAGTCATGAAAAGTTTTTGACCAATTCAGAGGTTAAGTTAACGTAATTTTAACTTTAATTGTTTGTTGGGTAAGAGGTGGCGGTAAAGTAAATTCTGTTTACAGGGCCAGCAAAATTTGGAATTAAGTATTATATTAGAAATCAAGACGAATTAAACATACCACATGCATTTGATTGCATTGTTATTGATATAAATTTTCGATTTTACCACTTCGGAACGGTTATTGAACGTGCGAAAGACGTTCTGTATGCAGTTATGAAATAATTATTATTTTGACCTTGATAATAGTTATTTTGACCTTTAAAAAATCTCAAAATTAAGGGAACTACAAAAATCTCTTTAATATTAACTAAGGGCTATTGGAACACTGTTAACGAAAAAATACAGGTGTTTAAAACACTAAACCAAACTCCTGCAAAATTCAGAGAATTAAATCGATCTAATCCAAATTTTAAACTACAGGGTGTTGAAAAAAATGTAGTCAAATTTGAAAAAATTTCAAAATTGACAGAATTTGAAAACTTTTAAAGTGAAATGATAACCACTTAGTTAAATTATCTGTCCACTGATACTGCTGGCTATCGTAATATGAAGTATACAGGGATGCAGGAAACAAATGACGCTTACCTGTATATTAGTGTACATTGTCCTCATGGCGCCAGTGAATTTTTTAACATTTACTTTAAAACATTTATTAGCATTCGTCTTGTAAATGACTGTAACTCGTTGGAGGTTGACATTTAGGTAAATTGGATCTCAGCAATATATTTTGACATCTAATTTTCGCCGTATTAGTTTGCTTACATATTTTAAAACCACCACACAAATAATGATGTAATAGATAGCAGGGTCAGGTTGAAACATAAAACGATTGTTTTTACTATTATCTTTTATTTTGCAAGAACACAAATTTTTTCAAAAATTATATTGCTATTTGTCTTTTGTGAATTGTCTCACTATGTATTATTAAATACCTATTACAAAAGGGATAAATAATGAAATAAAAATATATTTACATTGTACAGGGTTGTTCGGATATGATTTCGAGAGTTCAGTTCACATGAAAAATTAATATCACACTGTTCTATAAAATTTTCGTTCGAGTTCCAGGGCGTCTAAGAAATTATATTTAGTTAATGTTTTCTAATAACTTTATTGCGAGTAAGTATACCTATCGTTTTTCTTTAAATTTTGTACCCTTCACTAATGTTTCTTTGCATTCACGTTAATTTGACGCTTATCCTGATTTAGAATTTATTTTTTTATAAATTTGGATAATACGTAACTAGCTAGACAGCATATACACAAAATTTAAAAATGGCACTAAAAACTGAAGAAAAACACAAAACTACAACGTAAACACATGGTAAACACAGGAATTAAATTATGACATTACATCATTGACGAGGAATTTTATCGTCGTGTTGCCACAAGTGTTGCTAGTTACCTACTCTGACTCGCATAGGCGGCGTTAAATAAGGATTTCATATAATTTCGAATTTTTTTTTTTTGCTTTATAAATAAGTTTGGATTTTTTTTGAAGGGTGATTCCGTTAATTCTTAATTTTCTCTATCCCCTCTTAGAATATTTGTGCTTAGTCATAGTTAACCCTGTTTTATAACATACATCCTTGATTAAAATTTTTGCTTCGTTTTAAAATAAGGTTGGCATGATGAAGAATAAATAAGTTGGACAACAACCGTTATAATGAAAAGTGATATCAAGCATGTTTTTTTTCGTTTCGTTTTAAAAAATATTAAAATTATGCTTTCTTTAATTTATAATATCGTTGTGTAATTATATTTAATGATCTTGTTATAAAATAGTCTTCCAAAAATAGCAAAATTATGTTTTAGATATAATTTTAATAAGGCTTTCAACTAATTTTCCATAATGGCGGCAGTCGCCGATCCAACAAATCTTCATTTAAAAATGGCGACTTACAATACAATTATTTTATTCCACATAGAAACATAACAAAACATTTTAGTGTAAATTAGAACTATATACGATAAAATGTTTTTATAGTCTTAAATGTATTTAAAAATGTGTGTGCACAAGTAGATAATGTTTGTATCGAAAGAAGTTGCCAAGTTTTATAAAAAAAATTACAATTTTAAAATATTATGTACTATCATTCATTACCTATATTAATGGTGTTAAGTATTATTAGTTAATTATAATAATAGGTATTTAATTTAAAACTAACCTAATTATTGCATTACCAAAAAATTAAATCATAGTTACTTTCTCGTACTGATTTTTCGTATTTTTTCGCAGCCGTGAAGCGTTTTTAATGTGAATTCTCGAACATGGACACCATCATTATTTATATAATAAAACTTATAAGTAAAATTGAACGTCGGCACGTTTGACTGGAAACTTACATTCAAGAATTTGTTTGTATTCTTTCTTGATGAGTGCTTGGTAATACACAATACCTTAAGAGTTCAAAAACTAAGGTTAGATTTGGAATTTTATTACGCGGTATATATAATAATTTTGTTTTCTCAAGTCACAATTTTATTCTATAACATATTTATAAAACAGGAATATCTTTATAGATTAAACACAACTATAAAACTGTTTTATAAATAAGCGCATTTCGAGGCTAAAAAATAATTTTATTTATTTCCTTATATATCCTTAATAAAACACGTTTATACAACTATTTTATAAGATAATAATTAGAAGTCATTTGCCTAAGTACACAACTCTTTCACACTATGTTTACAATTCTTATATATAATTTTTTTAAAAGTTGCATAACGTATTATAATACTTTTATAAAAAATTTAAAGAACTGAAATTATTTGTTCTATAAAACACGTTGTAAAAACTATTATAAAACAATATTACACAATTACTTTCTTCAGGAACAAAATTATGGTAATTATTTGCTCTATAAAATCAAACTGTTCGTTAAACAACGCAATTCGATAGTTATAAAATAATTCGCTTCTTTTAAAGTTCCATTTTGCTAGTTGGGAATTATTTGTTACATATTAATTTTACTCAGTTTTTAGAGTTTCTTAGATACATCTTTGTGTCCTATATTTAAGATAAGTTATATAAAGGATGTGTTGTTTATAATGTATAAAAATTATAGGGCAGCTTCTTAACAATGTTTGGAATAAAAAAAGTCGTATAAAAAAGTTTATTTTTATGAATTTTGTATGTAAATTAACTATCACAATTCGCAAAAAGAGCCAAAATATGAACGCCAGTTAATTCATCAAGCATGTAGGTCACAATTGGCGAATTGCGTTTAGCATTCGTTAAAATAATCCATAAAACACTACAACAAAAAATAATTCAAGCATATTATGCAATTTTTACATTTAGGGCAGTCGAACATTGTTTAAAAAGAACCTATGTAAATATCTCGTGGTTTGGCTTTATATCGTTAACCCATATTGGTATTCACTAAAGCATCAAATGACCTAATAAGTTGTAAGTTTTTGGACTTAGGGTATCAGCGTATTTAAAGAAAAAAATAAAACTCACTTGTCGATTACAAGTGTAAAAATATGTTTTTTTTTATTTTTTAATTCACCTAGTTTGTGTACAAATTATTACAATAAACAAAAAAAAACAATAATACATTTACTATTATCGAACGTATGTATAGTGAAGCGGGGAAAATGTGCTTGCGGCAAGTAGGTTGTACAGAAAACTGTGGCCAAATCGGTGCATTTCAAGTGCACTGACAATCCTACGTTGTGTTCAGTGGCTATGAGAAACAGGAAGAATTATTCCACGAGGAGAAGTACGTGACAAGCAAGGCCCCACCATAGCACTCGTCGAATACATCGCACATTACGACGCCAGCTATTCCATCCCTATCATCTTTTGTTTTTGTAACAATGTTTACGTAACAGATGAGGAAACATTTACCTGTACCACAGTGATTAATTTACATAATATGCACACATGGGCCGATGAGAATCTACACACGACTAAGGAAAATCATTTTCAACATCGGTTCTCGCTAAATATTTGGGCTAGCATAATCTGCGATGTTCATTTTGGTCCTTTTCCAAGGATGATTAAATTGGCCAGTATATGCAGATTTTTTGAAGAATTGATTACCTGAATTATTAGACGATGTGGCATTAGAATTACGGGCGTGTAGGTATGTGGTTTCTTCAAAATGGCACTCCTCCTCATAGTTACTCGAGCAGTAAGGATACTTTTGAATGAAATGCTTCCACAGCGATGAATGGGACACTTTAATTCTGTGTTGTGACCACCGCAACTTCCCGATTTGACCCCAATGTCACGAAAATGTTAATTGTTGACATTTTCGGGAACCTCTACGTTTCTCCCGTTAAATGTTAGAATTAAAAATAAAAGATAAACAATTTCTCATTACTTGTCAATCCTTGTTATATGTCATCGTTATTTCTACACATATAAGGAGGCACTGACGAAAATGATGACAACATTTCCTAATTACCTATGTACTACTACAATAATTACCTAAGTGGAATCTAATTATTCCAAAATTAATTACGTAAGTAGTTTGTTACTATGAAGTGCAAATAAAGCAAAGATTTTTCACGGTGAATGGTACATAATGATAAGGATTTTTTCCCCAAAAATCAAGGAAATCATTCAATTTTATCATTATATTTTAGCACTATATACGCTAATAAGTTAATACGATTCTTTGTCCTTGAAAAAGCCAGCCTTAATAAATGACTTTGATTCAGGCACGCTGCTAATAAAAAATATGTATCTGAAATCCAAAACCATTTATAAAGATTATGCGTTTAGATAAATGTAGAATTTATTTAAATGATTTTACAAAATCTGTTTAAAATAACGTCCCAGTGCCTCAACTCAATACATGATTCGATACGTTTTCTCACATATCATCTGACTCTCAAATATTTCTATACTTTGATGAATTCTAAATTAATTAATTATTATTATAAAAACAATTTTTTAAAAATATGAAATGACAAGTTTATTAGTACTCGGCTAGATAATTTTTTATGATTGTTTTAGATCTTTGCTGTGTTGAAAATGTTTAGAATTAATTTGAATGAGGTTAAGGGCGCCGTATTCTGAAAATAGTGTTTTCTACAAATACAATTAATTTTAGTCTAAAATTTTTAGACATTTAAGAACTGAATAATATAGAGTTTAGTAAATAACAAGAATGCCGCCTGTGAATATTCAAAGATGCCGAATTAAAACGCATATATAACGACAGAAAGTGATCTAACAGATTTTTAGGTACAGAAATCTTTCAAAATTCCTATTTTTTTTTTTAATTTAACTGTAGACGTAAATATTGTTATAATATGTTTATATCACACAAATTATAAACATACAAAAATATCATTAAAGATAAAAATTATTTTGCAAAGGGACAGAAATTTAGGGTTGTTCACTTTTGATTATAAATATATGAAAATACTTTTTGAAACTTATTGCTTTATTTGAGCAAAATTTACACGCCAAAGTGGATAAACAAAACATCAAGAACTTTATTTTTGTTCACTTTTCGAGATTTATGTACCTAAATACCACAAATATGATCATTTTACGGCAATAAATAAGGCGACCTTAATACCTTTAAAATAAATTAAAAGTATACAAATAATTAAATCCCCTGGAAATAATGGTTAATAAAAAAAATTGTGAACGAGAATAATTTATATGTAAATTATATGCACGCGGAGCAAGTTTTCACTTTTAACGTGTATAATCATATAGAGAGTAGATACGACCTTAATTGCATATCAATAAAACCAAAATGTGGAATAATTTAATATTGGACATGAGCGAAAACGAATATTACTCAGTACGAAATGTATATAAGAAATACTATTTCCCAGGTTCTACATGTCGAAGGTAGCTTAATATAACCTTGCAGTCGTCCACTAATTACTGTTAATTTAAGACTACTATTATAAGCCATTACTAAACTTAGTTTGCTCAACGAAATTATATTAATTAGTATAATTTCCTAGTGACACTGTTAATTCCTCACTGACCCGTCGACCACTGGCAGATGTTTTGATGCAGCTGAACGGTCTTTAACCACTTTCATCCAGGTCGGGGCATTTAACATGAATTAAATATTACGGAAGTGCTACTGGGTATTAGCTCAAGGCGTTCGCTCACGTACGTTTACGTTTGTTTACCAGATATTTTACATTATTTATTAATTGTCGGTAACTGTATCATTACTATACAGTACGCGACACAACTAAGAATTAATGGCATCCATGTCTGTGAGGAAATTAATAATTAACTCTGATGCATTAACATAGCAAAAATTAATGTGACGTGCAACCATTGATGAAATTATGCTGTTTTATTTCTTAATGGAGATAGTATATTAATATTAAAATTATCTTCGCATTAGCATTCACTGTGGGCGTCAGTAAATATATGATACTGCACAGGATTGTTCTTGAACTTATTAAGTTGTAAAATGAACTTAAACGGAGTAGTAATAAAGTAATGCAATCTATGAATGAAATACATGACTGTTCCGTGTGACTTGTGGGGGCTACTACATTAGATTCCTACAACTTTTAGACATTTTTATGGTTTCCGTAAAAATTCACGGATTTTTTTATTAAAAACGACCTTCAACCATGAATGGCTAATGTAGGAGTTTAAAACGAGAGTTTAATTGTCTTTGACCAATTTTCGTAAGACGTTGTTTACTTATGGGCTCTCCTCCTTAATTTCTACCATGAATTATAAATGTAATTAAACAAAAAAAATAGCTGTAATTATGAACTCATCGATAAAAAACCGTCCAACTAAAATTTTGTAAAATTCCCATTCTCTGTACATAAAGGTTTCCAACCAGAATAATATTCTGTTTAAATTACGACATGAGTTGTCACACATGAGACCAATTATGACACGATCTTATACTGCATTTCTTATTAATATTCCAACCGTTCACCCCTTTAAAAACAGAATGGTTTTTAGGTTGAAAACCTGTATATTGCGGAGAACACCTTTTCGACATGGTTTTATGTCACACAGATCGACAATAACTAATTTGGCTTGTATAACACAGTATATATATATATGTCGGATTCTACGCGACAGGTGTCTTACATAACGATATTAAAAAAACTTTCGATCGTGTTAATCGTGGTCGCTTATTATCAAAATTGACTTCTTTTAGTTCAGTTCGTTGAATATGGTGGTATATGATCAAACAGTTTCAAATCCGGAATACTGCAGGGTTCTAACTTGGGACCTCTACTTTTTCTTCTTTTACCTTACCGCATTTACTTTATGCAGATGATTAAAAATATATTTCGAGATTAATAGCTATGAAGATGGTAATCTGTCACAAAATGCTTTGGACTCAACGCAGGTGCTACGAAAATAATTTGAAATTAAATTTGTCCAAATGCAAAGTAGTTTCATTTCTTAGAAAATACAATCCATTGATTTTTGATGTTATAATTTCAAGAATCTGGGTGTAATCTTTGACAATGAGCTTTTTTACCACTCACATTTCATAAGCTGTTTCTTCTGCCTATAGATTATTTGGTTACTTTGTTAGAAATTGGAGCAATTCTTCAAATTAGAGATATTTCAATTATTATAAAGTGTGGACCATTTTGGTGATGCATGTATTATTTTCTTGGAAAATAGTTAAATGGAGAAAGTTTTGGAATTATTTTGAAATAAGAAAAGTAAATGTGGCGTTTTCGAAAATCATCTGTAATTTTTTTTTTAGTTAGAAGTTTAGATTTTAATTGCAACGTTTCGGTTGCGAGAAACCATCATCAACTTTATTTTTCTTATAGGCGTCAAAACCGAAACGATGCAATGCAAAAGCTAAATATGATGAAAAATTTCGGTTTTATAGCTGTACACCTGAAGCTCATATCTTATTCAATCTTACCTATGTCATTGACAACAATAAAGATTTTGATTTGTTGTTGTTGTTGTGCACATAAAGATTTTGATTTATCTCAAAATCTTTAAATTTAAACTACGGTGTACCTCAAGGCTCTGTCTTAAGACCGTTGTTGTTTCTTGTGTATATAAACGATTTACCAATCTCTGTGAGAAATAATATGCATCCTATCCTTTTTGCTGATAATAATCTATATCTGACGAATAAATCTTTAAACAATCTGATGGTGGATATATCGATAATCAAAAAGGATGCATTAAACTGGTTTTCTTCAAACAACTTATGCCCAAATGCAAATAAAAAAGAAAAAATGATATTCAGCCTACGTGAGTCAAATGCTGTAAATAATCCTAAATCTGTTAAATTTCTGGGAGTATATTTAGACCCAAAATATTTATTGCTTTTATTGCTCACATTATTTTGTTCATTTTTAAGCCATTTTATTATCTATTCCATGTCGACAGTTATCCGTGTATGTTTGTACTATGTACTGTATAAATATATATTTTTAAATTTTTCTTGATAATTTTATAATGACTGTAAACTTCTTAGAACTGTAAACATAGAACTTAAAAATTAGCTCTATGGTTTTTATGTACATGTTTTTGTGAGTTAAAATAAATACCTTGATATTAATAAAGCGAAGTATAATATTATTAATTCCCTCACATTACCCAAATTTTTAAGATTTTTATGTTGTGTTGAAGCAGTTACAAGTGGATGGCATGTTCTGGGTAATTTAGTATGTTGCTACTGACATATGCGCATTATGGCAATGAGAAATTTCTACATAATGAAACTGTTCAATTATGGGAACGTAGAATTAAACAAAAAACGCTAACATATTCAAATGACGTAGGCAGTTACACCACGTCGGCTCCTAACACAGAAAAGTGGAAGTATTGATGGATTTCGTCGTTTTATCGAGCCCATGTCTTCAGTCATGAAAGGCTCTTACAATATTCATTTTCCCTATAAGGAATCGATAGAAAATGTGGTCGTGTATTTCAGGTAAACCGTTCCACTCTGATTTATTAATAATTGTTTTGAATTATTTCACAAGCGAGCTAGTTGCTATCTAATTAGCCGTAATTAACGGCTCCTAGGCCAACATCGACGAGCTCACCGGGTCTGTTGATGCGAGTTGGTCGCCAGGTATGTTTAATTAAACGCCATGTTGGGTTAAATGATCAGTTGTTTAAATTAGTTGACTGGCGTGTAGAACAGTAACCTACACTTACCTGGTGTTTTTATAATTGTTACATAACGCACACTCTATTATTATGCTACGTACGTGAGCGGGAATATTGACACTATGCACTGAAAATATGTTCTGTAAAAATTTTCAGCGGCGTCATAAAACTACTAAACAGTTCTGCCATGAATTTATGTCAGGCGTTCAAATCGCTGGTAGGATATTTTGATTGATATGGGAGAATATTCCGGCTTGACTTCATGATTTTCCTGTCAGTCGTAAATACTCGGATTCAATTTATAGCCATCAATTAAGGTCAGTACGGTAACAGTTTCGCTGACTGTTCAGATTAAAATTGCGAATATAAATTTTAACATTGAAATATGGTGAGTACTTAGTATTCAAATAACTTCCAAGTTGTAGTAGGATCAAGTCGTTTATTGGGAAATGCTTCATAAATATATCATGCTATCTTACTACCTACTTTCATTTTTTACAATGGTTACTTAAATCAAATAAAGCTGTAACTCCTGAAGAATCATATCTAACGGGAAAGCTATGTTTTCAACTCTGTCTACTACATAAATCATAGAACAAAAAAAACTAGTAAAATATTGACAATTTCATGAAAATTGATAGAAATATTCAAAACTGTGGTGAACAATTTTCGCTTTGCAAAGCTAAAATAAATATTTCATGAAAATTCAATTAATATGATTATGCAATGACAAAGTTATATAAAATCGTCATTATTAACAAAATGGGCAAATGTCGTAATAGTAGGAACAAATTTCATTAGTTGAATTTACATATCCAGGTTATCTATGCATTTTGTGACGGATATACATGGTAAGTATAACAAGAAATAAGTATTTGTAGAGGCAAGAAATATTTTTAAAAAGTGGCAATCGTGTTAGGTTGAAAGTCTTTATGTTGCGGTCACTGTACAATCTTTTGCAATAATAAAGGCACCCCTTACAACTAATTTGGTGACTTGAACTGCTGACATTTTCTTAATGAAATCAACATTTAAGATTAGTTCTTAATTGTTCCACTTAGACTGAAAAAAAGGTAATACGATTTAAAAAGTTAGAGAGACTCATAAGTTTGTACAGTAAATTTATTTACATTTATCTACGTCTACCAACTAATTAAACACTTAGTTATTAATAAATATTAATATGAAATTAATTATGGAGTAATTTATAACCGAAAAAATGGAAATTGTTTAAATATTAATTTTAGCAAAATGCAGCAAAGTATGCTCTATCATAGACAAATCTTAAATTTGCGAAGTATGCCGTAGAAATCAAATTTAATATTTGTACTTTTTTCCCTTGCACTGGAAAATTAATAAGTACTGTTTTTTTTCAGTACATTAATTCCTTTCTATTTTCTTTTTTCATGTATCATGAATTCCTTTGAACAATTGAACATACCTTCTTCACTCCTTTCTAATATAAAAAGTTTGTTGCTTCAAACTGTTACACCTCAATTACAGCTATTTTTAGAAGTTAAAGAACAACGGAATTTTTCACTTTCTGGGACATTTTAATTTTGAAGTATTTCCGTTTCAACTTTTACTTCTATAACTTTGTTACCCTAGGATATCAGAAAAGAGAAATATGCATTCCTTGAATAAATTTTCACAAGGATTTCGCTTTTTTATCAAAAAATCAATCGGGCATCGTACCACGAAGATTTTGATATTTACTTTTTTTCGTTATGAAATATGTTATTATTATGTATATTATTGGATTTTTGTGTTCCCAATATTTCCTGATTACATTGCTATAACCGTATCATGGATTATCTTTTAGAATTTGCAAGATATTGGTGATTAAATAATTCCATAATTATAATTGTATCCTTTATTATGAAACTATAGAGCGATGGTCATTTTTTTTTTTTTTTTTTTTTGATAAAAAATTTATATCCTTGTGAAAAATTAGTCAAGAAATATACATTTGAATTTTTCGAAATCTCCTACAGTAGCAAAATTACAGGCGAATCTAACCTTTTCATGCGATCATTCTGTAGGTCGTCTACTAAACTTAGGGGCTAAGTTTAAATCGGTCTTTAGGTTACACATACACACGATTATGGTAACGTTTAATGGTACAACAAATTATTTTGGTCCGATAGCGATAATCATAGGTTCCATTTTACAAAACTGAGACGAAAAAAATATACATTTGCAAAAACAAGTTTCTTAAATTGGCAGCACTATGAAGTTATCCGATCTTACGTGCTGTTTATATTAATTTGGGAACGGTTGTCTATTGACCCAGCAATAATCGGCCCACATAATTCCATTTCTGTTTTTAAGTTGATAAACCTGGTTATATTTTGACAAACAAAGGGATGTAAAATTGTATTTTATACAGGTTGTTCTTTAATTCAACTACTAAATTTCTAGAGACTGCTCCTTGGTCAAAATTAGAAACAGAGATTTTATTAAACTAGAAGGCCAATATTCTTTTCTAAGATATGGCAACTTGAAACTGATCTAAGAATTTTAATATTGAATTTTCTAAAACTCCTGAAATATATCTACCTACTAGTTCTGTACGTGCATGTGTTTTTTGGCTATTGATGACAGATATGTTTTTTTATTTCTAAGAAAATTATATTGCGAGTTTTCAGTTCGAAAGAATAATAATTGATATAATTACTGCCCTTGGAAAATTTTGCTAAGGGAAAAGGAAAGGACAAGGCATGGCATATCAACAAAGATTGTGATATTAATTTTCAGATCTAAACATCTAAGTGTTTCTGTACTTACTTAGATAAATATTGTAAAAAGACGGAACAATTATTGTATTATATCATGTATTGAGAATGTAAATACATATTGACCAATACATTCTGATTTATGTACATTTCAAATCGTCACCTTTGATTTGAAGTATTTGTCTATATCAAGACAGTTTCTTTGATGTGTTAAATATAATTATCATATAACGATTTTCAGAATCGTGCTTTTTACAAAATTTTACACAGCTTATACTTCAATTGCCATTTTATTATATGAATGTATAAAGATGAGTTATTGATGGGGGGAAATTTATTACAGGGTAATCTTTTAAACATATTGCAAGGTCAGAACATATGTCTAGCGGCAATAATCACATGATAATAAAAATAATGGCATTATTAAATTTGTTGTTGTGTTGATGAGGCATTTATTTTTTGTATTCTTGCGATTTGTGGGTCATAGACACATAGTGTAAATACCGTGTAGATAATGCCATAATTATTAGCGGTGATGTGGTGAAGTTACGGTATTGTTAAAATTAACTTATTTATTTGTTTAAAATATAAATCCGCTCGTGACGATATTACGACGACAATGCTGTTGGTAAGTACCAGATAGATGGTTTTCCTTAAAATATTTATAAAATTATGCCATCTGATTTTACGTTAAACATACTTTATTACTATTTACTGATTTAATCTCTCCTTAAACATTAAACAAATATATCCTTATTTATTACATTTATTTATTACGTTTTCAGAATAAAATAGGTAGTTTAATATAGTGAAGTGAGATATCAAAATTTTATAAATGCTTCAAATAACATTCTACATCACGTAAATGGTAGGAGCAACTTATGAGAGTACTTTCTGTACCCATTTTACGAATCTGTTTTGCAACTTTATTCAATACCAATGTTTATTTAACACAATAACACATAATAATATCATGGAAATAGTACACAGATATGATCTGAAGCACATTGCTGTATTTAGTTGTACACGTGGGAACGGCGTCTGACGTCACGTGTCTACGTTGCGGCCGTTTTGAGGGGGCGTGGCCAGACTAAATTTTTAAATATCATTTTTAGGTTTATTTTTCCACGAAATTATCTAGAACAAACGCCATTTCGATTAAAATAATACATTCGTTCTTCTGCACGTATTTCTGAAAAACATGCAATTTCTTTATTGCTGTAAATGTATCAAATTTCGTACTGACACTTCAACTGGTTCAACATTAAAAAAATTATATTGTCGACAAGTCTACCTGCGTCAAGCAACTACATTTTCTTAAGAAACTGAAACTTATGTGTTAATTTTGAATAAGCAACACTCGAAGTCGAATAAGCGACATCCTGTATCCAGTCACTTTAAAAGAAGCGCCACTGCATGGACGGCTTTCACGGATCCCACGACAAGTCTATTATTTTTATAATGTTAATAGCTGCATTATTTCCTTGATGGTGCATTGAAGTCTACATGATCTCTTTCTGTATAAGGCAATAATTAAAAAACTGATCTATTATGCACATCCATATATAGAAGCAGGTTGTTCTCCTCTTCTAATTAATGTTTTTATCAAGTCGACTGCGAAAATAAACACTCGATTTGTTTCGTAAACCGTCGGATAATCCTATAATGCGCCAAACGATAAATTTCGACGGCGATGATTCACTTTCTCACTGCCAGCGGTAAACCACCCAAGTTATCCCGACGTCCTTTAGTTTTCTTGGAGTCACAAATAAGAGGCTTAGTATAATTTGTCTCCGTTATCCTCTCATCTTTTCAATTGTCAGGCAAATGTCGCTTGTCAACTGACCGAAGGATAAACAAGGCATAAAGAAGAGACATTAACTAAACAAACATGCAGCAAGCTTTTGAATCATGGACTTCTTTATATGTGTCAACGGAATGACGTTCCTCGTTTTCGTTAACTTTAATACGCAGATAAGAGTAGTATTAGCAAACAAATAAATTAACGATAGACATATCAGGTTTTATACAAAATATTTTTTTTATGGAAGAGGGAAATATTAGTAAAGAGATTGGAAGAAATAAAAGAAGCAAAAACTAAATTTTACTAGCGCAAAGGCTGCCTGTTTTTCGCAACTGGGTGACATAGGCGGCTACGGGACGTCTCGGAAGACCACTAATATCCGAGGAAGGGTTCCGACCGTATCAGTCGTAATACCAACAACACGAGCCAAAATCAATATATGGGCGGGCCCAGAGATACCGATAGCGGGTCTGCCACTCACAGAGCCTAGCCCGAGAACAACCAGGGCAAATCAAAGAATCCCGGCTAATGCCAGGGATGTGCGTTTTCACTTTAATTCTGTTTCTGGCAGCGACCAATTACTGAGGTTACAGCATAATAACCCGGAAAATCGCTATGTATCAAATAAATATGTTTGTTTCTCTGTTATGTGACCCATACAAAACGACAGTTATGGAAGAAAAAAATATGAAAATTATAGTATGGACCCAAAATTTTTAATAATTCGTAAAATAAATAAACATTACAAGATTATGAGTACTGCATGGTTTGTGTTGATTTGTATTAATATCATGAAAAATGTGAAATATTTTCTCACATTAAATTTATAAAATTATAATTAAGAAAACACTAGGTAGATTAAATATTTTTAATATAAATTTAAAACATAATCTTTAAATAAAGGTACAGTTTGTTATGTACTGTTCTTATGCTTCTACTTATCAATTACATTTTTATTGTTTAGTGAAGTCTTATATAGACTTCAGTAATGATAAGTAAATAGATGTTGTTCTTTAAAATGAATACTTAAATTGATAACGGATTGTCCTTCATATTTTAGGTTTGTTCCTGCAGCAGTTGGAAACGGTTTGGAACTGTCAGAAATATTCTACCAGTTAAGCTGAGAACGAGTTATAAATCAATTTAATGCAAGATGTAGTTGGACGCATATTTCTGATAGTTTCAAACCGATTCCAATTGCTGCAGGAGCAAACCTTTTGGTATTCATTTATCTTTCCTTAAATTTAGTGCAGTTATTCAATAGTCAGTCCTTTGATTGTTCATCTTTAGGAAATCTAACATTATAATTCTACATAAAACTTCAGCAAGTAAGCAGCAAGTTCCTGTAAATAATTTCACATTTTGTCTTATTTCCAAGAAATTAATAATTACTACATTTTTATTTGTATACCAAGAAATTATATTAAATACAAACCTGGTACGAGCACGTAGGTAGTGTAATATCTTACTACAACTACACAAATCAACAAAACTACTAAACAATCAAACAAACGGTAATATGATGTAAATTGATGTCTGTGATTGGTGGGTGAGAGGAGTAGGAAATTGACAGCATGCGCAAAAGTACAAAATTAATAAGAATATGCATTTAATTAATATAGATATTTATTTTAAATAAAAGAGAGCACTTAAAGTTGGCACTATTTTATTTACCATTGGTGTTAAATCATCTAAGTAAGTAGGTATTACTTGATCCATTAGTAAAACGTACCTTAGCATCTGCTATAAAAAATATATTAGAGATACAAAATTATTCTCAGCTTAACTTAATATTATTTCTACGATTTAATTAAAACGGGTTTGCTAGCTAAGATATGAGACATTTGATTGAATGTAGCTAAAGCGATTTAAATAAATCTGTGTAAATTTCCTTTGACAAACCATTCCTTAGCAGACCTCTTCTATCTCATCAAACCATTACTTAGTGATTTTTGGTACTGCTTTGTCCTTGACTCAATGTATTTTACTGATATTTTACTTAATTCCATGGAATTGTTCGGGTCCGCAGTGTTGATCGCATAATTGAATTTTTTTACATTAAATTTTAAACCTTATTTTAGACATTATTCAGTAACAATTGAACATTCTAGGAAAGCACGACAATAGATGATTGTCATATACGGCAAATGACTTGTATTGAAGTGCTACTTAACAAAAAGCTTAGTAAATTAGTGACACAATAAGTAATTTACTTTTTAGAAAAACTGTAATAGATTTAAAATCGTTTTAATTTCGTCCAAATTGTTGAAATCCTTTAAACAACCTTAAGCCATGCAGACGGCTGCACAATAACTATGCAAGGAAAATGATACCTATTTTTTAAGGAAAAGTAATTTTTTATTGTTATTATTAATATACAGAATTGGTATGAAAATTGTCAATATTCTTTCACATTTAAAGAAAAACAAAGTCGATGTAAATGTATAGCTATATTCTGAGGTTTGGTACTAAATAAAAGGCGCCTTGACCTTTTAAACACATGCTCTAATGATACACAAACCCGCGACAATATTACTTATAGTTAACAAGTCCTAACTTGTTTAGTAAGTTTCAGATTGTTCTTTTTTAACGTTCTCACGCGCATATGGAAGATATCATCTTGTTTATAAACATGAATTCCTCAATGGAAAAAAATTGTTTAAAGCCATCTTGCGATATTTTTTAATAAATTGATTGAGTAGTTCAAAAATTGAATTGGTTTCTAGACCTGAGCAAAAAATCGATATATAGATTAGAACTGATTTTATTTTCAATTTCTGTTTCAATTCAGTTCGATTTGAATTGATCATTTATTCAATATTTCGATTTGATTTTTGTCGATGGATCGATTAAAAAATACAAGTCAATTCGAATGGATATATCGTTTAATTACACAGGATTAATCGATTCGACTCGATTCAAATAAAATTATACGATTCGATTAATTGATACGAATCTATTTATTTAACGACTACCGATTTCCAAAAAACTGTACGGACATCGAAATTATTTTTGGAACGGAGCCGTACTTACTTTTCTAAATGAAATGGTACCTATATTTTTTAACATCTTTTACTGCCAGACTCTACTCATAGAATATTTTGCTTAAATTATCATCTGTTTTATTTTGGAAAGTTGAAACAGTTGCTAATATGTTGGAATAAAAACTATTCCAATGTAAATTGGAACCTTACAGTTGTAATGGGTTATACATTAAAAATTGCTGCTGATGTAAATATGTATTTTGATTAAATTACAGTACGACATAATTTTGTTTTCTTAAAAAGTAGGGGTCTTTTCTTGAAATTATAATTTAATATAATTCCATCGATTTTTACGAGCAATTGAATTTTTTAATCTGTTCAAAATAGGTTTAATTTTATTATTTAAATAGGTAATATTTTTTTCTATTGACTTTTTATAGATAGAAATTAAAAACAAATGAAAACATTTGGTTGTCTAGACACTTTTATATGCTTTAGGTATGGTCGGTGGTTTTTGATATACTACTGTAGAAATCAGTTTTATTGAAATATATTTCATTGTAAACTTAAAAAATAGAAGGTCTGTATAACTTAAACCGAACAGAAAACGAATATTTGCTAAGATGACTGGATCTAAATCGGTTTATTTTTATCAAATGCATCTAACTTTTAACTATAGTTCACTCGTTATAGGTTATCCTGTGTAATAGTGATTACTTCTTTGTTTTCTTAACAACAAAATAAAAATTACATCTTTTAATAAACAGTAACAATAATCTCTTAAGTATTTAATATACGGTGTACTAGAACTGAAGGTAGATACAAAATTTGGGAGTGATAGAACACAAAAAAAAATAATTTTAACTATATTATTTTCCAAAAATATTGACATTTTTTACTATAAGTTTTTGCTGTATTAGCTTAGTACAATTGTCTTTTATTTAAAAGAAGATAAGTGAGTTAGTTGTTTCTGTAAAAAAAATTAATTTAAACTTCTTTGACCAAGGAAAAGATAGCCTTATTCCTTAATATTCACTTGAAAAATAAGAAATATGAACAGTTCGGATAAGTGCCTTATTTGTGATGAGAAACATAAAAGAAGAAAAAATATATTCAATTTGTAGTCATGCTATTGGCAAAGTAAGTATCCATCTATTGTCAAGATCTCGACCAAACAGTCTCAGACAGACTATTAAAAGTCAAATTGTATTGTTAATTAGTAATTGTTTTTCAAATTTCCTGCCGTTTCTTTTTTTCAACCAGACTGGTTATTACGTTGGATCGCCGATCCCAGCGGCTTCCTCTGCAAAAATCCATATTTGCAATAACGTTCAGAGCCGTTTTATAAAAACCGTAAAATCTTAGGTTAATGTTGTGTGAACATTGTTAATTAAGGTTGCCGGCAGTCGCATGTCGCTGTCAGTGCGGAACCAACAAAGCTAATTAATTATATTTATTCACTTGCTCATCTTTGATGGGTAATGCCTCATTGAAAAAATAATGTTTCCATTAAGGCATTTGAAAGTGGCGCAACCCATTAACGGATTTATAAAACGTGAGAGTTTTATAAATGAGAGAATGGTACCTACTCTTCAAATCGACATGCCAAGACTAACAGTAATTAACATCACCAGCTTGTCAAATGAACGGCGTGATTTCAAGTTTCTTGAATTTAGAAAATTAAATATTTCAAAAGAAATAAATGAGAAACGCATTAAAATATAATTCAGTGGAAAATAGTAGATAAACTATACAATTTTTTTAATTTTATTAATTTATACAATTACTCAAGCAAAATTAGAGTTTCAACTTTTAAGGGAACGTTTGGCGCAAGAGCTTATTTAATTAATCTTTATTTTTTCAGAAGTGTGGCAAAAACCCAATAAAACTAAAGAAAAATCTATTTATCTTCCCAATTTTTCATTCAAATAAATATTATTTCAACAATAAACGATAAATGCATTCTATAAATCAACTAATGAAACTTAAGTCTTATTCCAAACATATAGAGGATTTTATCTAACATAAAATAACATTTTTTACATGAACTTACACGCATTCTACAGTGTTAAAACGTTAACGTGGTCAGAGAGGCTTAAAAGACAGTAAAAAAATTATTTCAGAATTTTAGCTCGATATTTAAAAAATGGGGTCAAACCCTTTTTTCCTACGGCGCCTATGATAAGCATCGACAGAGATGGCTTAAATCCATAGATAAAGCTTACGTCTGTCAACAATGACAACTATCATACGGTCTTCTTTTTGCAGCGTTTCTAAATGCGGAAATGACAAAAATTAATATTCTTATTAGTAATAATACCTGATAGATAGGTAACAGTTAATCCAGTTAGCTCCAGTATTTTGCATTCGTTTTTCATTATTTCGTTACAAACTGGCAAAACTACATTTTCCCTCATTAGAACCACCCACCACCGATAAGACACATTTCCCGTAGGCACAGTTAGATAAAATGCCTAGGAATTTATTATAAGAGAATCAAATGAATGAATGTGATAATAGAAAACTTTCAATGCGCCCATGGCAGTCTTGTCCTATAACCAAGAAAAACATATCGGCGAACTATATTGTGGGAAAATATATACCCGTCAGATATTCCTTTATTATGTAATAACAACGATAATACGTTTAAAATTAAAATAAGACACTAAAAACTGAAGAAGAACACAAAACTACAACGTAAACACAGGAATTGAATTATGACATGATAGCGACCGTTGCTTGCTGGTTGCCTATTCTGATTCTCGCATTGGCGGCGTTAAATAGAGATTTAATATAATATCGAAAAAAAATTGTTTCGCTTTATAAATAAGTTTTTTTGAAAGGCAGTTCCGTTAATTCTTAATTTTCTCTATCCCCTTTTAAAATATTTGTACTTAGTCATAGTTAACCCTGTATACACAGTGTTTCTTAAGTAGAGGTCAAAAATCCAGGAGCGTATTCTGTAATAAAAAATAAAGGTTTTTGTTCTATTAATGTGCGGTCCTAAGACAGCCATCACTCAGCTATAGCGTGTCAAATATTAAAACAGTTTTTAATTTCTAAAATGGCTTGAGATAATTTAACCAAATTAGATGTACATTGTACGACAGTAGGTATGAAACAAAAAAATACTAGCTTTAGAAATTTGCCAGTGCCGGAGGTGTGGGTATCATCGATCATTTACCAAAAAAATATATCACCCTGTATAATATTACAAATAAAATAGGTCATTATATGCACCATTGTATTATCTTTACTTCTTGTTTCTTTATACTTTTTTTGTATTCCAAACCGATTAACAACAAAATTGTTGTTTCATTTTGGAGCTGCATAAGGAGGGTGTTGAAGTGTTTTAAAAGTATGAATATTTTTGATTAGTTACCAAAGTAGTGAGGATATCTAAGCCACATTTGATATACAATGTTAAGATGTCATAAAATATGTTTAGTATCCAGCACTTTCAACGGCATGTGACAGTGTTGGCTGAGACAAAAAATCTTGCAAAATTTGATAAACTCTTGTCTTGCAAAACAATTTAAAGTCTTGGTCTTGCTCGATTTTATAAGATGTCTTGGTTTGTTTTACGACAGGCTTGAAATTTCTTATCTCGCAAATTTGCATGACTTGCATGATTCTTGTATAGATTAAATGAGAAGCATGCACACAATCTTTATTACGAATTTGGTAACAGTGGTGGTGACTCTTGATCGGTTACGGTCTCGCTATCACCACCGATATGGTCGATCGTCGACAGGATCGATTAGTAGACGTTATAAAGTATAAACACGACCAGTTTTACATAATAAGTAATAGATAATGAACGAAATAGGCAAAATAGAACCGGATCTCTCAGTCAAGTGACAGTGAATTTATAATTAGTTCTAGTTCAGCAGAACTGGACCTAGACTTAATAAATTTAAATGATTTTTAAAATAATTTTATACGCATGCCTACAATAGAAACGCCGCTATTACTTTTTCAGCTAATGTTCACTTATATATTACCACTTCTTATATTTACAAGACTTCTTGACTTTTTATATATCGTGTTTTCATAATTATTGCTTCATGATAAAATAGTAGTCAAAGTGGGAAAATGTATATCTATGATTCAATTACAAATAAGTGGATATTAAATACCATCTATCTTTTTTAAATTCATAAAATAAATAATAAAATAAAACGATTTTTTTGAGATAAATAGTGAAATATCCGTAACCGTAGCAGATATGGAAATAGGCCAAAATACAGTATGTATTTGTTTGTTTAAAAATGTCATCTATTAATATTTTACAAAGCTGAACATTTTTTTATAAATTAAGAGTACTAAGTGAATATACCTACACCACTGGTTGTTGAAAGTGCTAGATACTACTAAGTACTACTACTTTGGTAACTATACAAAAAAATTATATTTTTGTGAAAACCTTGGATCTCCGTTAATTTAAAACTAACTCAGTATAAGTACTTACTTTTTTACCTAGTCTAGTAGATTTTTTTTATCGTGTATATGCATTTAAGCAAAAGAAAAAAATATATGAACTCATATCAACTCATTTATTCCTTACGTAGTATTTAAATAACTACACAATTTTTTATTTTTAATCAAACAACAGATGTAAACAAACTTCTAATGTGAATGTGTTCATGTATTGGTTTGTGTGTACCTACCGCTATTCATGGTTCAATATTATTATGATCCATAAATGATACAACGAATATGGTTTGTATTGATACGGTGTAGATTACAATCACAACATACAAAAGCCTTTCATATGTCCAACATCTACAATGGAGAATTTGTGTACAAGTATTCCGTTTCTATCGGGAACAATTTGTGTTTGTTAATCCATTTGTAACGCTAGTTTTACTAATGTCATCGAATAAATGATTCTTTTTTCATTACCTATACGTAAATAATTATAATTAATCATATAGGTACAATATCTCGGAAAATACAGATTATGTATGCATGAATACGTCACACAAATTTTGCTTCATGAGTGAAAAAAGTACTTTGCACATAATATTCTTTTTTTATCTACTAAAAATATATTGAACATGACAGCGCATTTCGTGTTTTACATGCGTCTAAAATATTGTGTAGATCAGTGCTATCTATTACTGTCAATCTCGGGAAAAAATTTCGATCCCGGGATTTCGGGATTAGAAATTTATAATCCCTCCTGAATCCTGGGATTGATTGCTGTCGGCAATATCGATATATTATTTTAAAAAGAACAGAATGGTATATATAAAAATACGATATATTGTAATTAATATGAATACATTAATATCATACATATGAAATTTATTTTTTATTCATATTTTGGAAAAAATAAAAAAAATATAAGAAATATTAATTCATCCAGCACATTCGGATTCAAACTCGAACAAATTTTGGTGGACTACGTTCCAATTGTAGGTGAAGTTGATAATAAAATATCGTAGGATAGACTATTTTTATATAATTGCGTTTCTTTGGTTAAAGCAAAAAATAATAAAACTTTCTTAAATTGTACTTGAACCTGGTTGAAATGGCTACTTTGGTTTTATGTACAAAGCCGTATTAAAAATATCTATTAGATTGTAAAGCAGTTATTACTTTGAAAAAATATGATCAATATTAAATTTTTTAGACCTGGTCATTAAGGTCAAACCCGAAAATCCCGGGACCCAAGCTGGCGGCATCCCGGGATTTTTGGGACTGAAAATTTGCAGAATCCCGAATTCTTGTGATCTCGGGATTGACAGCCCTAGTGCTCTCAGAAACTAGTGAGCTGTTCCTAAAAAAGCAGAAAACTGTCATATTTGAAGTATCGCATAATTAACCCATATTTTGTTATAGACTAACGTAACATATAATTTTTATGGTGTGGAAATTAAGATCACTAACCAAATGATATGGATAAATGACGATATATAATATACAAAATAGCTGTGAAATTATTATTAAGATACACAGGGTGTTCAGAAAGAATAGTCCATAAGTTAAGGCTAGCTTCCTTGGACAAAAATAATGTGAATTAAATCAACATATCTTTGTAGAATTTTGCTTCTTCCTTAAGAAGTTGTAAGCCGGAGCCAGGATTTTTTTATTTCATTTCTTCTTAGGTAATTGTACTTAACTTTTAGAAAACAAGGATTTTTTGTGACATAAGCACGAATATCTAATTGATTTTTCTGTTAAATATACAGGGTCCCTCTGAGCATATGTGCCACTATATTGTTCCTTTCAAATTGTTTTTAAAAATACAGATTTTTGGAGAATCATTAGTTTTAGAAAGAGGTTATACTTTCTACATGTCGCCAAAATGCACCATTTTAGAGAAAATTGCGTTTCCAGAATCTGTTGATCTTGCAGAAATCAATTCATAAATTCTAACAAATTATTAATTCGAAAATTTATTACAGTAATATCGCTCTTATATAACAATATGAAACACAACACAGATTAATATGGCAACATAAAAGAAAAATAACATATATAAAAAAATAATAAAATCAAGAAAATAACCACTTATAAACGTAAACGCAATAGCATGAAATTCTTTTTATTAAATTTATTATTATAATACTGGTCATACAGGTCCTTGCTAGATATTGTAATATTGTTATAACTCTTTGAATTGCTAATTTATGTAATGATTGTCAAACTTAACAAAACGTTAATAGCAAGTTTTCTCTAAAATGGTGTATATTGGTGACGATGCAACAAGTATGGGTAGTTTTTTTAAAACTAATCAAAATAACTAATCATTTTCGAGAAATCTCCATCCTTAAAAATAATCTGAATGGAATAATATAGTGGCACTGATGCTCAGGACGCTCTGTACATTTAACTCAAAAATCAATTAGATTTCGTGTTTATCTCACAAAGAAATCTTGTTCTCAACTGATAAGAAAATTATCGTAGAAAATTAAAATAAAAATGTAAAATTCCAAGTCTATACATCTTAAGGAAGTAAAATTGTACTAAGTTGATTTAATTCACATTATTCTTATCCAAGGAAGCTAGACTCCAAGTTTGGTCAACACACTTTAATGAACACCATGCATAGATAAAAAAATTTAAATTTTAAAGTATATAAAAGACGCTAATTATTATAATAGAAAAACAGAATAGCAAACGAAAGCATTAAGTCTAATCCAAAAGCCAGATACGAAGACTGTTTCAGAATTATTTCTGAAAAAAAGCTGATATAAAATAAAAGTAAGTAGGTACTCCGTAAAGTTCTTACGCAAAAATAGTTTCTTTTTTATTCACAAGGTAATTAACTGGCAGCATCCCATATTGTTTCAGTAAAAATAATACGTAGTATTAGTAAAACTTTGACTGATCGGTTCTCTATCCTTTCCAATTTAGATCATTTTTCGGCAATTAATTATATTAATGATAACATCTTTCTTTCACGAGATGATATATTGGCTCATGTAACATTCAATAAAGTTCACATAAAATAACTGCCTCAGAAAAAAGAAACAGAAGATATCTTGCAGCAAAGCATAAAGGGAATGAAGAATATTAAAAATACCTAGCGTAGTAATTCTTTTTGTCGGAATAAAAAAGGCTGGATATAAATAAATAAGTCGGGTAAATTCTGATCACGATTATTTTATAAGCACGATTTCAATCCTGATGCATTCTACTGCTTCGCTTGAAAATGCTTCTTGATGTGCTCATACGTCAGATTCTTTCCACGCTCTGACGGACCCTGCCTATGTAGAAAGTCATGGGTATGTAGCATTTTAATCACGGGATTATTTAACGCGGCTAATTAGTGTTGTACTCTATAAAATAATCGTTATGTAAGCGTTATCAACTTTTCGGTTACTTTCAGGGTCACTTGTTTTTTTTTTCAGATAACTCGTTAGTTACTTCAATTCATTCTTTTTGAATTCACAAAGAAAAACATAAATGCTTTAAGAATAACTGATGCTTATTTAAGTACGACATACGTATTAAGGAAGTCCAAATAACGTTATTTCTACTTATAGAAAGAGCTATATGCATGCATGCATAGTAACTGCAAAGTGCACATCACGTTCACCATAAAGTAAATTTTACCTTGTAGTTTCTCAAAGTTGAAAACCCTCGCACGCTGTTCATCATTGTGTAATGTCTGCACCTTTTCGATCGATGTCACTTGTGGAGTGTACTTTTGGTCTTTGTAAATATGTCATATTTTTATAACTATTAATCTAGTGCTAATGCGTGGATATTAAAACCCCATAAACATAAAACTATACTCTATACAAAACTTATAAACTTGGTGGTGGCGTTTTGACTCAGATTAAACATATGGGTCAAAACACGACAAAAAATCCAAAAAACAAAATATGTAACAAGAGTTAACAAGGAAAGAAGAAGTAAAAAAATAAAGAAATGCAATAAAACTAATAATGCAGAGATAAGTATTCAACTGCTAAAAGAAGATAAAATTCAAGGAATGAATAACAGGAAAGATGTTGCTAAGAAGTAGTATTGTGTAGTACGTGGTAGTCACAACTTTACTGCTACTTTAAAATGACACTGCAACTTCGTTCCATACTTTGTTGTAAATATTACTTGAAAGTTAGATATTGGAAGTTCACGTTACGAATGCAAAAGTATCAATTACTTTCAAGTTGCGTTCCTTAAACCAAAAACTTTAAAGTAAGATTTGCACAATGCGCCATTTTGACAGGTCAGACTTAGGTCGCCATTATTGCAAAATATTAACCTTAATTGCACAAATAAAGATTTTATCGTTATATCTGCATCAAATTTAATTAACTGACGCTGAAAATTAATGTAATTTCTAACAAACAATAAAAAATAGCTTTCACAATCTATCTATTAGACATTTTTATTAAAACCTAAACAATTTAAAGGCGCGTGCTGGATTTGGAAGTTTTATGACTGTTTGTAAATAAAATTTCATTCGTTTTAATTTTGGGATTCAGACCATCGCACAATAGCATTTATTCCGACTAATACGTACTTGATTCATAGTTAAGGAAGTATAGATGGAACATGTAGAAAAAATGAAATGTAACAATATCAGCTGCCAGACAAAGCAAGCAACACACTCATATGAAAGAGTGGTGGGTGAGTGTTGAACGTTCCCTGTGCTCCTTGTAACAAATTAAGTGATAAAACAACAGCTGCCATTTATTTGTTAAATAAATTCCATGAAACTGTAAAACCACAATAATATCATTTAATAATTATTTAAAAAAATACATACCATTTTAAAAATTTACCACCATATTTTATTATTTTATTCAGATATTATCGAGGATATTATTTTACTCAGACAATATTACAGAATCTTTATATCTAAATAATATAAATACAAAAGTATGCAGTTCTTTTGGAAAACATTGATGAAAAATTAATTTTTCTCTATAGTTACTATATGTATGTTATTATGTATTTTTTAGTTATTTCCTGTTTATTTTGAAAATTCAGTCCAGTAGATATCTAATTATTAAGAAAATATTCTGCCGTAGCTACTCTACAACAAGAGGTAAAAATTTCAGTTGCAAAGAATGCCATTAATATGGAAATATGTAATTCCGAACCACAAATGGCGATATATATTACATAATAATATTATATACTGCACACTTGCAGTTTCTTTTATTGATGTGTATTTAATATGTATATAAATAGGTACATATGAATGAGGAGTGAAAACTCCTCGTTGAAAGTCAATCACGATCGTGATTGTTATAGTTTCATAGAATTGTTTACAATTATACGCATTCAAAATGCTAATTTGAACATTCTCGCGATCATTGACACGCATTACAACTACCTCGGCTCATGGCATAATACTCAATATATTATAAAATATTCTCCAACAATACTGATTCAGAATTTTTATTTGATAATTTGAACCCACTCCCTATTTTCTGTAAAATATTGCATACAAGTCAACTAATTATTACACTTTTTACCAAAAAATATGATCGTATGTTTGTGTTTAAGTCAACTTAATAGGAGAGGTTTTGGGACGTCCTTGAATTGCTCAGTTTAGAAACCAGACTTAACAGGTGTTGCACGTTTATTTTTATGTATATTAGCTTAAAATTATAGTCGAATCCTAAATGTTTATTACAATCGTGGAATCTTCTCACCTGGTGAAGATTCATAATTCCTAATTTACAAATCAGTCAGTGGTGATAAAAGCATAGAGAATAATTAATAATACTGGTTTTTATATTCTATTAATTAATGAATTGGGAAATATAAAACACATATTTTGGAAAGTAAATAACAACACCTGTACTATTTGTTTTATAATTTGATTAGTGTCTGAAATTTCAAGGTTAAACGGGAATCTATTTCCGTCTTGTCTACAGGTCATTCACAACAGGGACAAGTATCAACAGGACACGCATGAGGAAACATCGGGAAGAAATCTAATTTGAATTTTTAAAATTATTCTCTTCATTAATTTTAAGTATTACTTTATTTCAAACGATTTAATGCAATATATGAATGGTAGGAAAGTATAAACATTTCTTCCGAAAGTAGAAGAAATAAACTGTTGTATTCAGGCAGTGAGACAGATAAATTTTCATTTCCATGCTGTCAGACCTTGGAAATGTCAGTTTGCTTAATTTAATGTAGACTGAAATGTTCCCACTATTGCAACGTTGCAACTATAGCCGTCATGGTCTATCTTACAAATATCTATTGACTTGCACAAAAGCAATGGAAAAGCAACTTTTTCCTATACTGTATTATAATATAATATTTGGGTATTCGATCGGTTAAAATGTATTCATCATTTGCCTGGACCCTATCATAGCGGCTTTTAATGTCCATGGCTTTATTAATGAAAAAATAAACCTATATTACAGGCCTTAGTTTACTGACTATCTTAAATTCTTAACATTCAAGTACATAATACCTACTCAAAATAAAGAATATGCTTGGCGTGGGTTGATTGAATTACTTCGCCAGTACGATAGCTTGACAAAATTTAGATCAGCAAATGAAGTGAACTGTAGTCGACAGAAGTAAAATAACATCTCATATTATTCCGTATCAATTTACTTACGCTCCAGAATTTTAAAGTAAAAGTTATAATTTATGTATTACATTTAATAACAACTTCTCAAATTTCGTTTGGAATATTTCGTTCTATACTAATAAATCACAGAATAACATAAAAATTTGCAACTCGAACCGTAGCGGATTATAATTATAAAATTTATTATTAAAACGTTCACTGGTGGTACTTTTTAACAAAATTAATAGCTAGAAGAAATTTATGAGCTGTCAAATATTTAGTAATCGCATATAAACTAATATTTCTCTGCATCAAACGTAAGGTATCAACTAAAAGAACTAATACAACTAACCTAACCTCAAGTAACTTCATATAGAATGAGTTTTTAAAAAATTCGGAATCAGAAAAATTGGAAAGTTGGTGATTTTTTTAAGATCATATAGTGTAGAATTTTTTTATTTATTATTAGTTATTTTTAAATCTATTTAATAAATATGTATCCGTTTAAGAGGTGTTGGTTTTAAGGCAATACAGCTTCAGATAACGTTCCATATACAGGATGTCGAAACATATTACTTTTTCTTGATATAAACATGGGTCCAAAAATTCTTCTTGAAGCAGTTTATAGCCACTTAAAGTGGTGGAACTAATGATATTAATTTACTACAGTTATAGTATTTGCAATGAAAATGCGTTAGGTGCGATACAACAATGTCGTAGACTTTTTCCTCAACGTAGGGTACCTAATAGCAGAAATTAAGAGATCATGGAAGCTTTTCATATACACGTGGGTTCGCATGTGGGCAAGAGAGACCCCGGTTTCCAGACTTAAGTCCTATAAATTACTTTTTGTTGAATAGGATGAAAATTATAGTAGATTACGTTACAGAAATAAATTCTTTTGAAGAATTAGGTACAACAGAGGATTCATTGGCTCAGAATGAAATCAGACTAAAAACATTTAAAGTGTTGAGAACTTTTCAGGTAATTCGCCGTCGAGCTAGAAAATGTATTCAGCAAAATGGAAATCGCTTTGAAATTGCTAATTAAATAAAAATATTCTATTAATAATTATCGGTTTTCAATTATTTGTATTAATTTGTATTATAGTCTGTTTGGAAATGAAAGAGAGTAATAAAACCCCGAGATAAGAACCGGCCATGGACGTGGTAATATTTCGTTTCAGGTAATTATCGGGTAACACTAATGCTAACAGGTAATGGGTGTACATTAGTATATTTTACTGAATACATCATAGGGCAGGAGCCAGTGCATTGTGACAGATCAATCCAGTCTTAGAGTTGAATATACGAAGACGTGCTAGTGCAGTAGAATAAAATTCGACTTGTGTTTAGTGACTATTGTGCCAGTGGATATAATATTGTTTGGGTAAAATGTCGAGCTTATCAGATTACGTACCTGCTAAACGCGTGAAAAGATGTGCTCTGTCTCAGAATGAGAAGATTATTATTATTAAATGTATTTAATGCATTGAAACACCAAAATCCTACCAACAGTGTTGACGACATCGTGGAAAAGTTTTCCAAAATGACAGGGATTGGAAAATCGACTATCTACAGACTTTAAAAAAAAAACAAAAAATGAACAAGATACTGTAAATCCCCCAAAATCATCTACAAGGAGATCAAAAGTCGTTATAGACGATTTCTTCAAAAATGTCATTCGCAGAAAAGTACACTCATTTTATTTTAAAAAAGAAATACCAACGCTAAACAAAATTGCCAAAAATCAGTAGAAGCAAATTATGGGCCGTCTTACGAGAGTTCATTTTTTGCTGGGAAAAGCAGAACAGGAAGTCAGTTCTTATCGATAAAGAAGAAATTATTTGTTGGCGAAGATCCTACTTAAGATCAATTAAAAAATTCCGTGATGAAGAGAGGAATATTTATTATCTAGACGAAACTTGGGTCAACGACGGATATACTATAACAAAAGTATGGCAAGATAAAAATGTAAAAAGTTTTCGACAAGCATTTTTGGATGGATTTTCAACAAGGTTCAAGGAACCTTCAGGTAAAGGGTGAAGATTAATAGTGACGCATATAGGTAGTGCCAGTGGTTTTGTAGATGGCGGCTTACTTTTATTTGAATCTAAAAATACAGGTGACTATCACGAAGACATGAACGCAGATGTTTTCGAAGAGTATTTTACACAGATGTTGGATCTTATTCTTCCGGTGTCTGTAATTGTCATGGATAATGCCAGTTACCATTCACGGTAAACCGAGCGGACGCCTACGACTGCTTGGAGGAAAGCCGATATAATTCAATGGTTATCTGGAAAAAAACATTTCTTTTGAAACAACTATGGTGAAAAAGGAACTTTTGACACTTGTCAATCTTAATGAAGATCAGAAAAAATATGTTATAGATGAAATGGCAACAAATCGCCAAATAACGGTACTACGGTTACCACCTTATCACTGTGAACTTGACCCAATCGAATTAGTCTGGGCGCAGGTAAAAGGAGATGTAGCGCGAAATAATACGACGTTTAAATTAAGTGACGTGAAAATTTTGTTAAAAAATTACTTGGAACGAGTAACTGCAGATAACTGGCAAAGATGTATACATCATGTACAAAAAGAAGAGGAGAAAATGTGGGAACTCGATAATTAAATTGACGTTACTGTCGAACCTATCGTTATCAATCTAGAAGACGAAGATAATTTATCAAAATATTCAGAGGATGAAATTAATATACCTACTTTTTTATTTTCTTTATTGTACATTTATACAACACTACATTTACTCACCATAATTTGAATTTTCAAAATACATATATTTTTGTGTGGAATAAAAGCCTTTTCATTAAATTTAAATAAATATTTTGATAATAATATTGAACAATTTTATTTGAATTACTAAAAACCCTCTTAACCCGGTTATGATGCTTAAAGTAGTCTCTAGTTTTGAAATACTGTTTTTATATTGTTTACTTATAAGAGAAATGGACCGAGAAATTGAAGCGGCATAGACAAAGACGGATTGTCGGGGAATAAATTTTAGCTACCTGCTACAATTTAGTACGGTTCGATTACACAAAGTTTTTTTAAAAATACACCTCATCTATAAGCTTTTATTACACTCTTTCATTTCTAAACAGACTATAGTAAATTACATCGATTTGTTTCACTTTGTTTAATAATAATAATAATAAATTACTTGTACTCAACGTGAGGCCTACATATTTCTGTTAAAATAACAATTCATAAAAAGTAAATAACTGAACTATCAATGTAAAAGACGCAATATCCATTTTTATTTTTAACGCATTATATGTTTCTAAATGGATTTTACTCAAAAACGAAGCATTCTATCAATATGAACCAAGACTACCTTTATTTATTAAAATATACATAAAAAGCATAAAAAAGTTATGGTAAATTTTACTCTTCTCCCCCCAGGTAAGACTGCCACCAGTTACCAAGTTTCATAAATTTATCTCAACTGGTTTCGGAGTTATTTCAAGAAAATCATCACCACAGTGGTCTCTAACTTCCTCAGGAAGAATTTTTGGACCCATGTTTATATGAAGGAAAAGTAACATTTTTGACAGAATGCTCGAGAAGAAATAGTGACTTATAATTTCGGGACACCCGTACAGTAGCCTGTGTAACTGATAGCGACCAATACTACCACAGCATTGCATCTGTAACTAGCGACAACCAGCTACCTAAATCACTGCATAACAACCCGAAAAACTATAGTAGATTAATAAATAACATGGACCGATAAAACCTTAAAACCACAACTAGTAATGCAACTTTAAGTAGTGATTTACAGCTCTATAGCAACACTCCAAGTTTTCAGTATTTCTTCTTTGAAACGTACTGTACTTACATAGACAAATCTTTTTTATAGGAAATAATGATGAACTCCAAAGATATGATACTAAAGAAGTAACATTTTAGTTAAATGGTAACAAGTACAAGTCTATATACGTGTTACAGACTGGTTGAATATATTTAAGAGTATCGTTAGGGCTTATATCTCTACAATCTACTCGGAAGTTTAATCCACTTTCGGAATAAATTAGTTTGGATTTAATCTCATAAAATGTTCTCTTTTCATTAAACTAGTTTCCATCTTTGGGAAAAAGCGCATCCTCAAACAGGAATTGATTTAATATGAAATCGGTACATTATTTTGTAATGCATTATCAATTCTTCTAAGTCACTTCCCTACATAAACTTACAAACATAATCTATTCACAAAACAGTTAATGCTATTGACATTCCACCGATTTCAAACCTTCAATAGGAATATTTTAATCCGATTATGAAATACTCGCGGACGTTTGAAGTTTTCCGTCATATAAATGAGCTCGTTCGTAATGTTAAATTTCTCAAGCAGTGCTCGTCTTTTAGATCTCATATTAATACATAAATATTTACTTGTCTTACACGTATTGTCAAATATTGCCACCTTATTTAACATGGTTTACGGTAGCTCCGTTTCGTTACAATTAATAACATTAATTACCCAGTTTTGAACCAGTAGTAGATATTTGCAATTCAAAATCAACGTGGGGCCTACATATTTCAAACCAGTTGTAAATGATACATTTTTCGTTTTGTTTGTTTAGAAAGTGGAATATTGAAAGGGATATTACAGCTGTTTATTATTACGGATTTTTTAGTTTCTATTTAAGTAAAGACATTGCACTACATATGAAAATTAAATTAATACCAATTGATCCATAACTGTTCTACTGCCATACTTAAGCGTATCATTTTAAAGTGTTTAATATTAAAACAGACAACTGAGATACCACACATTAGTCTAAAGTATCTACTATATACAGGTACAATAGAAAGAGTGCACTTTTCTTTGACATAGACATCAATATTTGTGTTCTAAGTATGAAAAGAGGAGCATGCTAAAAATTAAATAGCGTTTCTACGGCCAAATTCAAGAATTATTTACCTCTAAAGGTAAGGTGAATGTTATATCTCTAAATATCTACTAAAGAACGTTCTGATTAATTTAAATTATACAAGGCCTTCATGTATATGTATATACACATAAAATGGCGTTTTCAATTACACAATACAGATTTTCTGTTTTTTAAATAAGCAATACTCGTAATATTACTAAATTGAGAAAACGGCGTCTCTTCAATTTAGTTCTTGGTTTTCGTGGAACATTACTTAACTAGGAATAATATATTCTCAGTTTGAGTATTTAATAGAGCTTAATTGGAACATATTTGGAAATAAAATGAATACGTGGCTCAGAATTTTAAATACGTATATTCACTTTCCCTGATAGAAAGAAACAATCTTCAGTTTAAAAAACGATTTTAGTTTTGCTAGTAATTTGATCAGCAATAATATCTAATTTGCTTAAAGAAACAATAAATCAATCCTATATCAAATAGGTACGTAGCCAGTGACCACTATACAGGGTGATTTGAAAGTGAGGTAGTCATTTTAGTACATTGCTACTTATGCGAAGATCAAGTGATATGCAAAAAATAGCCTAATAAAATGTTAATATAATAAATCATAAATAACTCATGCAGAAAATTATATATACGGCTCTCGTATCCCGGATTCATTGTGCTGAATAAATAAATCGTCGTGCAGAAGGATGAAATTTATAAGCAAATTTTCTGTGCGTTCGTTTACGTACGTGTTACGTTGTTATTTAAGGTTATGTTATAAACGAAGCGTGTATCACCAAAAACTGCATGCGCAACTTATTGCATGTCGCTTATCGATGACGTATTGTGAAATCGTTCGTTGACTTATTAGGGTAGGTTAAAGTTATACAGAGTCGGCTTCAAAATTTGCAATAACTTTAAATTCAGTTATTTCGGTTATTAAAAAACATTTATTAGAGCAATATTTTGTAAAATGATTTATTTTAATGCCTATTCTCATAAGTTAAAATTAATACCTTACTTTCAAAATCACCCTGTATGAAGACACTTGTTGACGAATTCATGTTTTTCTGTCGGTTGTGACAGAATGTGAACATCCAAGGTTGGTCGTCGGTTGCCTCACCTATGGCATACTGATGAGAGCTAACCAATTCGAAACCAGTATATGTCTGGTGACACCAGTGACAAATGTCCTAAAGATTTTTCATGTGTTATTCAGTGCTGGTCGGAGTATTAGCTTACATAGTGGTGGTTTCTGGTTTTCTCGAATCAAGAAAAATATGCATATCATTCACATAAGATTTCAAAATACTCGAATTAAGTAAATTCTAAAATTTAAATGTTTGTTCGATTTTCTCCATGTGAATAATAATTTATAATCATCGTAGGAACATGATTATTTACCTCAAAACAAGATTGAGAATTATTTCAAATGATTCATTTGCGTTATTTTAAGCTATAGCATTAATATTAATGTCTGTTGGTACAAATAAGAATATTTATTTTTTTAGTATATAAGATTAGAAAATACTAACACAATCTAACACAATCTGATTAGGTGCATTCTAAGAGTTTACTTTTTTGTGTGTACATGTCAAAATTTAAGAAACGTTTCTATGCAAATTCAATAATATTTTCTTATATAAAAATTTGCCCTTGAAATCTCTGTTTTTGAGATAGGTAGTGGTAATAAAAATAATGTAATAAGTATTTTCCGATATCTTTATTTTTTTATTTATTTATTGAATTAAAATATCCAACGGGCGAAACCTATTTCCTGATATCGGTTAATATAATCTGGATATGAAATATGAAAGACATTAAATTAATTTTTAACTGCAACTTTCCTAACAAAAGTTTGCATATCATTAAATCTTCTTCTGTCTAACCAGGTAATATGTGAAAATATATTTGGAAAGTGATGCATGGCAATTTACAACGACTGTATTTTATGCAGTTTAACTTTTTCACCAGCAAATATTTATTTTTATCTCAACTAATAATAATAGTGGCTCTATTAATATCGTAATAATTAATACAATAAAACTATTTAAAGGATGATATAATCACCATATTGTGCTCTTCCATATAACCATCCGGAAAAGTAAGAAAGCAGTACAAAAAATACGCTATTGTAAAAATGAAACAGTACTGAAAAAATACACAAAAAGAAAATAAATTATTTGAATACATAGGTATAATGTACTCATATTTGATACAATATTTGATTCCAGTGACAGCTAGAATAATGTATTATTCTTAAAAAATGATCAAGCACAAACCAATTATTGTAATTGCAATAATTAATTTAACATGGATTCTTTAAGTATTTTCTTAAAACTGTGGATAGCATATCGTGAGCGACATACAGCATTACAGATTAGAAAAGATATTTCCGATATCGGTGAGAAGCAGGATCCAACTTAGAAACGATTCATTGATCAACTCGTCTATTATTTGTCTTAAGAGCCTTCCATTGGCTATGAATCAATCAGGAGGCGAGGAGGTTTGCCAGGACATGTCACGTTATCAGGTACGTATCACGTGACGGAATGCCGTGGTCAATACTGGGAAGAATACCTACATAAATAAGGTTTTCCTATGCCGAATGTGTTTATAATTCTTCCGTTATTGAGCTACTGTTGGACATGTCGTGACAAACGACAATTAGTACCGATAACTGCGTTTAATGTAATAATTTATAACGACTGTATTTTATGCACTTAAACTTTTTCACTAAGTTAAGAGCAGCAATAAAGTTTAAGGCATATGAAGAAGAAAAAAAGGATATGATGGAGAATCGTGAACGTATTAATTTATTGTATATTCCCTCCCGACCAACACTGTTATTACGAAGCATTTTTTTATGAGGTTAAATCTTGTTCGGACCTGTCTGGGGTCAAGAAGAGATCCTCTCCATAGCCTTACTGGCGAAGTGGTTTGAGGTCAGCAAGTTAGCCAGATTTTTTATAATTATTTCAGCCAGTGCGATCGTTATTAGCGGCAATTAAAATAAAAAATCGCAATTGATCAAAACGTACATTGAAAGGCGTGATCTATCGCTGGTAACCTTATCCTCAATAGAATACTATTGGAAATTTATTAGAAATAAAAGTAAAAAGATTCATTTTTTATTATATCCTATAGGAATGTTATTATGATGTTGGAGTGTGGGATTATCCAGACATTTCTTAAAAGTGGATCTTGTGGAATAAATAAAACTTCAATTTTCAATTTCTAATGAATGCCTTGAAATGGAATGGATGACAAATTTGTATTATTATTGTTTAAATATAGCGTAAAATTTGCTATTGAGTGCCTACCTACATCTTTAGTAAAAGTTTGCGTCAAATAACCAAAAAGTACTAAGCTTAGAAAATAAATATTAAAATACCTAATAATATATTAACTTGTTTATAAAACATGTACTTTTTCAAATCATAGCTGAATCGAATTCTAACTTTAAATTTGGAACACACAGATCTATCTATTTCGACACTTTTGGCACACTACATTTACATAACGTTTTAAAACCGTTGTAGTGGTTGCTTAAACATTTTGCGATGAAATATTCAACGTTTATTTTATTTAAAAATTGAAACGTATAAAATATATCGTTTAAACCCGTTAATAATATTCGCATTTCATCTAGAGGTTGAAGTGAACGGTACAAATTTACGCTTTTTTATAACGTTTATTAGACTGCTGCACTAAAATATATTGTAAACGTTTATATTTTAATAATATTTAACTGTACATTAAGTGCAACGATTATAAAACGTTGAGTTACACGTTTTAAATACATATGTGAATTTAATGTATTAAACGTATTATCCAAGTGTTAATAACACGTTTTCTACACAATCTTTAGTAACATAAAAACAAAACGTATAAAATACGTTGATACTACACGTTTTCAACTGAAGGTAGAAATATGTTTTCTGGTAACATTTTCTAGCAACTTTTGCTTCACGTTGTATATACATAGGATATAAAATCAAGCAATCACGATTATCGTCGGCCTAGCGAGCTAACAAGCTCGAAATCTGTATGTACGGTTACTTGCATCTGGACTATCTGGACCTGGTTGTCTACTATAAATTTTCCGGGGCAAAATCACTGCTGGTTGGTCGCGAGATCAGGATAATAGCCCACAAAGTAGTAGTCTCGAAATTCCGCAGTTTTGTATAAAACTAATCATCACTGATTTATTACCATAATTTGAAAAGAAAATCGTACCATAATATTCATAATATTTAATGTTGAAAAATACTTTATATGAAACATTATCGAAACGTTAATAAAACTCTAAATAAGATGTCTTCAAAAAAGTTTATTAACTGCTTCATTTCTACGTTATTTAAACGTGGCTGACAATGTTCATAAACGTTTCTTTTTAGTTAAAAGTAACGTTTTTTCGCGGAACATTTTGACGTTGTTTCAACCTCTGGCTTTAAATGTTTTTTAAACGTATGCGTGCTCATTGGGTTGAGGATGCTTCCCAATTTTCCAATAGGATATGTAAGATAATTTTGGTTTTTGTTGTTTTTCCTCCATTTTGCTACAGTAATAAGTTATAAAGTTTTCTTTGTTTTGATTTATTATCCGTTTTTTTTTGTTACCTATATTAATATTTTATTAAACTCGTTTATTAAATATAGTTTTTTTTTTGTAGTATAATGTGACCTGGTTATTTTAAATATATTGGACAAATTTAAAAAATATGTATCTAAAATAATTACTTAATAGCAAATTTAAATTTTCTGCTGAAATGTGCATAGATTAATAAAGCATTTATTATTACTGGTAATATAAAAAATCAGTACATTTTAAAAAAGTGCTGGTAACAATGAATCCAATCAATATAACTACTTACTTTTAATCTTTTGGGAAATACTGAATACAGCTTCATTGATATAAACTACAGAAAAATTGATTTATATTAAATGCTTTTAAAATACGGTAAAAAATGACCTAATCTATAATGTTAATAAAGGAGAACACATTATTATCAATCTGAGCAACGCATGCTGCGGAAGTTGACGTTTTTGCCCCTGAAAAAGTACCTCCTACTGGGAGCAAGGACGCACCCTAACTGATAAAATACAAGTAGGTAAACCTTTTAGTGTCAGAAGTGATATGATATGGCTAAATGTGGTAGAATAACAGTTTTTTTTTTAGGATATCATGAGAAAATGAACTAAATGGAATAATTTATGGAGGCCTTTCCCGACTTTTAAAGAATAAATTAAGCACTACTGCTACCAAGGATATAGCCCAGACAACAAAAATTCTTAATTAATAGTACGCACTTATCTTTGACTCATTCAGATAGATAAAAACTTGCCCACGGTGATTAATTATAATATATAAATGGTAACTAGGTATAATACAAGCAGTCAAACTTCTGTTGCCCAAGGAAAGGATGTTCATGTTGATACATAATTTTAACCAACGGAATATTTACTGCAACAGACAATGACATAACTAGTTTATGCTCTTTAAATTAACGTAAAACGTTACTTTGAGGATATGGAAGCAATCGCAGAAACCCTGTAGTAATTATCATGTCTCCAGTTAGAAGAAGGTAAATTAAGAATTTAGGTAAATTTAATTGGGCTATTTCATCCAGAATATTGGAAGTAAGCAGTTTTATTTATAATCATTCTCTTTTTCCAAATTCATGTATTTTTGTGCTTGTAGTTAGTATTACATTTAATATTGGCTGATTTACCCGATATTACCAAGATAGATTTTTAGTTAATTTGTTTTTATATTACTGAATTTACTTATATTATTAAAAATATCAAGAATTTTAACTACACTTTCTACATGTATATTGATTTTTTTTAAAGATGAATTACGCGAAAAGTTAAAAGGAACATATTTTATTGTACAAACTCCTTGAAAATTTATAAACCATACTGTAGAAACATGAAACTGCACATTAGTGCTTTCGAATATTCGGAATATTTAGGATAAGTAGATTTGTTGGTCCCTTTCATTTTTACCCAAATAATTTGATGTTTCACTTTTACCCCGTTTGGTTTTAATTAGCCATTTCCATTTAAGATTTTACGGGTGAACATAGGCGTCGACTTAACGGGGGCAAGGGGTACAGAGCCTCCCTCGCCAACTTTTTTTTTACTAAGGTCGTATAAGAAGTATTCACTATCTAGCTCCAATATTTTATAATAATAACATTGTTGAGAAGTCATGACAAGCGGTGCAAAGTAACTATAATAGTCAATATAATTTCTAATTATTGTTTTCTTGTGTTTTGTTTTGTTACGTATTGCAAGAACTTGTGCAATAAATAATATATATGAGGAATATTTTATTTTACGTTTTGGATAAAAGAACTCGTGATAATAGTGGGTAATAGTAGTACTCGTATAATGTATTTAGAATGGAAACGTCTATTAGCTTCGCAAGGCAACTTAGGGTTGCTAAAATCAAGTTGTGGATATTTTATTGCTAATTTGTATCACCAGTTTCAAGTAGCTTGTGCCGTTTTCGAGAAAAATGGTGAAGCTAGAATATAGAATTTCTTCGCAGCTAAGAATGACGCTAAAGCGATTTTTGCGTCATACACTGTTGCTCGTCGGGTACTTTCAGAAGGTGTAGGTATAGATTTTTCAATAAAAAAAAATGGGCAATCAACTCATACCGATACTTAAAAATTTGTTGCTGCCTTATACGGTGATATACGGTACGGAAACACAAATCTAGATTTTTGTTGCAATTTCGTTGCAAATTTGTACCATCAATTTTAATTTTGTAGCAAGTCCATGTTTTGAAAAAATGGTGGCTTCTAATAATATTGCTATTATATAATAGAGTATGGAATTCCTCCTTAATTAAGGACAGAAAAGCGATTTTTGCGCCACATTTCGTTACTTTTCGAGTACTTTCAGAAGGTGTAGTTTTTTTCAAAATTAAACAATGGCCATTCAACTCATAGTCAGTTAAGGATTTGTTGCTGCCTTATACGTTTGCCTACATTTAATACGGCCCTCAAAAACAAATCTTGATACTTTGTTGTTCATCGAGTAATTTCAAAAGGTATATAGTTTTCTTTTTAATAAAAAAATTCCCATTCAACGACATACAGTCAGTAAAAAAATTCTAAAAACGAAAAATCAAATACAGCCGCTTAAAACAGTTCTAGATACTTTGTTGCTAAAATTTGTACCAGCAATTTCAATTTTGTAACCTGTGCTGATTTCGAGAAAAATGTAGCAGCTAGCGTAATATATGCTAGCGTATAATCGAATCGGATTTCTTGTCGAGAACAGTTTCCACATTCCTTAATGACGCAGAAAATTACTAATATTATTGAAATTTGACTAATGACTATTTGATTTCACATTCTTAGACAAACGTAAAGCAGCAACAAATGTTAACTGAATGAGTGAATTTAGATTTTTTTATTATTGAAAAAAAAACTATAGGTATCTACACCTTCCGAAAGTACAAGTTGAGCAACAAAATATTGAACAGAAGTTCAATGGTCTTCTAAGTGTAATATTACGCTAGCAGCAGACATATTTTTTCTCGAAAACAGCACAAACTACAAAATTGACTTTGGTGGTACGAATGAGCAACGAAATATCCATCCCTTGGTTGTGGCGACCGTTGAAAATGGCTTGCCAAGGTATAGACGTGAAGTAGAGTTTTATTCAATTCAGCAATAAGCTATACATAATATAGGAACTATCTACGTGTTTTTGTTTCTTTAGCAATTTTCAAGTTTCAGGTTCGGAAGGTCACTCCCCCTTTAGGATATGAATTTGGATGACAAGTAAATCCATATAAAATACGTGTGATGCACATTCTAAAATACTGAGCATTATATTAGAATGTGAATTAAAACTAAGCAAACCTGAGTGGCAAGCTTTAGTTGACCTACACTGTATATCTGCTAGATATTTTTCTCTTCGTAAACTTCAATTCGCGCCAGAATTGCGGGTTTCGGTGTCGTTACTCCTTTTTTCCTGTAAGGCACAAATTTATTCCATTTAATTGTCCTTGAGGTTAGTTACACTGACACTTGTTTTAATAGAATTACTATCCGAAGAAGACGTGCCGTATAATTGTTGATTATAAACCTGTGTTCTGGGCAATGTGGTGCCGGTAGTACATAAGTTGGATATTGTGATGACGACGGAGACGATGGCCTATGAATGCAAGTCAGCGACAGGCGAGAGCACAGGCAGGCATACGCAATGAGCTGCACCGCTTTCCCACGGTGACCGACTCATGCCCGTGATGTCATACCGAGGCAAATACACGCTATTCACCACAAGTCGCTTCTGCGATGCTCATTCAATAGATACGCCGAACACGACTTTTATTTCTTCGCGTTTATTTGTTTTGCACCACCTCACCTAATGAAATGGGTTTTTGTCCATAATCATTCGTTTTATGACTGCATAATTCGTGTTTCTGCTGAAATCTAAATGTCAAAGGTTGAAAAAATTGTATTTTTATTATAACTACAGCGACGTTTCTTTTTTATTTATACCAACAGATTTCAGTGATTGCACAAATAAAATATTCAGTCACCTACCGGGTGTAAAATATTATTTTGTACACTGAGGGAATTACACAAATGTTATATGTCATCACCTTAAATTTTTGTAGTACGTATCCCCCTGTAACTGTTAAGAAATAACGGCGATGTTATTTCTTAAGCCCGCTTTACATTAACAATTTCTTTGTCAATTAATTGATCAAGTGGCTTCGTCAAGTCAATTGACAAATGTAATACTAAAACTTGGACGTCAAATAAATTGATGAAGAACTTCGACAAGTTATTAACGGCTTAAAACTTGTTCTAATTTTTCGTCAATTTTTACTTCAATTCACGAATACCAACCTAAAATAAATGTAAATATTTAATCAGTAACCGAGCAGCAGCAATAATAAATGCAATGGGAGCTTTTTTAACTGTTTCTCACTTTTTTTTGCCTTAAAATATAATTAGTAAAGTTACTTTTCATTTTTAACAGTTTTTGTTTCATATACAAATGGGAATGATATAACGTCAAAAATTAAAATTACTTTTAGGTTGGTACGGGTGACATCTGACAGCAAAATTGTTAAGAAACTTGACAAAGGCCTGAACATGTGTAAATCCAAAGTGCGACCTTGAATAAATTAATTTAATTCATCAATTTCTTCGACAACAAATTGTTAGTGTAATGCCCGCTTTACACGTTACGTAGAGTTTTAAGAGTAGAGTTTCTTAAAGACAACGATAGGTGTCGTTATAATTTAACATGTGTGGTATTTGAATTGTGAAAATGGACGACTTATTTGCATTGCATTTAATTCGCGGTGTTACACACATGGAAAGTAAGTTAATTGTAAAATTGAAATCAAAACATCTAACGAGGAAGGATACAAAATTTAAGTTATCCATTTGATTTGTCTGATAAAGAATTTAAAAAAATATTTAGATATAGTAAAGGTTCAATATGACAATTTATTAAAGAACACATCTGCTTTCTGGAAGTTCCTTGAATGCCATTATTCAAATAACAGGCATGTTTGTTGAGAATTCGATTATGGTTTTTTTAAATTTGAATACAATATAAATATGATAATACAATTATGATAAAACTAAAGCTGTTTAAACAAAACTGTTCTTGATATAGCTTATTCAGTTTTTATGTGGTTCCTTGTTTGCCGAGTTTGTGGAAACATCATATATCTCTCTAACAAATGTTCGGCAACAGCATTGGTTACCTGTGTTACACAGTTACTAAATCATTTTTGACAGTCCTAAATTAAAATTATCACAAGTACATGTCTGCCTACCTTAAGTTAAAAATAATAATGTTGCAAATACTAGATCCAATCCACCTATCAAAAAATAAAATCAGAAAACAGTAATTCTACCATTAGCTTTGCCGGAATACTTTTTATCTCTTCCGTTAATAAATTGCCGTATTGCTTTTACTAAATATTTTTTTTTTGTTTTTCATCATGCAAATCAAAATAATGGAATACTTAATTCTTTTATCTTTCTTTGTTGAATTTAAAGCATCTTTAAATCCATGAATTACATGAGATCCATGAACACATGTTAAACTATAGCGACACCTAATTTCTTGTCTTTAAGAAACTATGTTAAAATTCTACATAACTTGTAAGAAATAACATCGCCGTTATTTCTTAACATATGAGGATACATACTACAGACATTTAAGACGATGAAGTATAACATTTAAAAAATGGCCAAAATGAGATACATACTTGGGCTGAATATTTGATTTCAGTGAAATCAGCTGATATAATGTATTTTTTAAAAATAATCAAGCACAAACTAATTGCTATAAGTAATTGAACTGATAGATTCTGTAAGTCTTTTCTTAAAACTGTGATCAGACTTGAGGGACCTGACATCATTAGGCAAGGAAGTATAAGTTTTCATAGCATTATAAGTAAATGACCGCTGCAACAGAGCAGTTCTATGCCATGGAACACAACTATAACGATTATGCTTAGGCAAATGGTGTACATTAAAATGTGTAATAAACTTTGACGGTAGATGTTCAGGTTTATGATTTAACAGTATCTTAAAAATTACGTAAGATAACTGGATCTGAAATCTAGATATTAAACCATTACGAATTCGTAAAACTAGGAGAAATATGATCAAACTTGCAAAGCTTATAACTGAATCTAATGTAAGCAATTTGAATTTTTCGAAGATATCCTTTATATTTGAATGCCAATGCATGCTAGTATACGACTATGCAGTATGCTAAGGCGGATAAGATCAGCGATTTACAATTTTTTAATTTAATTTCAGTACAAAGAAGATCTTTATGCATGTGAAGAACTTTCAGCTTGTCAAAAGATTTCTAAGTAAGATAGTTGATATGTTTAACAAATCTAAGAGAATTTTCCAAACCAAAATTTAGCGTACAGTTATTAGTTGGTACAATAAAATGTCATTTCAAAATAATGATAAAAACTGAGTTGTCTACAATGACATTCTTTTTTATTTCCAAAAAAATGCCTTATTAAAATAAATGATACAGGTATATTATTTATTCATATCTGACTCTTATTAGATCATCTGTAACTTTTAGCACTGCAGTACAAGTACTATTCATCTATTGAGGTTGAAAGCCAGACTAAACAACAGCCAGGATATTGGCTTTATTACAACAGCCACTCACCTGTTCATAAACAACTTTTTCCAAAATTTTTGATAATTTAGGAAGCATACTAATGCAGGAAACAAAAACTCCATCCAAGAGGCATTTATTTATAAGAAATGCAATATGATTACTTAAATGCGGGATTACAAGAGATATCATATTTAAATCAATTCCATCACAGTCCTTAGCAGAGTATTTAAGTTTACCAATGATTTTATCAATTTTATCCGCGATAGCATCAGTAAATATCAATCTGATTCACAATAAGACTTATTTATATAATTATTCGAAATAAAGGTACTGGTGTTCAATTATGAGTGAGATAAAGGAGTAGCAAAGAAAAATAAAATTATCGGAGTTGACCACATTCGCAGTTTTGATATTTTCAGAGATTAAATCTCAATTCAGATATAAAATATAATATGCAACAATGACATATTATACGTAGGTAACATATTTTTTGATTTAAATATTCATTTTTAAAACTCCTCCATCTTAAATGTGTATGTTTGATAATTATCTAGTGACCTTAACAAATAGTGATGGTTTGATTGTAATACTGTAAAATTTCTACCAAACCTAATACTATTATAAGTATGGTAAAAAAGAAATAAATGTGAGAATATTCATAACTGTCTCGTAAACATTTTACGACAGGAACTTAACGTGTGATGCGGTTAACATCATTTAAATAAACATGGCAATTTTAATCCATCATATTAACATCAATTAGTCAAGTTTAATGGTAAGCCGTCTCGTATGTCTGCTTGTGGCCGAAGCTATTGTATACGGAGAATAAACGTAACTCGCAATATACCGGCATAATTATCTTGTATAGGAATAAGCAGACCATCATTTATCCAGTCATTTTCTCAATTGGGTACGGAGAAACTGTATGACATAAAATTTTATTGATACAAAAAATACTGCGTCAAGGTATATAAATCATAATAAGGATTTTTATGATGAAAAAGATCCAAGTTTTACTGAAGTAAATTGTTTAGTTATATTTTTATCTGTTTTATGCATTATTTACCTATAGTTACTATTAGTACCTAAATCCTAAAAATTGCGCTACTCTACTGAATCAAAATGGTAGTACAAAAAGTTTCTAGAACATAAAAAGTACAGCATGAAAATCATTTCGGGAAAACAAACATTTGTAATTATCAAATATCTTTATATAGATATTAGGACAGAATAAAAAATATTTCAATGCATTTTTTAATTTGTCATTTCCTGAATTATTTCCAGTAAAATTATTAACTTTGTCACAACAGTAGAAATATTGTTAAATGTCAACCAAATTTTTATTATATTACAAAATAAAAACTGAATAGTAAACGGGGTAGAATATGATTAATAATTATTGTAGTAGTTAACAAAAGATGGCTAATAAGTGTGATGTCCTCTTTTCTTTTTCTGCTTGTGTAAGTACCTACCTAATCCTTATTCGTAACGTTGTGATCGTTACTTACGACCAATAGATAATATACTTATAAGGTATAGGTAACTTAGTTCTGTTCTAGATCACATAATGGTAACAGAATGTATGTGTTCTCTCTTGTCCGGCTACAAGAAACGTCTGGTTTTATTTCTAATTTATGTTTTACTATTTGTATTGGTACTGCCTTAGTCCATCCGCTAGAGGAGGAGAAGAAAGGGTTCATTTTGGCAGTGACTTACACAGATAATAGAAAATTTAATTGTGATTGCTGATAGATTCTAATATTTCTCACCAATGGGCGACTCAAGGTCACGGCTGAAGTGAAACTAGCATACTAATACGTTCCTTACGCATACCATACTCATTTCATTAGGTACAGTCCAACGGCGTGTCGTACAGAAATCTTATTATAGGTACAATCAGTAGCACAAATCATATAATACTGTATCGATAGTCCTCATACACTTTAACCTCAATTAAAGATCAATTTGAATCGATCCTAACTGATTTTACGTCAGTTTCATTTCATGCATTTGAATAATTAATACCTAGGTATTATTTTTCCTATAATTTCAAAATTTGGGATTTAGGTTTTGTCTCGGGTTTTATCTAATCTTAACAGGACTATCATGATTATTGTGTAAATTACAATTAGCAACATGAAAGAGATCAAATTTTTTATTATTCAAGTCTGTTCATTACTTTGCTCCAATAAAAACAACTGATTTTATAAAACAAGCTGTAATGTTAGCTGAATTGATCAAGAAGTCAATAGAATCTATGGCAAACAAAATTTGAAAATTATTATGCAACTATGTCTCTTCTAGTATTTATTTGAAGATTTTAATAATCAAACCAATTTTGAAAGAATACTTATAAATTCAAGAAATATTACATTTTAACTGAGCTTGAGGAATATCCGCCAGTACAATTGTTCCAATATCAAATAAAATAAAAAATCATATTCATTCAAACTTTTTATAAATATTTTACTTTATTAATATGTACTTTAAAACTTAGTAGAAAACAAACTACTTACCTCTTCAATGAATTCAAGTTCATTAGATTAAATATGGATTATATGTTACAGCTAACTGTAAATAATCTCTATTTGAATGTACTTAAAAATAAACAAGTTTTAATTGTGTATGATTATAATGTTTAGAACTCGTTGGTATTCAGCGTTTCCGTTAGACATAGAATTTTGTAGTCTAGCGGTAATGATCTTCCACAGCAATTAATTAGGATAATAAAATAGCAAACAAATCGCTCAATATACTCACAAGAGAAACTAGTTCAACCACTAATTAAGCATTGTAGTTAAAACAACTTATATGTATACAAAATATAATTAAAAGATATTTCTGCATCTCTGTTTGCATCATAGTATCATGGAGGCTATGATATAAAACATATAAAATGTAAAGAATGCGAATGCTATTGCTTGATTAAATTGTAATTAATGATTACATCCTACTCGATCTCTTATTAATTCAATGAAAATATCATTAGATTAGGTAACATAACCTACTACATTTCATATGAAAAAACTAGATATTCACGGTAACACACGGTTAATCGCATCTATGTTACCGATCTAATAGGTAGATTTTGGTAAAGAAAATATCATTTTTTTTACTCACAAATTCATCAAAAATTTTAACGGTGGTTAAACTGCAAGTGTGTTTCCGGCTTAATATAAGTCTCGATAAGAAAATATCAGCGTTTTAATAATAAAAGCTAATTTTTATCCAAGAAATTGACCAATAAATTCACCGGTTTATATTTTTGCACATATTTAAAGTACTAATTATGGTACATTTCCTAACTTCAATAAATTGTCCAAATTGGTTGGTAGCTTGCTGTTATCATCATTAACTTTTATTGTGAAACTAAAATTCCAATAAATTGATCAATCAATCAATCAATTGATCATTTAGCATTTCTGTTTCATTACATTTTCTGAACTACGTTGTAATTTTAGAGCAATCTGAAAAACATTATTATTTTCTTACGCCCCTAAAATCCTTTATAATAATTTGAGGACATGAACTTGCGCTATGTGACGTCACTGCCTCCTATAGCATGCCGGGTTGCGCTCGTTAGTTTATTTGCATTTAGAATACGAAGCGTAGGAGAACCGTTGGCGTCCTTAGGATAACCGCTTTTCTGACACGCATATAAATATTTAATTTTGTTTTGTTGTAGGTACCAACATACAACTCTTTTTTTAGAAACCAAAACTCTCCACTTTATTATTAATTTTGTAAAGTAATAAATACATATTTTTTAGTTCTTTAAGTACCTACCTATCTATATTATTTTAAATACCTAGCTGCTCTTAACTATTTTGTAGAACATACCGTTGCATTTTAACAACTCTCATTGCAGCAAACTGGTGATTTGTATTAACATAGTCCATCATAATTAAATCTGTTTGCTAATCTGTTTTGATTTAACACCGAGAAGATGTAGGAGGCAACAACGTCACGCCTCAAGGGTGTTTAATTCTAATTTAACCTCGTATATTTCAAAAACTGGTATCAGATTGACTTCAAGTTTTCTGCGTTGACCATACATCATAAATGTTTCATAAAAATTAGGCGAATAGTGTCATTTGAGGTTTGACCAAATGACCCTATGGATTTAAAGACTGTTCACTAGTTTTACTAGTGCAAATCAAAGCATTTGTTCTGCAACAAGATATTTTGACAGCTGATAAAATAGATCAAGAAATCAATTATGTTTATGATTTTATAACAAATAATTAGACACAATGACTGTTTTAACGTCAAGGGACTGCATTTTTGTGCCTTTACTTTCCATATATACTTTTAGCAACATATTAATAAACAGATTTATGGAATTCAAACGAGTAAAAAGGTGTTGCGAGTATAATTGAACTGCGACAATTCATAAATAATTTACTGGGTCAAAAACTGTTAAATGTGAAACCCGTTCAATATATTTCCACTTAATTGGCAATACTGTTTCAATTACTTCCATCTTGGTTGTCTGAATGCGAATTGGCGCAGTATTCGGCAAGATGCATCCTTTGGGAAATAATGAGAAACAGTAAAGTTTAACTGGCAGCATTTAAAGCTTCTTCCAATTTGTACTTTACGATCTTTTAACGTGGGATTAACAATTAAAACTCGGAATCAGCATTTTAATTACAAATAAAATGTAGAAGCGTACAGAATACTGTTTAATTTATAGAACGAAAATGAGCCGACCGCAATTCCAAAAATCCCATAACACCGAACTGTTAATGAACAAAATAAACGAGACCCTTTAAATTCTTCACTAACTAAAAGCTGGCCTAATCCAAATTACCTGTTTCTTCTCTGTCTCGCATCGACGCAACGCGTTGTATTCCCGTACCAAGACTTAATAAAAGACAACTTCTGGGACTTATCTCGTCATTATTGAAGCACTACCCAAAAGAATCTATCTCGCTTTACTTGATTCGAAGACAAAGACAAAAATAAAAACATTCCTTAAAGAGTACACTGGGTTTTATGGCATAAAAAACCTCACGGACGAGTTAGTGAAAAGGAAGGTGTACGCCGCCTAAACAAGTTAAAACATAAAAAAACGCCTCTAGTCGGTTTTTTCAAACATGTCAGATTGTCCAACAAAGATTTTATTTAGTATTAAATGTAAAACACAATTAACAGGCTATATACCTAAACGAATTAGTTTGGTAAAGCTTAGGTATTTTAACAATTCAAATTGGGGATTTTACAGCTTTTTAAATTTATCCGCTCGTAAAATTGTTCTAAAATTATTCATTCGACTTGCATTCCCCTACTTTTTAATTCCGTCCATTGGTTAAGAATTAAGAAACATAATTTAGAAGAAGGGGTTTATGTAACTAAAAGAAAAATACATTGAAATAAGTATACTGAATGTTTTAATCATATAGTTCTTTATGTCTTTTATTTAGTTAACCAAGTTGAACGAAAATATATCAATAGTCTCTTAATTTTCCATTCAGTTGCGATTTTTGCTTACATAGGTAAAAGAAGCTATTCTAGTATGAGACGTATAGGTTAAGTTGGACATGAATGCCCTAATATTTCATGACAAATATCAAATAATATAAAAATAACGTAGTTTGCTTTTCAGATTATTCTTGATATGAGAGTCTTATAACCTAATAAATCCCTTTCCCATCAGAAACGTATTTATTTTTTTTAAAATACCTTGTACATGCGAATAAATAAGTATGTGACAAATTAATTAATTTGCGATGACTTTAAATACGTCACATATTATGAAATACCTTACATAATCAGCACGACACTATATTAAGCATCCAAAATAACCTAATTCACAAATTTAGGACTACAAAAATTTAAGTTAAAATCAAATGAGACACAAAACAGTGTCTGTATACAATAATATTAGTGTGCTAGCACTTTGCCAATATCTATTGGAAAATCTGACAATTCAAATTGCCATTCATCAATCTCTATTGAGACTTTTATAATCTAGAGTGGGTATACAGCCACTGTAAACTTAGCGGGTTTGCTGAAACTGTTAAAAGTGTTTTAAAAATAACAATAATAATATGTTACTTATCTTTTGCTATTTTCGAGATATGTACACTCCAAATCCTAAATTGGCAATGGAAAAGTTAAGTATATTGTCCAAAATACTTGCTTGACGTTAATATTGTGCAACCTGTTACCAGTAATAATTTGTTTTCATAATTGAAACCGTGTTGAAACCCTGTGTGTTTACTTTTTTTTCAATTTTAAACGTTATGTAGTAACAAAATAAAGAAATTTGTGTCGGGTAAAAATATTTTCCTATAATAAATTTCACCAGTTTGTTTTTCTGGGTTATATTATAAGATTTTATAATTAATGACTGCCGCGGATGCATTCAAAGTTTCCTATTATCTATTAATATTCCTTTTGTTCGATTTTCGAATAACTGGGAAATTTATTTAACTGTAATACTGAGTGAATGAGTGATAATGCAGTTTTAACAGTTTTGAACAAAAAAAGAATGTAAAATGCTGCAGCTAACCGTTACCTATCAAGTATTACATGTTATTAATGTACAATTGAAATTGCTGTAAAAAACGACGGCATGATACTTAATAGATCTAAGATCTAAGCCATCTCAGACGATGTTCATCATAGGCGCCGATTTTCCGAAAGAAAAGAGAGTTTTGCTCCATTTTTTAAACATCGAGCTAGAATTCCGAAATATTATATTAAATCTACGTGAACACGTGGTTAAAATTTTTCTACTTAGTCATAATTTACCCTGTATAATAATTTTAATAAAGCAGTTACAATTTTTTTTCTTTATTTATCCATAACTTAAATACATGAAGATTAATGAAATCTAGTATGAAGAAAGGACAAAAAATTTGGTTTATTAAAATATATTGGTAAGGAAGTTGTCAAGACAGCTGCAGAATACCGAAATTCAATAAAGCAGTAACATAAATTCACATACGATAAAAACTGTGTATAAAGGTGTGGATCCTCTAGCCAGGTGGTAAACACCTAAAATTGAGGCACTATACTCAATAAAAAAATTAAAACTGCTATTACATATCCTCAAAGAAACGATTGGTTTTCAAAATTCTGTTAATTCCCCTACTTTCTTTTAATGTAGTTCCCAACATAATTACACATTGATATAATACTATTTTCTTCCTCTTATCATCTTAATGTGTTTTATTATCTCAGTCTAATGTGTTTAGCTATACGTTCAATTAAGTAAGTGAGAGTTTTGTACAGAAATATTTAAATGTGTAATAATAATGTATTTCCCAATATGTATAAATTTGAACATTTATCGCGCAACAATATTGCACAATATATTTGAGCGCGTATCTGGCGCTTAGGAACGAATACTTGTCACTTCTGATGATCATTCAGGACAAGTTTTACTTTCTGGGAGCTCATACCAGGGTTAATTCCAAAAGCTCAATAAAATAGTCGACTTACCGTCCATCGGAAGGTGAATGGCAAGACCAATTTGCCCCTGTCGGGGTCGGCAAGTGTGAAAGTATCGCGGCCCAATACTTGGCTGGAGGTGTTCCCGAAGGAGCAGGAGCCAGTACTAGTCACGTTACTCTGGTACTCCTTCAGGCACAATCTGAAGAAGGTGTTGCACGGTACGGAGCAACGGTTTGTCACGGGAGATCTTACACCACCCCCGCAACATTCGCCACTTGAGAGTTCACTTCGCGGATTCGCCATTTCCAGTACTTGTAACTCAAAAAATCCGGAGCCATGCGTGCACTGGAACAAAAAATATAATGAATAAGATACATTCAATCTCGGTTATAACGAACTTCAACAGAAATATATTAGGTAAATAAAGAATTCCAAAATTCAAGGGATTCTCTGAAATTATAATAAATACGAAGATACGCTTAAATTGTGGAAACTATGCAATTTGGTGCTCAATCAAATACCAATTAAAAATTGAAAAAATGAGTTTACTGCCATTCATTCTTTTCTACAAAATGGTACTATCAGTTTTTAGATTCGTCGTTCCGATTTCTCGGACTTATCAATTTTATTTTTCGGGCCTAGGTAGATGTTTTTTCCATTTTGTCTATTTAAAAACAGATTAAACTGAACGCTGCGACGAAATTTCAATAATAAAAGCTTATAAAACGAAACATACGTTAAACTATTGTGACAACATGTGTTGATGTTTTTTGAGTTATTCGAGATATAAAATGATTACAAAAACAAGCAACATGTATGCTTACCTTCAGTAATAAAAACGTCAACACAAATTAAGTTTGAGTTTTTTTTTCTGAAATGTTACAATGTAATCATATGAAACATCCGAGAGTAGTTATTTATGATATAAGTTCTAAAAGTGGCATTTTATTCTGTGAGAAAGAAAGTTTGTTTGACCCATGCCTTTGAACAGAATATATTCACTTTTAGCACCCAATTCGAAATCCAGTTATTCATGAAGGTAATGAAACTTTGACCGTTTGTTGACACATAACTTCAAATCTCGTGACATGGAAGGTGACCAAGATAATGAATTTTGGAAATCGAAGCTACTAATAAAGCCACTTTCGAATTATTGGCTAGTAAATCAAAATAACAAACGAATGTTCGTAAAATCATTTCTGAGGGTCGTGTGGGGCGTGATGTCAAATTACTCCATGTTGAAAAGAATGATGAAGGTTGCGGTAGATTGTCGTCGAGAATAACTATGCAACGTGGCATTAAAAAATATTGAAGATTTAGGAACTTCACTAGTTGTGCATATACCACCAAAAAAAAAAAAAAAACTAATGTGCAACGAACTGTCATTATTACTAGTACTTTATATTTACTTATTATATTACTATTATAAAAAGCACATAGCCCTTTGTCTAGCGAACAATAATCATGAAATCAATACATTTGGTAAGATGCCTGCCAAAATTGCTGAATTTCTAAATTTGCCTTATTCTCATCTTTTTACTGAACATTACTTGCGACGATTTGCAGCTAGTTTTTTGGCAGACTCCGGTGCTAATCTTACTACAATTAAAAAACACGATGAATGGAAGTTCAGTACAGTACAGCGGAGTGTTATATAGAAGACTCGTTACAAAACAAGGAGAGCATAGCTGGTCAAATTTTGTCCAAACTTTCGACGAATAACATTGCTCCCTACTCTGTAAAAGTTTATCAGAAATAATTACAACTAGTAATGAGATTGGCCATGGAATTATTTATTCTACCTATAATTATAGTTTCTGTAACTGTACATTTAATTAAGTAAATATTTGATTTATATAAATGTTTTTAATTGTTTTCTGTTTTCGCACCAGAGTTAAAAGTAAATCACGTCATTTACTATTAGCACCAGTGCCTTAAAATGACATTTTTAGACACTAACAGCGTGCGTTAACAAATATATTTTTGCCAACATTTATAGAGAAAAATGTGTCCTTAAAAAGTTACTATTAAAAGCAGTACTTGTGCAATGATTTGAAAATTGTTTGGACAAAGTAACTTTTAAATCGCAAGTTGCCTCTTCTAATAGCAGTAATTAATATATAAAAGGATAACTTAGATATATGTACTATACTAATTATAAGAATATGATTTCCTTTGTGGATAAACAGATATAAACTTTCTAGTCAAATGTTAACGCAGTGTTCAACAATACTTGACTTTGCAACGTCGGGAAAGTTGAAAGTGGTATTCATAAACGTATTTTTATTTTGCTCATTGTTTTAGTATTTCCGGAACAGCATCAGACTGGACATACAAATCAAATTGCAGGTAGGTACCTTAACAAACATTCTGAAGAAATAGAATAAGGAAGATTTCTCAGTTATCGGCACGTCGAATCTCATGAATCTATTGTCTTATCCTCAATGAATACCTACATTCCTCTGTCAGCTTGTTGCATCAATGAATTATTCTTCAGAGTGTAACCTATAAATTATATTCTGAATTTTACTTCCAGCAAACTTTTACTCTTTGTACATTGTTCTGTTGAAAAAGAAGTTTTCTGCCAAGCGGTTGTGCTATTATACTTACTTTTCGTAAAGCTATCACCAGCGTTGTTTGCATAATGACTGTATCATTAAATGTCATGTATATGTAACTGGGTAAACCAAAATGAGTCTGAATAACACGGTTCGTGTAAACCTGAACCGTTTATTGTTCAAGAGCTACCGGTCACTGTACGTTCTGTTCCTTTCCTTTATTAATAGTTACAAGTGAATACAAGCTCTACTTATTTTAGGTAGCTACTCGAGTAGAAGATTATTATTGTCGGATAACGTTATGTTTTATTTAGCTAAGTATTAGTTTCGCAAATGTATCATTGTCTAGTCTAAGAAATTTTCTCTATAGACCCGTAATTACTTTTGTTCTGGAGAATGAAGAGACTTTCTCGCTTTTTATATAAAATGTATATTTCATTGTTATTAGAAGCAATTAGATGGCGGCAAATTATATTTCAATTAGGATGTAATTATTAACAACGGTTTTCTCACCACTGGCAATTAAATTGTCTTTTGCTAAAACAAGTAGGTTTGTTAGTTGGAAAGAAAGTTCAACATTAATTAAACGAAATTGTCATAGAATTTAGAAAAATTTTTGTCTTCAATAAATAATATTTAGGTACTCTATAACTGACGTGAAGATATTTTAGATTAGCTTTAAGGTTGCAGTATTTTCCCCCACAAAATGACCAAACTTATGTTGTCTTTAGGTTCTAAAATATCCAGTAAAATATATAAAACAGTAAACACAAAAATAATTTCTTAATATTTGGTTAGTAATAATTATTAAAGGGGTTTACAAAACAGATCTTTGCTGCTAATATAACGTCACACGTTAACAATTATTATCACATGCCTATAAAGTCAACAATAGTTTGTTGTTGTTTCATAGGCACCTTTAATCTCGCCTTTAATTTATTATCAATGGTGTCCCGTAAAGTATGTTATAAACCTTGAATGATGAGTACATAAAAAAATATTAAAAATATTAGTAATTCTAATATTACATAACTTCTTGAACCCATCGTTTTGCAGTTATATACCAAAAAATGTGCTGCTATAAAAGTAGTTTTTATGACGTAACTCTTTCTTGAAAAAGAAAAAGAAAACAATACGAAATTTTCAGGGATCAGGTATAGGAAGCAAATAAATGATGTATAGATATGAATAAAATCGAGAGAGCGGAATGATGTTTTTTTTTATCATCCTGTATGATAAAAAAAGTTGTATTTTATTACAAGATTTTTACAAAGGCTATATATGAGCATAAAAGAAAAACTCGGATATATTAGGTAACTAATTGAGATAATACTTTTAATGTATATGTTCTGTTCCAGAGCTACCTTTATTTATCATTTAAATTGTCACACATATTGTTTCCAGAAAAAACATGCTATTTCGAAATCTTTAAGAAGAATTCAGATTATAGTTAAAAAATTAAAATCGATGGCAACCTCTAAGAATCGAAACATCGACTTAAACAACTGATCAAACAACTTTGTGCAAGAGAGAAGTGCAATTAGTTTCAAAAACTCAGAAAAAAATAAATAAAATCGAATTTTCAAATTTTCATTTTCTATTCGGATATCTCCGAAAATATTAAGAATTTATTCAATTTCTAAACGGCCTTTGATTGGACATCATTTTACACAACTTTGCCATAATTTCGTATCTTATAGCTTTTGATATATCTGATGAATTTGAACTCCCTGCAAAGAAATACTTAGATGTGGAAAATTACTTTAGAATATTAATTTTATTTACACCTATTTCTGGTTAAATATTTTAAAATTCTTTAATTTTTGCAAAAAATCAGTTGTGTAAAAAAAACGAATACTGATACCATAGTTTACAGGAAAACCTCGATATTTCCGTTATCACATAGGTAGAGCTCCAATATCTCCCAAACGCGTGTACACCTGTAATGATTTTTAAGTATCATCGTTCCTACGGTTCTGAAATTTGAAACTGGCACTGCTGAGCTTGTAACCTGAACCTCACAGGTATAAGTTGTGCTGAAATTAATATTGCCTTTTATTGCCAAGCTGTTAGTGACTACTACTAATCCGGAATTTGCGATGCGATGTTTCTAATACATAAAACATATCGTTCATCCGGAAGAAAAGCGTTGCAGCTCAATAAGTTGACTTTTCAGGGCAAGTAATTGAAAGCTGTCGTGGCTGTCTTAATTGGATTTCTCAATCCTTTGGCCGTTAATTGATTTTATGTAATAAGGTATTATTGGAAAATCTAGTTTCTTTAGTTTAGATGTACTTACGTTGTCATTATCTCTGCTATATCACATTTTTATTAATAATGAAAAAAAAAACATTAAAAAATGCAGATATGTCACTTCTCTACAAATATAGGTAACTTATGCATTTATCTGAATATATTTATTTACCTACTATTAATTTAGATACATGCAATAAAAATATTGGTTTAAATAAAAAATGTTCAGCAATTCTTGTTTTCACTCAAACACAATTCATATTACATGTCTTGCACGTTTATTTTATTTGTCAAATATTCAAATTGTCCGCAATAAAAAAATGGCATGAAAACACATTTTTTATTTTTACTCAATGAATCATTTCGTTTACATAAGTTTGAAAATACAAACGTTTCCTCGTTTCCTCTGGTCTACAGTAACAAAAAAATAAAAAAACTCTTCTGTTAAAGGCGCCGTATTCTCGAAATAGTGTTTTTTACAAATACAGGTAACTTTAGACATTTAAGATCTGAATACCTAATAATATATAGAGCTTGGTAAATAACAGTAGTGTCTCATGGCACCTGTGAATATTTAAAGGTACCGAAACAAAACGAATATATAATCACAGAAAGCGATCTAACCAACAAATTTTTAGGTACAGAAACCTTTCAAAATACGTATTTTTTTTAATTCAACTAAACTTAAATTGTTCTGCATATAAGACTGTTCACTTTTTTTATAAATATGAGAAAATAATTTTTAAAATATGGGGTTAGAATAGCAAAATAATGTGTGCATAAATGCATTTTAAAAGTTAACTGGATAAGCAAAACATCAATAATTTGCTCTTTCTAACTTTTCGAAATTTCTGTACCTAAAAAACATAAATTTTATCATTTTACGGTTACAAATACGGCGACCTTAAGACCGTCAGACAGAGAAATAGAAGCTTCCAACATGCCAAACTGTAGATAATGTTGGCAATCCTGTCTTGTCTTGGTCTCGCAAAACAAAACAATACCAAGAGCACGACTTACAAGACATAAGATTTTATAAAAGTCTTGTGAGACAAGACAAAAAATATTGCTATGATAAGATTTATAAGACAAGACAAAGTTTTTTCAAATTTTGCAAGTTTTCTTGTCTCAGCTAACACTTACTGTGGAAAACCTGTTTCTTTCATATTATTTTGTTCGCTCTATCTACTCAAAATAGGATAGATATAACTTTGGAATATAAGTGGGAGAGTGTCCCGCAATAGCGCAATGTAGAAGATTTGATTTTTTGTTCGAAAGATTTCAGATGCTCCTACTACAAATGTAGTTGGAGCATCTGAGCATTTATTATTTAGATCGGGAAGATTTGCCAATAAAGTCATCGTTGTCTATTGCACAGATGTGTATTGACTTACATTGTTCCTCTTACACAGAAACATCAAAATACCTGAACTTTCCAGACCTATATACTGTACATTAAAGGCAAACAGCCGTATATCCATTTTTTTATTATTATTGCAATGATTATATGCTATCAATATATAATTTTTTCGTTTCGGGTATTCATACATAACCCAGATGTTTTTATTTTTTAATTAAAAAAAGTATTACTTGAAACTTATTTTACCTTGTAAATCGAAATATTTTGAAACGGTGATACGGTTATTTACCTGTAATTAATATTTGCTGAACCCCAACTCTCCAAATATTTTCTATTAAACTTCTGTAATTCTACTATAAAACAGCTAGGTACATATCTACAGTCCCATCTATTTAGCAAATTGCTTGAGTAATACTCAAATAATGCGAAAATAACTATAACAGTGGTGATAAACAGTTCAAGTTAAATTGACTATTCGCTCAATTTGAGTTAGGAGTCGGTCTTACTCTTGCAAGTTTAAGAAATTAAGAACGCTTGGCATCTGGCCTTTGGTTTTAGCTATAAAATGCGAAATCTTGAAACATACCGAGCTGAAATAGACTTGCGGGTTAGAAAAAGAACACTGCTACTTTGCATAATATCGATCTTTATATAATCTAGAATTTTGAACTAACCTGACTTCAACAAGTAATACTAACTTTAATGGCCACTTGTACGTCATAAATTAAGAATTTACAGGTCTACACAAAAAAGAGATCGAGAGAGTCTGATTTTTAATATTAAGTAGAAACCTAAGTTGGATCATCTCTCACAGAATACGGAAAAATAGGACAAAATTGAGATATACTGTACAAATTATTTTACGTACCTAATACAAAAATTAAATAAATATAAATGAACTTAAAAAATACTATGAAGCAAAGAGGACCAAACTACAATGGTACCTACTCGTAGATGTGATTAGCTACTAAAACGGTGTGCATCCAATCCTTTTTGAAAAAATTAACTAATGGTGCGCGAATTGTAAATGCCAATTAGTCCAAATTGTAATTCTGTTAGCCTCTATTGATTAGCATTGATTACTCGAACAAGAAAATGTCTGAATACTGCTATGCACTAAAACTACTGTCACAAAATATTAATGCTCAAACAGCTTTTGAGGCATATTGTGCTTATATATAACATAAAGGGTAATTCAGAACTTATTTAAAAAAAATTGGGAATATATGAAAATACTTTAGCAGAATAATTTCCCGGTAAACATGTGCCAAATGCAGCTACTTTTACCGTGGTTGTGTGCAGTGAGTGTAAGTGTAATGCAACACGAGGGAAATTTGAAACCGAATCGTGGAAGAGATGAAGGACCAAAACGTCTGCCGCGTATTGCAGCAGTGTGGCGTATCATACACGAGGCTCAATTATGTCCGTACCAACACCATACTACAGCATAAGTAGACCAGCAGTCACTCCGTTGTCGGCACTTTGAACTGCTTTCAGTTTTCTGCGGTGACCTCGAAATGTGAGTGCGATAGCGCATCCGATAGAATTTACAGAATCGGTGATCAGGACCGGAATAAGAAATTTTTATTTGTGCGTGAAAGCGTAGTTATTCCACATGAAAGTTTACACTATATCTATCCACATTATGTAATAATTCATTATACAGTTATAAATGGGTAATTCAACATGTATTATATACTATCATTTACTGCTACTAACATACAGTGTGAAAATTCGATTTACTTCTTTGGACTCTTAAAAAAAAGAGTTTAAAATATATATTATTGCACTAAAAAACATTTTTATTTATTTACTTACTTTTTTTGTTATTAGTGATAATTACATTTTTTTGGGATTTTTTTAAATTTAAAATTTGATGTTTGAAGTTTAGTGGACAAATAATTTATTATGATTTTTTTTTGTCTTAAATGATCTACGTAAACCAGAAGACAAGTATTTTTCAGAACAGAAAAATTATGTTTACTTAACTATGAGAATTGTTAAATTGGAGATAAAAGTGCAGTAAAATGTAAATTTAGAAAAAAATTATTTTTTATTATTTTGTTTTGAGACTTACTCTCATTATAGTGACTACAAGAAATATGATTATTTACATAATTTGAAGATGAGCCGTCTTGTGCAGGAAACGTTGGAACGGCCTCTTTGCGTAATCTATTGCGCGAATCGTTAGAAAACATATTATTTTAAAAATTTATTTGACATAGTTTTTATGAACTATTACTAATCCTGAGCAGCTTTTCTAATAAATCTTCTCTATTAGCATCTGCACAGAACTTTGCTCTAAAATAAAAATTTGTATTTGTGAAACATATAAATATGTATATTTTAAACTTCACTTTCATGAGAAGTATTTATATTCCAATGTTATACTTAAGAAATAAGTTAAGTTAGGTAAGGCAATAGCAGTAAAGTTGCATTTATGTTTTGTACAGTATATTATAGATTACTTATTACTTATTTATGTCTTTAGGAAATTTCAAGAAACTTAAATTACTATTTATAGATGATATATTTAAACATCTAACTACTGTGCAGCGACTCGTTCCTCGATCAGACTCAAAATATTGCTTTAATATGGCTCTGTATAACCGATGTTTCCAGTACCAGAGTTGGATGTAAATTGAAGTCTCTGCAGCTTGAAATGGATGCGCGAGCTGCTATGCGCGACTTATTATTTCGGCCTGAGTGTTTCTACTGGTCTCCCTATACTGTGACCATACCGTGTCCAAGCATTAATACCAAGGGATTCAAGGAGGAGGAAGACCGGTATCATTGTCGAGACGATCTCCTGATCATTTGGACTTCTTTTTGTGGGAATATACATATGATGATTTACGCAGAGGTATCATAGTTGCTGCCAATAACTTACGAGTTTAAAACGAACAAGACACAGAAACATTTGTTAGTTTGTAGAAACTGGTTAAGACGGGCCCAAAATTTTGTTGTAGCATCAGGTATGTCAAACTATTTTATTAATTAATACCACAAATTATGTTAATAATTAATAACAATAGCGGCAAAAGCTGTTGAAATTGTTGCATAAAAGAGGTGTTATAAAATGCTATTTATTTATTTCCTTGGCAATTTCTTTACATTTTTTGTCCGATCGCCGAATGCATGCTTTGCCGCATTATCAGGTTTTACAGTGGACTAGTTTCCAATGCCGTGCAGATGTGTATTTTTAAATCATTTTCGAACTGCCCTTTTTGATTTTTTTGACAGAATTGTACTTGTAAGAGTTAAGTTCTGAATCAGCCTGTACAATTAATTACGTGACATTATATTTTAGTTTCGTAAGAAAGATATTTTAAATAAAATGCTAAGAGAATCATAAATAATTTTATAATAATAATTCTAATTATTATAATTATAATGATTTCTCTAATATTTTTCAAGTATAGCATTACTATTACTCTTTAAAAAGAAAGAGTTACATTAATATTCTTTCGCTGCATACACATATTATTTAAATTCGATTATTTACGTATTTTATAAATAGCTATATACTACTGCGGTCGTATTACATTATTTTGTAGTAGAAACCAATACTTGTTTATATGAGCATGCACCTCAATACGTGAATGAATTAATGGCCTATAATAAAATTAATGAAATCACGTAACTTATTTTTAAGAGGCCATAGACCTTTAAACTTTTCGACGCTCGCTCCATTCTCTCGGTAATCCGGCGGAAAAATGTAACAATAAATAAATTACTTTATTTCAAGGTACGCTCATCTCGCCAGTAAGCAAGCAGAATATAAAAAGTTAATAGCTTAACAATGTCTAAAGATCGTTTAAGTTTTTAGCTTCTTAAATAAATCGGTTGGTATATTTTCACTGTTTTTTGTATCATTCGGCCAGTGGCGTGTTTCGGAGACAGTTTGGAAAGTAAATGATAGAATATGTTTTTAAAATGTATAACAAGGCGTGTAATTTCTTTTCAATGTAATTTTTGACACGAAGAAGTAAGTTAATTTAGATCCAGTTAACGTATAAGTGCGAATTACTTGTAACATAATAATTGACAGATAATAAAAAAAATCACAGAGGTTGAGTCCCAAACAAAAGAAATGTGTAATGACTGAACTGCAACTTAAGAATGTTTAATGTGTCCGACCTTTTCTATGCAGGATATTAGATATTTATTACGAATGAAATGCTTTGATAAATTTAGTAACAGGATGTGAAGAGGAAATTCATAATTATATGTCTAATAATGTCAATAAAAAAAATATATTTCAACATTTATCACAGTGTATGTATTAAGTATTACATTAACTGATAATTGATATGATGCATTTTTTTTTTTTGGGAGTTGCCATTGAAAATGCCAACAGTGGATACCAGAGAAAGATTTTGAACTACGGCAAGTCTCAGAAGACCGTCGCACTATTGTCAGAGTTATCCGTACGAGCCGTAGTATCAACAATAGGAACTGAAATTAATATGTGGGCAAAGATGTCGACAAGTAAACTGCGCAACCTATTCTAAAGGGTCAAGATTAAATGATTGGTCTGTAAATTAATATAATAGTAGTAGGTATAAATGTTTCGCTGAAAAATTGAAATGGTAATACATCAAAATAATGTAAACCAGGAACAGCGGACCCGAAAGTAAAGATTTCCTTTTGACAACAACAGAAAATAATGAACGAACGTATGTGAAGGCCACCATTGTTTGAGAAGCAGTTCCGACCATCACAACCGTAGTATCAACATAAACTGCAATACAACGTGATTCAGAACTTATCTAAAAGAATTTGGGAATAGATGCGTGATGAAAAATGAAGTCAATATCGTAATTTATTTTTAAATCCTTATAGTTTCTGAGAAAAAAAATGCTTTAACAGAACGATTTTCCGGTAAACATGTTCCCAATGCAGCTACTTTTACAAACGCTAGCGTGATACGGAAAATTTGCAACCGAATCATGGAGGAGATGGAAGTCCAGAGCGTCAAGGGCGTATTGCAGCAGTGCGGTGTATCATACACGAGGCTCAATTATATCATATACAGCGTGTCCAAGCATTAATACCAAGGGATTGGACGAGGAGGACCGGTACCATGGTTGCCATGGTCTCCTGACTTTAAATCATTTGGACTTATTTTTGTGGAGATGTTTAAAAAATGAAGTGAACCACACCAAAGTGGGTACATACTACTGATGGTTTACTCAAACATTTCGTAGTTGCTGCCAATAACTTATGAGTTCAATACGAACAAGTTAATTTCTAGAAACTGGGTAAAATAAAATGTTGTACCATCAGATATATCAAACTATTTTTATTAATTCCAGCGCCGTGCAGAAGTGTATTTTTAAATCATTTCTGAACTGCTATTTTTGTTTTTATTTTTACAAAATTGTATTTGTTAAGAGTCTCCTGTGCACTCAAATGTTAGATAAGTTCTAAATCACCCTGTATATACAGACTAGAGATTCTAATAGTGGATGCGCCCCACAGTATCCCGAGAACAACAAAAGCATGTCAAAAATTTCCAACTAAGACTAGAAAAAATCACATTAATTCTGTGATTGGTGGCGACGAGTTCCCTAGACTATAACATAACAATCTTAATATCTCTACGGCACGGACTATAACAGCTTTAACCCCACTATGTGCATGCATATAAGTAACCAATTTCGAAAACTTTTGTAATGTGTAACACTTTGAGTTGAACACATGATCATACCTACTGTGCAGTTCATGTACATAATACCAAGTGTAGTATTAATTATCCAATTGGCCATAATGATATAAATATTAAGTACAAAAAAATAAAATTACACTCACTCATGCAAGTTTACTTTTTCCAATTAACCTTGCATATGTGCATATTTTCCAAAAATTATAAGCAATTTCTCTCTCTACTCTAACAGTAAGCTGTTGATATTTTTCATTATTCTTTCATTTACTATTATGCATATAGATACGTTTGAAGATATATTCAGCATTTTCATTTAAAAAATAGATGGATATTTCATAAACACTTTTCCAAGATGAATGACCTTAAAAAATACACAAAATGCATAAAAGCACACGATTTCTATTAAGCAAAACTACTTATTGTTTGTGAAGGCAACGAACCTAACCTACTGCGTTTTTAATAACTTCAGCCGAAGAGAGTACGCACCTAATTCCATTTTAATTAACGGGTCTACCGCTTCAATTTTCACTGGGCCAGAGTAAGTAATTATAAGTAAAAACAACCTTTTTAATGTGTTTTTAAATATTATTAGTTTTTATACCATAATTTATGAATTAAAACATAGGGGCTACTTAAATTGCTTATATGGTGAAATGAGTTTGAAAAGATAAATAAGAAATATGATAACTACGTAAACAAAAAAAAAGCCGGCAGATATTGAGGAAATCAATCTCTAGTCCACCATACCATAGACATTCATGAAGTTTACGAATATTCTACAGCAAACAAGTTTAACTTCAACAAGTTCAAGTGTCAGAATACAGGTTAGAAAAGTTCAGATTTTTCCAATGCTTTTGTGTAAGAGGGACAAAGTCAATAGACATCTGTGCGACGTACGATGATGGTTAGATTGGCAAACCTTCACGTTCCAAATAATGCTGTACATTTGTAGTAGGAGGATCTCAAATCACTCCTACATAAAGTCAAACCTTCATTTATATTTTAAAGCTGTATCTATCCTATTTTGTTCGATTTCTGTTTGTATGAATAATGGAGATGGATATAAAATTAACAGATATTTTCAGTTTACCAATGTTGGAAGTTTTTATTTCTCTGTTTGACTGCCGTAACAGAAGAGTTTCTTAATTTTGTTCTTGCTAGACCAGAGGCAGCATTTGTACTTTCAGAACCTGTATATTATAGATAATGTTACTATTCGTCTTTTTTAAGATTTTAGGTGTTATATACAGCTAAAACTACAGAGTACATAAGTTAGTAAATATTCATTAACATTCATAATAAGCAGTACTATACAAAAACAACAGAAAGGCAGTAGGACTGAGATTTGGTGATTCTGGTAGCTGTTTTCTTTTTACAACTAAAAATATTATAAGCCGAATTCATTAAAGATTATGAGATAGAGATAGATAAATTTAATTTGTATTATATCTCTGAAAAAAGTAATTTTAAAATAATTTATATATAGGTGTTAATCGCATTTCTGCAGAAAATTATGCCTCCATCAAATATAAAGAAACCGATCCGTCCAAGCGTTCCCATCATGTAATCTTACAATTTTATAAAATTTCTAGAGTATCAAGGATTCCACTGCATTATTCAAGATGTCACGATTTTACGACTTCTCCTTTATTGCAGTTTATAGTATCACTATCTCATCTTAAAATTTTACATTGTCTCGATAACAAGGTCACAACAAATGGTGCTATGTTACTGAATATTTTGTCCATTTATAGATCCTATCAGTTGGTGTGTGAGTGAAAGTTAGGACAAGGATTAATAAATTCCAGTTTAATATGTAAATTGCTGCAATTATAAAATTAAATTATAGTTACCTCAACCTCAAGTTATCCTGTCAAGAAATGAACAGATGACAAGGATCATAGCTGGATAAACTACATTAAATAAATCATGCCAATACGAGTTGTTCCTTTTGTGGCTAATAAATAATAATAATTAAACTTGACTTTTTTGTTAAATATTTAACTGAATTAAATTATTGATTAGTATTTAGAAACAAAACAGTAGCTACACATTTTTTGTGCAAACATCAACAACATTAGCTGTTGTATATTGAAGAATACCTTTATTACAGCAAACAGTATTTCAAGAAATGTCGGCGTTTTCTTAAAACCTTTAGCAAAAAAACCAAAAGCCTATTTAAGGTATTCTTAAAGATTTCAATGTTTTGAGTAAAAATGGGAAAGAATAATGTTACAAGCTTATATTTTGTGTGCTTTTATGTGTTTTTTTTTATTTTAGAAGTATTGTCATACCTTTTAACTCAAATATATTTGTTGTTTTAATATTTTCAAATGTATTCTCCTTCTGCTACTTTTATAGGTGAGTGAGATTAACAAATAGAGTAAAATTGCAATCTTCAAAAAAAATATATACTTACCTAGATATTATCTTATATCATAAAAGCTATATTTGCTTTGCATAATATATAAAAAGCTCTCCTATACACAATTTAACAAATATCTTTAAAAAATGGATGTGTACATGGTGAGCGAAACATACTTAAATTTCTTTAAAAGTCCTTTACTTTTTAATAAATCAAAATTTGTACTATACTGACTTTTGATCTAAATTGGCATAATTCTACTTAGGAAACTGTCTCTGCAGCATTTCGATTCTTTCCTTGTGAAAAAAAATGTGATGATATAATATATATTATATTATTATTAGATGTCTAACAAGTTAATGCAACATCTTGCATCAACAGTTTTAAGGTACCTACTCGTACATATATACGTATATTTCATTATGCCCATATGATAAATTCTTCTTCATTCTTAAATTTAATTAAGAACTAAAAAAATATCCTGTGAGCATTTATCAAGACAATATATTATCAAATGCTGTCACGCCGCTATACCTGCCAGTGGCTCTTTTATTGGTATACCTGAGACGGTATTCTTACACGTAATCTTCATCCAGCTGTGTTTGTACTGAGATAAACTGGATTTTGAATAAATATTAAAAGCCAATCTCCGTATAGACGTGCTCTTAAAATATTCTTCCTTTTATAAATATTTTCATATGCACGAAAAAAATGATATCTAAATAATGGTTTAGAAAGTTCGTAGAAACTAACATAAATTCGTTAAATGTTAAGTTTAATTTAATACCTCTTCTTTTTTAACAGTTTTAGTATATATTAGTCTAATATACATACAATGCATCAAGTAATGTCCCTATACGTATTGTTAATTTTCCTAATTTGATTACCTTAGTAATTACAAAAGACATTAAAATTTAATGGTTTTTTCATAAAATCATAACTGAAAAATAAAACTGAAGGGTGTGGAACACAACAAGGAAAATTTCCTCGATTCTCAGCTCAGGTGCCGTTGAGGTCACATCTGTTATTAAGGATCCATTATATCCATACCGTTAAATTCTTAAAGTAGCATCAATGTAGATAAATTTTTAAACGTTAAACTGCATTTATTTGAAATTTGCAGGAAATATGACTGCACGTTACATTAAATTCGTCTTAAATGATATTGTATGATACACCATGTTAAAGAGTATCTATTCAATTACAGCGGCACACAAAATAAAAATAGTGATGTGTACTTTTCACTAGACCCACCTATCTTTTATGTATTTTGACGCTAACATTTCAGACGCAAATGTTTCTTCAGTCGTAGCTTTAGTAGTCGAGTTAGAACTTGTGCTTTGATCAACTGCTTAATGAGACCAAGCTTGATACAAAGAGGTAGTAGTAGAATTTTTAAGGATCAATCGAGTGTGATAAAAATCCCAAAGCGTTTTGTTTGTGGTGAATTAGAAGTTTCCAAATATCGGATATCTTTATCTGATAAATTGAATCTCTTTACAGACTGCACCGAGAAAAACTACTATTTCTGTATGACAGACATCACTCGACTACTAAAGCTAATATTTCAGATGCAAATGTTTCTTCAGTCGTTAACACGACAAGACAAGAGAAAATAGCAGTCATAGATGAAACTACGGCTCCCGAACCTATGGATGTGGTCATTCTCGCGAGGAGGAAGAAATGAAATTTGACGGATGAACAACGTGAAAACTATACTGAGGATGATGACGGCTTTTTTGCAATATTTTTCAAAATTTGTGCGTTATGGGGCTCAACAGACTTCTATCTAGAATCGATCTAGAAAACATTTTTCTCACTCTCATTAATATGATTTTTTATCATTTGTGCGAGTGGCACACAATTTTGTCTTTAAATAGCATAATTCAGCATGCAGAAAAATTAAATTCAAGTGTTTGGATCTGTTGGAAATCGCCGCTATAACGGACATACTGCAGCAATTTTGAGTTGAAAGATGACCTACGGAATAGATCCAGGTTTACCAGATTTGTCCCCCTTGGACTTTTTTCTGTGGAGCAATTTAAAGACAAACATGTATGCCACACAGTCGGAAAATCCTGAGACACACAGATTTACATGACAGCGTTCACATTTTTTTAAGTTAAAAATTGTATATTATTTTTCTTCTCTTATATATTATTTATTTGTAGTAAGTAGTAAACTACTTTTAAAAGATCAAGGCTAGAAAACGTTCCCTTAGTTAAAACCGTGTGACGTCACATGCTTGCGCTGAGATGTAGTAAACGCGTAACTCTGTAGTATATTACGAGTTACAAGTGGCGAAATTTATAAGCATAATACAAAAATGTAATAAAATAGCTATAGTGACAAAAAATACTGTTTTGTACCTGGATGCATAACAACAAAGACTCCAACTAAGATATTTGTAAGCATCTCAAAGCAAATAATAAATATAAAAAACAAATGGTTTGCAGCCGTACAAGATATTAAAAAAGCTTCTGATTTATTCACTTTTGACAGCATTTTAATGCAAGTATATATGATTCTGTGTAGATTCACAAATTACTGTGTGAAATTCTACACGTGGCATGGCGTCGTCTTTGTAACCGGCTCACCGCATGACGTCATGGGCGGAGCGAACCTATTTTAGTTCACGGGAATATCTATATCTCATTTAAACGGAGGTAAGCAATTTATCAGGTCCCCGCTGTATTTCCAATTGACTTTTTTCACAAATAAAATTCATATTCTGTTTATAATGGGTTTAACGGATTATTTTAACCAATTTTAATATATATTAATTTTTTATAGACAGATCTATTATAAGAAATGTAACTTGTTAATATAGTAAATATATTAATAATTATGTATGACCGCTACCAAATTACATTTACAATAATTTCCGTTTATTTATTTTCTCTTTTGGTATTTTAATTCAAGTAATTGTCATCAACATATTTAATATCCCTAGTTATGCTGTGAACACTTATGTTATTTAAGTCAACATGTCCACTCTAACTTGCAAAATAAACACATATACATCTATAGGAACAGCCGATCGTAGCAAACATCTATTAAATAAATGATAATTGGGAAAGTACGACTCTGTTACGAGCCGCGTGCCCGGACTCTAACTAATGATTTTGTTAAATTTTCTAAAAAGTGACTGAATATCGTAATTTTCTAGTATGTATTTGTAGTTCAAGTTTTAATTTCCGAAAAAAGAACAATTTATGACATCAATTTTTGATGTCATAAATAGGGGTGTAAAAATTAAAAGCAGTGTCCAAGCCCCAAGAACTCTCATCACCAGTTTCGTGACCTCTGTTGGGTTGAAGTCTATTTTTAAAAAAATCTATAACTATAACAAATATTGACGTAGATTTACACTTTGACTAGACACTACTAATGACATGACAGAATTGAAGACGAAAATTTAATGAAAGAAGTTGGAGGTACTATTTATTGGTTTTATTTTATAAGCACATTAAATTAAGGAACATTATTTACTAGCTACGTATCTCGGTACGTGTCTTAAATAAATGTGGAGAGAGTGAGAAAGAAAAACAACTTACAATGAAACATTTTTCTTTCTTTAAGATTATAGAACTGAATATGTAAATATTTACCACAAACAGATGCACTACCACTAAAATAGACAAAGTAGTACTTGAGCATACAATAATTTCTCACGCGTTCACAAGAATTTATCATAGAAACAATTATTTATATAAGATATCAGTGTATGAATATATTACGAACTTAATTAACGGTAACAAGAGTACATTAAGAGCTAATAAAAAAATATATATTATTAGGCAATGTCATTAGTATTCTTAACAAATCAGTAAGTGCAGTACTTTTTTCGTCGTCGGAAAATAATTAATTATATAATCATATTTATTATGATGATTAATACAAGTAATTAGTGCAGGTAAATGATTATGTCTGCTTCTCTAACGGAATTTTGATAAGTTGCCTGGATTACCTTTTCAGTTTCAAACGATAATTGTTTAGTGTAACACTAGTAATGGGAGTACTTATTTACAATTATTTTTTTAATTATAAGGTAATTTACACAGCTAATTTACATACAATCTCCAGAAACAGTTAACATGAGTTCTACTTACACAGGCTATTGTTTCTTTTTGAATACTGCGAACGTGGTCCCTACATAAATTTTCAAAAACATCGAATCTTCGGAAAACAATATACATTTTTTCACGTTTTGGTGCTTTACATGTTTTTAAACTTGGTGCATGTCTAGATGCATTTGCATTCGTATTAAAAACAATGCCATGTTATCCGAAATATTGTTTGGGTAAAATGATGGCTTAAGGTCTTATGCTTATGTTCAACAGTGTGCATTATAATTTTTTAAATACAACTTGTGCAGTTGATATTACACTAAATTAGCATCCAAAATGTATCACTTAAACTGTCTTCAAATTCGATGAGGTTCAGGTTTAACCTCGGGTTTAACATACCTATTATATATAAGTACTTACATATTTATTGTGAAAGAAGTTTTTCTTTTACAATACCTATATACCATTACTTCAAATCGTTGCACCAACTATTTTTGTCGTGTAAATGGCAATATCAACATAGTTTTAAAAAATATCTATTTTATCTTACAATTATTGACGGATCTAATTTAAAGACTGATTCTCTCTAGGTATCGTGAGAATGAGATTCATCAATCATGGAAATTTTATATAGTTTACATTCACACAGTCATTCACTACCAAATCAAGCTGAGACGATTAAATAATATGATAATACGGAAGAATATTGTACAGAAATGTGATGACGAAATCTTCAAACAAAAACAATCGATAAGACGTTACAATATCCAAAAATAGATTGAATTCTCAACTAAATCCTATTTCAGTAACAAACCACTCTTCTCTGTCTTATTATTATTCAGGTTATTATTATTTGATCTAAAGAAATATTACTTAATCTATTTGATGTTGTAATGCTATCACTTTTGTGGTAAAAATTAGGTACTTGGAACATTCATATGCAATCTTTTCGATTTGTCCTACGGCATCAATCAAATTATAAGTAGGTATAGAATATAACATTTTCAAATAAGACATATATTAGAGCAAATATCGAATGTACCTTAAGTGTATTGAAAAATACCTACACTTTAGTTATTTGTCTTTAAATGTTGAACGCATTTTAATGGTTCTCACTATAAAATAACACTGTACTGGTGCTTAAATCAATATACTTAAAGTTAAACCATATGTATTTGTTCAAATATGCAGATACATGAGATATAATGACAAATATTTAATAAGTATAGAGGAAAAATAAAATTTATGGTAAGTGGAAAAATAACACAAATGGTTTCATCTCGGGTTTCATAAAAATACTCGTAAAAATAAATAGATACCTATATGAAATAATTTAAGGATACTGTATTCTTGAAATTAGTGTTTTCCACAGAGAAATAATGTAAATAAAGTAAAAAGGTTTCTGAATGTTTCAAGATATTATTTTTTCAAACAACGGTGAAATTTGAGATGGAAGTTTAAATTTGCATTAGCTGTAAGCAACCAGCGAAGTTAAACTTGAACATCAGTTCTACTTATTTGCACTAAACATATAACCGAGCATATAACATTAACAATTACAACTATATTTTAAAACCATAAAGCATATAAAAGCAGATAGAAACTTACTTAAACAAGATTTCATTTAATAAAATCAGCATAATATTTAAAAAAATTAAGTTTTCTAACAGATGACAAATATACCAAATAAAATTAGTTGTTCAATTGATTTACGTGATTTTGTTGAATTTACAGACTTCGATGATTTCATGTAATTTAGGTAAGTGATTTGCATGATTTCATTGATTTCTACAGATTTTTTTGATTTTACCCAAAACGTACACCTGATTTCCGAAGTGTCACACCCCTCGAAAGAACCATTTATAAATTATTAATTTTATTTGAGAGAAATTTAAATAGTAACAATGAATAAACAAAATATAAAGAATTTTATTTTTATGCTTACTTTTGCTCTACATATTTGACATTCCGAGATCTCGATACCTATTCATCTTTACTTATATAAAATATAAAATGCAAAAGAATAATGTAAAAATAATAATCAATATCTTTATAAGTTTGCTGTTTACTCAGAAAGCCAATACCTACATGTCAGAAATAAAGAAGAATGACAGGTGAAATTATTATGAGAATATATGGTGAACCTGTTGGAATATTAATGTGTTTTTTGGTACGATTTGACGGTTGTATAGTTGTTTTAGACTTGTTTATCTGTGTTCTGAATCTCCACTACACTTTAAGTGGTAGCTCTACAGGTTCTAAAAAATATATGCAACAAAGGCCATGTGAACTTTGAGGCTGTAGGTAAATATTTATAAGATCATTCAGATAAAATTGTGTGCAGCTCCCGACCCTTATTATAAGAGCTTTAAAAGACAATAAAAAAAGATAAGAATAATAAACATGAAAGGGCGGTAATTAAAATAGGTAAGTACTGACTTACTTTTCATTTAGAATAAGTAACACTTCTATATACATTATATTTTTGTAATGTTAATGTCACTGTAGAATATTGATTTGTTTAACACTCAACACCTCTCGACACTCTGTATTTAGGCAATAGAACATCGATATTATCCAAAAATTCGTTTATATAAGTAGAATTTGACTAAGCAGATAATTTCGCTCCTTCTCCCTATTTGTAAAGCATTTAAAATAAAAATATGCCATCTAATAAGTTGAGCTAACGCGATACACTTATGCTTACAGTTAAGTATGTTTGCATATTTTCGCCAGAAATAATTAAAAATAGGTATGTATCAGTTTAAAACTGCATTATATATTTCAAAATGCAACAGCAAATGTAAGTATCTGGTTCAAATTAAAATTAAGTATGTATGAAATAAAATACATTAGAAATCTATAAAATTAAATAAGTACCGTTTCCAAAATTTTCCTCAGTTTCTAGATCAAAATATAAAACCTCTCAGCAAAAATATTACCTAAGTATAGTAGAAAATAATATAGTTTAGTTGAAAGTATGTCCTAATTTTATGCGTAACGCTAAGTGTATCTGCTGAAGAACTGTTATACTTGCCTGTGTAATGTAAAATAATTTAAATTACAAGGAATTTAAAAAATTAGGTAAGTCCAGCTCTTCCTACAAGAATTCCTCATATTCTTCAGTAATTTATGTAAGTTGGATGCTAAGTTATTTAAATATCTGCCTCTAATTAACACGCAGTGAGCTTTCTCTGAATGTATCAGTCCATATAACGTGCAACCTTATGATTAATTAATTTATTCACTGTAAGTACCGTGCGTCTAATTTTGTTCATCATCAATTTACTATTAAGATTTAAAAAATGGAATATTTTATTCTAGATTTTATTTATGATACATCTAAATCGAGATTTAAATCTAGAAGTATCTTGCAATTTACTTTTATTCAACACATTTAGGAGCAGTTTAATTTTAAATCTTATTTGATAATAAAACAATATTTCCTCGAATAATTCCAAAATATGTCAACATTATTATTAAAATATTTGATCCGTCTAACTTCCTATTGTGTGCCCTTATTTATCACAGAAATCTTAAAACTCATACTTAACGTGACCATTTATTTTTTTCGTCAGAGGGACACGCTCTTAATTTATTATTTTTTTGAAAACACATATTTTAAAGGACCTATAGGCATATTTTTGTTAGATTTTCTACTGTTATTAGTTTAATTTTTGATGGTTGATCTAACAAATTTAATGCATCTATTTTTCCCTAAATGGTTTCTTTTCAGTTTTATTGCTATTCAAGGAGAGTAGGTAAGATCTTATTATTATTGCGGAATGTTAAAAAACATATGGAAATATTATTATTTGCCCATTTAAGTTTATCACTTACCATGTCAACCTTTGTTAAAAGTAACTCGAGTAATTATGTCTCTTGCTTTTACATAATCGAAGAATGCTTTCATATATTAATGATAATTTATTTTATTTAATGATATTGACATGCGGTGACAATACACATATGGTACGAACTTAAAATTAAGGTTTTTTGTTTACTGCTACGTTTTTGCCTTGTCAAAGCGGGACATTTTTATGTATTTTAGGGACAGCGGGACACATAGGTAGCTTAAAGGCGGGATGTATGGTCACGTTATGTATAGTACAGGTATTTGAATAAGATGTAGAGAACAAATTTCGTAATATTAAATAACTATTTATATTGGTTAAGTATGAATAACCGTTTTAAAATGTATCTTCACGTTCAAATGGCATCTCTGCTTCAAAACTTTAGTCTCTAAGAATGATCTTTTTCTTATGTTATGATAGTGTTAAATTTATGCAGTTTCTGATTTTAAACCTCCAGCGCACAACTCAAAAAGAATATGAGTTATTTGTTATAAAAAGTAATAGTACCATTAATTTAAAAATAAATAATTCCATATTCATTTCAAAGACCACTTTTTTGCTGCAATCGCATATAGACGTTGGCATTAGCCAATCATGAAAAAAATCCTTGTTCATATTATAAATAGAAAAAAAACTACACATGCTTCAATATATCTATGAGTAAATAAATTATTAAATGAATTACTTATACTTAGGTAATTAAGTTTACTTATATGTGTATAGTTATGGTCTTATGTGTTTCAAATACTAAAAAATAACTTAACACTCGACTTAACCTTACTGAAAATAAATCCCCTAGTCAGTGTCGCCTTTTCGGTGAGAGGTTGCAGCTTATTACTACGTTACTTTAACCAAGAAAACGACTGGCTTGCATATTTATTTTATTGTAGATTGGCAAGTGTGTAGCCAATGCATTTACGGCTTTAACCGTCCAATATATTACCAGGCGAACAACGTCGAGTTTTCTAATTGGTCGTAAATAAACAGCGTTGTGGTAGCTTTAATCATTGATTCAGAGGATGATTCCATGGAGAATACCTGGAAAATCGATAACGAAGTATATATTGAGGTTACCGCGTGAACTCTGTCTCGACCTACGACCTACAAATGGGTGCACAACTGTTTCAGAAAAGTGTTGCAGTGGAAAATGTCGAGTTGGCTCTGAAAATTTGAACGTAGGGCTTAGAGTAGCGACCCACTTAACCTCATCTGTCAACGCGCTATATCGCCGCTGTCAATTTCAATAATCTCGTTTTAAAAACGTCTAAATTGGTGTTTTTTTAAGAACAAAAATTGTTTATCATAGTCCTACTATAGAAATGGACGCAAGATTGATGGAATATGGTAGTAAATAAAGTTACTTACAGCGATATAGCGCGTTGACAGATGAAGTTGGTGCCAACTTCACTTCGTTTTTATCTGAACGCTCGTTACTATGCTTCCAAATATCTAAAGATTATTCATAGTTTTTTAAAGACTATTTAAATGTATACAGAAACCTGCAACCATATTTTTAATAATGTATAAACACCTATATATAAATGCAATTTAACATTGCAAATTGCGATATTGTCTTGTAGCAACATAAGTACATTTTTATTACCTGCAGATTGAAATACAATTATTTTTTACGACCAATTAGTGTTGGATGTATGTAAGAAAAGTTCCTGGTGCATATCCTACTTAGTTAACAAACTAGCCACTTCATATTTTTCAAATTGAACAAAGAAACTTCTTCATACGACAATCATAAATATATATTTACATAGAATAATATTATGGTACCTCTTAGATTATTAAACAAGTTTTTATTTAATTATGTTTAGTAAAAGGGTCGCATATTATATTTTTTGAGATACCTATATCAGATATTTTCAAATAATAGACCCTAAATTTATCTAAAATACCGGTACCTAGGCTATGTCTTGCATAATATATATATAATAAACAAATATATATATATATGAGTAGATATAAGCACTTACAGATTTTATCTAATTATTTAGATACCTCACAATTCAAAATGCTAGGGTTCTTCCACCTTCAAGTTTAAAGAAAGAAAACGTTTTAGAAACATAATATAGGTACCTAATTACCTATTTAATTTAGAAATATAGGTACCTAATTTAATTAAATACCTAGAATTTAAGTTATATTTATTGGAACAAGACAATATTATTGGACAAATAACATCTTAAAAAAATTTGATTTGACTATTTTTATTTAATTTCTAAGAAAACAAGTAGGTAGGTGTAGGTACCTCTTTTTGAAATGAATAAAAATTATTTCGACACAAATTTGCATTTATCATTAACCTTTTTCAATTTTTGAAAATTTTTAATTATGAATAGATACCGCAACAAACAAATTAGGTAGATAGGTAGCCACCCATTTTTTTAAGTCGTGGGAAAATTATTTTGAAAATAAACATTAATTCAGACAACAATTAGGCATGGGCGAAGTTTAGTCATCAAATCTGGGGGGCTAAAGCCCCGGGAGAATTGTGTTTTAGTTTCGGTTCTGAAATGTGTGTGAATTGTTTACGAATATTTTTTGGGGGGGCTAATTTGATTTCGGGGGGGTTAAGCCTCCCCTAACTTCGCCCATGCAATTAGGTAGGTACCGTTTAGATAACAAGAACTAGTAACAGGAAGAAACAAACCTACTAAAGTTATCTAAAATTATATATTAATATCTTTATAGTAGGTTTAGCAAATAGGTAGGTATTTGATGATTTTCTATAAATAAATTGCATACACAGAATCATTACCAAAAATAAATTTTGGCTTAACATTGTATCCAAAAACAGAAATTTTATTCTCAACTGATCGTACTCTCTCGATAGGTACGAAATCACCCCAGTCCCAAATAAAATTTTTTATATATAGTCGCAAATTAGGTAGTATCAAACACCTGATGTCATCTTCAGACGGCATTAATTTATACAAATGCACATCGAGAAAGCGTTGTGTTTTGTATAAAACTCATTTATTTTATGTATTTTGAAACCAGTATCTGCATACGTACGAGTAGCACAATTTTCCCACGCTGTCTATCGGACAGCGCTCAACGTTTCTGTAACTTTGAAATGTAGTTTTCGTCCCTATATTACATTATTATATATTTACCATTAAAATATTTTAATTAATGTTTGATTTGAGTATGCAATTCATAATAATTGTCTAAAATATAAGTAGCCGACGCTTTGGATATTAATTGGATAGTTATTTATATACGTTATTCCAAGACCACAGAATTTAAGACTATGGGTCCATAAAAACCCTTATTCAATCCAAAACAAAAATGCGGCGCGTCGCAAACGCGAAGAATCCGTCGGCATTGCCGCCTCATTTCACCCGTGATTTACACCAAATTACCTGAAGAAGAGTCAGTAAAAGAAGGAAGAACTGTAATAAATATCCATGGGTCATGCTCCTACACAACAATCGCCACATGACACTGCACATCATCACTGCAAAAGTTGCGTCGCGACGTCGGCATCGAGCTGAGGTCTTTGGGACAAATCACTGTATCGGTGACGGCGCACACATAGGCTTGACGTAGCACGAACACTTCGACGATCGGTGGACTACTGAAGAGTCGCGCAGCCGCGAGGCAGCCCCTCTCTTCACCGCGGGCACAGCATCCATATGGACCAATGAGAAATTGCTCTGGGGCTTTCTTTGTGCCCTGTGTGAGCAGGATCAAGCCTGGCAGCGCTGTTTTGGTGCTCCGGGGCAACCACTTGTTGGCTGATCGGTTGCGTGTTTTCCTTACCTCGCGTTCCGATGGATTGCTTTAAATTTAGCCGTACCGTTTTATAATTTCAGTTTACTGCTTACATTATTCTCTTGCCTAAGATACAATAATTGTAGTTTGCTTCTTATTATCCATTTCTATGAAACTTAGGTCGAGGGGGTAACCACTGAGATCAAAATTGTGACAAGATTTTGCAAAATAATTTCTAAAGGATTTCGCGGAATTCCGGGCAATTTCAAGGAGTTTCCAAGAATTTCGCATTTGATAAAAATTACCTCGAAAGTTACCATACATACAAGGTGTCTGTGAAAGTTTGACAAACAACTACGTATTCCGGGGGCCAAAATATGATGGCATATATAAGTTTACAGAATTAAAATATAAGTTACTGCACCACCGTGGCGCCTTTGAAAGAGCGAGATCTAAGCCAATGCTGCCAGTCCGAGGACTGGCGTATATGAGGGTGATCCAGTATTAAATATTGTTCCTGGCGTTACGAGAGAAAATTGACAAGCATCGATAAATATTAATGAAATTAAAAATAAATGAACTTTTTCAACTATTTTCCGTAATATGACGTGATTGCCCTGAAAAGTCACTTAGTAAAAAACTGGATATCTACCCATTAATAAAAATTGGTTGAACAATTTTATTTCAATTGCAATAAATACATAAGTGGTATCAAGTCTTCAAAAATATTGTAGGAGAGATTTTTTGAGAAATAAAAATACATGTAAGGTATAGTAAAGTAACTGCTAGTACCTTTATAATATATTTTTTTTATAAATTGTTAAGAATATTAAATTTTGCAATAACGCTACATCTTTTATTACATTTTGTCTTGATTGATGAATTTTAAAAAATAAATAAAATAAATACGTTCTCTTGAATATACCTATAAATTAGTCAAAAAGAAAGTTATTACATGGATGATGTAATATTTTTAAAAATTCACTTTTAAATTGGTTCAAATGTCTCCTGACATGCTGATTTGTTAAACATGTTGACAAAAGCATCCTCCATTGCTATTATATAATACAGAATATTTCTATTTAGTACAGTTGGACTTATGAATGATTTTCTTGTCTCAAATACTCTTAATTTGCAAAATAAAACTTCCTGACTCGTCAAATCAGATCACATACAGATACTTTATTCAAAGGTTATTTTGTTTTCTCTTTAATTTTCATGCGTAATAATATTTATATAGTTTCCAATAAGTAAATCTCACCTATAATATTTATATTTAGAGAAGAATAAGAAGAAGAAGAGATTTGTATATGCGATTTCGTTTAGAATCTGCAATGCTTGTTTTATCGAAGTGCACAAGCTATATATTCTTACTAGTTTGTAACATTGATCTGATGAAATATCGGCATATCTATGCGTCCCTGTAGAGCCTAAAGCCTGTTTGCAAGCGTTACCTACTTCTATAAGAAAGTTCTTATAAAAATATTTGCGGGAAATGTTCCCTTTTAGAGGAGAAAAATCTGAGTCGGATTTTTTTTTGTAATTTATAATAATATAGTGTTTACCTCTATGGACACTGAAAAAATTGTAGTACACCATCGTGTACAAGAAAACACCCATCCACAGAACAACGATGTCTGGAGCTTATTAAATAAACTAAGTCCACTATGAATTGTCTGAGACACTCTGTAACTCAAGATAATGTGGGGCCCGCGACAAACCGAGACTCTGAGTATCGTATTGTGTACCAAAGGGTACTCAAATGATAGACGGGGAAGGGGGTACTGGAAATACTAATCCCGTGATCGGGTGCGGTAACCTATATTTTAATTCTGTAAACTTTGGCATAAATCAAGTTACCTTGGTCAAAAATTTTATAATTTCCGATATACAGGGTGTTGAGATTTTTTCTCAATAACTTTATTATAAATTGTAGTAAATACATAAAACGTGGTAGTGATGACTTTTCTGATAGAAGAAATTTAAATACGGCCTTGAATTTGCTGTCAATTGTAGAGGGCACTGCCTACAGTACTTCACATGATTCAAATCGTTATAAATTTTGTAGGCACTGGTGTATTGATTGTTTAATCAATAATTCTTATTCTTTGAACAACAGTTTTTTTGAATAGGATTTTAAGGTTCTATTTCATAAATGACACCCATTGTCTTCTTTCATACTTTATTCAATTAAGTACTATCAAATTTTGGACTAAGGTAAATTGGATCATATCTTGGCTCTAGGAACACGTGGTACCATTTTGTCCAGATCTTTTGTATACAGTCTATGCTGGATGTCCAAGCACTAAAAAGCACTATGATGATTTAAATGCATGTGAAGTACTGCATGTGACGCCTTCTACAGTTGACAGCAAATCTGCGGACATATTTCAAATTGTCGTGCTTAAAAATTTCAAGGTTGTTTGATGTATTTGTTTGAAGTTTGATGTATTCACTACCAACTAATACGCGCGTGTGCGTAGAAAAATTTTCATTACATCTTTCCGCTAATTTAATTGTGAATGTAGTTTATGTATTAGTGATTTTGTGTTTGTATTCTTAAGACTAGAAAATAATTCAAGCTCTACAACGTACTCTCAAAATCGTAAACGCCTTAATCTAACAAGTATGCAATATTGGATGATGATGTGTGAGTGCCGTATAGGTATAATCCTAGTGTATATAATCAAGGGTATAATGCAATAAAAAGTGCGTGGTAAAGAAGAACATAACTGCAAAACGGAAAATAGTGGAAACTCACGGATAAAAAAGATAGAGGTTGATAATACAAAACACACAGACAATTCATGGATGGTATTTTAAAAATGACCTACCGACAATAAAGTAATTCAGGTTGCTATCTCACAGAATGAAACTTTACCTAGCATATCTTTAAGGATGCTTTTGTGAGTTATGAGTGACATTGTCCTTTTATAAAACTAAACAGAAAGAGTGTGCTAAAAGATAAAATAGGGAAATGGCGAAGAAACTATTTAAGACAAATAATAAAATATCGAAGTTTGAATAAAGGAATATATTTTATATACTCATATATTATAGAAACACTAAGGAAACATGGATAAATGAAGGCCATACGGTAATAAAGGTGTAGCACTGTTTTGCCACATATGAAATCTGGAGCTGTCGTGGTTGTATGGATAATCCATCCTAATAATAGCTTTGTTCGTAGTCGAGGGGGTAACAACTGGGATCAAAATTGTGACAAGATTTCGCAAAATAGAGATTTCCAAAGGTTTTTGCGGAATTCCGGGAAATTTCAAGGTTGGCAAAAACTACATATTCCAGGGGCCAAAATGTGATCTCCTAAATCAAGTTACCTTAGTCCTAAATTCTATAGTTTCCGAGATAGATGGTGTTGACCTTTTTTTTAGTTTTTTCTCAATAACTGTATTATAAATTGTAGTAATTACATAATACTTGGTAGCGGTGTGGTTTCTGGCACGAGAAATTGAAATATAGCCTCGAATTTTCTGTCAATTGTAGAGGGCGCCTCCTACAGTTCTTCACATTAATTGAAATCGTTATAAATTGTGTGCACTGGTGTATTTATTATTTAATTAATAATGCTTATTCTTTGAACAACTGTTTTTTGGATAGGAAAAAGTGGTTCTTTATTACATTCATCTGTCATTGTACTACAACGATTTGTCATCATGATAAACATAAACGTTCAAATCGACGTCATATTTTCCTACACTTAGTGACATTTAAATAAAACATTTTTTTGGTTTTTGCATGAAGGTTTTATTTCATGAACATAATCAATTGTCTTCTTTCTATTTCAATTAAGTACTATTAAATTTAGGACTAAGGTAAATTGGATTAAATCATCATATCACTAGGCTAGGAACATGTGGTAGCATTTTATCCAGATCTTTTATAGACAGCCTGTACTGGATGTATAGGCACCTAAAAGTTATGACGATTTAAATGCATGTGAAATACTGTAGGTTGACGCCTTCTACCGTTGACAGCAAATCCGAGGACATATTTAAATGTCTCGTGCCAAAAAATCCTTTGTATCAAGTTTGATGTATTTACTACAATTTATATGAAGTTATTGAGCAAAAACTTATAAGTATCTCGGAAACTATAAAATTTTGAACTAAAGTAACTTAATTTAGACTAACGAATTTTGGCCCTCGGAGTATGTGGTAGTCTATTTTCTCAACCTTACAGACACCCTGTATATAAAAAAGTATTAAGTCTATAAAAAAAATGTTTCTAAGATTGCTCAGAATTATGACATCTTGGTGAAAAACCTGATTTTGATCCTAGTCAACCACTGTACAATAAGAAAAAAAACGTAAAAAAATTATTCTATGCCAGTGACGAAGATGGGAAAGATGACGAATTACGATATTGGCTGAAACTCTGAGATTGACAAAAAATGTGAAATTGACAGTTTCTTAAAAATAGTGATTACTTTGTTCTAAGTTTTGCATAATAGTTAAATTGCTTCATAAGGTGCGAAGCACCAAAGTTAACTCTTGAGTTAACCCTCAACTTGTCCTGCCCCCCTGGATGCATACCCCTTGCAACCCTCACCTCCAGTACCCATCTAAGTGCTGTAAATGAATTACTCTCTATTACTTTGGGTCTCGAAACCCGTAAACAGAGTTGTCACATCTAGAAAATTTTCATTAATTAGGGACTGTGCCAATTTTATTATTTGTTTCGTGCTTACCTAAATAGTAGAGTATTTCAAAATGAAAGATTCATGTTTGATTTAGTTTTTTGTTTTTATTGAATATTAAACGAAATGCAATAATACTCCAAAACTATGAATGACAGCAAAACGACGAACGTCATATTTTGTTGCTTTTCAAGTACCTTTAGTAGGTATATAGTTTTTTTTTTAATAAAAAAAATATCATTCAACTCATATAGTCACTAACAATTTACGGCTGTCAAAAACAATTCTAAATATTTTGTTGCTAATTTGTTCAACCAATTTCATTTTTGTAGCTTGTGATGTTTTGGACAAAAATGGTAAGCGACTTATTACGCTCATATCAATTCATATCATTGAATTAATCAGCAAGATGGAAAAAAACAAAAAATTTCGTCTCAAATTAATTTTTATGAATCAGAAAATGACTAATATTATTAGAATTTTACTAATGACTATTTGATTTTAAATTTTTAATTATTGAGTGACCAAATTAAAAAACAAAAGACTGTAGACCTTCCGAAGATACTCGTTCAGCAACAAAATATGGTGCAAATATATTTTTGGCGGCCGCTGAAGTTGGTTTGTTGAGGGTGACGTGACTTTCTACGTTACTCATGCATGTTTAATTGTCTATAGGTAGCTGAATCTCAAAAGGTTTAACATTCTACTACTAGAGAATGCCCTGTATAGATTCAATATATGATTCTGAAAATCGAATCAATTTTTTACGAGACGATTATTAAATTCTAAACTTGTCCCCATCTCGTACATTGCAAGAAACGCCCAATATGTGTTTAATACATTTTGATGTGCCGTAAAAATAGACAGATGATTTTAAAATTAAAATTTGTGCACCTAATTCAATATATTGCCTATATTTCCTTCGACTTTTAGTTGCAATGCAAGGATTATCTATTTTTCCATAATAATGCTTAGCTTATAAATATATTACCTAGTCGTAAACGTCACACACGCATAAATGAACAAGAAGTCTAGTCATAAAGCGTGCAACACACGTCACAAAGAAGTTGCATACTTAGTGTGTAACTAAAGTAATATAAATAATGAAGTATGGATGAAAAGTGCATTACAGTGTTCCATTACCATCGCAGCGCTGGCACATAAAATATTCACTACGAGTGTTTAAGCGCTTCTTGACACCAGTATTTTCGAAACAAACAGTAAAATGTTGGTATAGCCTAAGAAAACCTATGACGAGTCTCAGTGTAGACACTTTTTTATGCGTTTGGAGGGTTTCTCATATTATCTAAACAGAAGATAAAATTTTGATGTCTAAAGAAAAATATAATAGCGCAAACCTGATATCTTCGTAGTGTATATGAGGTACACATTTTTCAAAAATAAGTACTGAAACTTGCTAACTTATAAACAGTTAAAACTTTGAAGCCAAATACTGAGAATTTGCTTTGATTATCTATACCTATTTACTATACATAGCGTGTACGATGTTCAAAAATTAAATTACAGTTTCCTAATGATACTTGTAATATAAAATTTAAATTATCCATCGAAAAATTGTCACGGACGGTACTGGACACAGTGGTTTAATAATTAAGTGAATACTTTGTGAACATGTAGATAAACTGTTTTAATATTAGATTATATAGGGTGAACCTTAAATAACTGCAACTGTAGGTCGTGTCGTCATATAGATATTCCTAATCTAATAATTGATATAATTGATCTAAATTTAGTAGTTGTTTGAATTTGCATAATCCATTAAGTAGATTAGTCATTTCAAAAATTACTCAATTGATATTAAAAAAGGAGAACTAGTACCAAAATGAGAAAGCTGATTAGCTTCATTTAAAAACTCTAATTTAGTTACACATTTTTGTAATCAAATCTTGAATTTCATAATATTAATTTTTTGAACATATAAGTTAAATCTGTTAGCAATTTGTTTTTGATTCTATAAAAAAAATCTTTAATAATATTTTCAAAAAAATTTGTGTTCAAAATTGACGTACGGGCATTAATTACTTCTTGAATCTGTTCCTCGTTACTCATTAATATATCAACATTAAAATTTGTTTCCTCTAGATCACCCTCCACAAATATTTATTAACTACCTACTAGATTCACTAACCTTTTTTTGTACATCACCTCAAAACCACTAATTTATATATTTCGGATTCTAATTCGTTTATATGTTGTTTAATTTTAATCTGTTCATCTTGTTGGATTTGTTTAACTTGTAGCTTTGAGTCTTGAATCGGTAATAGAGGTAGTTTTATTTCTTCTACTTGGAGAAGTATATTCCGGGTAGGGTAGCGGTGTACAATAAATAGAAGGTACATCTATCTGAAACAGAAGGTTTTGATGTAGTATATCGAAAAGATTGTGGAATTAATTGAGTTGATTCCTCTTTATTAGAATTAACTTATACGGTTTTGGCATGTCTTAATTTTTTATCTAATTCCTATTTAACAACAGTGGACTGTTTTACACATAGAGATTGAGGCAGTGAGTTTGGAGGAAATATTTCGTCTCGTTAGGTCTATGAATAACGATTATTTTATTTTGTTATTTTGGATATTTTGTTATTTTTATTTGTTGCTTTGTTTTGTCTTGTCTTGTTTCTCAAATTTTTCTATGAATTTAAGTGTTTGTGGTTTATGTAATATATATGTTGTTTGCAAGAATCATTAATAATTTGTACGTCCAAAATATCGAAAGAAAACATATTGTTGTTGTTGCTAAAGCGGCACGGATTACCCGCAGCACTCAGGTCTGAAGACCCATTGTACATGCCGCTGACTATAGAGTTCAAAACAGGCCTGTACTGCGCGCAAAATTTAACACCAGCTCCGCTGGAATCTCTCTAATGTCTTGAAGAGACAGAGCAACCGACCTGAGATATTTGTGGCTCTTTACCATTTGTGTAACTTTACACAGTTACAAAGGGTGTGAATCGAATCTTCATCTGCATCCTTTGTAGGACCTTGTTGAGATGTCCGTGGTCTGTTAGGAGATCCGTAACAATCCTGATGTTGTTTCTGTTAAGCAGAAATTTCGGTTTGCATCAGCCCATGGACCCTCTATAAGTAGTGTGGCCTAACGCAGAACGGATCCAACCCACCAATATTTAGTTGATCGATTTTTGATTCAGTCATCAATGGACCTTGCGAGATAGTCTGGCCAACATGTCAACCCTCTCATTGCCTGTCACTCCACTGTGATCCAGAACTCAGGTCAGCTTAACACGATTGTCTCTTCCCAAAAGCGAAGGAGCTCTGATACATTCCAGGACCACACAAGAGGTGATCCTGAAGAACAGAAGCGCTCGTAAAGCTGTCTGGCTGTCTGTACATATCTCCTGATATTTTCTTGAACGTGGGCAGAGATAGCGAATATCTCAGCCTGAAAGACCGTGGCGTGCTTCCCTAGAGAGTGAAGTAAATTCACTCCTGGTCGCACTTCATAGATTCCCGCTACTGAGCCCCAGTCTGTCTTGGACCCATCCATAAACCGGGCGAGTCCTTTTGAGACCTGAGCATCAGGATTAGCGAGATTAGATTACCTAGTCAGAAACTCCTGGCCCCGATCCACCATCATAGCAGATGCGACCTATCTTTGGAATGAATACCACTCTCGCCATTTTCCAGGAATGTATCCTACAGCTAACGTATATGAAAACAGATGATGCAGGTGAAGAATGATACACTCTGACCTTTGTTGTAAAAGAGGCGGAAAATATCATCCATTACTTTTGAATAGGGAAAACGATTGAATCGCCGATTTAATTCTCTCATCGGTGACAACCTTCAGGCCCTCTTCCAATCCATAACTAAAGCCTGTATGTGGGGAGATGCCTGGCGTAGTTGAGCATCTTCGTTTAAAACGTGTCCACCTAAGTTATTATTCGTTAGATGTCTAAATGCCTCCTTGACGGTACCAACAGGAAACCTGAGCGCCTTAATCCTAGTTTCGGATTTCTTTTCAAAAGCTTAAAAATGTGTGTGTGGCAGGAAGATCTTTGAAGCTCTTACAGAAATCGTTCCAAACCTGACGTTTACTATGTTGAACAAGGCTCTGGAACTGAGGTTTTATATAGGTCCAAATCGCGGTTAAGTTTTGTGGATTTAACCCTATTGAAGAGCTTACGAGCTTCTTTGCGTTTTGACCGAAGAGTAGAATTTCACCATGGAACTTTATGAATGCTCAGCGCTGATTTGAACGGACAACTCTGTTCATTGGCAGAAATCATGGCCCGCCTGACACTGATCTGAGAAACTATATGAGATTTTTGTCTCGATACCAGAGTCTCGGAAAATATTTTCTTAGAGGAGACCCAGTTCGTAAGTTTTGGGTTCTTATATTCATATGTCTTAGGAGGTACGCCAATCTCAAGACTGAAATTAATATGACATGGGCTGACATGGGCTGACATGGACACTTGTGACGACACATGCCAGGTCTTGACCTAGTGCGCAACCCAAGATGCTGCTACTGTAATATTTATGACTCCCTGCCTGTTTCCTGTATCGAAGGTTGGGTCTGAAGTCCTTATTGAGAATATTTGAATATAGATATTCAAAAAGAGTTGAGCCCCCGTCATTGATGTCGCTACTACTCCAGCATACTTGACAGCGTTTGCGTCGCAGCCAATAATTAGTGGTAAGCCTAGAGTTCTTAACCACAAGACAAGGTGACAGAATTGTCTCGATGGTGGATTTGGTAAATCATATGGTAGATATGCGGAGCACAATACAAAGCTTCTTCCTCCAAAAGTCACCTTAATCGCTATCAGGTCCCTACAATAAAAATTGGTTAGCTTCAATGCGCTAATTAATATGTTTTGCAATATATATAGAAGCTCTTGGGATCTCAGCGGTGGAGCCCGCAGAAAGCTAGCCCCATCCACTACTAAGATCCTTGATAGAGCCTTTGTTCACCCAAGATTCCTGTATTAATAATATGTGTCTGTTCTACTGCAAGCTGCTGACCTACGACAGAGATCGCCGCGACGCAGTGTTGCAAGTTAATCTGTGTTATTTTTACCACAGTTGATGCACTGGTGTGCTGCTGTCCTCCGTCTCCTCAGAAGTAAAAGCCTCAGGTAGCCAACCATTACCGGAGGCGCCCTTCTCTGTCGGATGGGGTTAGTTGAAATGTAGAACTGGTTAATATATTTTTTGAAAAATCTATGTGCGTTTGAGTTTTAACTAAATCTTCCAGATCTATTACTCCATCAAAATATTCGTGAAAATTAACTTTTTTACTGTAATGCGGTAAGAATTAAATTCTGTAGGATAAGGGATGTTAACATTCTGAATTATGGTTTTAGTAACTAAAGATGTTGTGTATGAGTCATTATAAATATATTCTGAAATAATGCTTTTCTAAAACTTCAGGGCGAAGGATGGATTTAGTAAATCCAGAATCAATTCAAAGTTTTAAAATAGAATTTGGATATTCTCTAATATAAATGTATGGCAAAGGAGATAGATGTAAATGATATAGAGTTATGTTCTACCATTCCATTTTGGCTTAAAGGGTTGTTGAAAGGATTTATTTTGATAAGAATGTATCATACTCCTGACATTGGGGTAGGTGCTATCGAACTCGGCTACGCCTCGCCCAATAACAATTACGACTTGTACCATATTGATCGTATTTATGATCCTTATTACATAAATAACTATTATGGTATGTTATTATTTATGTGTATTGAAATAAAATTGCTAGGAGAACCTCTTTTCCGTTTTACTTTTCCAACTAATTTCGGCTTTTTAATGCTATCATTAAAGAAATATAAAAATTACATACATAAAGCTACGTGGTAAAGTTTTAAATATTTTATAATAGATTTAGATTGATAGTATAAATTAAGCAAATGTAATATATAATTCTGAAATACTGAAAATAAGCAGAGTATTTTTGGTGTCCACCTCCATGGCAAGAGTGTAAGGCACTGTAGAAAGCAACATTCATATGTCAAAATTGCTTGAATGTCAATATTATTATTTACTTGAATGATCTTCAACCTTCAAATTTTAAATTATTTGCAAATGAAAATGGAATACCAAGGAAAAAAAAAATTCAACATATTGGTTTTGTTTAAGTTCAATGGGAAGACGATCTGATTTCGATAAGGACCGTCTTGAGCAAAAATAAAATATCAGTGTGTCAACAATTATTATTGTATTGTTTAGCTCGTCGACAACATTGACCGATTTTGTCACACATTCATAGCATTACAAAAAAAGTGTTCTGTTTTCTAAACTATATCAAACATATTATATAATCTTTATGTATTATTACTTACTGAATCCAAATCTAAGAATCAATTAAGGGCGCCGTATTCTTGAAATAGTGTTTTCTACAAATACAAGAAATTTTAGACATTTAAGAACTGAATAATATAGAGTCTAGCAAATAACAAGAATGTTGTCTCATGCCACCTGCGAATATTCAAAGGTACCGAAGTAAAATCAATATATAACGTCAAAAAGCGATCTTTCCAACAAACTTTTAGGTGCTGAAATCATTCAAAATACGTGTTTTTTAACATTCAACTATATATATATATATATATATATATATATATATATATATATATATTCCAACAAACTTTTAGGTGCTGAAATCATTCAAAATACGTGTTTTTTAACATTCAACTATATATATATATATATATATATATATATATATATATATATATATATATATATATATATATATACGGGAACCATACAATTCTAAGCCATCGATAGTAAACTGAATACACAAACCTGAACCACTTTCACAATCCTGAGCCGTATATGTGGCTCAGGATTGTTTTGCTTTATATTTCGAGACTATTCACTTACCCAGCTTAACTACTCCTTTTGGTCGATAGACCACTTCGTTCTCTCTTTATTTAGTATGACTCATAAATTCTACATAAATTCGGTTCCCGCCAATTTTGAGAAGAATAGTGGCTTAGGATAGATAGAATCGTGAAAATGTAGTTCCACAATCTTCCATGTGTAGGGGTGGCGCTTATTTTATATATTCGTATTTATATACAAACCTGAGCCACGGAAGCGCGGCAACACGGCTAAGGATTTTAAGATTGTAAAAATATATTTAGTCCATTGAAAAGTTACATTTGGTGTTGCATTTTTTAGAGGACGCAATTTTATTGTTTAGCTGTGAGGGGGGAGGGTCAAAAAAAGCTGAACTTGAAGTTTGTGGGGTCACAACCCTCCAACTTCGGCCGCCATGTTGGAAAAGGAGGTTAAATTGTTTTTAGCATTTATCAGGTAAACTATTGGTCATACAAAATTTTTTTAAAAACATTTTTTATTGAAAATTGAATCCTCTACAATTTTAGTCCAGTAACTTTTTGTTGTCAAAAATAACAAAGATATTAAAGAAAAACAATCAAAATTTTTGGACAAATTTTCTTTTGGACGCCATAATTTATTTATTTTCTCATTAAAAAAAAATGACATCAGAGCATTTTTGTAGAGTGGTTTTCAACAAAGAATTTTTATGATATACTTTTTTTATTATATTCATTAGTTTGGGTTTTACAGCGCTGTGAAGTGAACACTAATTTTCCCTACTGATAAGTATACATTTATATCATTGATATGGCATAGTTTTTAATTATTTTTATAATAATGTTTTTTATTATAGACATTTGAATATTGTTATGCTCTGATGCCCCACTCACACCCAATTCGACGACTGTGGTACCGCGAAATGCTAAGATTGCTCCGATCGCCCCTACGCGATTCTGGTAAACAAACAAAATGTATCGAGGCGGGACTGGAAAAATGGGGAATCGACGAGAAGTGTTCGAGTCGTTCGAGAAATGGATCTAGAGATACTAGAAAATACCTGGAATATTCGTTCGTCTATAAAAGAAGAATAAATGGTCGAGTTAGTCAGTCTTGTATTACAGACTGAAATTGAAGTGTTTAGAGCGATTTAGATAGCGATTAAAAGGGAAATAGTGTTTAGTTGATCTATAATTAGTATTCACTAGTGTACAAAGTAGTTAATAAAGATAAGTGATTAAGATTAGAAGAGAAAACGTTAGCACAAAAAAAGGAAATAGGCGAAGAAATAAACTTGGTTAGAGAAACCTGCGAAAAGTTTAGACATAAATTAGACAAGGTAACAAAGGAGGGCATGATCAACTCAGAAGGACCTGTTATCCGAACTCAGAAAACGAAGCCTCCTGAATTCGACGGCAAGATCTCTTGGAACGTCTATCTGCGTCAGTTCGAAGCGGCAGCTGTGGCACACGAATGGTCTGATTGTGAAAAGTCTACTGCTCTGATAGTTGCTCTACGAGGGGAAGCTCTTGACGTTTTACAAGTTCCTGCTGGGCAGCAGAATAACTACGACATTCTAAAACAGCATATGGAAATGAGATATGGGGATAAGCACCTGCAGCAAGTGTAACAGGCACAATTGAAAAATCATCATCAACAGAGTGGAGAGAATTTACAACATTTTGAGACCGATGTTGTCAGACTGGTTCAATTAGCTTATTCAACAGCCCCGTCCGAATTTGTAGGCAGGCACTACGACTCGTCAGACCTAAAACACTGAACGACGCTCTTTCGCATGCACTGGAATTCGAGGCAGCAAAGATGGCATCCGGTAGGCATGTTAAAGTTCGGGCCATCAGTGATAACAACGATAATATGGGAAATGGAGACATAATAAAGACGCTGAAGGAGATTATCGATAAGCTCAGCCCAACTACTAGGTCAAAGACAGAACAATCTGATAGTCGAAAGGATCGCATTCTTCAATGTTGGAACTGTGGGCAGACGGGACATCTGAAGAGACAGTGTAAAGCCCCAGTTGCAGATCAACAAAGACGCGACTTCCAAGCGGCAGTCTCCGGGGAACATGTTAAAGTGCAATAGTATGGGAAATAGAGAGATAATCAAAACACTGAAGGAGGCCATTGATAAACTCAGCCTAACTACCATATCAAAGAGAGGACAACCTGAAGCCGAAGAAATCGCCCATTTCAATGTTGGAACTGTAGGCAGACGCGTCATCTAAAGGGACAATGTAGGGCCCCAGTGGCAGATCGGCCATGGCGCTGCTCCCAGATGCCCTTTCTAGATTTTGTCCGACCAACTGCAATCACTGATAAAATTTTGAGTTGAACATCTGGAGTTCGACGATTTTATCAATATTACGTAATATAAATTAATTATAAATTTAGTAACACAAGATATAGTCATTTTATTTGAAAAAAATCCCACAGACAAATATTCGATTAAAGAATCAAACAGGACTTAAATGCGCAACTATGGCAAATTCACTATAAACACCAATATTTTTACTCTCCCCAATATTGAACATATTTTTTAAAATTACTTTATACAGGATGTTTTCTCTGACTATAAACAAAGTAATAAATTTAATGAGACCGGACCTGCATATCAGTTTCGGTCATCATGACGTTGATTGATTTGCTAAAGTAAGTAGAGTATTCATACCAAATATCACATATTCATACAGTGGTTCATCACTTATAGTAAATTAAAGAAATAGTCAAAATCGGTAGAACCCCCTCCGATTCTCCATGTGCGTGAACTTAGCTCCCCATTTTTTAAATAAAATAAAAAAATAAATATTGTGCTGAATTGTGCCGGATTTGTGCTACATTGTGCCGTAAAAATTTTAAGAAAAATAATAGCCATTTTCCTAGAGTATCAAAAAACTATGTTTTCCACGTAGCCCCCCAGTTCGTAAAAATCATATATTTTTTTAATATGCTATATTGTGCTAGTTGTTCCAAACATTGTGCCGCTTAAAAGAAACTGATATCTGTCTCCATTTTCAGGAACATGCAGAAAACCGAAAATTTTGGGGTGACCTTACTGTGTCCTCTACTTTGCGAAAATCGTGTTTTTCTTAAATGTGCTTATTTGTGCTGGTTGTTCCGAACATTGTGCCGCTTAACCCCCCATTTTATCACAATCTGATTTTTTTTCGACGTGCTGAATTGTGCTAGATGATCCGAACATTGCACCGTTTAAAAAGTGTTTATATCTGTCTCCGTTTTCCGGAAATTGCAAAAAACCGAAAACTTTGGTGTGACCTTACTGCGCCCCCTACTTTGCGAAAGTCGTGCTTTTCTTAAATGTGCTTATTTGTGCTGGTTGTTAAAGAATTTTCACATCTATCTCCATTCTCCGGAAAATCTTGAAAAGCTGAAAACTTCAGCGTGAACTTAGCCCCTCCATTTTTTTCGAATATTAAAAAACGGGATTATGTCGAATTGTGCTGTTGTGTCTGTTCATAATTTATTAAACGGCACAGTGTTTGACACAACCAACACAATTCAGCACAGCCACGTTTTCCGATTTTTGGGAAAAAGTGGAGGCGCATGCCAAAATTGTCGGTTTTTCCGAATTTTCTAGAGAACGGAGATAGATATTGAATTTCTTTAAACGGCACAATGTTTACGACAACTAGCACAATTGAACACAATCCCGTTATGAGAGAGATATGAATTTTCGCGAAGTAGGGGGCACAGTAAGGTCACACCAAAATTTTCGGCTTTTGCATTTTCCGGAAAATAGAGACAGATATTAATTGTTTTTAAACTGCACAATGTTCAGAACATCTAGCACAATTCAGCACATTGAAAAAAAATCGGATTGTGATAAAATGGGGGGGGGGGGGCTAAGAAATTCCGGTTTTTCCAGATGTTCCAGAGAACAGAGGCAAATATCAAAATTTTTTAAACGGAACAATAATTAGCACAATTCAGCACATTGAAAAAAAAACGGATTGTGGAAAAATTGGGAGCTAGGATATTCCGGTTTTTTCGAATTTTCCGGAGAACGAAGGCAGATATTAAATTTGTTTAAACGGCACAATATAGCATATTAACCAAAAATATAATTTTCGCGAAGTCGGGGGAGTTACTTGGAAAACGTGATTTTTCCATTTTCTAGGAAAATAGCCTAATATTTTTCTTAAAACTTTTACGGCACAATGTAGCACAAATCCGGCACAATTCAGCACAATTTTTATTTTTTATTTTATTCAAAAATGGGGGCTAAGTTCACGCACATCGTATCTCCATATTTAAGCGGGCAACTGTGGCAAATTCACCATAAATTCGACTATTTTTACTCTCTTCAAAATCCTGAAAATATTTTTGAGAGTGTTGTATCTACATAATATAAACAAAATAATAAATTTGCTGAGACCGGACTAGCACTACAATTTCACTCATAATGTTTACTAATGGGTCCACCAAAAAAATATATTTAGTATTTACTTTTACCATCTACTTACAAAACAAAAATGTTCAAAAATGAAAAATAATTTTAATGTAATGATAGAAAAGTATAGTGTTCAATATGTGCAAAAAATTTCACTCGTTCGAAATTGGCACTTTTTAGCACTTGTTATACAATATACTATTTTCTAACGCAAAATGAAATAAACACACATGCATCGTACCTATCCGTAATTGTTGATCGCTCAAATCAAAAAGAGACACCTGGCTCTGAATATAAAAAAAGAACGAAAAAAGATAAATTGTCTAATCTGAACGTAAGAGTAAATTTTGAAAAACACTGTGATTAATTCAAATTTGTAATTTTCCAATCCATTAAAAAAATAACAGATTTTATTATTAAATAAAAATTATTTTTGCTACTACCACTAGGAAAAGTTGCAGAATATACGCAGTTTATATTGAAAGTAGTACTTTTCTGCACAATTTTTTGATCACCATATACCTGTACTATACAAATTATTATTATTTTTATTTTCATTTCCATAACAATACGACTTATTATTGTTATTTTACAAGACAAACTTTCAGTCACTTCAGTAATATAGCTCAGTTTTTTTTTTATTATCAAAATGAATGAAGAAAAAAATTTTAAAAATAAAAATTGTACTTTTAATTTCAATATTTTTCGTTTATATAATGTAGTTTAATAAGTAGTACTTAATATTGATGTTGTAATATAAATAAAATAATATAATAATTTAAATATTTGCCTGCTCTCGATCGTAGGAAAATTTTGTTCCTAATGTCCTAACTCATACGCAAAGTGTCTTTTTCACATTAAAAATATTCATCTTATAACGTCTACAGTTGTCTTTATCTATTTCAATACCATCATATCCTAGATCCACTTTGGCAACATTGTATTGGCTCAGCTTTGAGCGTAGAACTACGTATTTGGCTCAGGTTTGTTAGAAATGTGTATTGGTTCAGGATTGTGTGTTTAAGTAGTTGTATATAAATATAAATAAAGTTGTTTGTATAGTTTGTATATGTCAAAAAGTAGGTAGAATGTGGACCAATTAGAAGATATATGCATTAACTTATATTTTTTTTTTTTTTTTGTTTACCCTACACCAATAAAGCGGGTGGATCAGGATTGTATGGACAGCCAAATGGCTCAGGTTTGATAGAATGACGTATATATATATATATATATATATATATATATATATATATATATATATATATATATATATATAAACATTGTTATAACATAAACTTACATAGTTCTGCATATAAAATTATTAACTTTTGTTTATAAGTATCTGAAAATAATTGTTAAAATGTGGGGTTAGAATAGCGAAATAATGTGTATCATACAAATGCTTTTTAAAAGTTATTATATTGTTTTACGAGAGTTTAAATAGTAAAAGTGTATAAACAAAACATCAATAATTTTATTTTTGATATTACCTTTGCTCTACGCGCTTTATTTTTCGAGATTTCAGTACCTAAAAAACACCACAAATTTGATCATTTTACGGCGAGAAATACGGCGAACAACTTAATCAGCTAAGGTTCAAGGACATTCCAAGGTCAAATCGAAAGATATGTGTGGTGGATCAAGCCAGACATGTATGTTATTGCGGATCGCTGAATACAAATTTGGAATATCAAATAAGCTTCAAGGTCATTTAAAAAACATAGAAATCGAAATATATATAATCAAATGAACAAAACTTAAGTAAATTTAAGTTTTTGTGGTAGCTGGATCCAAATCCGACGTTCAGTTAACCCCGTTCAAAGTAATTTCAATGTCAAATTGCAAGATACATATGCAGATAGACAAATATGTGTGGTTACTGGATTCGATTTCGGGGTTCATTTAAGTCTTTAAGATGGATAACGTCTACAATTCATTCTCATTCTTTACAGCTAACTCTCTTACAGTCAAAATATAGACAGTGGTAGTCTTTTACGTTTTTGTTTTCTTTCTAATATATATTTCGCGTTTATCTAGCAGAAATCATATATTTCAAATATCCTTCATTAGTTTCATATCAATTCCTAAGTAAAATGATGGAAATTAAATTTAAAAAAAATGCACCAAGGTAACTTGATCTAGGTACATCGATTTTCACCGACGGAAGCTACCCTTGAAGTATGGCAGGAGGATTTCTAGACACCCGTATCCTACTGAAATATAACATAATGAGAATAACTGATCCCAGTTTCAGGCGTGCTTAAATACAAATTAGAGCAGACCCATCAACAGACCATGTTCGCTGCCCTCCTTGCGGGAGGTCCCACTGTTGTCCTTACCTGACCGCGTTAACTAACGACTTTCATCCACGCCACCACCAGCTATGATGGTGCACATTTGTTACTTTTAATGAAGCGTCGATTTATACATTATATATTTATGCATTATTATGCCATAAACAAACTAAGTGGGAGGGAAATGTAAATTGCCTACTGAGTTGTATTTGTTTGTTTGTAAGATCTCCCGACGTGTTATCAACAGTTCTTTTTGCATAGTTTCTTGAAATGCAAAATTTATGAGATATCAACTTACTGAATATTTTTATTAGTAACATATAAGGTATAACAGGGACGGTCCGACAAAATATAAACCAAGTCTACTCTTAAAATTATTAGTATTATTCTTCAGTTCTCTACGATTCTTGAATGAAAAGTGAACTCGTCTTTAATAACAATATTAACTGAAAATAGGCAACTAAAATCTTGGTACACAACAATTTATTCATAATAATTGTTTACTTCTACTTTCAGTATCCACCCAGTTGAAATTAGAAGAGATTTAAAGATGCAAACGAAGCTTATTTTATATTGTGAAGTTATGAAATCAGATAGGGTCAAATTATTCAACTGTCTGGTAAAATTACAGGTCAGATAACGCGATCGAGATCTGAAGAGAAATCCAGTAGCCACGTCGTCAAGACCACATTTCTAATGACATACTTCTAGTATGCAATCTAAAGTGTCATTTTATATATTTTTTAAGATGCCTTTAAATATGGTTGCATTTTTAAGGTACCTACTCATTAAACGTTTTGTCAAATTTTGACGTGAAATTCAGCAATCAGGATTTTGAGAATTTTCGGATTTACCATGTCCCCGTACTGCAAGTTCAGAAGCTTCACAATATTTTAGCAGTAGGTAAATGAGTTTGGATAAAACACTTCTATCTTTTATCACATCTTTGTTATGTTTTTGAAAGCGGAATCAAGTTAAGCTTGTACGTTGATATTCCCAAATAATGCAAATCGCATTTGATTATAAATATGAATTTTATAATTTTCTCACTTAAGTGCATCAGAATCCCTTATTTCCGTTTCCATCCAGGTTTTCGCGTCGTAATCGATAATAACACACAGAGAAAACATGTCTTATGACGACCGTGCACTATTAATTATTGTTCCTGGTAGAAAAGTTTGTGAAATTTAGTTAGTGATGGTAATGGTAATGATGGTAATTCAGGTGCTAATTGATAAGAAATAATTGTTTTACTCAGAAAGTAATAATTTTTTGGAAAAATTGAAAAAACAAGAAAAGTTTAAAAATTAATAGATCCACAAAACAGTAATTTTAATTTTAATCCATAGCCGTCTAGAAAAAAGTTCTGACCAAAACATCAGGAAGGGTTATTTGTTTCAACCACTTCGAAGTAAAGGGTGCAAATAAAAATTTATTGCTAAAACGTAGTTTTGTCAGTAGAACAGACGTACCAAATTTCAAAATTTTATGTTCGGCCGTTTTTGAAAAAAAAAAATGAAAACCGAGTTTCAAGTTCACCAAAGCGAATATCTCTGCAGGGAGGGCTCAAATCGAAAAAATATAGAAAAAACCCCTCCAAATTGTGCCATAGAATACCCCCCTACAATATTTACGTGGAATTACGGGACACCCTGTGTACATATTAAATACCTGTTAAAGGACTAAATTTTATAAAGACTAGGACCTATTTCCGTGATATACAGAAAGCAGATACCTTGCTGTGCCACTGCAGCAAAATATTGGAGGCGTTTCCCACATAGATAAAATTTTCCAAGTACCTACTTTTAAAACATAATTTATATCATTCATTACTTATTTCAATATTTTAAATTATTTTTGACTGAAGTGAGCATGAAAAAACAAAAATTTCTAAAATAGTCAATACAACCGTTTATTTATGATGTTCAACAATAGGAAAATATTTAAATCTGGTGACGTCGCATCAGGCTGATACTGATTTGATTTGGGGGGTGTGAATGAATCAAGGTCACCAGCAGTCTATAACAGTCTCAAAAGAGGTTTAACTAATGATTTGAAACTATTTCTTTCAGCATAAATACTTGCGTAAATATGCATTTAATTTTTTTAAACACGTGTTCGTATTATACTAATTTTTCGTATCTTCTCTTAAAATGAGTGACAATATGAATCGTCTTGTATTTAAATATAGAGTGACATTTGATTGTAGTATGCCTTTAGATATTAGTTAAAGTTATTTCTGGTTTCTCTCTCACTGTGTTTGTCTTGGTTCCTTTTTGCTTAATTCCATGATTAGTACAACAACACATTAATTTCCTTTACTTAGTAATTTTTCTTTTAGTCTGGGAGTAGCAGAAGCCATGACTCCCCCAGCTATTTTAGATCTTTGCCATTTTTTACATAGTCCATGCATTTCCACAATAAAATCAGGCTGTACCTTGTAACCACCTGCAAGTAACCACTCTGTACATAAATGTACGCAGTTCTTTCTTTTTATCAGTTACTAGGATGTTCCTAAATGTTCCATCTGTCTGAGAATTGTGTCTCTAGTACTTAATGTCCCCTTTTGATCTTTAGTATATATATTTTTTCAAATAACAATGGAAGGTGAGGCACATATTCATATTAAATTATATTTAAATATTGTATAGTAGTAATTAGCTGTTTGAACAGCAAAATTATTTAAAGGTCTTTGTAAACTGACGCATGGTTTTATGGTTTAATTTACGTTGGTATTCATGAAAGGTCTCGTTAAAAGATTTTCTTCCTAGTTCTTGAATTATCGCGTAATTAAAGGCAGGCCCTGATCCTTTATTTGGTCAAAACGACTTCGACTCCATGCGCCACCAGTTTTACCGTATGGGGAAGTCACATGCTTGGTGTTCTCAATAAAATTTTGTTCCTAATTACCTGTGATCGCACAATTGGTGCGTTCATCAGCTTATAGGTGAGGAATTTCTTATTGTTCCCTTTTCGTAATTGAACCTGACTTATTGGGTGTCTCGGAAATGACGGCTTGTAATACACTGCCGTGTTTATCGTTTCCTGTTAGCTGTACGGGGTTATATTTTATGTACAAGTGTATTACAGTTTACTTATATAACATTTTTAATATCACACCATCTATTTAGCAGTTTGTAATAGGCAGTAATACACTATGTTACAGTTTGAAATATGTATTCTCTTATTCCATAATTTACTAGTCAACCATTTAAATGTACACGTTAATAAATAACAATTATTATATTATAAACAAGAAATGCACATAACATCCTTCAATTGTACATTTTTTAAGAGGCTAGTACAAGATAGAACCTAAAGAATTTGGAACCTTGCTTATTTTCCATGTAATATTTAATTCTTTGCAATTTTAATATAATTTCGAGAGCTTGCTTATTCCACTATTTGTCTTAATCTAGTTCTTCATTTCATCTTCAGTTTTGAACTTCTAAATTTCGAATTTCGATACTTCCTTAAATATATTCAATACACGGAAAATAACTATTTCAAGTGCATCTTGAAAATTGTTTAATTTATGTAAACTTGTTTCACATTTAGCAATTTTCTAATCTTTCAAAACATTTTCTATGTTTTTTTATGCATTTTTACAGCTTACTATAAATTGGTCAATTTATTGGTTAGATAAATATAAGACTACTTTCAAAGACCGCGTATATATTACCTGTACGGACCAGCAAGTATGGAGAACTCTGCTCATGAAAGTATCCTTGTTATTTAATGGAGCAGCGCACACTAGATCAGCACCAACACGTACCGTCACCCACAACGACCGTCAATGCAAGTTGTGGTGGTGACCTGTAATTTCTATGCCTGGCTGCACTGGTCCTATACACGGTCTGTTCCCACGAAAGTCAGGGACTGGTTTTAAACTGTTAGAAATATTCGATCAGTTAAGTTATGAATGTGTCGCTCTCCTGTCGGGCACCCTCGCTTATCAACCTCTATTTATTTACTTTATATTTTTACCTTGTTGTCAAATGACACTGCTGTGTGAAATTTTGTGTTTTGGTCCTGTAGGCGACAGCTATCCAAGGGTGTCCAAATTAAAAACTATCGTTCATTGTACGATTTCCTTAGTGTTAAAAATATCTTTGTGACGAACATTGAACCGTGCTATTATCAGTGCATACAATCTTGTGACAGTACCGTGGACGTACAAAAGTATTTATTTAATAATAATAATAATAATAATAATAATAATAAATGGTTTATTGTGCACACATAATGAAATACAAAAACTTAAACTAAACAATGGTGGCAGTAGTATAGGTACACAAAAGGAGGAGGTTAGCCAAAGCTGTCTTACACCACTCCTAAAATTTTAAATGCTAATAAATTATGCGTTTCGCGTATTGAGGAAAGAATAGCAAAAACAAAATAATAACTAATAAAATAATAACAGATAAAATAATTTCTAACAATAATCATAACATACGAGATGAAAACATAAACATCTCAAATTATTCTACAGCAATAGTAACATTTTTATATATAACTGATATACCTTATTTAAACAAGTCTCTCTAGTAGCTCCAATTTTAACTTTTTTTTGTAGGATGATAAAGTAACAGACAAGTCTGTACTAATTTGGTTAAGGTAAAATGGCACTAAATAGGAGAAGCATCCCTGGAAATGTGTTGTGGTATGCTGTGGAATATGAAACTTATTGTTTCTTATATTGACACTGTGAACGTCAGACCTTCGAGATATAATATCATAAAGATACAGTGGCTCCTTAGTATTTAACAATTTATACAAGAATATACTATACAGATACTGAACTCTAAGTTTAATATTTAATTCGTTTATCTTAATAAGATAAGGAGTTATATGACTTCTTGGAGGAATATTAAACACAAATCTCATGCAGGCATTTTGAATCCGTTGTAATTTTTGTTGACAATTTTGCGTTAAAAAATTATAGTATACAGCACAGCAATATTCAATATGGGGATATATGAAAGTTTTTATTAATTTTAGTTTAGTTTCTTGTCCAAAGGTTGATTTAAAGTTATACAAAACTTTCAATTAAAAAAAACAAGTTCGGACTACGCATAATACATGTTTCTCAAATTTTAATGTCGAATCTATGTACAACCCCAAACTTTTTTCACAAGATACCCATTGCACATCTGCGTTATGTAATTTTAGAGTAAAGTTAGATGTAATATAATTAGTATGTCGCTCTGATCCAAGACAAATTGCTTTAGTTTTGTTGGGATTTAAACGAAGGCCGTGGTTACTTGAAAAATTATATAAAACTTGAAGGTCATCATTCATCTGTTCAATAGTATGATTTACAGAATTAAAATTAGTTGATAGGTAAATTTGAATGTCATCTGCGTACAGATGAGTCTGAGAATGCAAGATATCCGCAGTGATGTCAAAGATAAACAACGAAAAGAAAATTGGACCCAGCACACTACCTTGGGGGACACCGGATGAGGTTTCTTTTACCATCGAGCACATTACGTTGTTTAATATCACTTTTTGCGACCTGCCCCTTAAGTAACTATTAATCCAAATTAAAGTGTTTTCTGTAAAACCAATGTATTTCAGCTTAGCAATTAATAAATCAAAATTGACTAGATCAAATGCTTTACTTTGATCAAGTAAGACTAAAATTGTAGATAATTTATTATCTTTAGCTATAGAAGCATCATTTATTATTTTAAGAAGAGCCGTTTGCGTGCTATGGTTTTTTCGAAATCCTGACTGAACTGATGGTAAAATTGAGTTTGAATTTAAAAATTGCTTTATTTGTTTACAAATTATTATTTCAAAAACTTTGGACAGTGATGGCAATATTGAAATTGGCCTCAAGTCATTGTAACTGGTAGGTGAAGAGTTTTTTGGATATGGCAATACATTTGCTATTTTCCATGTATCTGGAAAAGTGCCTGTACTAATCGATGAATTAAAAATATGTTTTACTTCTTTCATGCAATGTTCTAATACAATGTTTAACATTTTTAAATTTATATTATCAGTGCCGATAGCATTTGGAACAAACGTATAGAAAACATTGCGCTATTAGAGACCTCCATGATGTGATAAACGAATGTACAATTAGCTATTTAAAACTTATTAAAAAAGTTAGTACTGAACCTTTAATTTTTTTCAGAAAACTTGCAAAAGTAGGCCTAGGATATTGAAATTTTAAGTATTTGCTTTATTTTTCATTCTGATATAAAACAGTAGGCTTTCATACCAAAATTGCAAGCACTTGGTGTTTTCACTCTAAAGTCGCACAGCATGCTGCTACACCCAAATCCTCTAAGACATAGTAATAGTTCGTTCTCAGTTAAACAGTTGTATTCTTAATACTGATGGAAGAAGACTATATTGTGTTAACTGCTGTGGTGATTACAAGGAAGAAAAAATAAGAAGGGGGTTATAGATCTATCCATACTTACGAGGCAATGCTGACACACACAGTGCGTTTGTTGTTTCCCACCACCTACAAATGCGTCCTCAGAAATTCCAAAACTTCTATACGATGGAAAGAGAAACATTTAACAAGTTTGTTGAATTTATGAAACCAAGTTATAGGATGCGAATTATCGTAAAGCTATTAATGTGGAGAAAAGACTGCTGATATTTTTACAGGTAGTCGAATATTGATTTATTTAGGTACTTCAAACTACTACTAAAAAAACTAAAATAGAAATGATTTAATTTTTGTAATAGGTAGGTATATATTAGGTAAATAATGAGTTACAAGTATATTCGTTAATAAGAATTCCGAAGATTATTGAAGTAGTATTTTCAACCTTTACATGACTGGCACTTGGGTAGGTATTAACCTCTTTGGGATGCGAGTTTTTACATTAGTTTTTCAAGTGTCATACGGCTTACGTGTATAGCAACTCGGAGTTGATGGATATCGTTATGATTTATGGCGATATGAAAATGGTTTAGTATAACGATTTTCCGGTAAACATGTTCCAAATGCAGCTAAGTACTTTTACCGCGGTGTGCAGTGAGTGCATGTGTAGTGCAACGAGAGGGACATTTGAAAGCGAATCCTGGAAGAGATGTGTGGTGTATCATACACGAGGCTCAATTATATCCGTACCATGTACATGGTGTCCAAGCATTAATACCAAGAAACTAGACGAGGAGGACCGGTACCATGTCGCCACGATTTCCTGACTTTAAATTATTTGGACTTCTTCTGTGGCGATACTAAAAATGATGTGTATCGCACCAATTGATTATTATTGATGGTTTACGCAAACGTATCATAGTTGCTGCCAATAACATATAAGTTCAAAACGGACAAGAAGCAGAAACATTTGTGTTAGTTTGTAGAAACTGGGTAAGACGGTCTAAAAACTTTGTTGTAACATCAAGTATGTCAAACTATTTTATAACCACAAATTAATAACAATAGCGGCAAAAGCAGTTGAATTTGTTGCATAAAATAGGTGTTATAAAATGTTATTTATTCCTATCCTTGGGAATATCATTCAGTTTTTTGTCCAGTCGTCGTCATGCTTTGCTGCTTTATGAAGTTTTACACTGGACCAGTTTCCAGTGCCGTGCAGAAGTGTACTTATAAATCATTTTCGAACTGCTCACGAACTTAATATTTATTATTACTTATTATTATTTGAACTTATAGCACATCTTACTCTACAAATAAGTTAAGTCTTAGTACGGCCTGTTTCAATACTATATATTTTTTATTTCTTATGAGTCATTTCACTTATATGGGGACACCCTGTATACACACATTTAAAATTCTTGAATTCTTATTTTCTTAATCTAGTTAACATCAAAATTGATAAACACAAACAGATTTAAGATATTTAAATATATGATAAGAGAATAGATAAGCTAGTCAAATTATAACATATATTTCGAAGCACTCTATATGGTCAAACAAATTTATTATAATATTTTTTGATATATTAGAATAACCGTTGTAAGAGAAGTATGAGAACGAAAATTGTAAAAGAACAATGAGTGTGTTTTCAGGAATCTTACTAAATAGGTATCTCTGTAATTCATTCTGGTTAATTACGTAAAACTTTCCGGTCAATTGCCGGAAAGCGCATCAGGTAGTTACTAACATTTCTCATTATTTAATCTAATGTTATAGTCGTTTCCTTAAACTGACAGCAAACAGTATACTTCAGTAAACTTAACGGATTCCCAACAAACTTTGTTTTGTATGTTTATAATTAGATACCATCCAATTAAAGAGTCGTTCATTTAAAAATGCCTATTTATTGTGGCCATGTGAACAGAACATGAATAAAACCGTACTGTTTCCTCTAATATTCCGTCTAATGAATGGTTTACAGTTTGCTGTCTTGCTCAGAATATTATGGCTAGATAGAGTGACAGGTAGAAGCAAGCATCGATATGGACAACCGTCTTTCTTTGTTCTACAATCTACAAAAAACTATGTGTCTTGAATTTTGGTAAATCTAAAAATAAATTGCAAATATACTCCATATAGACCGCATAATATTGAAAAATATATCTAATACACTGAAATTGTATATTGTGGCTAAAGTTAATCTTTCTCCAAAAGGTTCAGACTAGAAACAATCTTATAATCTCAGCATCATACGTATTATTGTTGCATATTTTATATTCTTATGTAGAGAACTTGTCTTTGATGTTATTTGTTAGTATATCTATAGTTGGGTTTCAAAATAGTAAATAATGACTCATATTAGATATAAACCCGCTCATAATTTATAACAATCAACACAAAATAATAATACGAGCCATCCGTTCTTTCTTCTTTGTATAAAAATGTGTGTTCCGCATACCTCGCAGAGCATACGCGATTACACAGTTTTGGTTTTGTTTTTTGGGAATTGGTTATTCCTTCTGTTGCAGCAAATACGCATGCGCATACCAGAGGGTTCGACTTCTCTTTTGCTAATTGTCATTAAAATTAATTTATTAATGATTTTGTGATTATAGAATAGAAAATAATTCAGTCGCTGCAGCGTATTCTTAAAATCGCAAACACCCTAATCTAATAAGTGAAGAATATTGGATGATAAAGAATGTATGAAAGGATTAGAACTAGAAATCAAAATATGAGTGTAAGTGATGCGGTTGAAATGATGAAATGATGCGGGAGGAAAAAGGTAGAAGTTGATGAGAACACAAAATACGCGATTTGTAAAAGAATTAATGGATGACATTTTAAAAATGAGCTTCCGACAAGAAGGCTTTTGCACAATATACATGACATGAATTTCCGTTTCACAAAGCGAAAAGTTACCTGATAATAAAAATAGTCATATGGCGACGAAACAATTTGAGATAAATATTAGATGATCGAAATCTGAATTAATGAATATAGGTATTACACTGATGAAATATACGGTGAGAAATGTGTGGCACTATTGCAGTATCCAAAGCAACCGACAGGTATTTTTTGAAGGATTTTCGATTGGATTAAGCCACCTTCTGGAAAAGGACTGCGCTAGATAATGAGTATATTGGAAACACAGCAGTATTTTTGGAACAGGGTCTCCTTGTTATTGACTTTATAAACTTTTTAAAGTAAACTATTAAACTATTAGGTTCACTTAATTTCAACTTATTTTTGGTAATTTTGTGTTCTTTGAACCCCTCTCCCTTCTGTACTCATCTAAGTGCTATAAACTACTCACTCCCTACAATTTTGGGTATATACATATATGGTATCAAAGAATATATCTCAATGTCGATAGTGCGGCAAAGTTCAATGTTTTCTTAATCAGTTGTTATACAAGGGGTTTGACTGCCATAATTTGAAACAGGTAATAAAATGGATTCAAACAAGAAAAAATGTATTCAGCATAGGTCACTTAACCATTGTCTAAACATTATTGTTATAAATTACTAGGAAGAACTTGGATAATACATAACTTGGCTACAGTGCATATTCACTGGAAAATACGTGGATTTACTAGTATTTGGTATCAATCCGCGGTCGAAAGTCATTTCCAATTTCTGTGGCATAAGCTAAACATTTATTGTGACCCCAAATATAAAATCCACAAGATAAGATAAGCAGCCTGGGTTTCTGTATACGTCGAAGAAGACAATTAGAGTTACCAGGCTATAGGGTACTATGGTTAGTTCCTCAATGTTTACAATAGGATTGATTTCAGGAGATATGACTGACCAATCTAATCTATTGATAATAATATGTCCTGCTTCGAGTGTATCTTGAACCCTTCTTGCGCGATGTGGTCGAGCGTTGTCGTCCATAAACACAAAATGTTCACCTAATTCATTACGTAGGGGGTATATAATTGGCGTAATAACTTGTAAATTTGACTAGTCATATTCTGTGGTATGCGCATTAATGGTGTGGGGCGGTTGAACATTGTTCCACCCCAAAACATTACGGTACTCCCTTCACACGGAGCAACTTCACGGGGAAAATGAAGTCGCTGTTGACGACTTGGTTCTCTCCAGATTTTTTGTCGATTGACATCAGTAAGCAGCCCAATTCTGGTTTCGTTTGTAAATAAGACCCACCGCCACTGGCGTAAAAACCAACCCCTATGCTCTCGCGCCCGTAATGGTCTTCTAGTAAGTGAATTTACGTTGTGGAGTCATCTTCGAATAGTAGGTATCGATATAAAATGGCAAAATGTACCTTGAAAGTGGGCTCTGAGCTGAAGCTGAAGATGTACGGTGTCTACGGGTATATTGCACCAAATACCGATCCTCCCTTTCATTAGATACTCGAAGACGTCCACTACGTAGTCTGCTTTCCACTGTATCAAATTCTTCATATTTGTGTACAGTGTACTATTTGTACAACAGATGATCAAGGAATGCCCAACACGTTCGATATCTGATGATTAGAATGTCCTGCATAATGTAAAGCAGTAATTCTTGCTCGGGTAAATGCAGAAATTTCACGTCCTAGCATTGTAATGTAAAAAAAATCAAATGAAAACTTTGCTGAATACACTGCCAAACTGACCATATTTGTAAAAACATCAATAAAGTAAAGGTTCATGGTCTGCAATTGTTTATAGTATTTTTTGCTCTCTAAGTACATGTACTATTTTACCACATTAAGAAAAACCACTAGGTTTAATCGAATCAATTTATATAGAGGGGATCCAAGACTTTTGACTTGTGTGTGTATTATATACATGGATATAAATATGGAAGTTGTTGAATATGATTAATTAGTAATTCCTACATTAGTGTGATAATAAACCAAACATAACATGAAAAAATATCAATTCATAAGTGGAAAATATGTTCACATGTTTAAATTAATTTAAATATCAAATATTATTTAATTAATAATTTAAATAACTATTTCCAGCATTCTACTATTTTTTGTTTAACAATTTTAACAAAAAATATTTAAGTTTGTGCATAGAATTACTTGTGTAGATAGGAACCGTCTTAATAATAAATAGTAGGTATTCGACCATATTAATATTGTGATTTTTATTATAAATATAATTTATTGTTAATATAATTTATCATATTTTTCTAATAAATCTTGCGTTTTTTAAATGTTTACTAATAATATTTAAATGCCTATAATACAGTATTATTTGAGTATTATTATAAATTAAACGTGGAATCAAATAAGATTAGTTTAAATAATTCCTCGTAAATTAATACCTACTACTTGTTTTACTTTGGTAAGCTATAAAGTCAGCATCATTATCGACTTAGCGTCCTTGTTTAGTGCAGTTTTACTGGTCAAAAATAATGACGAAATCACAGCCGTTTTAATTGTCATTGTTGTTTGGTTTCGATGTTGGAGCAATTAAAATAACCCGATGCTTTGTATGAAAAACACAATAGATACAAATCTATCCTTAAACAAAATTGATTTGTAGAGAGTAGAACACTTGATGCATGAATATCCGCGTACATTAACTGATAATATTTTGGTAGGTAAGACATTTGAATCAATGTTTTATGTCTATAAGTTAATACTCGTAATACAAGGAGGTAAATAACATCTAAGTAAATACTCGTATGTAGATAGTGAGTGATAACGGATAAAATTTATAATAGGTAGCTACATATACCTATCTATAGTGCATTTAAGCCCATAACATCGATATCTATCGGAGATCAACGAATTACAATAATTTTTGGGAGCACCGTAGGATTAGATCCAATTTTTATTAAATTTCAGTTGATACAATCGTTTTCAATATTAATGACACACTTTAAAACGAATTTGGCTATTTATTTCGAACTGTTGACGTATTGATAATGAAATTTGCATTCAACATTAGTACTTAGTTGTTCCATTTATCAACAGAGATCCAATGAAATTTCTACTCAGAACTTCCAGTTGTTTAAAAACTGATTGAGGTAGTGTCAGTATTGTTACCTACTTAATAAAGAATAAATAATATGAGTTGTAGATGTCATTATTCCTTATTATTTAAGGCACACTTAATATAAAAAGTGTGTTTAGTACCAAGAAATATTTCCAGAGTAGTTTTAGAATTATTTTTAGTTTAAAATAGTTAACTTTATTAATGTATGTTATGATCAAATTAAATTGATGATAACTTTAGTATTTAATAAGGTATAGAACACAATATATTATAAGCAGTCGTGGCCGAGCGGTTAAGGCGTCTGACTAGAAATCAGATTCCCTCTGGGAGCGTAGGTTCGAATCCTACCGACTGCGTTCATTTTTTTTCTTACAACAAAGTCGAAATTTTTGGTTAATAAATTAATTGCTATTATTTAAATAATCTTGACATTTTATATAATGGGTAAAACAAATAATCTTATAATATTGTGATTCTTAGAAATGTACATGTGTTTTTATTGAATGTGATTAGAAACTAGTGGTACAAATTGTAGGGCGTAGATGAGTCAAAATAATGTCATTTTTGCACAACTCAGCAATGTAATCTATTTACTGGTTGGATTAAAAGGAATAGTAAGTTATGCTTACAAATATCAGATCGGTAAGAACAATCACTTACTGATGGAAGGTAGTAAGTTATAAAAAAATTGATGGAACTCGACTGATTATTTTTTCAAATATGGCTACCGCTGTTTATAAATCTCCAAGTTAATTGTGTATCTTTTGTCATTTTGATAGTGGGATTTTGAGATTTTTTAGTAAGTGACAGTTGTCACAGGATTGTCACTTTGACATGAAATAAATTTATTAAACCATATAATTTAGTTATTGCATGGAACGTGCAAAAAAACTTAATAAGCATCATCACACCGGTCTCAGGCAAAATTGGTAGGCCTCGGTACTTTGTGGTACCCTCGGCCACCAAACCTTAGATTTTGATCAGGAAACAACTCTTACCGCTTTTGTTCTATCTAGTTTGCTTACTAGATAGATAGATACCAAGTAAAAAGTTAAATATTGAATTTCAGTCATAATTTCTAAACCGTTACCTTAGCAACCTCGAAATTTGGGTGATAGTAGTAACTCATAGTAGTACAGCTTTCATTGTTTAAATTGGAATTTGACATAGAGATGGGTAAATTCAAAATGAACAGTAGTTTGCTTTTGAAAGTTTCCGAAATTGTACGAATATTAAAACAATTTTTTTGCTTTAACTGGCTTTATTATGACAAGAGCTTTGAAATTCCAAATACATAAGTTTTTACTAAATAATAGCAATATTTATTATGCTATTTATCCTTCAATAAGTTTTTTTATATTGCCGACTTGATAGATATATATATATATATATATATATATATATATATATATATATATATATATATATATATATATATATATATATATATATATATATATATTATAGTTATGGTGCACCGTGCAAGTGACCTCTGGGCTAAATTCACTCATTAATACTGTGCTATAATATAAAAGAGTAAAACTGAGGCAAAACAAAACATTTTATTATAAAAAATAAATAATTGTACGAACAAATATAGAGATCTTCCCTCTGAATTTCTGAAATAAATAAAAAGAATATAACATTTCTAAACTAAAAATAAAAATATTTTCTACAAAACTGTTAAAAGTGGGCTTTTTAATTGATATTTTTGATGTTAAAAATGTCATTTTTGACACACGTGTTAAAAGTAGGTTACTTTTAACACGCGTGTTAAAAGTAAATCAAAAGCACTGGTTGCTACGAAAATTTTGGTTCATCAACATTGCGATCTGTGTGGTATTTTTTGATTTCTTATTTTTATTGAGTTTAAAGTTCTTCCGATTGTTTTGTAGAAAAAATATTGTATGATATACGTGTTAAAAGTGATTTTATTTTGTGAGTGAAGATGATTAAAAAACGAGCGTAGCGAGTTTTTTAACTTCACGAACTTACTTTTAACACGTATATCATAAATAGCTATTTTATTTGTATTAATTCATATGTTGCTTTTTTGAAGTAATTGAAGATTTTTAAATACTTACAATTATTTTTGTTCCATCTTTACCCTCGATAGTTTCATAATTCTGTTACTGTTGGATTGGGGTTCACTTTTTATTTTTGCCATGAATTCTGACAAATGACATAAAATATTAAAATGTGATGAAGTTTGAAGGTTATTTTCAAAGTAAATTACTTTGAATTTACTCGGGAAATATTCAAATCTCTTATGTACTATTTACAGTAAATATCAAAATTTAGTATTTACCCAACTGGTATTTTACCATTTGCCTATCTCTAATGCTTCATTATACAGGTACGGTCAAAATTATGTTTTATTTATTTCCCTATAAATTTACTATAAAAAACCAATAAGTATGATATATGTAACAATAAATTATTAATAATGAAGCAGCATATTGTTTCGTGTGCAACAGGGCTATTTATACAATTTTAGAAATTATATAGGAACTCTAGGTGCTCATATTAGAAACGTTCCTTAATATTATTCATTATAATGTTTTTTTGCCTGTAAATCATTAAATATGCGTTTATCTCTAAAACTGGTAAAGATACCGAGCGAAACATGGTATAATTTTTTTTTGCAGCAAATTCGCAGGGGAATCAAAATGCGAATGCAAAATACCAAATTTGGCAACACCGTCATAATAATTGTATAAATTCTAAAACATAATTTGACCGTACCTGTATTATAAAGCATATCTAATTCCAATTTAAATAGTAAAAGTTGTATAACTATGAGTTACTACTATCAGTCAAATTTCGAGGATGCCAAGGTAACGTTTTAGAAATTATTACTGAAATTCAAAAATTTAACTTTTTATTCCGAAGCGCTGTATATTCGTAAGGAAGCCAGAGAGCAGAACAATATACAGGGTGATTTTAAATAAAGTAGCAAAAATGAGACCACATATTCCTTAGGTGAAAATAAACCGATTTAACCTAACATACCTTTATCCCAAGTCGCTTAATAAAAAAGATACAGGGTGTCAAAGTTAAAATTTTATTTTCGATATTTGTAGATAACTTCTTAAAAAATTCAAATATTTACTTAAAATTTGTAAAGCAGGGGTTTTTGCGGGTGAGAAATTCAAATTTGTTTCTAATTTTGACGTCACTAGTAGAGGGCGCCACCTATGGCACATCATGTTTCTTTTAAATATCAAAACTTTTTTGATGCTTAGTGTATCCATCTGACTATTGAAACAATCGATTCTCCTACCTATTATATCTGAAAAAGATATACTTTATCGAAGTCGTTAGGAGTAACAGTTTTCGAAATAATCCTATTTGAATTATTCAGTGCACCGATTGAAAACTGTTATCGTTTCAGGTAAATTAACTTTTTTATTGAAAATATAGGAAACTGTTACTTGAAAAAGTTGTTCAGAACGGTAAATTATGGAGATGTGAAAAATTTCAAAAAGATCGACCTGCTTTGATAAAATCTTTGTGCTTTGTTGAAAAAAATGGTTTCATCAAACCTCACCGATCTTCTTGAAATTTTACACATCTTCATAATTTACCATTCTCAATAACTTTTTCAAGTAATATTTTGCTGTATCTTCAGCAGAAAAGGCACTTTACCTCAAACCAAAATAGTTTTTACTCGGTGCACTCAGCATTTCAAATAGGATTATTTCAAAAATGGTTACTCCTAACGACTTTAGCAAGGTATACCTTTTTCAAATAAAACAGGTAGGAGAATCAATTATTTCTATAGTCAGATGGATACACTAAGCTGCAAAAAAGTTCTACCATTTAAAAGAAACATGATGTGCCATAGGTGGCGCCCTCTACTAGTGACGTCAAAATTAGTAACAAATTTGAATTTCTCACCCGCAAAAACTCCTGGTTTACAAATTTTAAGTAAATATTTGGATTTTTTAAGAAGTTATCTCCAAATCTCGAAAATAAAATTTTAACTTTGACACCCTGTATCTTTTTTATTAAGCGACTTGGGATATAGGTATGTTAGGTTAAATCGGTTTATTTTCACTTAAGGAATATGTGGTCTCATTTTTGCTACTTTATTTAAAATCACCCTGTATATGAAGTACCTACTGACATTATTTTGACTCCCCCAGTATGACCTATCATTTTTGACCAATAGTTTCTGGACATCCTGTCCATACAGGGTGATTCAGAACTTTTCAAAAAAATTAAATGTATCTTTCTTACAAATACAATTTTGTAAAAGAAATAAAAAAGGGCAGTTCAAAAATGATTTAAAAATACACTTCTGCACGGCACTGGAAATAGGTCTACTGTAAAGCCCGATATGGCGGCAAAGCATACAATCGGCGACCGGACAAAAAATGGAAAGAAATTCCTGAGGAAAGAAATAAATAACATTTTATAAGATCTATTTTATACAGCAAATTCAACTGCTTTTCTCTCTATTATTATTAATTATAAATAGAATTAATTTATGCTTTTAATTAATGAAATAGTTTGATATACTTGACGTTACAACAAAATTTGAGCCCGTCTTACCAAGTTTCTACAAACAAACACAAATGTTTATGCTTCTTGTCCGTTTTGAACTCGTATGTTATTGGTGCAACTAGGATACGTTTGCGTAAATAATCAATAGTAGGTATTCACTTCAGTGCGATACACTTAATTTTTTAAATATCCCCACAAAAGGAAGTCCAAATGGTTTAAAGTCAGAAGATCGTGGCGGCCATGGTATCGGTCCTCCTAGTCCAATCTCTTGTTGTTAATGCTGGGGCACGCTGTACATAGTATGGATATATTCGATGTATGATACACCACACTGCTGTAATACGGCATGGACGTCCTAGACCTCCATCTCTTCCATGATTCGGTTTCAGATTTTCCTCACGTTGCACTACACTTGCACTCACTGTACACCGCGTGTTTTCACATCTCCATAAATTAAGACGATATACATCAACGAGTTTTTTGACACTTGAAAAACTAATGTAAAAGCTTGCAACACAAAAATGTTAATACCTACAAAAAGTAATGGGATTTGAATATTCGAAATCGCCTGGCTAGACAATTCCATTTTTTTTTTAAGTTTTGAATCACCCTGTATAAAGTAATTATAGAAATTTTCTTAAATGTACAACTAACATAAATAATATATAGTCACTACTAATTTTTTGCAAGTGCTATATTAATAGTAATATTAATAAAATTACAACAGACAGAAGAATCTTCAGTATCTAGTATATCATATTTAAAAAAATTATTGAAAACAAATGTTTTCTAATTTAATTTTTGTAGTAGTAATTTCCTATTCCAGGCTGATAAATTCCATTGTATAACAAATATTATACATGGTTACAAGTGCAATAAATTTCCATAAGATATTAATTCCTTCGAAATGTACGTTTGACAGTTCTATACATTCAACGATTTTTTAATTGTGGGACTTTTCAGTTTATATTTTTCTGTATTCAGATACCTACATCTATTAATAAATATTCTTCAAAGAAAACATCAGGTTTGGAAGAAATTTATTTGTCTCACATAAATGTTTAGGCAGTACCGTTCTTTATGATAATGCGGTGATTAAAATTTAAACATAAACTAATAAGAACCGATTCTCTTGTCACAGTTGTCTCAAATCGATTTTCATATTCAAAGTATGGGATATCTAAACTTATGTTCAATAATTAATCAGTTAGTGCCGTTAATACAAACATAAAGTTTAGTTTTATTCACTCTGGTGAATGGTTTTTGTGATTCAGCGAGTTGAAAAATATTTCAGTTTTTGCAGTACAACTTCGAAATGATTTGATAGATTGTTGTTGAGGTGTGACGTCATAAATTTATACAGCTTTTAAAACAGTGCATATATGCGTTATATGTAAAATTGTATTTTACGCAAAAAGGTAAGTAGGTATACTTGTTAGAATCGTGAAAACTCACCTCCACCAATTTCTCATTCATTATACAGGGTGTAACTTTGTGTGGGTCCGGTTTGAAGGGGTTCCTGTGACCTTTACAAACACATACAGGGTCAACTATGACTAAGTACAAATATTTTCACCACGTGCTCAGGGAGGCCTAAATGACAAAAATAAATTTATTCCAGAATTTTAGCTCGATATTTAAAAAATGGGACAAAACCCGTTTTTCCTGCGAAAAGTCGGCGCCTATGATTAGCATCGATTGAGATGGCTTAGATCAAGGGTAAAGCTTACATCTGTCAACAATGTCAACTACCATGCGGTCGTCTTTTTGCAGCATTACTAAATGCAGAAACGACAAAAATTAATATTCTTATTAGTAATAATACCTGATAGGTAACAGTTAATTCAGTTAACTCCAGTATTTTCCATTCGTTTTTCATTATTTCGTTACAAAGTGGCAAAACTACATTTTCACTCATTACAACCACTCACTACTGATAAGACACATTTCCTGTAGGCACAGTTAGATAAAATGCCTAGGTATTTGTTATAAGAAAATCAAATGAAATGAAAGTGATAATAGAAAACTTTGAATGCACCCGCCCATAACCTAGGCGAACTATATTGTGGGAAAATATCTGTACCCTACACATATTCCTTTATTTAATAACAACTATAAAATGTTTAAAATTAAAATAAGGCTCTAAAGTAAAAGCTGAAGAAGAACACAAAACTACAATGTAAACAGAGGAATTGAGTTATGACATGACAGCGACAGCGACCGTTGCTTGCTGGTTGTCTACTCTGATTCTCGCATTGGCGGCGTTAAATAAGGATTTAATATAATATCGAAAAAAATTTTTTTTTGCTTTATAAATAAGTTTGGAATTTTTTTGAAATGTGATTCCGTTAATTCTTAATATTCTCTATCCCTTTTTAAAATATTTGTATAGTTAACCCTGTATAAGTTTAATTTCTTAAATTCTGTCACAAAAACTGATTTTTTTATTACCGTTTTCGCAATTCTTATCTGGGAAGGCCAGTGCTGAGTATATCTAGTTGCAGCCTTCCCAGCATTGTTGTCATATTTACTATTTACTACTATTTGCTTAAGTGTAAAATTGAGAAAGGAAAGAAGTTCAATTAGAAAGTAAGTATCTACGTCTCTCGTGTTCTTTGATACATACATTTTTTAGTGGTTATTTGCCAAAAGCTCTATTATTCTATATAAACAAAAAATGTATTATTTTACGTATAATATACTATCAAACAGCAACAAATCGACAGAAAACTCAATAATAAATGAATAAATAAATAAAAATAAATACACAATTCTTTTTATTTACGTAACTAGAGTCATCCTCCTATGTTGAACCAATCTTACATTTTCTTATACGGTACGTGTTGATTGGGATAATCCATATGATACCGTCTTCTTGCAGCCGCCGTCTTCTTTTGATAAAAAGGAAGCTTTAACCATATTAGCTCTTTCGTAATTCGTATAAGTACATATTTTTTTCATAATATCACACACTTGGTAATGAAAACACACCTTTATAAGGTTATTATACACCTATACAGAATAACGCATTTTATAAAATTCCACCTTAACGAAATGAAACTTGGCAAAATACAACACTGCCTTAAACAAATTCTAATTCGATTTCAATAAAAATTCACGGAGAAAACTCACGAAATTATGAAACCAAATCTAAGTCAAATTCAAAATGAAGCTGTGAAATATTCGGCTCACTGGCCATTTGTTATTTTGCGATTTTGACGCTTTGATATTGTTCGTTGACGGTTGTCTTTGTAACAGATGCGTGTTAAGGGTCCTACAGACTTCGTACTATTCGTGCGAACAGGACCGTACGGACCAAATGGCGCGAACCAGGATTGTACGGTATTGTTCCTCACAACTACGGGCTAATAGAACAGTCCGTTCAGTTCAGTTAAACGCGCGAACTATGGTACTTCACAAGTGGCTCCTAGCAGTGGCGACAGTAATAGTAGTAAAAAATGGTGTAAAAATTGGCTTTTGAAAAGAAATATGTTTTCTCGTATCAATTTATTGAATGAACTAAAATTAGAACTAGAAGACTGGCGCAACAAAAACTCCCTCGTAGAGTCTATTTTTTTAATAACCATATCTCTTGACGCATTTGCGTCTACTTCCTTTAGTTTATTTATTTTTTATTTATTTTGACATGGGCAATTTAATGCCCAATAACATGATTACACAAAAAAAATACAAATTCCTGGTAAGTACTTACATTAAACCTAAAGAAACAGCGAGTACAATTAACATTAATGTAGTAAAGAATTAACATATTAACATAATTAAGATTAAGTAATCGTTATAATTCTTCTGTAGCATACGTATTGGAGAATTACTTGCATAACTAGTCCGATACAATGAAATATGAAAAAGATTAACATATCTAGAAAAATGTGAATGGTGATTAAAAGACATTTGACTGAAAATATAAGAATCAACAGTATTGGTAAGTAATTTGTACGAAAATATAAAGAAAAAATTAATCTTACGGGATCATTTCATACATTTAACTTATATCTCTTTCTATCTGTCTCTCAGTTCAAGTTGGCAGCTTTGTTTTTTAATCAAAATTATATGGTAAAATGTGACATTTAATTAACATTTGTAGATTTTTAATGGTAATCGTATTTCTCAAACGAAATAATGACCTGTCAAGGTTTCAACTAAAGAAAAGTTTGAACGATGTCTGTTGGACGCTCCTGATGACCACTGACTGCTAGTGAAAATTGTAACAACATTCGGTATTTATGGTTGTTGTCGATGAACTTCTCTCTCCCTAATTATGAATGATGTAGAAGATATAGGTAAATACGTAATTGTGACATTTCGACAAACAAAAAATTGCTGCTGCTTTTTCGAGCCCTGTGTGCTGTAGTCTTCTACTTCAGCAGTCTCTGCACCAGTAGATGGTGCTGTTGCAACTATTTCATCGTCCAAATTTTGTATTACCGGAAATAATAATTGTACCATGATTTTTAACATATATTCTACAAATAGATCATAATTTTCTAATGTATGTAATCCTACTAACTTGTAAACTTAACCTATAAAAACTTAATAATAACTTTTAAAAATAAACTTTCTTGTTTATATACGGTGTATTGGTAAATCGACTTTTACAAATGAGTACCAAATAAAATATAGATATCATGTACCATTTTCATCTTATCAAATACTTTTAAAAAATATATTTACTTTATTTGTACCACCAATTTGTCGTACTTATTCTTTAATATTAGCAAAATAATCCATCTGAATAATTAAATTCATTCATTCAACATGCACAATGCATAAAGCATATTTGCATTAAAGTAAAACCTACCTAGACAACACAAATAATTTAAAGATATATTTTCATAAAATCTAGGTATATGCAAAACATGTTTCCTTCAAAAAACAATAGTGTAAGTAACTTTTTGCACAATGGAGGCTAGGAAATTGATTTTTTTCTGTATTATCTGAACCTAGAGTTCATTATTGTTGTTATTGTTCTATTAATCTTTGAATTTATGGTACATTTCCAAGACCACCATGACTATACTTCTGGTGAAATCATAGCAGAAATAATATAACAAGCAGTCTACATTACCAATGAAATCGCCGTCACTACATAGATACGAGATTTTGGTGATTCTAAATAAGCTTAATTAAAATATTATTTATCTCACAATCAATCAGCATTATTTTCGTTTGTTAAAAAAATACATTTGTGTCTGTACTTACAGTGTCCTGGTCCTAATCAACAGTTGTAACGATAACAAATTTAGATTTGCAGAGCTTTGCAAAATCTTGGATACCGTTGATAATTTCGTAGACCAACATAGACAGCAGAGAAAAACAGTATTATTTTTTAAAACTTTCCTTTTTGAAGTACCTAATTATTTTTCTAGGTTTACCTAGTCAGGGTTTAGTTTGATCTTCTTCCATTAGGTTTACTGAAAAATTATTTATAATTCGCATATTTCTGACAGTTAGAAAACACATGGAAAGCCTTGCCTGAATAGATCTAATATTATATCCAAATTCTTATATACAGAGTGACCCAACGAAAACTTGACATGGAGGTTTTGGGTGAAGTGTTTCTGGGGTGATTTGGCGACATTTATTTGTGACGCCTTGACGTAAATCTTCCAATGAAGCAGGTGAAGTAGAATAAATTATTTTTATTAAGTGACCCCACAGAAAGAAGTCTACTGGTCTATTATATGGAACCTTATCTCCCAATCTAATAACCCGGAAAGTGTTGATCCAAATACTGACCAACAGGCAGAGCATAGCATAGCACCATATTGCTGAAATATCAACTGATCCTCCAAATGATTTTGGTCATTTTCAAGAATTTCAATCAACATGGTGTCAATTGGGCCTTCTAGAACTTCCAAATACATTTTCCCTGTTAAATTGACTTCTAGAAAAAATGAACCAACGATATAATCACCAAAAATTCCATCTCAAATATTTAATTTTTGGGGGCTTTGAATAATTTGTACTTCATTAAATATTGTGGAATTAGAATTAGACCAATAACGACAATTATAGCAATTACGGTTAGTAAAACATCATCTTCATGCAATTCTTCAAATTGTGGAATTTGTGGGTCTTTAAAATCTATTGAACACTAGTTGATCATACATCAGATACAATTGTTAACTTTCTTATACTCAATGTAGTCAAGTGCAACAAGGCCCAAAATTGCCACTTCTGTTGCTTCCTTTCTGCGTACGTACTGTGCCGAAATAGACACATTTTCTTATCGTTGATTCAATAGTTGCGTACATTGATTGCTCTCATAATAAAGACCAATCACCTCAATCCTCGGTGCAATTGTATAAACCATTGTTGCTATTAGAAGTAACTCCCGAACTACAAAATAATGTAAATTATGTTTATTAGTCACGTGGTTTAGTTCGGAAAAAAAATCAGTTTTTCTAAAACGGTACATGTAAATTAAAAAAAACTGCATACCGTTGCTCAGAAAATTCAGAGGACTTTCTAGTGATATATTACTAGCCTAGAATTCAAATTCTAGGGTTTGGTCATCCTACTTCGCGAGAGTTGAAGTGACGATGTTGAAACTTGGAAAATCAGTTTTCCTCTTCTAATATAAAATTGACCTATACGAACATTATTTCATATCTATATGCTCATCACCCAAAAAAATCCATTTCAAATTTTTGTTGTGTCACTCTGTATATGTGGTATCAATAAACTTACTAATATTCCAGTATTTTAATGGCTTGAAGTGCTATATAAAAAATAATATATAGGTAGCGTCATACGGAATCAGCATTCATTATTGGGTAAAAATCGTTTAACAGGAAAATAAAAAGGACAATTTGATTATACAGACAAAGAACATAAAATGTGAATTAACCTTGAACTAACTGCGAGACAGAATTGCGATATTATGAAAATTTATGACAGTAACTGCTTAGTATGTGAATTATCAAACAGAAATCTCAAAGAAAAACTGATTCAGGTAAAGTATCTTTAATAAAAACTGTTTTATTTCTAGTTAGGTTATTAGACTCGACTGAACATTCTTGAACCAATTTCAGCATGGTAGATCTTTATAATGGTTTCATCTATAATATCTGCACGTTCGGAACATGTCAACTAAAAGGAATGTTGAAAATCTTTTAAAATTCTGTTGCAATGTTTAACTAGGAATAGGAGTGTCTAAAAATGATATCATTTTATAAAATTACCATTGATGTTTTTTAGAATGTGTTACTAAAATAAAATAATAAAAAATCAAATTGTTTGGTTATGTACTGAGCGTTACGGCAGACAAAAGTCCGGGAATATTTATTTTTTGGCAGGATTTTAAAAACACTTTTGCAATATTTTTTTAATTTTTTCGATATCCTCATAAGCGGTTTCATCAATTCTACTATTTCTTGTAGTCCGCCTTTAGTACTGGGCGCAAGATATCACATAGTATGTTTTTATTTAGCATTTAGTTCAGAGAAAAACAATATTTTACCAAAAACACTTATATCGATGGTGTATGGGGGTACAATTTAATTTAATATCAATAACATAACAAATGGACACAATATCTGCAGTACCTATAGATACGTATGAATTAAAAAGTAATCGATGTATTTAAACAACATTTGGTCCTGCGGGGTTTTTTGATATGAGAATTTCAAATTTCCTCATAATTTTGGCGTAAAATATATAGGGCGCCACTTACTCCTCCTCTATGAACTATTATAGTTTTTGCTATACACTGTTTCTTGTTTATATAAGATATTTTATATTTTCCGATAGCAACACTCTTACAGATAAGGTATATGTAAAATAGACGAATATTTAAAAGTGACAGAATATGTAGCTAGAATTGCCGTTTTCGACATATTTGCATATAAAAAATTGTAAGTGATATTAAACTTCATTATCAAAGTAGTCCTGCAAATAACAGAAATAATGAAAAATACTTTGAAATCTAGTTTATGTCAAAGTTGCCCTTTAGTGTTAGTGTTTTTATTCGTATTTCGTCACAACAATTTTTCTAATATTGAGATGCAGAGAAAATTTGTAGAATACGTGCTAATCGGACATACTCGTACATAACCGAATCAGCAACCTTAAAAATATCTTTGATTTATTAAGATAAACCCGAAAATTTCATCCCAAGAGTAATAGGGCTTCCCAAAATTATTAATGATGAAGAATACGAAATTTTAGGTCGTATTCCAAGATCCTGGAAATTAGAAACTTTAAAAAAGATTATAAAATGTATGGAAGTAGATCGAGATTTGAAAATTTAATAAAATAATTTACAGTTATAATATACTGTTATGTCTATGTTTACAATTTTGCTTTTGATGTAAGAATAAACTTTCTTGTCATACATTGATTCTTTTAAGTGCAAATATATCGAAATCGGCAATTCCTAGCGACATTAAGAGGGGATACCCTTTTAATGTAAAAGTAATGGAAAAAGAGATGGTGCTATTAGAAAATGAGATGCAGTGTGCAGCAAAAAAATGTGTGAACTGTAAAAGTTTAAAGAGTCGGCCTAAGTAGCGCCCTCTACAATGTATACCAAAATTAAGAAAATAATTAATTTTCTCATGTCAAAAATGCCATTAGACCAAATATCGTTTAAATACATCAATTACCTCGAAGATTATTTAAACAAATTGAAAATAAAATTTTAATTTTAACACTGTAACTCGGTTACCATCAGCTTTTAGTCTTAAGTAAGTCTAGATACATGTTACTATATGTAATTTATTATGGGGCATGCTGTATAGAATGATGACAATCCATAAGTTGCATATACGATGTACAATTGTTTCTGTAAAAATAATCTTTCGAAGCCAAAGTTTTTCTGAACCTCTTAAAATCCTTTCCATCTGATGCCTTAACTTCTTTGTTGACAAAAGGCAATGTTCTTTTCATTATGTTCTATTTTCCTTTATAGATAATTTATTTGCACAACATATGAGTTATTAAAGTATTCAAATAAATATTAGTTTAACAATTTACAAATTAACTTCCAATGGGGGTAATTACTATCCTCACAATCAGAGGCATACCGTAAAATGAGAATAATGTAATGAAATTTGTAACGGTTATATTTTTTTGAACAAGAAGAGAAGAATGGATTTTGTTATTAAATATTTTTTTTTTGTTTATTGCTTATATGAGAATTTTTTGTTTATTTTTATATATTACACCATACACATACAACTGTTATTTCGTTTCCTATATTGAAGAGCTTGTTATTTATTGGACCATACAAAAATTTGCTTTATATTTTCTAAAATTTTCGTCATCTGCGTCATTGTTTCCAAAGCACTCTTACCATATAAACCAAAAACGCTACAAAATTATGCATAAACACTTCAGACTTACCTAAATAACAATTTTAAATACGTTACATCATTACTGTAGAAAAATTAATTATATCTAAATTTCGCCACAGTGAGTACTAGCCTTGACTGGTGTATATACTCAAGGGTACTAGGTATAAATGTTTTGTGTGTATATACCAAACATCTAAAATGTATTTTTTATTTCATTATAATTTATTATCATTGTTTAACTAAGCTTGCTGGAATCATAGAAGCACTTAAAAATGTCGAGTAATTTTATGTGCACCTGTTGTCTTAATTATAATATGATTTAATTTTCGGCGTATCTATAAAAGACGTGGATGTCTTTGAATACTAGCAACTAATTTTATGAGATTTGTATTTAGTTTCACGCTAAAATTTACAATACGACAATATCAAGACCATTAAAATAAATGTTTTCTACCCAACCAGAGCCTCATAATATAAGTTTAACGATAATTAAATTTTAAAATCTTCAAATATTATTTTCTTGAATTTTTTTTTATGTAATACCATCATTTTTCATTATGTGTATGTAGAATGACACGTTCTTTCAAATGGCATGGTCAAAATTGGGGGTTGCCATTTAAAAAATTGTCGATGACGTCATATCTCCAACCACGATGACGTCACAAATGTGGGTCGTATGTCAAAAAGTGCCTTTTTAAAAAACAAAATCGACGTGCCAGGGGATTTTTTCGAAAACTTCTCAATTTCAAAAATAATGAATTTATTCGTTACTTTTCGAAAGCACTGTATGTACTTAGAAGTGCCTACCCTTAATTTAGAAAAGGGATGTACCTACCCCTTATAATATTGAAATTGATGATTTAAAATTGCAACTTGACAGATACATGGCAAGTTTGACGTTTTGTTTTTTTATTTTTCTGCTCCTGCTTAATAATAAATAATAACAACCAAAATGGTAAGGAAATATATACATATATCTATAATAAAACTAAAAAATAAGCAAATATCCACTGCCACCTACCATTTTTAATTGTTCGGAATGCATAATATCATATGATTATCATTGCAGTTTACTTACAACTCCTAAACTATCACTTTTTAATCTGAGAAAAAAGTTCAATAAGCAAAAAAGAAATTATATTTTATTAAGACAAATACGAATCAGTTTTGAGTTCTTATTTTTTGTTTAATATAAAATAATCTTATTGTTGGATTCTCCCTGGCGTTGGAAGAAGGTGTCCTAAAAAGAGCAAGGGAGAACAATGACGGAACGGAGGTCAAACAACAAGTACTAGTCCCGAGGTCTCGGGTCAGGAAAGTGTTGCAGGAAGTACATGGAGATACTGGTGGTGGACATTTCGGTATCAATAGGACTCTACAGAATATTAGGGAGCCTTTCTACTGGTTAGCTTAACCAGTAGAAAGGCAAAATGCCATTGCCATTGATATCGCTGACCCCTTTCCGAAAACCTAAAGTGGGAACCAATATCTGCTAGTAGCCATGGACTACTTCAGCAAATGACCGGAAGTATACACCGTTCCCAATCAAGAGACCACAACCGTAGCAGGAGAGCTAGTTAACAACCTGTTCTGCAGATTGAGTGTACCCATGGAACTACATTCAGATCAGGGCAGAAATTTCGAATCAGGGTGTTACAAAAGGTCTGCGAGCTTATGGGAATCCGGAAAATCAGGACTCCTCCACTGCATCCCCAGTCAGATGGTTTGGTGGAACGCTTCAACGTCACACTAAAAAGCAATCTGAGGATGTTTGTGAACGAGAACGAGACAGACTGGGACAAGCTCATTCCACTCTTCATGTTAGCTTACCATTCAACTGTCCATGAAACTACTGGAAAGACTCCCGCAAGGATCACCTTTGGAAGAGAGCTTCGCCTTAAAGCAGATTTGGTATTTGGTCGTCCTACGGAACAGCCCACAGAGCCAGACACTTATACCCATAAGCTAGAACGAAGACTAGCAACCATACACGACCAAGTAAGATCTCGAATGTGACTAGAGAGCGACCGCATGAAGACTCGATACGACGTCCGGGTCAATACAATCGGAATCCAACAAGGTGACCTGGTGTGGCTGTACAACCTCACGCGGAAGAAAGGAAAATCACCTAAACTTCAGAACCGTTGGGAGGGCCCCTACATCGTCATTAACAGAATCAATGTCGTCGTTTACCGGATACAGAGGACTCCCAGGAGTAAGATGAAGGTCGTCCATCTGGAGCGTCTGTCCCCGTATAGAAGTGCATCCGATCGGGACGATCGGTCCTAAGGAGGGGGCAGTGCCACAGAATTTGCCCCGCTCGCAGCGAATTCGGCTACTGTGGTATCGCAAAATGCTAGATTGTCCCAATCGCCCTTACGCGATGCTGGTAAACAAACAAAAATTATGCCGTGTATCGAGGCGCTATTGGAATATTGAGAATCGACGAGAATCGTTAGAGAAATGGATCTAGAGTTGCTAGAAAATACCTAGAATATTCGTTTGGTCTATAAAAGAAGAATAAACGGCTGAGTCAGTCAGTCTTGAATTGGAGTGTTTAGTTGGAAATTTCCAGGAGTTTCAAAGTGAAATAGTGTTTAGTTGAATTGTAATTAGTATTCAGTAGTGTACAGAGTGTAATTAATTAACAGACTGTTTTTTTATGGTAATAGAAGAAGTCGGGTTAGCCCTAACAACTATATGTTGGAACAAGCATTTATTTTTTGAATCATGTGACAATCTATCAAAATGTGTTGACAGATTTTCTTGTAATTTTGTATGCGTTAACAACATATTCCTTGCCATTTTAAGCCATTATTAACCGCAAACTACCTTTCCTTTTTTTGTTATAATTTATTTAATTATAAAATATTTGAATTTGGTGACAACTAAATGTTGGAACAAATAAATTTTATAATAATTGAAATACAGTTAATACGATGTAACATCGCCATTAGCCTTAACAACCGCTTTAGTTCTAGCAGGCATAGTATCAACAATGTCTTTACACATATTTGATGGAAAATTATCCCCAATTTCTTGCAATTTGGAAATTGTCCGCTGGGGGTTGTTTCTCAGGTGTTGCTTCATTCTATGCCACAGTGTCTCTATTGGATTAAGATCCGGACTGGATGTGATAACACCTTTATATTGTTATCCCCAAACCATTTTTTTTTTGTAGATTTTGCCGTATGGCATGATGAACCGTCCTGTTGAAATACAAAATCTTCGTTTGAATATAATTTTGGGATACTTGGTAGCAATGCGTTATGAAGAATTACTTGATATTTCCCCGCATTGACAGTGCCTTCTATAAATTTCAAGGTGCCTAAACCCTTTGCCGACATGCATCCCCACACCATAATACCTTTTGGAAACTTCACTATCCTTTTAAGACAATCCTTATGAAAAGCTTCAGTCTTATCTCGGATTACACGTTTGCGATGATCTCCTACACATACATCAAATTTTGATTCATCGCTAAAGATAACTTTATGCCAGTCACTTTTCGTCTACGAGAGTTTAGACTTTGCCCAAATGTATCGATTTTTCTTTTGAATTGCGGTCAGTAACGGTTTTTCCTTGGCCTAAATTTCAGTCATTTAGAAATAAACGTACTGCATACAAAAATATATTAAACATACCTTATAAAAACTCAAACCACATTTGTGGATATATTTTCGACAACATTCTCTTGAAACATTCAATCCAGTTTCATTATTCCACTGTGCAGTAATCTCTCTCAAAGTTTCTCTTCGTCCTGACTTGCATACTTTAATCAAATGCCTTAAATTTCTTTGAGAGACTACTTTCGGCCTACCCGAACTTTTGCCGCGAACTTCAATATTTACAGTTTCTCTGTATTTTTTTATAATGTTAAAAATACTTGTCTTTGCTAGAGTTAACTCACTTGCGATATCATCCATAGTCTGGCCTCTATAATATTGCTGGATAATTATTGCACGTATTTTTCTATCGATCGGCTTTCCTCGTCCCATTATTACAAGTATAATTGCGAAATATGACTAACTAACGCGATACAACAAACTGCTGGTAAAACGTCAATACAACAATATGATTTGTCAAAGATTACTTGTTTTTATTTTAACGCCTACTTAATAATAATATGAAATAGTGTGTATGTGTTCCAACATTTAGTTGTCAGCATATTCGAACATTTTATAACTCAATAAATTATAATAAAAAAAGGAAAGGTAGAGTGCGGTTAATACTGCTTTAAAATGGTAAGGAATATGTTGTTAACGCATACATAAAATTACAAGAACATCTGTCAACGCATTTTGCTAGATTGACACGTGATTCAAAAAATAAATGTTTGTTCCAACATATAGTTGTTAGGGCTCGTATGATGCTATTCATTCCGATCTAGTTGTTCATTTTTATAATATGTATACAAACAGTACACAAACGTCAGATTCGGTCTGTACAATTTCAACTATGACAATTTGTTGAGGGTTTCCTAAATATGTGACGTCACAGTAAACAAGTCTGTTATAACCTACCAAAGTCCAGACACTACTTTTTTACATCCTGTGTCAATAGTAAAAATATGAGATTGTTACCTTAGGGCCGGTTTTATAAGTGTACAATTATCAAGAGAATAAGTATTCGTAGTATAAAGTTATTCTCCGATTTAGCCAAGGGTTAACCGTAAGCTGTTTTACAAGTCTAATTTCGTAACATTCTATTCGGGAATAACTATTTCAAGAATAGTGGAAAATTATTCGAAGTTGGTAGCACGAATATGTTCTGCGCATGTGACATTTACGTACAAATGCATAGTTTGACAACTAAACATAACCTGAACCTGTTGTTTTATAAACACGTGTATTTTTTACTTATATGTCCTTTGTAACAAATAAAGCCAGATATTATAATATACAATGAATACAATGAATCGTGATTCATAATGCAGAATGGGAGAAGGTAACGACAAAATTTAATGCTGCAGCGAGATCTGGACGAACTACAAAACAACTTCTGCATTATTTTGGTTAGTCTGGGATTGTATATTGTCTCGAATTTCATCCAGAAGACGTCTACAAGTTGGTTTCTTTAAACGAAACCTTTGGAAAAATTCTAAATCATCCATTTCTTCAAAATAATCCATCTTAAAATAAATTACTACAGCATATCCATTATGTATTATTATAGAACAAATTTGTACCTTTCTCTAATTTTCTTTGGTTTTCTTGTGACTGTTATATCAATTTCTTCGTCAGAAGGTTCAAAAATAGGAACATTTATTAAATCCATTGGGACAACAGAAACACTGCCTACTTTGAACTAATAAGAATAACTATAGTTAAATTTCTTAAAAAAATAAATAATTTAACACTTTTAAAAGTTAACAAACACATGTTAGGCAGACGTTTTTTAGGTTTAGGAACCGCTGTTCCCGGTTTAAATTGCCCTAACTGCCGTTGGACGGCGGAATAAGATATTCTTAGGATAAATCTAGGTTAAGCTATTCCTAAATTAACAGACAATTGTAAAATCACTTTTTTCAATTTATCTAGAGAATAGACTTATTCTCTGCTTATTCTTTACTTGTAAAACCGGCCCTTATAAGAGTACAGGGTACAATGTTTCCTAAAAATGTTATGTATACAGGGTGAACCTTAAATAAGTACAAATATTATAATCAGCAGTATACTTCTCTCTGTAGATCACAAAAAAAAATCAGAAACAAAAAATTCAAATTTTAAATAAATTTCGTAATTTTTCAATAGAAACTTGTTGAGGACCGCTGACCAGACAATGTTTATGAGTCAGAAGTGTTGCAGATTGAACGCGTGGTTTACAGCGTTGCCAGTGTTACACTAATGTCTTGGCTTCAAGGAAGTTGTAACCTCTATGTATATATTACATTAGTAAAGTTGCAATACCTATAACTCCATGTCATCTTTCCATTTCATGATGTCACATTTGTCAAACTAAATAGGCGCTATATTTCAATTTCAACCTAATGCAATGTAGGTATACATACTTAGAGATTAGAATATGAAAATAATAATTTTTAGAAAACTACACTCGACCGCAGAAAAATAATTTTAGATTCGAGTTCAGCATCCTAGGGGGGGAGGGAGTTAGAATTTTTTATTAAGATTGGAGAGATTTCCGTAAATGTAAATAATTATCAAAACAAGTATTTTTTAATTCAATTCAGATTTACGTTAAAAAAAAATATTTATTTTAAAGGCGATATGGCAACTTCACCTTGAAAGAATCATCTGGTTTATTACGTTACGTCAGTGCTCTGTTCTATCTGATCAGCGACCCTCAAAATCAGGGTATTAAAAAAAATAATATCCGTAAATATTAGAAATTTAAAAAAAATACTAGACTCATCTATATGACGAACTACACCCGCAGTTAAAATATTTGTACTTATTTAAGGTTCACCCTGTATAGAATGCGAAATTAGCTTATTCTGTCTGTATTTGACCCTTAAATTTCTTAAATAAGAATCTGTTACAAATTTAAACCGGTCGAATTAAAACTAAAAATGAAAGATATTAACAAAGAAAATATACCTTTTCAAATTAATCATTTTGCTAATAACACAAAAAGTTTTTAGTTAGTGGCATTTTATTTTCTAATTCGTATTCTATGCGTAAGTATTTAAAATGTACTTATGTGAGATGTTTTGACTAGACAAAAGATTGGATGAAAGCAAAATGGATACGATTCCACTGGGGAACAAATAGTGAACGTCGTTAATGTTAGGAGCAAAGAAGAGCATCTTATCCACATTCCTAAATAAAATCTCGGCTTTTAATTCTTAAACATGTCTGTGTTGTGCTTCACTGAGTGCAGATCCAGTTCAGAAACTTGTTAAAAACCAGTGGCGTAGCTAGAAAAAAGCGTTAATGCTTTGATATTTTTTTATATATGAGACTGCTGTTTCCAGGAACCGGAAGAAATTTATTATTTCCCTGAAAGCTCATGGAAACAAGTAAAAATAAAGCAAGTATAATTACCTAAACGAAAAATTCCTATACCTAACAGAACAAATGATGAACTTTCAGTGGTACCTTTATTACAAAAAAACGTTATTAAAAGTGGACGATTTTAATACGTTACAGTTATTGGGAAAAAGAATTGTAAACAATTTGTTCTGAAAACAAAATAAAATTTTCTGCGTCTACGCCATAGCTATATTTTTATTTATAGTAAATAAAACAGTTGAAGAGTATAGGCAGTACCTGTATAATAATCACTGATTGTATTTATTTAGTCAATACATACAGTGCGTAGGTAACAGATTATCAACTGACAGTTTAAATCTGAGAACTGAATATCTGATCTGAACTTGTACTGAATAGTTAGGTATAAAAATTATTTATCAATCCATAGAAATATCAAGACTTATTTATTTATATTAACATAATTTTAGTGGATCAAATAACTTTTACATTAAGTATTCGAAACAGGATAACTAAATCAGTTGGTATAACTAAACCAGATGTGCTATGCTTTCAAATTCGTAAAATCAACTAAGCCTTGGGTCCTCAGAAATCCAGAGAAATCTTATTTTTTTCGCTATTAAAGCTCCTTCTTTTTATGATGACAAAATGTTGTAAAAAAGCAACTCAAGCAATGTAATGTTACAACTGTAATAGAAAAATACTACTTATGAATATGCATATTTTCATAGTAAAACCGTGTTTTTGTATAAGTACATGAAATGTAATTTTACTACGTTATTATGTATTTTTAGAAAAAATCATATCAATTTTGATAAATAATGTAAATATACATACATTCACATGGAGATTCTAGCAATACAGTATAGATTTGATATTTTTTATATTAATGTATGATGTGTAAAGTTACAATTATTTTTATCAGTGTAGACCTTTCCCAAAGTAGGCTTAGATATTAAATTTTTTAGTTTAGTCAAAAAAATGTTCGTAACATTAAATAAAATAGAGAAATTAAGATGTATTATTGAATTCAATAATTATTTAGTTGACACATGAATAGTTCATTTTTTACATAAATCCGTTCATTCGAAATCCACACAAATTTAAATGTTTGTTTCTCATCGGCTTTACCTGCTGGAAATCGTCTTTATTGTCAAAAGCTTTTGGATTTTATTTGCCTTATTCCAAGGCCAAAACAAATTTGGAATATTAGACAACATTTTGTTTTAGAGGTCTCCCTCCCAGATTTGACTTAGTTCCCACCGACAAAATTTGGCTAAGGCTCTGCCTTATTCATTTCGCGGCTGCTAAGACATTTTTCTACCGCATTTTGCATCAAATTTTGCGATCATAATTTGAGACTGACCATGTTTCTAATTTTGTAATCAGTACCTAGCTATTCTATGTACTTATTTAATTGAAGAAACATCAATTGTATAGTTTATACAGATAGCAATATTTTCCATAATTTTTATAAAATTTTAATTTGCTACACCTTGCATTTTAATATTGCTGGATCTTGTAAATGGTTGAAGTTGATTTAGCTTGGATGTAAGAGCAGAGATTCAGATTATAATTCCTGTTTTTTCTTATAATCGAGGCAATGAAGCATTATGATAGGAAATCTTTTAGGATAGGACGTATCGGAATGCGGTTTTTCGCATTCGCTTGCAAAAATTATTTATATCATTCGTACCTACTTTGTACCTATTACAAACTGAAAGTTGCATTGCTGCAGCCAAAAATACGTGCAAAAAATGCATCTTTGGAGAGGCCTTTTGGCAAATTTAATAACTTCGTAAATAAGAGTCAGAATTGGCTCAAGTCGGGTATCCGGGGGTTTCCGAGGTCGCTGATCACGATTATGGTGTTCAAATTGACCCTCCGAATACCTGGAGCTCAGGAACGCCGACGAACGTCATCTCCGGGGACTATCCCGAACTTTATGCGAGAGAGGAGAGAAACTGGGCACCCGGGGGTTTTTTGGGTCGCTGAATTTGAATATACCATCGGCGAACACCCCACGGACACCTGGTGGGCCCCAACCTGGACGCGGACGTCATCTTCGAGAATTTTTCGGGAAATATCGACAATAACGAACCGAAAATCGTTACTGGGGGTTTTTTGAGTCGCTGAATTCACATATAGCACCGACGAACACCCCACAGATACCTGGTGCGCCCTACCCTGGCTCTGAACGTCTTCCCCGAGGGTTTTCCAGACACAATTGAAAAATACCAACCAAAAACCGTTACTGGGGGTTTTTCGGGAGGCTGAATTCAAATATAACACCGACGCACACCCCACAGAGACCTGGTGGGAGAAAAGTGAAAGGCCGCTCGGCAAGGTTCGGAGATCCAGCCGGAGATTATTCTCGTCGTTTTTACAGGACTGAATCACATTTTTTGAAGGCGCCGGGGGAGAGTTACCCATGAATGAATGTATGACGATTTTTGGTTGGTCTTTTTCAATTGTGTCTGGAAACCCCTCGGGGATGAAGTTCAGAGCCAGGTTAAGGTGCACCAGGTGTCCGTGGGGTGTTGGCCGGTGCCATATTTGATTTCAACGAGCCAAAAAAAAAACCCGTAACGATTTTCGGGTGGTTTTTTCAATTATGTCTGGAAAACTCTCGGGGATGACGTTCAGAGCCAGGCTAGGGCACACCAGGTGTTCGGGTGGTCGTTTTCAACATAAAATTTGGATTCAGCCCACACAAAAAGCCTCCATAACGATTTTAGGTCGCACCAGGTATCTGTGGGGTGTTCGTCGGTGCTATATGTGAATTCAGCGACTCAAAAAACCCCCAGTAACGATTTTCGGTTCGTTATTGTCGATATTTCCCGAAAAATTCTCGAAGATGACGTCCGCGTCCAGGTTGGGGCCCACCAGGTGTCCGTGGGGTGTTCGCCGATGGTATATTCAAATTCAGCGACCCAAAAAACCCCCGGGTGCCCAGTTTCTCTCCTCTCTCGCATAAAGTTCGGGATAGTCCCCGGAGATGACGTTCGTCGGCGTTCCTGAGCTCGAGGTGTTCGGGGGTCAATTTGAACATCATAATCATGATCAGCGACCTGGAAAACCCCCGGGTACCCGACTTGAGCCAATTCTGATTCTTATTTACGAAGTTACTAAATTTGCCAAAAGGCCTCTCAAAAGATGCATTTTTTGCATGCATTTTTGGCTGCAGCAATGCAACTTCCGGTTTGTTATAGATACAAAGTAGGTACGAATAATATAAATAATTTTTGCAAGCGAATGCAAAAAACCGCATTCCGATACGTCCTATCCTAAAAGATTTCCTATCTTTGGCCTTTTTAGTACTTCATTGCCTCGACTATTATAACGTTATCTGTGGTCAATATTGATTCACGCAGTAATGTTCACGTTCATTTTTTTTTAATCTGGAAGGTTGAAGTTATGATAACCATGTAGACTCGTTACAAACCTGTATGTGCCTCTTAACTCTTGAAGTTTATACAAATGCAGATTTTTCTTTTTGAAACACCGATAAATGTTTAACAGATAGATACAATTATCCGCAGCTACTTCATATGAAAAAACTCTAGGATTTTCTTGAATACTTAAAAGAAAGTTAAATTTTACTTCATTTTCAACAAATGTCCGGCGCAAAACGCCACTGTACCACTCAAATTACTGTACATCCCTTAGGATTGGGCCGTTTGAGGTGATTTTTTTTTTAAATGTTCGTCATAAAATTCCCTATCGATCCCTTTTTCTCAATTTTCGCTTTGGGTCTTCATTTTCGCGGAATTTGACTCCAAAAATGGGTTTGCATGGAAAAAACTAGATTTTTCGTACAAAAATGAGATTTTGCCGGACTTTTTTATGGGGGAATGCTTGTTTTGGAAAGCCCTACAAGACTGCTCACTTAGATTTCGGGAAGAAATTTTCCGTTGCCCTTAAAATGGCTACAATCATCCAAAAATTTTCACATATTTTCACATAATCGCTCTACTGAAAACTGGGAAAGTATTGGAAAAAAATCTCATCTCACAAAAATTATTTGTACACATTCGAGGAATCCGCAAAAATTTTTCCAGAATTTTTGGACACATTCACCAAAATGGCATCATACATATTTTCCGAAGTTTCCCGTAATTCTGTAAAAGGTCAGATAGGTTCCATAAAAAATGATTTTAAAAATGTTTTTGGGAATTCAATTTTTTGACAAAAGTGGCCATTTTGGATACAATAGTTCATTGTTAATGAGAAATGATTGATTTTTCCTGGAACTTTTCGGATGAAAATGTATGATAGTGAAAGTCTTCAGCATCCAATCCAGCAGGGGAGACCAGGCCTTTTAGATGCATTTTTGGACTTTTCAAAACATGCCAAGATCCGGAGTTTTTCCGAATTCTTCTGAAAAAGGTCTTTAACACTTTGTGAGGAATTTAAGCGGCCATTTTGCATATAATGGTTCATTATTAATGGACAATTGATGGTAACAATCCTGGAGACGATTAGGCACAGCCAAGTGCCACTAGGTACAACATAGCTTGATCTTTGGATTATTTTGATCAAAACTCCATTTATGATGTTAAAAATTCTGAAAAACGTCTCCAATATTCCAGAAATTCTCAAGAAGCTGACACTTCTTTGATTTGTTTGTACGTAAACAAGATTTTCTATTAGGAGAAAGGACAAGGAAGTAGATGGGCCCTCTAGTGAGCATAATAGGTGGCTTGGATGTGATTCAAAGAATATCAGTAGGAATGCAAATCAATAGAAAATCTGCCATGGTGATGTGTTCATAATTTGCTAATAATATTTTTTGGTTAATAATATGCTTCTGGTCGAAATATTATGCCGCAATTGGTCACTGTGATGAAAAAATCCAATCATACAAACGTGTTTATAACTGTGATGTATTAGAGTAATATATTATAAATGAAAATCGTAGATTTTACTACTTAATTTTATTTTCTTCCAAACACACAGAGATAACATAAAACAACGTCGAAATTTGCTTTTTTATATCGAGCACTGTACAAAAAAATAAAAGAAATAAAATATACAAAAACAATATATGTTCTAGCAAAACATACACTATTCTACATTAATTTATATACAAGGTATTTATAAAATATATAACAATAACTTTTCAAAAGACTGAGCTTTTTGAGAATTTGTTTGGACAGCCAAACAGTCCCCCCAGTATTTTTGAACATTTGTGGATTTTGGATCAAAATGACCAAAAAGAGAAAGATCCACATAAAATCTTATGGTCTCGAAAGTTTAAAGCATCCAGTAGATGCTGAAGACTTTCACTATCATACATTTCCATCCGAACAGTTCCAGGAAAAATCAATCATTTACGGGAAAATTCGGAAAATCTGTATGTGGCCATTTCGGTAAATGTCCAAAAATGTGTCCAAAAATTCTGGAAAAATTATTACGGATGTGTACAAATAATTTTTGTGAGATGAGATTTTTTTACAATATTATTTCCAATACTTTCCCAGTTTTCAGTAGAACGATTTCTGATATGTGAAAATTTTTGAATGATTGTGGCCATTTTAAGAGCAACGGAAAATTTCTCCCCGAAATCTAAGTGGACAGTCTTGTAGGGCTTTCCAAGACGAACATTCCCCCATAAAAAGTCCGGCAAAATCTCAATCTCGTGTTCCGTAGGGTCATTTTGTGCGAAAAATCTAGTTTTTTCCATGCAAACCCATTTTTGGAGCCAAATTCCGCGAAAATGAAGACCCAAAGCGAAAATTGAGAAAGAGGGATTGATAGGGAGTTTTATGACGAACCTTTAAAAAAAATCACCTCGAACGGTCTAACCCTAAGGGGTGTACAGTAATTTGAGTGGCACAGTGGCGTTTTGCGCCACTGTGCGACGTTCGCGCCACGGCGCACCGACCAGTTTTTATACGAAAATGGTCACACAAACTCGACGTCGCCATGTTGACTAATAAAGTCGAGCTTATATTTAAATTATTATTGCCATTTCGGCCAAATTTTAGGTAAGGCTAATGTTACCCAAAGTGACCTTTAGTATATGGTAATTTAAGTAAGTAGCGTTAAGTGTAAATGTTTGTACCTACTTCCACGTCATATTAGATACGACAAATATTACCTAACATAACATTTTCTATAATTTACGTACAAATTTTTCTATATAAATCAGACAAGTACTATGTTTTTGTTCTGTTTATATTAATTTTGTAGCTATTAATATTGCAGCTCATTTTAATAGAAGGTATGCAACTACTCGTATACGATTCAGTATATTAATAAAATATAATTTTAAGGATATAAGTTTCGAGACCTTCAAACACTGAAATTATAAACGCATGCAATTTTATTGATTATATTGGACAAAATAGACCATTAAAATTAAAGCGCCATTAAATAAACACTATTTTTATCAATATATATTTTTATTTTGTATTTTTTGGAAAAATTTTTTTTCATTAGTAATGTCAAGAATGAGGAGATCAAGTATAAGGACTAACTTTTCATACAATATATAATCTTAAAATCGTAAAATCACTCTTCAAATATTAAAAATGGAAAATTATTGTGTATTGATCCCAACTCTTCCAAAATGACTTCCTATTATTTTTATAAAAAGATGTCGTCGTCGGCAATACCGATCTGCTATATCCCTATGATTTAAAGTTATTATTGGTATAAACGAATATAAATACTCGTCACCGGGTCATATTAAGTTGATTTATTTACCTTATATACCAGTCCTCAAAATTGGTATAATAAACTTCCATGTCTATACACTAACTGAAGAAGTCAAAATTGCTTCACCAAGTTGTACTAATTGTGTACTTTAAAAAACAAGATATAATAATGGCAAACAAAAGTACACTTCCAACATACTTACTGTACAGTAGGTATAAATGTACGTATTTAATTTAACTTAGTCGTATTAGAAAAGTTCATTTATACTTGTTGCATGTAGATCTACAAAAGAGGTATAAACATACAACTCTTACGACTAACCTAACTTTCCATTGTTTTCAGGCGTGTTCGTGCAGTTAAAATTAAGATTGTGTTAGTGCAGTTATAGTTGGTTGATACTCTTTTTCGGATGCAGAACTTTGTGAATATATTTTTTGATTATGTTTATATACATTAGCTGTGCAATATTATTAAGCTGTTTTCTCCCACCCAGTAATTAGAACTGACTGTCAGGTAGTGTACTCTAAATAAATAAATAGTTTCGTATTATTATAAAATGACTGATGTATTTAAAATATTTTATACCTAGTGATTTTCCGGTAACTGTGACCTCGGTAATTCTCAGGGTAGGCTTTGTGGGGATAGACCCGCTATCGTTATCTCTGGGTCCGCCCAGATATTGCTTTCGGTTTCTATTGTTAATATTACGACTGCTACGATCAGAACCATCCTCGGATAATGGTCTCGACTTACTTGAATTATTCATTATCAGATTGCTTAATACTTGATAGTTTTCATTACTTCACTAACAATATAGGTAACATCATGTCAAGCGTCAAAATGTTGCAAATACGTGTGGTTGATGTATAGGTCAAAATATGGTATAAACACCGACGTAGGTTGTACCTACCTCATCCGACATTACATTTAGTATTAAATAATTTGGAGTAGCGACGTCGGCGTGGATGACATTAACTGACGTATATCATTGGTTAGAGATAGTTACAAAGACCGACGTCGGCCTATCCGGCCTCTTTTATTATTCATTTATTGTTATTTAAAGCACGGAATAGGTCGAAATACCGACGTCGACATTGCCGACGTCGTTGTGACGTCGGCAATAGTAACGTTAGCGGTTCCTACCAAAATTACTTAAAATTCGACCATAGACGTAATGCTATACCAATTTTGTAGTCATAATTTGTATGATTTTGGTATAAAACTAGTCGTTAATTAAATTCGGTGTGGTTTGTGTTGCTTGGGATGGCAGGTCTGCATTTTTTTTTCACGAAAAAGTTGGACTATTTCGATATGATTCTTCTGTTAATTTGCGATGTTTTGGTCAAATGTCGCATTTTGTTAAATAAATATTTTAGTAATATTTACATTAATAACTTATTTATAAATGATTTGTTGTCACCGCTACTAACAATAACACTTAGAATATTCAAAGTAATAATACATATTTCCACAGAAAAAGGTATTGAAGATAAATTGTAAATGTATTTTACTGAAAATGTTTTTTTTAATTTTATTTTTCTGTTGTAAATGTGTCAACAAGTTAATGGACAACACTTTGCTACGTTAAATAAAATTGATTATACAATTGTTTTTACAATTTGTGTTACTATTGTTCTTGATTTTGCCAAAAACGTTGATATCTCAAGAACTGTTAAATATAAAGTTGTTCATTGAAAAGCCCTTTAAGAGCACCATCCAGAAACGCCCTAAAAATATAGCGATCCATTAAAAAATGCATATGACGCACTTGCACTTGATGTAAAGCTAACATGGAATCTTTATTTGGAAAAAAGATTAAAGAAGGCGTACATATCTTTTACATACATTTTTTACTAGGTATTAAGAATATTGTGTTAAACCAACTACTCTGTGAGATAAAGCCCCAACCAACGTTGAATTACACTTACAATATCTACCTATATATTTTTTATTATTAGCTTTTGTAAATTGTTTACTGTATTGTAAAGAAGTTGATTTATGTTAAATTAGAAACCTTTACAATACAGTAAATAAATACATACATATCCTATGAGCAGTGCCGCAGGACCGTTGATAAAACTTGGAGAATGAAATTAATTAGTTATGGGACCATTGCGAACCAATGTTAGCCTATCGGCCGAAAGTTCAGCAGACGACAGGTAAGTAAAATCTGAACTAGGTAATAGGTATGCTTGAGCATAACTAAAGCTATGCGATCACCGATCACAGTAATGAAAGTAATGCGATGTCATCCACCTTTGGATATTTATCTAAAAGTAGTGATCTCGACAGATGTAGGATGTGGAGGTCAGGAATCGTCAGGACCATACTGATTCTGCAGGCATACTCCCAAGTTTACATTTGACAGACCCTTTACAGTACTCATTAGGAATGATGAATGGACCGCCAGTAAGGATGTAATCTTCACAGACGGATAAAAAAAGAAAGAAGGTGTTATATCTATTCCAGGTTCTTTTATATCAGTGGGCAATCGATAGGCATGCTACCGTAGTACAAAACAGAGTCAGCAGGTATAACCATATTCGCCAAAGATATTGGTCGTAGAAATACAACGGACAAAACTATCAGATTCTACAGATAGTAGACAATCATTACTGATATTACGTAACCATAAGATAATGACTAGATCATTATATAAATACCATCAGACACTGGTAGTGGCCTCAGACGACAACAGCATATCTCTATGCTAGGTTAAAGGACATGAGCGATGCAATGGCACAATCGATCTCAATGTTTTTGGACATGGTCTCTCTGGTATGCTACAATTGTCAGCATCTGTTGAAATTATTAAGGAGTCACCGACAAAGAGTTTAAGAAACAGTGGGATGAAACAAATAGCTGTTTGCTAAGAAGGACAGATCTTCGCCTGGTGACAGGTATTCAAACTAGACAGTGTTAGCTAAGGAAATACCTTTACTATATGAGGAAGTGCGAAACACCTCTTTGTACATTAGGTGCTCCCGAGCAACGTCACCACCTTTGTCTCTTCAATATGCTATTTAGTGACTCAGGTGGATTAATCGGCTAATGGGGGGAAGTACAATGGGCCCTAAGTGTTCCAGATTCCAGTTGCATATGGCGCCATATGGTGACATCGCAAGAATGTAAATGCCACTAAATTTGTATGACCTCACTAACGTCTCAAGATCTGTCTTTATAGGATAATTAATCGAAACTATATTCCCATGAAATCTATGCAAAAATCCAGTAGGTATACTAAGTACCTAGGAAGTTCCAGTGAATGACTACGGATTATTTTAATACGCAATAATTTTCGCATTTTCTTATGATTATTATACTCTAAGAATATCATACCTAAGGAAGCAATACGTAACGTCAGCCACGTAAGGTATTTTTCTTACATCATAAAGTATATCACATTAAAATAAAACATGTATATAATTAGTCCGATGGAAATTTATTTCCACATTTAAACGTTTAAATATATGCTTCATTAAAAGAGACCAATTACCGCAGTATCTCGAGAGTGGAATATATCTGGATATCAGTTGTGTAATTTGGTGTGTGACAGATGTAATGTTAAAATTAATTGACATAATAGAGCGCTTATTAGCTTAGATATCATAAGCTGAGTATCAGCTTAATTATAATGAATGAGTGATGTCAACTTTGCTAACGTAACTTAACATGCATCAGTTTTTTTAACAAATTCCCATGTTTTACACAAATATGTGAATATTATTATAGCATTTGGAATGCAATTTATTAATTTTTAGTTCAATTATTGTGTTTTACATTTTAAACAATACGGGGTGTCCCGTAAATTATGTTATAAACGTGGGGTGGTAATAGTACCTAAAAAAATATAACTAAAAACTCTAATAAACATAACCTTTTAAACACATCCTTCTGCAGTCATAGACGCTAAAAGATGCAACTACAAGAGTATTGTTTATAACATAACTCTTTGTCGGAAAAAGAAAAAATAATGAAAGTTTAGGGGCTAGTCAGCTTTATGAAGCCCATATATAATGTGGATATGAATAATAATCGAGGGAGCGGAAAGGTGTTTTTCTCACCACCATGTACGATGTACTCTACTTTCTGTAATTTTTTTGCAAAGGTACAGGAAATATCACGAAATGTTTTGGTATATTATCCTTTTTATGTAAAATTCTTAGTTCCCTAGCAAATTTACAAAATATAGCATGTTCACTGCCAGGTGTCAAAGTGAACGTATTCGAAAAGTAGGCGCCTGTCATAGATGGATTGAAAGAGAATATAATGCACCAACAGCCTGTCACCGCGATTAACTGACTTCAATCGAATCGATTTTTATCTATGGCGTTATTTATAAAGAAAATTGACCTATTAGAATGCGAATAGTACGTTTAATTTGACTTAATTTATGAAAGAAATTACAAGTATGTATCGACGCAGAAGGAGCTCAGTTTCAACATTGATTATAATAACATTTGTTTTAGTTCTGTTTCGGTTACTTAATAAAAAAAATTTTGTGAACTTACTAAAAAACTAAATATTTTACATAAGGAAAAAACATATCTAGAACCAATAGACTTTCTGAAAAGCTTCTTGTATTTACTTTCGTAGAATTTCTTTTTTTTTGTTGAAAATACGATACAGGGTGATACAGAAACATTCCTCCACTCTTTCGATAATATTCATATCTAGATCATTTATTGGCTTCCTAAAGCTGGCTAGCCTCTGAAAATTTCATTATATTTTCTTTTTATATGGGTACTTTTGTAATTGCACCTTTTAATGTAGGTATGTCACCGCAACACGGTGAGTTTAAGAAGTTATGTTTCCGTTATATTTTTTATGAACTATCACAACTCAAAGCTTATAACATACTTTATGAGATACACTGGACTCATGCGCTTCGAAGTCTTCGTGTGTGGCTAGTGGTAGTTAGGGGTCAGTTCTCTCCTACTGTAATTTACAGTTGGATACTATTTTTAATTTCTTCGTATAGCATAACCATATACTATTGCAAAAAGATTAATTAAACATAACTACGTGCCCAAATGCAACAGTATACAATATACAATACAATAATAATAATATCTCTACCCCTCATTCTAATCACAGGGATTAGCCCAGAAGTCGGAGACTTGTGCGGGAGAGGGGGCGGTATATTATTATTAACCAGGCCGCATTTGCGCAATAACAATACAATTAGATATAATAAATATTGCAAGATACCATTGCTTCAGCGATCAAGCTTAAATGGTTGATTTGTAGGTAACTATAGGCAATAAATGAAATAGCTGATTATGTCATGTACCAATAAAGAGCAAATGTCAGAGATGTTTTCAGATTTCTGAAATGCCAAGTGCTACTTCAAAGCTACTTAATGTGAGAGTTGTGAGACACAATTAGAACCCTAACAAACACTTCTGACGGCTAACGAAGTAAAATATTGAGACAATTTGGGATATCAACCAAACTGATTAGGCTATTGAAAATACTAAGAGCAAAGTGCGCATAGAAGGTGAATGTTCGGAAGGTTATACTATCGACACAGGACTGAAACAAGGAGATCCACTCTCAACGCTTCTTTTTAATTTAGTACTAGAAAAGGTCATAAGAGAACAGTCAGTTGAACAGAGAACACATATTGTTTGAAAGTTACCAAATAGTAAATTATGCAGAGGATGTGGCCATAATTGCAAGAGATGGTAGAGAATTAGAAAAAATAACTAGAAAACTTACGGATGAAGTACGTAAAGTGGGATTCCAGATAAATCAAGAGAAAAGTAAGCTTTTGAGACCAGGAGAACAAAAAATGATACAGATTTCAAATTGAGAACGCAGCACGGAGAGATGGAGTTTGAAGAAGTTTAAGAATATGTGTATTTGCGGTCGCTGATAACAGCTATGTGTGATGAGGCGCAAAAATTAATAGGAGAATAATAAAAGTAAACAGAAGCTCGGCAGCAGTCAACCATTTAATGAAATCAAAAAATGTGTTTAGAGGAGTAAAATTTAGAATGTATAAAACAATTTTGAACCCAACAGCGTTGTATGGCAGTGAAACCTGGATCCTCAATAAGAAATTAAGAAAAATCCTATTAAGGTGGGAAAGGAATATCTTTAAAAGAATTCTAGATAGAAAGAAGACGGAGGAAGGTTATGTAAAGAGAAATTGTGGGAAAATATACGCAGTGTACCAGGCACCAAAAATAGACGAAGTTGTACCAGATCATATAGTAATCGCTACATCACTGAATTCCTTAAGAAACAAATATGACAGCTTTGTCGCCAGTATTTTGTATTAATATTATTTCTTTTATTTATTTTCTGCTTTACTGTACATTTACTATTTTTATATTTGCTTGGAATATGTTGTTTATTTCTCTGCTTTTGAACGTAACAAATTTCTATCCTTACTTTTTTAATTTGAATTTACTTAACATTTTTTATTTCACTTGGAATTAAGTAGTTACGCATTGCATAATGTAATATTTTATGAAAATCCTGTAATATATGCTGTGTAAGTAATTCAGCCTGAAATGTAAATCGTAAAATGTTTACATTTTATTGCTGAAGGTATGGTTTCTGTCACCAAGGATTCCATAAATAAGCCACTTAATACGGACTACACATATGTCTACAGTCCCGCGCTGCGCCAAAGACTTCCTTTGTACATAAGAATAAATTAGTTTAGTTACTGAATAATTTAAAAAGCCAATAGCCAATTAAAAAACGAATGCAATTGCAGTATATCCCACGGTTGCTCGCTAATTGCCATGGTTCACAATAACTCACGGTTATTTCACTTTATAAAAACAGGAACCAGAACACAAAGATAAGCCATTAATACCAATTTTTCCGTCCAAACCAATGATCACATCATTACTAAACAATTTGTAAACCATAAGAGACAAAAACCAGACTTGCGTCGGTTAAAGCGCAGTTTAAGGAACAAAGCACGCGATATAAATGGGGCACAAAATGTATCATAAGTTTTTATTGCCCCGGTAAACAATAGTGCACATAGCAGGGCCGAATTATAATATTTAATAGCGGAAAGCTGGTCCCAGATAGCGATTTGAGAGGCTGGGCACGCAACGAACCCGGCTGTTGGTATTCCGCGACCGTCTAGTGGTCTGAACTGCTCCTGCGACCCGCACGATCTGGATCCGAGTGTGCCTTGAATCGAGATCTGCATTATATTGTTACCCCCTGCATCCCATTCGTAATGACCTGAAAAGATATTTTTGCGATTGATATCTTAAATGTGAGTCCTGAATAAATATGTCTCAATTTAAAAAAAGTATTGAATTAAAAAATTATAATTTCTATATATGTATGAATCTATGCAAGATCTGGAATCACTTAAAATCATGATATACATTATATCAAAAACAGATATGCGTTTTATAAGAGTGAAAGCAAATCAAAATTATACGGGGTGGTCCATGAGTCATATTTCATGGAGACACACCTATATCCTATACTGACAAAAATGGATGGAAATTTCCTTGTTTTAATATGTTCTTTTTACATAATTTTTATTGGAAAATTTTAATATACATTATACTAGGTAGCCAAATGAAACCGAAACAGAGCCATTTTCAGGAACTGCGTCAAGATTGTAGAAAAACGCTCAGACCCGTCGATTTTAGATTACAGGGGGACATTATTTGCTGGTATTTTTGCCTCCATCACTTTTACCCCCTAGCAAGGGTAAGCATCACCCCAAAATATTTAAATGGCATTGGGGGTTAAGTAATATTTATTTTGACTCTTACAATTCTCTTTACAACAGATTTTAAATTTTATAATTCCGCTCACTACGCCTACTATGAAAAAAATTTACATTTTAAAAATGTAATTATGTTTAGTTGCTTACTTATTACTTAATTGATTAAATGCTCAAACTGATGACCTCCCGCTTCCATATAAGAATAAAGATTTTGGTCGAAACATTCGCGCACATTCGGAAGTATTTAGAAGAGATTAGACGGCATTCGTCGACGATTTTTTGACGCAAATCGTGTTTTACAGATTTTACTTTTTAGGTATCCCCATAAAAAAATCAAGGAGCGATAAATCCGGTGATCGTGGAGGCCACTGAATGCTGCCTCTTCTCCCAATCCAATTCTGTGGAAAACGTTGGTCTAAATACTGACGGGCATAATGCGGAGGAGCACCGTGATGAAAAATCAAATGATCTTCATCATACTCTGGAACATTTTCAATAATATCAGTCTATGTAGGGTCAATAGCGTCTTCCAGTAATTGCAAATACATTTGGCCAGTTAAATTACCAGGTAGAAAAAAAGAACGCACCAGCTGGTCACCGAAAATTCCAACCCATACATTTAATTTTTCCGGTTGCTGTGTATGCACCACGAGAAAAAATCTTGGGTTTGAATCTGACCAATAGCGGCAATTGTGACGATTATTATTAATATTATTTCGTAAAAATGGAAACGGCGGTCATAATAATTCTCATGAAGTTCGTGGACTAAATGTATTTTGTATGGATGGAATTTATTCTTCTTCAAAATGGTTTGTACGTATAGTTCGATCCCAGAAACAGATGCCAGCTGCCTCGTACTTAATGTAGGATCAAGATGAACTTGTCTCAAAACTGCAGCTTTACTAGCTTCAGTAACTACAGGTTTTTCAATTTCTCGTTTTTTATTGGCTACGTTCACTGTCTCTTGAAATTGTTTTACTAACTCTAGAACATACTTCCGCAATGGAATAAACCATAGTGTTTAATTTTCAAAAAACAATATAATACAATAAACTACCAACCAACGCTTCCAAATAATACTAGAAAAGAAATTTGGAATCCACTAATTTTACGTTCGTTGTGTGTGTATATTCATTTTTGTTTTTTACAATTGTATTTTTTAAATATTTTAGGGATGCTTACCCTTGCTTGGGGGTGAAAGTGGCGGAGTCAAAAATACCAGCAAAGAATGTCCCCCTTTAATCTAAAATCGACGGGTCTGAGCGTTTTTCTACAATCTTGACGCAGTTCCTGAAAATGGCTCTGTTTCGTTTTCAGCTGGCCACCCTGTATATTAAAGAACAATCAAGTGTATGTGTAACGTAACAAAATTAGAACATTTTGGAAATAGTGTGGAAATATATAATTTTACAGAAGTTTTCATGTGATTTCTATTCCACATGCGCAGAGGCACATCAATCTCTAACCTAATACGTTTTAGCTGTGTTGTTAACGTGTAGTAGACAAATATACTCGCGTCAAGAATTCAGACGTCTTACGTCACGGCTGACGTTACATATTTGTTTTGATTGTCAAAGTAATTTTCGATATTTGGTCGCGTTAAAAACAATATTTTTTGCAATTTAGTGCAATATATAATGCAAACTTTTAGTGTAGGATATAGTTTTATTACTATCAGTTGCAGTTTCTTAAATATTTTGATGAAAGTATAATGAATTATTCATTTGTTCGTATGACGTAAGTCGTCTGAATTCTTGTCGCGAGTATAACACTGTTAATTAATAAGGACTTTTTGTGAGATATTCTTAAAACAGTAAGTATAAGATTATATTACGTGTGCACTTGCAGCTTGTGTCAATTTAAATATTATACAATTCATAAAGATCATAGAAACTGAAAGGGTACGTGTGCATCAAAATTACGCCATTACATGCATCTCACCATACAATATTATTTTCAGACAACATATTTATCTTTATGACAGTAAAAATACTAACTGCTTACAACAGATAATAACATTAGTTGTAATTACGTTAATTATAAATTCACTGTAAGTAAAATTCGAGCTAAAAATATGTATTTTCACACAAAAAACAAGGAATATATACTGATGTTTCAAGAATAATTATGTAGCATCTTCAGCGAGAATATTCAACATATTTTCTAATGCGAATGAAATACCTACATTTAATACATTTTTAGATGATGGTCAATAATACAGTTTTACAGAGAAGGGTGGGTAATTCACATTTAGAGGATGGAAGGACAAATTCTTCACTAAAGTTGTTTCTGCCTGACAAGGCTTTCTTAATTATTTAAAAATGAAAATGTGACTCACAAAATGTATTTATTATTGAAGTCTAATAATAAAATACTGTATTTATAATAATTTGTTAGTAAAAAATATCGTGCGTATTATATTGACTAGTTTAAACCCGAACTTCTTCTTCAGCTTCATCTGTCAATACACTCTCCATATGGCTACAAAAACAATATAATATATAATTTGTAAATTGGCTTCTGTTACATTATTCAGGTTAAACAAAATGTAAATATTTAAACTGATTAATGAATTCTTTGGTATATTCATTTTTTTTACATGTGCATATTGTTAAATTGTTTACACATTGATATTCAGTCATATATGTGAAATAATATTATTGAAAAAGTTTTATCTATGCATATTTTACAATATTAATTATAGAGGTAAGTATATATGAAATATAAGACAATTTAAATTATCTACTCAGTAAAATTACATATCTATACTTTACAATTCCAACCTAAAAATTACAATGTATAAATCAATACAAATTATAGTGATGCAAATTTACGATGGAATTTAGCATAACTTAATATGGAATTTTAACCATGTTTATTTCTGTAATATTAAAGTGACTTATTTCATTCACAAAATTATTAACTTTACGCTGATTACAAATTGCCAACGTAAAGTGATGTGAAATTACAGACAAATTTTTATCAGTGTACTAGATTTCAAATCAAAATACGATTTAAACGGTAAAACGGAAAGTCGGAATTTAAAATATGATTAATGTAATAAGCATAACGTTACTGAATTTATGAATGTAAAAATGTGAGAGTAAGTAGAACTTTTTAGATATGTACTTACCAGAAATCATAAGCCATGTTAATGTAAATATGCGCGTAATTGTTTTACCCACTCTCAAAGAAATTCCGTAATTGATATCCGGACAACGTTGTGCAATAAAATTGGTAACATCCTTATAAATAATTGGATAACTTGAAATCACATTATGGTGAAGTTTTATAGGCTTTAATTATGCAAATTACTTGTAGAGTATAAGTTGTACATCTAATTTCACTAGTTTTGTCATAAATGGTGTTTGATAATTTGTGTGTTTTACTTTAAATATACAAGGTGGTTCGAAAAGTAGTACCATACATTTAACTGCGTTTTCTAGACAAAATCAGACAAAAAGTATGTGTAAACATGTATCGTAAAATGTTTCGTTTTCGATATACAGGTTGTAAAAAGTTATTTCCTGATCAGTCTTTAATCAGTATTACTCAAACGCGTAGGCATAAATTAATGAAATTTAGGTCAATCCTATAACTTTTTATGACCTTTTTGAAAATCTAAAAAGAAATTCATGGTTTGTCCAGGTGTGGGTAAAATAAAGGGGTGTAAAAACCACTATTTTTAGGCTTTCACGGCCAGTGCTGTAATTTGATACATAGTGATTTTCCGGGTTGTTATGCCGTGACCTCGGTAACTGGTAGCTGCCAGAAACAGACTTAAAATGCACATCTCTAGCATTAGCCGGGACTCTTTTACCTACCCTGGTTGTTCTCGGGCTAGGCTCTGTGAGGACAAACCCGCTATCGGTGTCTCTGGGCCCGTCCATATATTGATTTCGGTTCCTCGGATAATGGTGGTCCTCCGAGGCGTTCCGTAGCCGCCGCTGTAACTGGCCGCATCCCATGCTTCCAAACGTTTCGGCCCTCTTCAGTGTTGACTCTGCAAAAGCTCAGTCGCGGCGAAGCTTTTGCAGAGTCACCACAACAGCCCGGAAAATCACTATGTATCAAAGGGGGTGTAATGTTTCAAAAATATTCAAACGTATTTGTGTATATTTTTTTGATAATTTTCCAGCATAAATGGAAACTAAGAATTATTAAATAAAAAAGGTACGGGCCAGGAGATCGTGCAGGCCATGGTACCAGTCCTCCTCAACCCTTCAAGTACAAGCGTTGTTGGATATGATGCCGTTGAATCGCGTGCTCCTCGAATATTGGCCAGTATTAATTTTAATGTTGCCCCTCGGCACCTTAGATCCATATATCTTTTTAATATCCCTTATAGAAAAACAAATAACTCACAAAATGCACCTTCTTGCAGAATGATGAGATTGGCAAACCGCTACTGTTCTAAGGTTGACTTTCAAACAATTTCGTACGCTGACATTAAAAGCAAATTAAAGAAAGATCTTATGTAACATAGAATACTAAATATGTTCTCTATTCATTCACTTTGCTTAGTATAGTACTTTTTATTTCTGTTATTTGTAATAATGCACTTTTTCCTTTCTTCTCTTGTTTACTTTATTTAGGATACTAATTTAAATATGTTATTGTATACTCTTCTACTTATATTATTGTGTACTATTATACAGGGTGTTTGTGAAAGGTTGGGAAATCTCAGAGCAGGAGATACTGGTGACCAAAGAAGTCGATTGAGCGAAATATTCCTTACCCGAATGTTGCTGGTTCAAATAATACAGGGCGTTCAATGCTAGAATTTAATTTTGAAAAATCTCAATAACTTTGAAACCTGTCGGAGTATTAAAAAAAAATGTGCGTAATTATGTTTTTTGTCACGGCAAATAAGAATTTTTAACTAATTTTGATGGCACTAGTAGAGGGCGCCACTTATGGCACAGCATGTTTCTTTTAAATTTCTTGCTGTTTAGTGTATCCATCCGTCTATAGAAACAATCGATTCTCCTACCTGTTATATCTGACAAAGGTATACCTTGCTGAAGTCGTTAGGAGTAACCATTTTTGAAATAATCCTATTTGAAATATTCAGTGCACCGATTGAAAACCGTTATCGTTTCAGGTAAAGTGCCTTTTCTGCTGAAAATACAGCAAAATGTTACTTGTTCAGAACGGTAAATTATGAAGACGTGCAAATTTTCAAAAAGATCGGCCTGCTTTGATAAAATCTTTGTGCTTTGTTGAAAAATGGTTTCAAAATAAAACCTCGCCGATCTTCTTGAAATTTTGCACGTTCCCATAATTTACCGTTCTGAACAACTTTTTCAAGTAACATTTTGCTGTATTTTTAGTAGAAAAGGCACTATACCTGAAACGAAAACGGTTTTCAATCGGTGCACTGAATATTTCAAATAGGATTATTTCGAAAACTGTTACTCCTAACGACTTCAACAAGGTATACTTTTTCAGATACAACAGGTAGGAAAATCGATTGTTTCTATAGACAGATGGATACACTAAGCTGCAAAAAAGTTCTGCCATTTAAAAGAAATGTGATGTGCCATAAGTGGCGCCTTCTACTAGTGACGTCAAAATTAGTTAAAAATTCTTATTTGCCGTGACAAAAAAACATAATTGTGCCAATTTTTTTTATACTAAAATAAAATTGTAGTATTGAACGCCCTGTATTTTTGAAACCAGCAACATTCGGATAAGGCATATTTGGCTCAATCGACTTTTTTAGTCACCAGTATCTACAGCTCCGAGATTTCCCAACCTTTCACAGACACCCTGTATAATAGTACACAATAATATAAGTAGAAGAGTATACAATAACATATTTAAATTAGTATTCTAAATAAAGTAAATAAGAGAAGAAAGGAAAAAGTGCATTATTGCAAATAACAGAAATAAAAAGTACTATACTAAGCAAAGTGAATGAATAGAGAACATGAAAAATATTTAGTTTTCTATGTTACATAAGATCTTTCTTTAATTTGCTTTTAATGTCAGCGTACGAAATTGTTTGAAAGTCAACCTTAGAACAGTAGCGGTTCGCCAATCTCATCATTCTACAAGGTGCATTTTGTGAGTTATTTGTTTTTCTAAAAGGGATATTAAAAAGATATGTGGACCTAAGGTGCCGAGGGGCAATATTAAAATTAATACTGGCCAATATTTGAAGAGCATCAATAGCATTAGTGACTAGTTTATACATAAATAAAACATCATTTAAAATTCTCCGGTTCTCTAAACTTAATAGATTAAAATTGAGTCTCACAGCGTCTATATTAGCGGCAACTAAATTATAATTATACTTATAAGCAAGGCACTTTAAGAATTTCTGTTGAACAGTTTCAATTCTCTGAATATATGAAGAATACATAGGATGCCAAATTGTAGATGTAAAATTTATTCTGCTATAAATATATGCATAATATAAGTGTAAATATGTGTTAACATTTCTAAAAGGTCTCGTCTGTCGATTTATAAAACCTAACAACTGAAAACATTTAGTTACCAAATTATTAACATGCGAATCAAATATTAACTTCTCATCAAAAATTACACCCAGACTCTCTGAATCTCAGAAGCTTTTTTTATGTGACAACCGTTGATAACATAATTGAAATTAAAAGGTGATCGATTTCTTGAAAAGGAAATGCATAAACACTTGTTAATATTTATGAAAAGGCTATTCTCTTCACAGTACTTAAAGAAACGTTGCAAGTCCTCCTGCAAATATAGACAGTCAGATAGAGATTTAACTGTTGCAAATATTTTTAAGTCATCTGCATATAGAAGATATTTACAGAAAATATTCATTAATATCATTAATATAAATCAGAAAGAAAAGAGGACCCAGATAGGATCCCTGAGGGACTCCAGATATAGTAGACAAAATGTTAGACTGTACTCCATTAATTGTCACATAAAACTTACGATCAGATAAATAGGACTTTATCCATTTGAGGAGAACTCCATCTACGTCAACCATTCTTAGTTTAAAAATAAGTGTATCATGATTTATTTTATCAAAGGCTTTACTTAGGTCAGTGTAGACAGAATCAATCTGCAATCTAGAATCTAGGTTATTACGTAAATACTCGCTATAAGTAAAAAGATTAGTTTCAGGAGATCTTCCAGAGAAAAACCCATGCTGTTCGGGAATTATTAGACATTTAACTAATGCAAAAATATAATAATAAATTATTTTTTCAAACAGTTTGGCAAAAACACATAATTTACTCATAGAACGGTAATTAGCAACATTGTTTTTTGGTCCACTTTTATGTACAGAAACAACAGAAGACAGTTTTCATTTGATAGGAAAATAACCATTGATTAAAGATTGATTATAGAGAATAAATAAAGGATGAGCAAGACCAATAGCACAATTTTTAGCAAGTAATGGAGGTAAACCATCAGGTCCCGCTCCTTTGTTTGGATTTAGGTCCATAAAAGCTCATGAGGACGGACGAACATATTCTCAAAATGATTGGCAAACAAATTACTAACTTCTAAATTATTACTTACTTCAACATCATTCAATTTCATAATTTTAGGAAAGCCACTGCTAGTTTTATTTAAAGAAACGAATTGAAAAAATTTTTTAGAATCATGTGAAATTTTATTTTCAATGTAATCAACGTAATTCACATAGTCACTAGAAATAAGTCATTTTGATCTGGTTCTCAAAAGTTTGAATGTATTTAAATCAGTAACATTACGGTAATTTTTCCATTTTTATGGTACTTATTTTTTTCTTTTATTACCTTTATAGTTGCATTAGAAAAATAAACTGGATATCTAATATTTCTTCGACATATTGGTACTCTATCTTGAATGATGTTATGAAGCACATTATTAAAAACTAATATAAACTGACTAAATGACTAATGTAAATACTATCATCAAAATGTTAATACTACAATCGGATCTTCAGTATTCGGAAATCGGAATCGCCTGTATTCCGATGACGCTAGAGACTACAGTAGCCCAGCGATGTAAATACTACAACTTCAATTTTTTTTCTTGGAAACTATAAAGATTAATAGTATATTATGCAACGATCATGTAATGATGGTTATTAATACACGAGCATTAACCGGGATACGAAACGAGCCGAAGGCATAAACCATACGAAACTCGCCTTCGGCTCGTTTCGTATCCCGGTTAATGCTCGTGTATTAATAACCATTACATGAGAGTTGCATACGCTATTTTTTCTAGGTAATAGGTAACAGTAATTATCCGTATGAACTGCATTTTCTGCTTTCTCCGATATGTGTGGAGGAGTCGATGGTAATTCTTCTATATCGCTGATATCAGACATTTTGATAAATTATCGAAGTTTAGCTAGGTATCTACGAAAATTTAATACGTACTGATTTTGACATCTAAAATAATTACATAAGAACCTAGGATAAACGTCAAATGCACAGCATGCTTGATTGAAAAATTATGGGTTTATATTGTTTAAAAATCTGTATCGTAATGAAAAATCTGTATCGTAATGGGTATCATTATGAAACGGATTATGGGCATATAAGTTCATTGTTATAATACGGGTGTAGAAAAAACATTTTTTTTACGATATCGACTCTATTTTTAACGGCGCTTCTATTTCCAAATTTATTTTTGGATAACTTATGAATTACTCTGTATATTTGTTGGTCCAATAATACAATTTTGTTTTTAAATTAATTTAAGTAACTTTTAAATTTGTAAGAAATATTCACACAATATTAAGTTGCAAAATGCATAAGATGCGTACTGTTTCAAATACTTACTGGATCAATTTAAAAGAAGAGAATAATTTTAGACTGATTCATTTTTAATATAAGGGCTTAATAGAGGAAACAAAAACATATTTCTTAAAAAATTATACTAAATAATTTCTTAATAATAAATTTTGTTGCTGTTCCATATTTGGCGCTTCTCTTCTATACTTGACATTGCCATCGAGAAAATCACATTTCAATAATTAGTTGCATAATTCATTAACAGTTAATTTTATCGTAATATGCAACAATGCCAAGAGAATTTTAACAATTGTTAGTCAAAATCCTTGTGACAGTTATTATTTCGTGCACGTGATGTCAACAACTAATCTTTAAGGTAATATAACTTTAAAATATTCGTACCTCTATTTTATTTTCCATAAAATCGAGTATTTGATATCATTAACATTAATTTGTATATTTAATCTATAATATATCATTGACATTAATTTATAGAATCTTATTATGCAGAGTTTGGTAAAGTGCATCAGGAAAGGTATTTATAAAAAACTATCTCTCAGGAATAATTCTATACAGAGCAAATTTAGAAGACTAATCTACATAAGCCCAGGCCCATGCTTACGACAAGGGTCGCTGCGATCAGAACGTCGCGACCAGGTTGCAATAATGTGTTGCATACGTACATTCTTATGTAGGTGGCCAAGCTTGCGACCTGTAGCTGCCACAGTTTTTGGAAACGCTAGAAACCGTGTTTATTGAAATGTTGCGACAAAAGCGCTTCGGATTATTTCTTATCAAGGTGGCGTCAAGGTACGAATGATATTAGCTGACCACAAATTTACAGTCTAATCGACCGACTTTGACTGTGCCTGGCCAGGTCAGGTATAACGAGGTACGTCTTTTCCCTACAGACAAAGCCTGTCACCAGTTTTTGAACACGTATTGCGTGGTTATTGTCTAGTGTAAGGTGTAAATAACAGACTAAAATAATGACAGATCAAGACATGAGATTTTTATCCAAAGAATTTTTATCGGATTTTATAAGTTGTACGAACAGTTTCTATGTGTTTTACTGTATTAGAAAGATATTTTAAGCTAAAAGCTATAAATCAAATATCCTACAATTCCTATCAATGAAGTCATATGTATGTTCTCTGATACCAAACATCTAGGTATGCTAATGAACAATTCCACAGACAAAGCTCTATTCAATAATTATCTAAAGAAATTAATCTAATTTACTAACCTGCTTTAATGAAACACTCTATAAATATCTAACTTCACTTTTTGGCAGTGGGAACACGACAATTCAACCACAATAGATGAGATCTGACCTATTTCTGCATTTTTAGGATTGCTTCTTCAGGTGGTCTCCTTTAAATTGAATCAAATATCTAACTATAAAAATTATTATAAAAATTAAAATTATTTGAAGTTAAATATCGAAAATGACAAAAAGTGACAGTCTGTCAATGAATTAAATATGACAATACGTACTTGAATAATGTTCACCTTTTATGCAAAAGTTTTCATATATTTTTAGGTATTAATAGTATTTTAAGCTAATATAAATCAAATATCCTACATACATATGACTCCATTGATAGGAATTGTAGGATTTTTGATTTATATTAGCTTAAAATACCTTTCTAATACAGTAAAAAATGTTACAAAAGCTAATAATAAGGAATATATGGGTAGATATTGTGGGTGTAATTCAACGCAGGTTGGGGCTTTTGTCCACTGAGTAGTTAGTTTCACACTATTATTAATACCTAAAAATATATAAAAACAGTTTCTATGTCTTTGGAAAATAAAACCGAAATATTGTGTTAATAACTCGATAAACAGAGAAACAGAATAATAATATAAAATTAAATATATAGATATATATATAATACACTTGTACCATCATAGGTCATATAAAATATAACTCAAGACTTTTAACTTGACAAAAGTCCACGGGTCACGCCAAGACTTAGGACTTTTCAACAGTTTTGTGTCATTAACATACAGTGTTGGCCCTTCACGGACTGAGTAAACAACTTCGACTACCAAACTTTATTTCATGTTAGTGTATAATGAAAGTCATGAACCGTCAGGGACTAAAACTGACAGACGAAGCCTGTCATCCAAAGCCCGTCTGCAAGATTGTAAATGTGTGGGCCGCCATTATCGTCAATACTTATGAACAAGTTGAAAAATGTTTGACACTGAACTATTCATAAACGAAATTCAACGCAGTCTACAACCATGGCATCCATATCAAACTGAAGGAATATTCCAACAGAGATATCAAGGAGAAATTGTGGATAGAAGTCGCTAGTATTATGGTTGAGAAGTGGGACGGACTGAACAATGCATTGAAACATTACTTACTGGAAGTCTTTCTTCCACTGATACACCATTTCGGAATAATGTTATTGTTCACTTCTGTATTTAGTTATTCATGTATGAACAAAGTTCGTCAAATGTTATGATTTTTGAACACACTATGATAGTGTATGAAATTATCCACTAATGAGTCTCTGCGCTTTAATTGCATGCACACAGTATTTTGTTTTTCTTCATTTCTCTGCTTTAAGTAATGTGAGACAATAATGGCTAATAGCACATCATCCTTCGGAAGTGTGATTGAAAACTGATAAAAAATGCCGTCATGTCGTTGACTTTTGTGACCACGATAGGACCTGACCCCAATACTTATGGGAATTAGATACTTTTATCCTTTTTCTCACAAGGGTAATTAAGAGAGATAGAAACATGTAATACGGATTACTCTTCGAAAGTCAAGAATCGACCCTCTAGTCGCAAGCATAGGCTGCCCTATCAATAAAATTATTGGACAAGTCATAGCTGTCACGGCTACCCAGAGCTTTTTAGATATAGAATTGGGATTTAAAGATATTAATACAGAAGAAAATTTCACCGGAATTGCCTCAACTGTGAATTTTTAAATGCAACACACTGTATATTTTTTATTCTAGTGACGATTTAAGATGCGACTGCACTTGTTTAATAAATGTTTCAGCTCATTAGATTTTTTTAGATCTATTTTTGATTCTATATCTAGATTGGCGGTTAAATTTAAATGTAGATACTTAAGAAAAACTAACATTTTCCAAGACAATAATTGAGACCGCTTGGTAATCGACTATTTCAAAATCTGTTCAGGAATTGAGGTCAAAGTGGTTTATTTCCTTCTAAACTGAATAATTTATATCGACTAAAAATCATTACTCCTAACCAGGAAGAAAGCATAGGAGTTCGCATTAATGATCCATAAACTAGTTCAAGATGATGATCCAATGCCTCGAGGATTAGTAAAATAACAATTTTAAAAATATTGAATAATTATTTGATAGTATTTATGGATAAAACGACATTTACTTGGCCTAGGTATTTTCAATTTATAGCGATTTTTAGGCTTTCACGGCTACCATTTGATACATAGTTATTTCCTGGGATGTATGCCGTGACCTCGGTAACTGGTCGCTGCCAGAGACAGAATTAAAGTGCACATTCCTAAAATTAGCCGGGATTATTTGACTTGCCCTGGTTGTTCTCGGGCTAGGCTCTGTGGGGACAGATCCGCTAAGGGATGGAATGGATAGAATGGATGGAATGGATAATGGAACTATGTCTGGACCCGCCCATATATTGACTTCGGCTCTTATTGCTGGTATTGCGGCTACTACAGTCGGAACCGTTCCTCAAATAATGGTGGTCTTACGACACGTCCCGTAGTCGCTTTTGTAACTGGTCACATTCCATCTCCTCTGCGAGTATGGTAGGGTGGAAGAGCGTTGGTTTGGATCAATGTGAGAGATTGATACCGGTCGGCATTTGACCATTACTCCATTACTCTAATGAATGTACAAACGTAAGTTAATAATAATGTATTACCTTCTCTCTTGCACAAGTCTCCGACTAGGCTAATCATCGATCATGATCAGAATGAGTAATAGGAATATTATTATTACTATTAAGAGTTTGAACTTTATATTTGGTATGGACAACCATTGACCATTTTAGACCTATAAGAATTACCAGAAAAATTAAATTGGACGTATTTATGCAGATGTTCTGACACAACCTACAATTGTAGTGAATTTTCAAGTGAATTCCGTGCATGCACCAAGTACAAACATATCTAAATCAACATTTTCCTGACTAACAGTCAGGACTAGTCCAGAATTTATTATAAAAACATTATAACTACTCGCGTCCAACTTTGGCAAGAAATTAGTGAATTAGTAACATTTTTTGATTCCATGGTGATATTTAAAATGATGGTCCATGGTGACCTTTCATGAATTGTATGTATAAGTAGATCGAAGTAAACACATTCAAATTTATGAAGAAATAATGCTTTTTCTTTATGCATTCAGTTTGTTACTTGTCAAACTCTTCAATAAGTCGTAGTTTTGTTTAATTAGAATTTACATTCAATTGTCTAAAATTAAATAAAATTTATTAACTTGAAGATATATGTTAAAAGTACATAACTTAAAGAGGAACACTCATTTTGTATTGGGGAACGACAAATTAAAAAAAAATAATGTAATCGCGATTCGGCGATTACGGTAGTAAGCCTATAGTAAACAGCTAAAGTCACTCGCCTGCAGTCCATCAGACATACATATGTTTGCTATAGGTTTTTCAGATGTAATTCAATACTGGTCAGGGTATTAGCCCGCAGAGTAGTTGTTTCCTGGTTGTTTCGTGTTTGTAAAAGCATTTTGATAAAAAAACGTTTTCCCTGATATTTTAAAAATATTTAACACAAAGTTATGTTTTTAAAATTATTAAAATTTATAATACATATCTAACATCGGGTGCGCTATTGAATAATTTCAGTGGTTTTTAAATTGTTTTACCGTGTCGTACTACCACATTTAACTGTAGTTGTTCTAACATCCAATCATCGAATTAAAATTTATCAAAACTTTGGCTAAGTTGTTGGTAATAATTATAGCTTTCCTGAAACAGATTTATTCTTAGTAGTCGTGATGAGATAGTGGGACTAAAACAACAGAAGGAGCGTATACGTCTGACTGGTAGTAAATAATACGGCCACATGTCAATTCTCCTTAAGGACACCGTATTCTAGAAATAGTGTTTTCTGCAAATACAAATAATTTATACATTTAAGAACTGAATAATATAAGCTTAGCAAATAACAGGAATGTTATCTCATGCCACCTGCAAATATTCAAAAGTACCCAAGTAAAACGAATATAAACCGACAGAAAGCGGTCTAACCAATAAATTCTAAGGTACAGAAATCTTTCAAAAATACGTATTTTTTTAAATGTAACTGTAGATGTAAATATTATTATAACATTATACGGTTTAATTTTCGAGATTTATGTATCTAAAAACACTACAAATTTGAAAATGTTAGGGTCAGAAATATGAAGACCTTAACAACGACATAGCTGTTAGGAAATACGTTTTCTGTATACATAGTGTACAAACTTACAGGATAATTTTATCGTCAAAATGAAGAAAATCGTAAGGCAATCTTTCTTAAAACGTTTCCTTTGTGAAAGAAATGTGAAACGCAGTTTTCAGATTAATTATCATTGAAGATGAAGATTCCGAAATTTAATCACTAACGGGGTTAGAAGGGATTCAACTATTATAGAAAGAGAATTCTACATTAAAAAAAATCTTTTTTGAAATTTGGATAGACCTGTCAAAAAACTATAAGTTTTTTTACTCAAATCATGAATGGAACATTCCAGGAAAAGAACTCAATAAATTCTGATGTTTTAATTTTAAAAAACTGTAACAGACGATTTTATTTGTTAGCAGCTGAAATCGCTCAAACATTGCTTAATTTAAATTTAAATTTATGATGGTAAGAGAGCCCTATTATGATAAATGAAATCTATGTGTTCAATTAACTATTTACAGTAATTTTTTAGGAGTAAGAACTATTTTTTTTTAAATCCAGGATGGTTTAAGATCGACCGAAAAGTAAAATCATTTCGAATTATGACTCTACTATAAAATTGGCAGGGTAGTCACGCAATAACCAAAACATTAGAAACAGGCCGCAGGATTTTACCTCTCCTATTTATAGTTTATTCACATGTCTGCTCTGTATGAAATCATGCATTTCTCTTGCAGTAATATCTTGACTATAAAACTAATGGGAAATAATGTCTGATTATTCCAGAAATAAAATGGAAACATCTAAATTATTTAATATACAGTAGGTTAATTTTTTAAAGACAATTATTAAATTAACTTCCCCTCGTCTAAAATTTGTTAATTAAAAATGATTTCAATTTGGTTATTTCATTATTATGAACCTCAATTTTCTGCAATAAGTTAATTAATTAATTTTGTTTTACATTAGAAAAGTTAAAAGTAAACAGTGAGGGTGTTTATATGTGAACATACATAATACATATGAAAGAACAGCCAGTTCAATTGTCTGTCATCTCACCTATGGCATGCTGATGAGGGCTAACAAGCCCGAAACCGGTCTGTGTGGTGGTGTGTCCGAGAAGGGTTCTTGGCTGTTCACACAGATACTGCAGGAGTAATTCAACGCCGGTCGGCGCATTAGTCCGCGGAGTACTTATTTCTTGCAGTATCAATTTATAGTGAGGGACTGTTGATTCTGCTAAGGTATCTTGGAAGTTTTGGTGTTTTGGAAGCTGCCCCTTAGGCAAGGGCGCAAAATACCCTTTAATAAACTTTAAATAGCGGCATAGCACAATAGTTGAGTGACACCTAATTTTAAAGCACTTCAAGTGAGTTATAGTCTGTTTAGAAATGAAAGAGAGTAATAAAAGCTTATTATGTATGCAAATCGTAAATAAATGTAGTACTGGTGCTTATATTCAATATTTTTATATTATGTATTATCGATATAGATGAGCTGTACTTTTAAAAAACTTTGTGTGGGTAGTGTTGTATAAATGTACAATAAAGAAAATAAAAAAGTAGATTGATAACGATAGGTTCCACAGCAATGTCAATTAAATTATCGAGTTCCCACATTTTCTCATCTTCTTTTTGTACATGATGTATACATCTTTGCCAGTTATCTGCAGTTACTCGTTCCAACAAATTTTCACGTCACGTAATTTAAACGTCGTATTATTTCGCGCTACATCTCCTTTTACCTGCGCCCAGACTAATTTAATGGGGTTAAATTCACAGTGATAAAGTGGTAACCGTAGAACCGTTATTTAGCGATTTGTTGCCATTTCATCGATAACATATTTTTTATGATCTTTATTAAGATTGACAAGTGTCAAAAGTTCCTTTTCACCATATTTTTTCAAAAGAAATGTTTTTCCGGATAACTATTGAATTATATCGACTTTCCTCCAAGCAGTCGTAGGCGTCCGCTCGGTCTGCCGTGAATGGTAACTGGCATTATCCATGACAATTACAGACCCCGGAGGAATAAGATCCAATATCTGTGTAAAATACTCTTCGAAAACATCTACCTGAAGGTGCCTTGAACACTGTTGAAAGTCCATCCAAAAATGCTTGTTGAAAACTTTTTACATTTTTATCTTGCCATACTTTTGTTACAGTATATCCCTCGTTGACCCAAGTTTCGTCTAGATAATAAATAATCCTCCCTTCGTCACGGAATTTTCTAATTGATCTTAAGCAGGATCTTCGCCAACAAATAATTCCATCTTTATCGATAAGAACCGACTTCCTGTTCTGATTTTCCCAGCAAAAATTCAACTCTCGTAAAACGGCCCATAATTTGCTTCTACTGATTTTTGGCAAATCGTTGTCCTCTGAAGATTCACTTAAAATTTTGTTTAGCGTTGGTATTTCTTTTTTAAAACAAAATGAGTGTACTTTTCTGCAAATGACATTTTTGAAGAAATCATCCATAACGACTTTTGACCTCCCTGTACATGATTTTGGGGGATTTTCAGTATCTTTTCCATTTTTTGTTTCCTTTAAAAGTCTGTAGATAGTCGATTTTCCAATTCCTGTCATTTTGGAACACTTTTCCACGATGTCGTCAACACTGTTGGTAGGATTTTAGTGTTTCAATGCATTAAATACATTTAATATAATAATCTCATTCTGAGACAGCGCTCGACATTTTACCCAAACAATATTATATCCACAGGCACAATAGTCACTAAACATAAGTTGAATTTTACTCTACTTGCACTAGCACGTCTTCGTATATTCAGCTCTAAGACTGGATTGATCTGTCACAATACACTGGCTCCTGCCCTATGATGTATCCAGTAAAATATACTAATGTACACCCATTACCTGTTAGCATTAGCCGATAATTACCTGAAACGAAATATTACCACGCCCATGGCCGGTTCTTATTTCGGGGTTTTATTACTCTCTTTCATTTCCAAACAAACTATAGGTCGTGTTAAGTGTCCCCATAGAGAAAAGTCTAAGGGCGTTAGACCTGGCGATCTGGGAAGCCACTCAATTGAACCTCTGCATCCTATCTAGTGATTTGGAACTTTCTGATTAAGAAAATCATGCACAGCTACGACAAAATGTGGTAGAGCACCAGCCTGCTGAAACCACATATCATCTTCTGGAAAAGCGTTGTCATTTGCAAATACTTTCACAATCATCCCATAGATATTCATTTCCAGTAGATACATGTTTCCAGCCAGATTTCTCGGAAGGAAGAGAAGCCCTATGAGGTGGTTTCACAGTAGCAGCACAGAAAATATGCTATATATTCTGTGGTAGCAGTAATTATGACGGTTCACTCGACCATCCAGTTGGAACGTACATTTATTGGAAAAATAAATTGAGTACAAAAAATTGGGTTCTTTCAGGCACGATAACTAATTCTTCACAGAACTTCAAGCGATGATCAGGATCGTCTTCGTTCATTTCTTGAACCAATTTCATTTTGTATGGGTGATACTTATTATTTTTTAAGTTCGGCGGCAACTAGGTACAGAAATGCCTGAAGTACTTGCAAGTTTCCTGACACTCAAATTTGGTTCTATTGCAGTGTGACTCAGAACAGCTACCTGATAATCCTCAGTATGCACGACCTAGTCAGGTTGAAGATTTTTATTTGCAGTCGATCCACTATCCGAAAATGTATGCACTAAATACAGGACGTACAGGTGCAAAGTGTTTTTGTCAGGATGATGATCATTAAAAATTTATGCTCTCTGCCGTGTACTGCCATTGTTCTTGTAGAACAAACTAATTGTTTCCATTTTTTCAGCAGTTGTGTAAACCATGTTCATGAATTTGATTTCAATCGACTTTGAGATGATATTGTCTCGTCAAGACAAGACGAGACAATATTGTCTCGTTTATGGCCATTTCCACCGCATTTCCTTTTAAGTGTAGTTAACTAAGGGCGGTTAAAATTTTAGGCCTGGTTTAAAATAGTAATGTTTCCACCGCACAATTATTAAGTTTCATTTGTAAAGTCTACCTAAAAAGCCAATATTCATAATTCTTCGGTTTTTTGCTTCATGACTATTTCTTAACCTCAAAAGTGTGACACTTCAATCTCACTGTTCTGACTTCATATTGTTCTGCTAAGTTCTGTTTTCGAATTAGTAGGATTTATAATAAAAATAATTCCCAAATAAAACCACGATTGGCAAATTTTAGCGATGAAGAAAAAGTATTACTAATTAACATAATGGCAAATTATAAAAGTACGGTGGAGAATAAAAAACCGATAATGTCTGTACAAGAAAAATGATAGCAGATAGAATTTAACTCACTGTCGCCAAATAATATTCACAGAACAGCAGAATCATTAAAAAAGTTTTTGAAAACAAAAAAAAGGAAGTCCGTTTTATTGGCGATACAGAATTATTACTAAAGATTAAAAATAAATGTATTTTTTTTGTAATTTTATCAGTGATTCTTTTTAAGAGCTTTCATATTACTTGGAAATTCAAGATCTTCTTCGATTAAGGTCAAAATGTGCAGCTGTTTCTTTATACAGCCGGTATCTTCTAAAAAAAGTTATCCATCGTATGGAAGTGATCACTTCTCTCGTACACTTTTCGAGGAAACCCATACTCTATTATTTTTAATATATCTAAATCATTATTAAATATATCATTTTTATCATAGTTCATTATTTTTTGTTTATTTTTCAGTGGAAAAATAATAAAACCAAATTATTAAATTAGGTTATGTAGAACCTTTAAGTATCGTTAAAAGAGATAAACCTAGAATTTCGAGGGCTTATATTTAAGAAGGTTTAAGACATTTTATGTCGGGTTTAGTAAACGGTGGAAGGCAAATTGTATTTTTAAGGTTCCTTAAAGCGTAAGCGTAGCTTAAAACAAACGGTGGAAATGGCCATTAAAGTAAAACAGGTACAAAAGTTGAACTGCTAGAGTATGAAGTTTTTCTATTGACAGATAAATGGAAAATCAAAACAATTTTTTTTATCGAGAAATTGTTGATTGTTGTCAGATAATGCCCTAAATGCTTAGAAATGTTCGTTCGGAAGTGGAGCAAAGATTTTATTATGGTATGGAAGCGAGAAACTGATGCCATTGATATTTTGCCTTATTCTTTAAGTGATGATTTTATTATCATATCCAAACCAAAATTTAAAAAGCTGGTGTCACTCAACATGGGTGCCATTTAAAGTTTAGGGGTATTTTGAATTGAAACATCCTGTATTTAAGACAATAACATCTAGTTATATCACAAATGACAAATTAACTCTTCTAAACGTACGTACTGCATTGTCCGAAAATGGAATCGAATATGCTTATCAAGAAATTGAATTACTTTGGCTTGTTCAGAAATTTTTTAAATTTATTGCTATAGTATTTACAAAATCGTTCATTTTATATTAAATATAATGGTCATAATTGTAGTGAATATAAAGCTTATGCAGTAGTTCCCCAAGGTTCCAATTTAGGGCTCCTATTGTTCTTATATATTATTAATGATCTTCCATGTACTCTGTCATTCATTGTTTGCGGATGATTGTAGCCTATTGCAAAATGATGTTTTAATATAAAAAAATGTTTTGTTATGAGTCTTACCAGAAATAAAAATGTTTTTAATTTTTCATATGAAATAAATAATGAGCCACTGTCAAGAATTACAGAAGTTAAAGATTTGGACATAACCTATAATAAAAAACTATCTTATAGTAATCACATTGACAATTTGGTAAGATTACCATATAACAGCTTAATATTTGTAATAGGGGAATCAAACAACTTTAAAAATCTTAATACTCTTATAACGCTTTATAATACTCTTGTTAGACCAAAACTCGAATATGGATCGGTAGTATGGCACTCGCTACTTTAAAAAAAATAAAAAAAGTTTTTAAACTATTTATTTTTCAAAAAATACAGTAGATCACCTGATTATAATATTATTAAAAGTGAAGGGTTCTCATGGAATTTAAAATAAACACGTTAGTCGCAGAAAGATAGCTCTAGTAATGTATTCTTAAAAAATTGTTAATAACATGATTAATGAACCTACAATATTGACATTATTTTCGTTTAGAATTCCACTCAGAGGTATTAGGTTACAAGAATGTTTGTTTTTACATAGTCTTAAAACTACTGCACACTCATCTCTTTATGTCGTATCGACTTTTCGCAAAGTTATTATCAATTCGTGAAATTATGACAAACATATTTCTTTCTTATAAATGTGCTTATTATGAACATCAATAGTCCTTTGATATTCTTATTTGTATTTAGGTATTTTTAATTTCTTTATATATTTGTTATTGTACATGTAGATATGTACCTATATTACTGCACCATTCGTATTTTATTAATGTTTGTTATGATTTTTCATATTCATTGTTACATTACTAATTGTTAAACATTATATTATTTTTTCCTTATAATTAGGCAATTATGCCTGTTAGGAAATAAATAAATAAATGCATGAAATACATCGCATTTCTGGTAACATTACACAACGATACGAAATTTTTCCAGGGACAATTGTAAAACACATTCAGAGAGCATGTTCGTGTCCAGTTTTATTTACCTTTTTATTTATATCTTGGATCTAGAAATCGAGAAAGTAATTTAAATTCAGCAGTGATATACTTAAATAAAATTACCAATATTTTAATCCATACACGTATGTTAACAAAAAATACATGCACATTGCTTTCAAACATATTCCAAGAATTTGTCTCCTTGAATTACAAATTTGTTACAAAACCCATAAAAAATGACGAAATACAACGTAATTTACATTATGTCATCTTTCAAGATGATTGATAATTCGTTTGGGAGACTAAGAAGGTTCTGACGAGCAAACAAAAGCCTGAATTTGCAAACTCGTCACAAGAGGCGCTGCACCTTGTCTCGCTAAGCCGCCTTGATCGAAAATATTCCTAAATCTTGATAGCCATATCTGATGTAACATTTTATATTCATTTACCTGGTAATGACGTGTATCAGGATAAATTATAGCATTACAGAATTGTGCATTTAGACCACCCGCTACTTAAGGAGACAAATTTTATCGCATTTTTTAAATTATGTATTTAATATGTCTACAAATGAAGTAAGAAGATACCATCTGTGAAATTAATTTTTATGAAAGAATTTATCAACAGCACCGGCTCTAGGGAGATCTGAAATTTGTGGTCACATAGTAGTAAATTTTTTGGGGAGTGACTTATGCAGAGAAAGTGAATGAATAAATTAGGATACAAACGGAAATAATAAGACGAAGCTGGGAAAAAATGGTTATGAGTAGTAATCAAGTAAACAAATAAATGAAGAAGACAGAATCTTTCGCTGAAATGAAATTATAAATACTTAATAACAAAAAGAAATGAGTAGTAGAAATAGAAATATTCATTTATGTTGTGTCTATCGCCGAGGGATGAATATGCCTTTGCTTGTTTTCTACAAAATCTTTATGTTCTCTTCAACAAGTTTGGCAATGATGTTGTTTTGATTTGTGGAGATTTTAATAAGCCAGGCGTAACATGGAATACTAAAGACAATCTTTCTTTTTTAATTCCTACATCGATTACTGATAGAAATGCTTCCCTTATTGACGCGTTTTATTTTTGCAATTTAATATGTTTATTAATAGTAATAACCATTTATTGGATTTGATTTATGTAATGAGGACATCATAAAAATTCTAATTCTAAATCACTCCATAAATCCACCATAAATCTGTTGAATTCATGATTTCGTTGAAATCTTTTACATTTTTATCTGTAACAAATAATAACTTTTTTAGAAATTTTAAGAAAACTGATTATAATGTTGTTAATATATACCTTGATGACAGATTAAACTGGGCGTCTCATGTTGACCATTTAAACTCTAGGTTAGCAAGTTCTCTCTTCCTACTTAGAAGGCTAAGAAATTTTTTAGACCTTAGTACTCTGAGATTGGCTTACTTCTCACTTTTTCATTCCCATCTTACGTACGCTACTGTGATTTGGGGAAATTCACAACATGCAATTAAATCATTTCGGTTGCAGAAAAAGGCTGTTAGAATAATTTTTGGTGCTAATTACAGAACACACTGTCAACCTATATTTAAAGAATTGGGCATAATGCCTCTTCCCTCATTATATATCTATCACAATCTACTTGAGATCCATAGGAGTGTTCCGGATCTCGCTATTCAGGCTGATATTCACCAATATAATACTCGTAAAGCTAACTCTCTTAGAACACCTCGTTACAATTTAACTCTGAGTTCAAAAAATTCCCTTAATTTTAATTTGTTCAATCACTTACCTTACGAGCTTAGACTGTTAAATTCGGTGTTGTTTAAAAATGCTATTAAAAAAATTATTCTCAAATATTGCTTCTATTCTATAGAAGAGTTTCTGGAAATGCCACTTATTTAAGTTACTGTGTGTTGACATGTACATACAAATTCACCTATATACAATACCTTGACATTTATTTATTCGTAAGAATTGTGTTGCTACATTGATATTTTCTTTTATTTTTTATTATTGTTTTATTACTTTTTTTTCTTGTTCAATTGTTTATCACATTTTATTTGTGCTGTATGCGTATATTTACACTTATATTGTGTTTCTAATTATTACTTTTATAAATTCAGTGTTTTTTTTGTAGTTTTTTACATTAAAATTGTGACCTGCTTCAAATGCTTATGTAAAGCATAATGTTGTTAATAAACACTATACTACTATACTAATAATCTGCTGGAAAATATTTGTTGGGACAAATTTAAAAATAAATCTGTGGATCAATCAGTGGACACTTTTTATAATAAAATTATTGGTAAATATCCTCTTTACTTCGCATTTAATACTATTAAATATATATCTTAGAAAAAAATAAAGTACATAAAGAGTGGAAAAAATATAAAAATCGGACTCATTATGATTTATTTTGTTTATTAAGAAAAATATGTAAGCAGCTTATTTATACTGTTTTTAAGAATTATACACATTCTATAGAGAATAGTTTGGCTAGTAAAAAATGTTGACATTTCATATCCGTCAAAAATCGTAGTAGCCGTATTCCTAATATTATGATGTATGACCATGTCACTGCTCAAGGTGGATGTAACGTAAGTAATTTATTCTCAAAATTTTTTCAAAATTCTTTTGAACCATATAGTCAAACTATTTTCGATAATGATACTAACTTTTATGAAAATTGTATACTGTATAATTATTTAGTTGATAATATATATGCTACTACTGAACAGGTTTTAGAAATTTTGAGTCATTTGGATGAAAATAAGGGTGCTGGTCTTGATGGCATACCGTCGTTTTTTGTTAAGAAGTGTGCGAACAGTTTATATGTCCCATTGACTATTATTTTTAATAAATCTTTTGAGGAATGTGTTTTCCCTAGATTATGGAAGCTGGCTAATATAATTCCTGTTTTCAAAAGTGGCAATAAAAATGTTGTCATTAACTATAGGCCTATTAGTAAAATAAATATATTCAACAAAGTTTTTGAAATAATAGTGAATAATTTTCTCCTTCGTAAAGTAAAGCCTAGTGTCATTGAGCAACAACAGGGATTTTTACCTAATAGATCCAAGTCTAATTTAATAAATTACTCCGAACACATTTTGTCTGCACTGGATTCTCAGATACAGGTGGATTCCGTGTACACTGATTTCAGTAAAGCTTCTGATAAGTTAAATCATAATATACTCATTGCTAAGTTAATGAAAATTGGTATGCACGGAAATCTACTTCGTTGGTTTTCGTCCTATCTTTTCAACAAGTCACAAATTGTATTCATCTCCTTATGTAACTACTTCTGGAGTGCCCCAAAGTTCACACTTGGGACCACTGCTTTTTATTATCTACCTTAATGATGTACATTTATGTTTTCATCATAGTAAGTTTTTAATGTACGCAGATGACATGAAGATATTTTCTGAAATAAATAGTTCAGCTGATTGTCTACTTGTCCAATCTGATATTGATAGACTTTTTGCATATTGTAATGTGAATAAACTGTATCTTAATATAGAAAAATGTTTGTTTATTACTTTTACTTGGAACATTAATAAATACTCATATGACTATAATTTCAATCAAATTAATTTGAAAGAAGTTTCTGTATCCAAAGATTTAGGTATAATGTTTGATAGTAAAATGTTATTTAACACACATATTGATTATATCGTTGCAAAAGGCAGTAGGATGTTAGGTGTTATTATAAGAAATAGCAGATCTTTTAAATCACCTGAGGCATTGAAAACATTGTATTTCACATATTATGTGCAAAGTAAATTAAGGTTTGCTTCTGTAATTTGGTCCCCACAGTATACTTAGTATTTACATTTCTAGAATTGAATCAGTTCAAAACAAGTTTCTTAAATTCTTGGATTATAAAGTCAATGGAGCATATAACATTAATTCTATAGCAATCATCATAAAGAAATTTAATCATTTCCTTACAGAATCGACGTGATTGAGTGACGTGATGTACCTATATAAAATACTCCATCATAGCCATGTGAATTTAGTCTTAAGGAATAGATTTGCGCTTCTGATACTGAACTCATATTATATTATGTGCTGAGGCAAAATAATTGTAATACTAGTGCAAGATCGAATCAATAGATATCTGGAATCTGGAAATCTGGGGAGGATAGCTTAAGAGGCTAAGAGGACCCCTTGTACTTTTTCCTTTTAGGAGATTGATCCACCTCAGCCGCTAATCAGCCTAATAAAGACAAAAAGTGGAGACGCTAATCAGGAGAATCTTTCCATATCATCGGGCATATCAGGCTATTGACGAGTTGGTAATGCACTTACAGAGTGCAGGGAGTATTGGTTTGTCTTCCTGTTCGCAACCCCTACAATGAGGTCTTCTTCATATAATACAGGTGCTTCCTTAACCAACAGTGTCCAGTTTGAATACCTGTCACCAGGTGAAGATTCGTCCTAGACATGGCCAGGTACTTTTTGGCTGTATCCTCGCAGGGTTACTATAGGAACTCGTTAGCAAATTGACAGCTATTTGCTTCATCCCACCGATTTCTAAATTATTTGTGGGTGTCATCTTTGATAATTTCAACAAATCCTAACAATGGAATTGAAAAAATTTCCTTGGATGATACCTATTCCAAGGAAATTTTTTTTCTTTAAAGAAATTTATCAATTTATCAACAGCAAGTGCGTTAGTATTACATACTCGTACGTGATCTAAAAAACATATAAGAAGGTATACTCCTACGTACTTTGAATGGGATTTTTTAAAGTAAAAATTACAAAATATGTGTTGGATAGACTAACTACAAAATTGCAATGTTTGCAACATGTTTTTTTTATATTGCAATTTTAACACATTGTATTTTGAAAAAGAGATGATTGAAAATGACATACGTCACAAGAGAAGTTAAATTATTAAGCATGTAATGTAAACGTGATGAAAACCATATTAGAATGAATATTGTTATACAGGATTAATTATGATTAAGTACAAATATATTAAGACGGGATTAAAAAAATAAGAATTAACTGAATCTGCCTTCAAAATTGTTTTCTTTCTTATACTCTCTTAAACCCCTAATTATCACCGACTATGCGGGCCGTCTGCCACGAAGTTATTTATTTCGCACGTTTGATGTTTGTTAGCAACCAGCATCACTAAACGGTAAAATTCGTTGTCATAATTGAAATTCTATATATTTACGTTGTTATTTTATGTTCTCATTTAGTTTTCAGTGCTTTTTTCCATTACAGTACAGATATTTTTGTATAATATAGTTCGCTGGTTTGTTTTTTAGGTTTATTCAAGGTTTTCTATTATCTGTCATTAGTCTATTAGTTTTCCTTTCGTTTGATTTTGTTAGAAAAAATGGGCGTTTTAAGTAACGCGCAGTAGCAGAGTTACTTCTAGCGACCATTCGCTACTACATATCGGACTAACAGCCACAGACACGAAGCGTTTGACATCACAGTAGAAAACCATTGAAAGCTAGCGAATTCCTTGTTTGCAACATATCATTGCCGAATCGCAATAGAGGTCCAGAGTACTCTAGATTTCAATGGTTTTCTACTGTGATGTAGAACGTTTCGTGTCTGTGGCTTATTAATCCAGCATAGAGTAGCGAATGGCCACTAAACGTAGCTCTGCTACTGCGCGTTACTCATGGACCCTACTGTCGGGTTAGCCAGACTTACAGCAACTAAGATTATTCGTCAGTTACCTCCCCTACCGTATATTGATAAGAGCTGGCAAGCTCGAAACGGGTATATGTCTGGTGGGATGCTGGCGAGTGATTTTAGCTGTTTGCTAGGTGTAATCCAATACTGGTCGGGGCAATCATCCGCAGAGTAATTGTTTCCTGGAATTCCGTGTTTGCAAATGGGCATTTTGTTTAACTATATGCGAAATGTGTTTTGTTGTTAATGAATAATCCTGATGGCTTGTACTGAGTCAAAATGTAGTTTTGACAGTTTAGAACGTAAAAACGAAAAACGAATGCAAATACTGCAGCTAACCGATTAAGGTGGACGTATTTCTCGCCGTAAAATGATCAAAGTTGTAATGTTTTTAGGCACTGAATTCTTGAAAAATAAAACACGTAGAACAAAAGTAATATCAAAAATAAAATTACTGATGTTTTGTTTATCCATTTTTACTATTTAAACTCTCTTCAAATAATATAACAACTTTTAAAATGCATTTGTATGACACACATTATTTCGCTATTCTAACCCCACATTTTAACAATTATTTTCACATACTTATAAACAAAAGTGAACAATCTTATATGCAGAACTATGTGTACATCTATAGTTGAATTTAAAAAGTACATATTTTGAAAGATTTCAGTACCTAAAAATTTGCTGGATAGATCGCTTTCTGACGTTATATATTGATTTTACTTCGGTACCTTTGAATGTTTGCCAGTGGCATGAGATAACATTGTTGTTATTTGCTAACCTCTGTATTATTCAGTTCTTAAATGCCTAAAATTACTTGTATTTGCAGAAAACACTATTTCAAGAATACGATTCTGCATTTGGAAACGCTTTAAAAAACGACCGCATGGTAGTTGATAGAACTAAACCATCTCGGACGATGGATGATAACCATCGTCGATGTCGATTTTGCGGAGAAAAAGGGAATTATGTCTCATTTTTTAAACATTGAGTTATAAACTACAAAATTTTTTTTATTGTCTTTTAGGTCTCCCTTAGCACGTGGTTAAAATGTTGGTACTTAGTTGTATACAGAATAAACACAAATAATGCACAAATATATGATATTTTAAGTGTACAGACATAAAACATGAGTTGCAATTAAATACCGTTTAAACAGAGAACACCAACGCCGATATAAATCGTAACACCAGAATTGGTTGTTAGGAGGTGACAGAAGTCGACTTACACATTCGTATCAAACTGGGATCTCTGCAGGTTGTGGTTTAATATGAATTCATTTGAATGTATGTGTATTATATAGCTATAGGATTCGTGACCGCAGAATCACGGCATCCGCATTGGAATAGATTAATAACAGATTGCACTTGCACCGCGTTTTCAGCCCGACCACATTTCACACTGAACCTCCTTCCCATTAAATTGGTTATTAAATTTATATATTTTATTATTATAGGTTTCATTATTGACAGCTAAATTAAGTGCATGTGAAAAATGCGGTTTTATAAAATAAGTGCGCGGATTTTCTGTGGTATCAAATTGGGTTAATTGAAGTGAACTTGTAGAAAACTGAATTAGGTTTAATTAAATATAAATCATCAATCAGCAAACGTGATTATTTCAATTACATTTTATTGCGTTGAGCGATTTGATTAACCTCGCCATTACTTTTTCTGGTGCAATACGAAGTTGTGAAAGTTATTTAAAAAATATATTTAGAAATCTAAGGATGGTATAAAGTGATTGATAAACAAATCGTTTATCCCAAAAATTATAGCTTTTTTGCGTACAATTTTAAATACAGTATAACCATGAATAATCAAACAAAATTACGTGCAAATTTCAATTTTTTAAGAGCTATTCTTCAGAAAATTAAAACTCTAACACTCTAAAATATTTTTTACTGTATTAGAAAGGGATTTTAAGCTAATATAAATCAAATCTCCTACAATTCCTATCAATGAAGTCATATGTATGTTCTCTGATACCAAACATCATAATTATCTAAATACATTAATCTATCTAAATTTACTAACCTGCTTTAATGAAACACTCTATAAATATCTAACTTCACTTTTGCCAGTGGGAACACGACAATTCCAAATGTCATTTGTTTTCGAGTAATGACGTCATTGATTTTTTTTAACTGACAACACCATATTTTTTTCCTTTGTTCTGAAAGATCGTTTAATTCTCTATCAGACAGTACTAAAATTTTGCCTTCTTACATAGGAAAGTTTTCGAGTAAATGACGATTGAATGTTAAAAAACGTAAATCAATTAAAATAAATCAAAAACGTTATCAAGTTTAGTTTTTCGAATTCCATAGTTCTTTTATGGATCACGTAGGTGAAAATCTTTGCAAAGTGTCATTGTCACACCGACTTTCTAATAAGTATTGTAAGCGACATAGAAATTATTATTCAATTTAAAGTATTATGGCACATTTAACTGTTACTCAAAGAATTGAAATTTTAATTCTTATCGGATGCAGGAAGTTTGCTATTTATTTTATGAAAAATATTCAGATCGCCCTATCATCCAATCAACACAATCAACAGTCAGTAAGGCAGAGTCTAAATTTTGAGAAACTGGCAATGTTGTAAATATTCCAAAACCTGGACGTCCAAGCATTAATGAAAATCAGAAACAGAACATTTTGATAGGTATGGTGGATAATTCTCATAATTCTTCATGATTGGTTGCATTAAACAATGATACTAGTCAGAGCACAGTGCTACGTATCTTGAGGAAGGAAAAATATCATCCCTAAAAAATTCAACTTGTGCAGGAACTCAATGAAGATGATCCCGATCGCCGCTTACACTTTTGCGAAATTCTAATGGATTTATGTCAAGGAAATAGAAATTTACACCGGCAAATACTTTTTTCAGATGAGGCCACATTTTGTCTGAATGGTATAGTAAACCGTCAAACTTGCAGATATTAGAGTCGGGAAAATCTTCATTGGATGGCAGAGGCACATACCCAACACCCTCAGAAATTAAATGTGTGGGCTGGAATAGTTGACGACAGAATAGTAGGGCCTTTCTTCTTTGAAGGAACCCTTACAGGACAAAGATATTTAGAGTTTCTAGAAAATGACCTTGTTCTAGCCCTTGCAGTAATTTTTCCTAACTATAATTGCCCTGACATTCCTGACGATACCTTATGGTTTCAGCAAGACGGTGCACCTCCGCACTATGCGCGCCCTGTACGAGATTTTTTGGGTAACTCTTTTCCTGGGAGATGGATCGGCAGACGCGGACCGATAGAATGGCCTGCAAGATCGCCAGATCTTACACCTCTTGACTATTTTTTATGGGGATACTTGAAGTCAAAAGTATACATTAATAAACCACGTAATTTAATCGCATTCGGGACGAAATATGCAGAGTTACCCCAGAAATCATTCATAATGTGCAAGAAGAATTTCTTCACAGACTTGCGCATTGTCAAGAAGTTGGTGGATGGCAATTCGAACATTTAATTTAAGTATAAAATTTAATCAATTGTATTTTATTTTACATACCTCAGAATTGTTACTTTTTTATGGATAAAATTTACGTTTTCTAATATTCAATCGTAATTTACTCGAAAACTTTCCTATGTAAGAGGGCAACATTTTAGTACTGTCTGATAGAGAATTAAACGATCTTTCAGAATCAAGGAAATAAATATGGTGTTGCTATTTAAAAAAAATCGATGACGTCATTACTCGAAAACAAATGACATTTCAAAATCGCATTTTACGCTAAAATATGTATTTTTTAAATTAAAAATCGACGTGTTCGAGGATTTTTCCCAAAAAATAATTGTTTCGTTTTTATTGAATTTATTCCATACTTTTGGCGCATACTGTATTTAAATATACATTATATGTTGTAATTTGTAATTATAGCTGCCCGAATATAATAACATACGTACATCAATATTAACATAGAAATTCTCAAAAAATATGTAAATGTGTGTCATGCTTTATGCAATTTTCTTCATTTAAACATATATACAATGTGTTCCACTTTTCATGGAGCCACCCTGGTATCTCGCTCACCTGATATCCGAATACTTTGAAACTTTGGTGGTGAATATATACCTATATAGTCAGTCTTTAGACGTAGTCATATTTGACTATAGTCAGAGGCGTCCGATTCTAATATGGAAAAAGGGGTCAATTTAAAAAAAGTATTAGCGATTTTTTTAAAAAACAAACCAATAGTATCTGTACCCAATAAAAATTCCTTTATTTAAAAACTATAAAACGTTTAAAATTAAAAAAGGCACTAAAAACTAAAGAAGAACACAAAACTACAACGTAAACACAGGAATTAAATTATGACATGACAGCGAATTTTACCTTTGTGTTGCTGGTTGTCCACTCTGACTCTGCAAATGAAAAACGTGCGGCGGATGGACTGCATAGCCGGTGTTAATTAAGGGTTTAATATAATAGCGAAATTTTTTTTTCGCTTTATAAATAAGTTTGAAATTTTTTTCTCTATCCCCTCTTAAAATATTTGTACATATTCATAGTCATAGTTAATCCTGTACACTTATTTGTTATGTCAATAAATATATTACTATATACCTATTTGAAAACATTGTTTATATACCTTCATTTTTGTCTATCACTAACTTTTCTCACATTACTATTTAAATAAGGCCAATCCTCGACATGCTGATGATTAAAAATCTGAGAATCAGTGAAACGATATTTAGTCAAGTAGTTGAGAATCAAACTCAGTCATGAGATTCTGCGAGGACTGTTTGCAATTAGTAATCCTAGGTTAACAGGATATTGTATGAATTACAGATATCTACTTTGATATTGTTATCAGTGATTCTTCTGAAATAAAAAACAATTGCTGATCTTCAGCGCGATAACCGTCAGACGCTGTTTGATATTGATGAGTTTAGGAAAGGAATGAACGGTCAGTGGTGTAATGGGTACAACTTATATAACAACTTCTTCGATGAACCGAGAACCATGTTATGGCTGTGGAAACTGAAATCAATTCGCTGACCGTCAGCGGCTAGGTACTATTTAGTCTCATTTACCTTAAAATCTTATGACTTCTGCAAAGAAAATGAAATAGTGGTTCTTACTCTGCCACCTTACACATCGTACCGCCTGCATCCCCTTGACATACACTTTTATGGACCACTCAAAGTCGCTTATAATCAGGAGTGTAATAACTTTATGAAATGTAACAACTATCAAAAAATACAACAAACTGACATCGCGAAGATTTTTTTTAAAAGGCCTATAACATAATTGCTACTATAGAAAAAGTTGCAAAAGGTTTCAGGTCCGCATGAATTTTTCCATATAATCCAGATGTTATAAATCTTGAGGAGCTGAGACGACGAATACGACGAACTCAAGTTAGTTAAAGATGACGATGCCACTGACACTGGCTCCAGAAAGGTATAAAAGAAAAGAAAAACGTCAAAAAATGTGAAGTTGAAAACAAAAACATAGAAAAAAACGGAAGTGAAGAAAATGGAAAGAAACAACAACGTCGACGTAATAAAGTGTTGGAATTTCAAGAGGTTGCCACAGAACCATGTTTAGTCTGTTATGAATTTGGAAAGGATGGAGAGTGATGGGTGGCACGCATTAAATGTGGCAAGTCCTCCCTTTCAGAATATGCAGGTTGGGATAAATAAATAAACCGGTTATATCTGTTACTATTTTTTGTAATAAAATATGTTTAAAAATGGTTAAAAAAGTTATTTAGTAGGTAGGTAGAATTAAACTTTTTGTTTTGGTCGCAATAACCCAAAAAGGACCCCTCAATAATCTTATGGAAATTGGGTTTCTGTCAAATTGTCTGAATTTTTGATATGTTGTAGATTTTGTCATCCTGAACAAAAGTCTCCATGGGCACAAAGTGCCAAAATGAACATTTTGAACAATCCCCAAGCTCTCCTGACCCGTTGCAAAACTATTGATTTTCAATACTATTTACAGATGTCAAAAGCATATTTTAATTATTCTAATATATAGGGTAATGTTTTTGAAGTCACTGGATTCAACCCTCATGTCAGACTGTCAACGAGGAATATAAAAGTAAATATTCTCTGTTGACATTGAGAGTTTGGGCTTTTGAGGGAACTGAATTCAATTCTCATCTCAGATTGGAAAAATTCTTCGTTGACAGTGTATTGACAGCTGTCAACGGTCAATTTGTCCAATCTGACATGAGGGTTGAATCCAGTCACCTCAAATTAGAATAATTAAAATATGCTTTTGAAATCTGTAAATAGTATTGAAAATGAATAGTTTTGCAACGGGTCAGGGGAGCTTTGGCAGCTCCGTAGCTACCAAAATGTTCATTTTGGCACTTTATGCCCATGGAGACTTTTGTTCGGGATGACAAAATCTACAATATATCAAAAATTCAGACAATTTGACAGAAACCCAATTTCCATAAGATTATTGCGGGGTCCTTTAGGGCAAATTCGACCAATCACTGTTATTTGTTTATGGTTATTAATAAAGCTATATTTCTTGTTAATGTGTATTACAATTTTTACATAGGTAAGGATATGCCTCACCCAATTGGTGATTGTGAAACAATGGTAAAATTTGCTACATATTATCAAAAAATATATCATTTTCATTACCTGGTTGATATTCCCCTACACTTCCCTTGTCTATAAGTCTATTAGATTAGTGGACAGTAACGTTGACACATTGGAATTTTGTGTTGCACATTGTCACTGATTCTTGTTATTTACTACATCCAATTTCAGCATAGAATACGTGTGTAATTTAAACATCATTGGTTACTGCTCATTAATTACGCAAATGTTTGAAATATTTTATGTTGCGCCACCGCAGACAGAGGGTTTGTCAAAGTAAAACCGATAGAAACGAGGAATATGATAATTAAACAAACGTTATTGTATAAATCGACAGTTTAAATTCAACAAAGTTAATTTACAAGTTAATAATTGTGCGTAATTGGTCTTCAATGCGGTGTTTTGATTCCATTCAACTTAAAGGCGCTTTGTAGTTATTGCACGTCCAATATACGGCGCATATTATCTTCCAGTCAGGATGAAATATTTTTATTACCGACCTCCGCAGTGTTCATATACCCATTCACAACTTTCAACTTTTCTTTTATGATAAATAATTACTTATTATTAGTATGAACAGAATGTATCGGCTTGGTATATTTTTAACAAGAAACATTTATTTATTTTCAAGAGGTACAGTATCATGTACGACAATCGATTTATTGGAATTATTGATGAAACAAAGAAAACTGACATAGATTGGCGTTACACAACCAAAGATAATGAGGTTTTCTTAAAAGATCGTTACGATATACAGTAAATGGGGATATATCAAATAGATATTCTTTTATTTTTCAGATGTCAAAAATACTCGATCAGTTTCGAAAGAAATAACTCAACTTGAGAGCAATTAATAACATCCTATTTGAAAAACATAGAGAAGGTTTACATTATTTAAAGATTATTAAAGTAAGTTTCTAACTATTAAGTACATTTTTATCTTTAACAAAGAGCGGAAGGTTGATATGAAATAGAAGAAATAATTAACAAATACAAATATACTTAATGATTTGTGCTGGACAATTTTGACATGCCATTTAATAAACGTCAAAATTGAAACAATATGTAGTGATCTGTACAGTACTTAAGTAATTCATCTTAAAAATGTTGTAGGGCACCAGAATCGCTTTAACGGCTCCCCACCTATCGAGAGAATAGTCTATAATAGCTTTCTTGTCTATGGTTAAGGTAACGAAAGTTCAATCGTTTGTTGACAAATAACATCAAATCTCGTGACATGGAAAGCGATCAAGAAACGGAATTTCTCCCGACGGAAATCGTTAAAACTGCTAATAAAAACACATTCGAATTATTGCTTAACAAGTCAAAGCAGCGGTACGAGTTTAGTGAAAAAGTGCTTTGCGCATACTTACTTTGAAGAAAATTCCAAAACCAGGGAATGGTCAACGCTTTGGTTTAATTACTCCATATTGGAGGCGATGATGAACATAGCAGATCAGGACTTAAGCAAATATTACAAGCTTGCTCCTTTTTTGAAGGGAAAGGGCGAATGATATCAACAGGAAAAGTCGAAAGTTTAACCAGGGAACAAATCGACAAATTTCTCGCAGAAGGGTAGGGTAAAACATATCTCATGCAGAAGGTTTCCATATTTTTGGTATACTTGGAACTTGTCGTCGCGAAGAATTGTGCAATTTGGAAACTTCACTAGTTGTACACGAACCAAATGCAAAACTAATGTACAACGAACTTTCATTATTGATATATTGTTTTTGGTATAAAAAGAAATCTAATCATTCAATAATTTTCATAAAAAATACATTAAGAATAACTGTGCTACGACTCCAGTTGGAATCAACACATTCGGTAAGATGCCTGTCAATATTGCCGAACTTCTAAATTTGCCTGATTCTCCTTTATACTGGACATTGCTTCCGACGGTTTGCGGCTAGTTTGTTGGAAGGCTCAGGTGGTGATCTTATTACAATTAAGAGACATTATGGATGAAAGTTTAGTACAGTAGCGGCGAATTACAAGACAAGAAGAGCATAGCTAGCCACCGAACTTCAATAGTTTGTTGGTTCGAATCTTACTATAATTAATAGACATGGTGGATGGAAGTCCAGTATAGTAGCGGAAGGTTATAATACAAAAACAAGAAGAGCATCGCGGTCCAAATTTTGTCCAAATCTTCGACGGATAACATTGCTCCTTACCCTGATACAAATTTCAAAGAAATATGTAATTGCTACTACAGCTACCAATGAGATTGTCCACAGAATTACTTATTCTAATTATTGAAGTTTCTGTAACATTTAATTAATTAAATAAATATTCCTTTGATTTAAAATTTCTTAATCGTTTTCTATTTTCGTATCACTGTTAAAAGTACATAACGTCATTTAGAATGTGCTAAAAATTATACTTTTACTCACGTTGGTTTGTAGAAAAAATGCATTTTTAAAATGACGGGAGATTAATATGGAATATTATTTCATTCAAATGTGTTACTTATTTTTTATTAAATTGAGACATTTATTAAAATCAACAAGAACATTCAAGAAATAAAAATTATACTATAAATGATTTATATCCCATAATTCAAACTATGGCAAATATTTTATATTACAACTCGAACAAATTCGTTTGCAATTTAAGTTTAGTCAAGCTGTATAATAAGACAATTTTGATAAATTAACATACCGTTTTACTAATACAATCAACGTGTTTACTTACCTATTAAAATTATCTTACAGAGTACAAGTTTCTCTTCAACTCCAAAAACTGCATCTTGCCGTTGAAGGGGAGACACGAGAGTCCGTTTATCGGCTAAAACAGTGGAGGATGCAAGGTAAAAATCACGACAGGGGCCACACAGTGATCTTTGGAATTAGTAGATGGGGATGGAATTCTTGCATCACTTAGCTACAAGATAGTCCCTACCTACGCATTTGAAAGGAATTATAAGGTAGAAATTTCTACTAAGGAAGCCCGACTCGTTTATTTTGATGGTCAGATCTCAAAAGGGCTCGAGTAAGTCAAACCTATAATATCTTGTATTATAATACACCATTATTAAGCTTCAATTTCAGTAACTACCAACCAATTATAAAAGATCGCGCACATTATGCCTGCACAGCACAGATCTGAAAAGCCTTCTCATTAAGATGCATCGCACACTAGACCAGCGCTTACATGCCTCGTCACCTGCAATGACCGTCACTGTAGGCCGTGTTGGTGGCTTGCGATCTCTATGCCCGGCCGCTATAGTCCGAGGTAAATTCTGTTCCCACAAAAGTCAAGGATTGGTTACAGAATGTTAGAAACATTTGACCAGATAAGTTGTAAATGTGTCGTTGAACTGTCGAGCACTTTCGCTCATCGCCTCTATTTACTAATCTTGAACAAACTGCAAGCATTTCGTTTCGCTGAAAACATTTTTGTTGATCTCTCTTAAGTTTTTTTGGCTTCTTCCCCCTCCTTCTCTTGATACATCGCTAAAATAAAAATTTCTTCTTCCGAGCTACACTCAACTACTACTTAAAAACTTCAAAATGTCTGTCACACACGTAACTTGTACAAAAAGTTTGCAGGTCCGCGCTGTACTGGTCCGTGCAGGCGAAATGTGCGCGGTTTTTAATTTTGACGTTTTATTGTTGGGTTTGCTTTTGCGACTGATATCATTTCAATTTCATTGGCATTTGAAAATGCACCTAGAACCAAATCGAATACTTTTTGGAATTTTGTATAAAACTTCAAAATAAAGATATTTCAAGAATTATGAATTTAAAAGAAATCAGGAGTTTAATTATGAATCTAAGGAGGGTGAGAGCCCGTGACAATATAAAAAGCATTTTGCGGGTACTGCATTTTTAGTCAACTCCACTCCAATTTCGATCCAAAATTTAAAAAAGTCAGTATTATTATTATTCAATTTATTTTTGGCATTTCGTCGTAGTGGACGATTGTTTGCCTCACAACTTCTTTAGTTTTTATATTAATAATCCAAGTTTATTACGCCAGTAGGTATAAAATATTTAAATTATATGTAAGTACACATTATGCATTCTTGTGTGCAATTTATTTAACGGTTTAAATGTAATTTGCAAGTATGCCACAACCACAAGATGCACACCAGGAATATTAATTAGTCCCAAATTTCAAATTATTTTAATTTATGCACTATTTACCTTTTAAGTATCTTATGTATTGCATTTTTCATTTAGTGGTTTATAATATTGCCATTACAATGTAATATACTTATACACTATTGTTCTAGGTGAAAAAAAAATTATAATATTAAAAAATTAAGTTATAACGCAGTGATTTGTGCGTTAGCTTTCAAAATGCTTTCCCAAAACTGTATCTTTTTAAATTGAAGAAAACAATTTTAGCATCAACAAATGAACCACATGAAAAACAGAATAATGAACTGTTAAAAGTCTGAGTTTTTTTTTCTGAAAATTTGACAAACTAACAATTATTTGGACAGTTTGAAGTAAAAATTCGGCACTTGATTTTTCAACCCGTTTTATGAAATTAAGCCATTTGCCAGACGTTATTAGATAGCTTAAAGATTCAACTCATTTTTATACAAAAAATAATTTCATTAACTTCCATAGCTTCTAATTTTAAAGAAAGCGATGAAAAATGATTATTTCCCGAAATATTGTGAATAGGATTAGCAACATTTCATAGGCCTACTAAATTTGAAGGCAATCAGATATAAACAATATATAGATAAAAATGATAAAAATAATTGCATTATATCTCATCCATTATTTTTAGTAGAAATAGTAATATGACAGTTTTTGCCAATTTCGAGGCGTTAAATACTAAAAATGATAGTTATGTCCAAATTTAAAGTTTTTATCCTATATTATCAATTACCCAAAGTCGAAAATAATAAAGTGACTAATTGACAGCACAGAGATGAGTGCGGAAGATGAGGGTTCCATTATTACCTAAGCGTGCCACTTGAGAAGAGTTCAAAGCACACAAAATTATCAAAAATAAATTGACGTCGATTAAAAGTAAAACAGTACTACAACAGTAATATTATTGCTACTTTAATTATTATGTGGTGTTAATAACTTTGTTTTGAGCTTCTGATAATCTACCATAACAGTTTCATGATGAAAATGATGGTTTGTCAAAATTATAGTATACTCTTTTCGATTTAATTTATACAGAAATTCACATACCATAATTCATATGTCACATACAATTTGCAAAAGCGCCCTTGTATATATTTTAGGCGAAGTTTCATCATGTAAGATAAAGCAACACATTTTTTTTTGTCGAAAACTCTTTTTAAAATACCTTCTTCCTTTCGCGAGTTTCCACATTTTTCGTTTCGCAGTTTTGCTATCACTTATACTCATATATTGACCTCGCGCCCTTAACCCTTCATACATCATCCGATATTCCTCACTTGTTAAATTAAGGCGTTTAAGATTGTGGAAATACGCTGCAGAACTTGAATTATTTTCCATTCTTAAAAACAAAATTACTAATAAATTAATTATATTTATAATTAAGTTAGCGGAAAGATATACCCGGCCATGTTATCGCTGAAAATGGAACAGGTGGATACGTCAGTTAGTCATAACCAATAGAAGGCTAACTTCTTCGATCTAGCGCATGCGTATTTGCTGCAGCAGAAACTGTGTAATCGGGTATGCTCTCAGATATATGCGGCTCACGACGTTATAGGAAAAATATACGGGCTGGATGTATGATTCTAACGGTCTATCGCCGTGAATCAGCCTGTATATAGACAAAATAAATTCTTAATCATACACAAATATAAAATGCGTTGGTGCCGAATCTCTGAAGGAACGGCTTCAATATTGTTCATCTAAAACGTTACTTTGTCTAAAATTCATAAAAGTGTCACTATTCTTGTCTTAAGCACTTATCATCTAATCCTTGTAATCAAGGCATGGCTAGCACTATAATCACTTCAAATATAGGTATATACAGGGTGGGCCAACGAAAACTTTACACCTCGATTTTCGAACTTTAAATTGAAAATGTGGAAAAACGCTCGGACCCGGATTTCTGATTCGAGGGGGAACTACTTATCTGCTTTTTTCATTCCCGTAGTTTCAACCATCTACTGGGGGGGAAGCACGATCCCCTGATTTTAATCAACCCACATTTTGAAGATCTGACCTATAATTTCGCGTAAAAATTTTCATCGATAATGAAATGACAGCTAAAATAGTGAAAGAGGCAATGTGGAAAAATGTCTACTCAATAATCAACAAAAAGTCTACTTACTTGATTAGTCTATTAAATGCTAGAAATGATCACCATTCACTTTCGTGCAATAAAATCAATTTTGTTCAAAACGTTTCCGTACATTAGGCAACATTTCGAGTGGAATTTGACGGCATTCATTAATTATCCAATTTTGCAAATCCTCCAGTGATTCGAGCTGGGTAGCATAAATCTTAGGTTTCAGGTGACCTGGATGACCACTCAATATGTCCCCTTCTTCCAATCCAGCTTTGAGGAAAATTTTCATCTAAAAATTGTCGCACAGGTTGTACGAAAAGGGGTGCTGCGCCATCTTGTTGAAAAATGATAGTGTGATTCTCCAATACTCCCACGAGAGCTAGATAAATAGTATTCTCTAATAATTCCAGATAAATTTCGCCATTGAGATTACCGGGTATAAAAAAGGGGCCGATTATATGATTTCCATAAATACCCGTCCAAACATTTTTTTTTTGGGTATGCTGAGTATGTACTTTATGAAATACTCCCGATACCGTTATGGTAAAATGAACACTCATCCGAAAAACAGATATCGAATATATAGCTTTTATTATTGCTAATAATTTCACTGACCACTTCACAGCACTGGAGTCGGCGATCGGAAATACCTGAAAAGGATGGAACTTATGTTTTTTAATGATCCTCCTGATTGTTGTGCGTGATATACCAATACGGCGGACGATACGCGGACAATTTCCTAGTACTAAGGATCGGATCCATTGCTACATGACCCAAAACAGCCACTTCCCTCGCTTCATCCCTTTCATACATCCTCTTTTTATTTCCGACTGAACCAGTAGCGTTAAATTTGGCACAGCCGTTATTTTTAAAACATAATTTTATAATGTCCACCCTTCCCTCCACGTAATACACCATTTTAATTCTAGTCAAAATTAACAATCGATTTGACACAGTTGTAACGTTCTTAAAATTCACGATGAACTGAAGTAAATCGAACACATGGTGCTTTCGCCATCCAACTTTTTTAACAAAAATTAAAATAACAAAGAAATAAATACTTCACAAATGGTAGTCTGATAAGAATAATATTCTCGATGTAAATTCCACATTGCCTCTTTCACAAGTTTAGCTGTCATTTTGTTATAGAAAATTTTGACGCGAAATTATAGGATCAGATAGTACATGATGAGATCTTCAAGATGAGGTAAAGCAGTACCCCTTAGCTCTATTCAATATCAGGGAGTCGTGCTCAGTGGCGGCTGGTGAAATTTCAGGTATATAATATCTTAATAACCAGACATGGGACCCAAACCAAACTTTAGTATATATGTACTGTGGCTATACAGGGTCGGAAAACGCTGATGGTCTATCTGAGTTTACACGAGAGCGACAAAGTAAAGTATAGAAATCCGTGCGATAGACAAGGCTGACTATATTGACGACGTTTTATAAATTAGAATAACATCTGAGCAGTCGCTCCCACTTCTAACCGAGCGCATCCGATTGGCCGGAAGGTTTGGCAGGCATCTGTCAGCTTCAGGCAGCTGGCAGCTTCAGTGCCGATGTTTCTATGTGCGGAATAGGACGCATTTGCTTAAAACAAAGCAAATTCTTACGTACGTTTAACTATTTAGAATTATTTCATCAACCTACCACCTAACGGTGTATGAAAATAATTGCAATTATTTTCCGCTTTTGTATTTATTTAATAGCCGCTCTGACAGAAAGTAATACTAAAACTCTAAAACTTATTGCAGTAAAAACGAAAGAAAAAAATTAATGTTGATGTTTAACTAATAAGTTGTTCAAAAATGCCACCCCTTTGTGCCTCGCAATACCCTAAATCTGTCATAGAATTCGGTTCTTACGTGTTCTAGCATTTCAGGGGAAATATTATGTAGGATGTCTTCAATTCGGGCCTGTAAATTGACGAAATTACGTGGCCTATCATGTGAATGTCCGTAAATGGCCTGTTTTAAATGCCCCCAAAGAAAGAAGTCGTTGGGCGATAAATCTGGAATAGTGCCTCTTGTACTAATAAGATGCTGAGAGAATGCGGTTTCTAAATATGCTGTTACTCGACGTGCATTATGAGCGGGACAACCGTCTTGTTGAAACCACACATCCTCAAAGTTGATATTTAATGCTCGAACTGGTAAAGAAGTACAACTGTGAAACGGAAAGTGATGGAAACTCGCAGAAGGAAGATTATATTTTTAAAATGAATTTTCCAAATAAAAATTCTATTGCTATATCTTACAAGATGAAACTTAGTCAGTATAAATGAAATCGAAAAGAGTATACTGATAGAAAGGACTAAATAGTGATATGACGAAGAAACTAATTAAAATAAATATTAAAAAATAAGAATCTGGATCGAAGAATATATTAAATTTTGACGAAACATGGGCATATGAAGGTCATACGGAAAGCGGTACGATATAATAAGTGTTAATGTGTGACCGTTATAGTGACAGTGCTAGTAACCAATCGTGTGTATGTATTCTAAAGCCTTTTGTCCTTTTCAATGCGGAATTCGCAAATATTTGCGCGATTTATTTAACGGTGGAAAAATCTCTATTTGTAACAAATGTTGTCAACCACCTATAACATTTTCTACCATTTTCATCATGAAACTGCCATGGTATATTATCAGAAGTTCAAAACAAACTTATTAACACCACATAATAATGAAAGGGGCATTAATATTTGTAGTGTTTGACAGTATCGCAAATTGGAATTGTGAAAAGTTGAGATTTTCCCGCCATATATAATTAAAACAGAAGTTGCAAAATTTGTGCAAAAATCCGTGGATTTTGCGTCCATGAGGACAAGGTTTAAGTGTGTTATCTGCGGAGTGCGCATCAGGTAGGTGTAAGTGGGTGGTAGTGGGCAATCGCCGTCCATAAGAACAGGGACACATTTAAAGTAAATTGTTAATGTGCTAGGTTCAGCCGACGTCAACTTATTTTTGATAATTTTGTGTGCTTTAACTCTTCTCAAGTGGCACGCTTAGGTAATCATACCACCCTTACCCTTCCGTACTCATCTCTGTGTTGTGAGTTAGTCACTTTCTATTATTTTCGACCTTGGGTAATTGACAAGATAAAAACTTTAAATTTTGAAATAATTCTTATAATTTTTATTATCTAACGCCTCGAAATTGGTAAAAACTGTTATATCACTGTTTCTACTCTAAAAATAATGGATGTTATGTAATGGAACAATTTTTGTCATTTTTATATATTTCTTATATCTGATCGCATTCAAATTTAGTACGCCTATGAAATCTTGCTCCCCGCACGCTTCGCCGTCGCGCTGGTCAACAAGCTAGCGATTAGTCACTGTCCACAATTTCGACCGCTGGTAAAATATCAAAATACCGGAGTTGGAGTTGCACAAGTAGCGACATCTCTTGCGAAAGCGAAAGGCAAAGATGGCGATTGGTCGCTGAGATATAAGTGGGAGTGGATTTTATTTGTTGAATGACGAAATGGGCGGTGACTATTTAGATTTTAAAACGTCGTTAATATAGTCATCCTTGTCTATCGCACGGATTTCTATACTCTACTTTGTCGCTCTCATGTAAACTCAGATAGACCATCAGCGTTTTCCGACCCTGTATAGAGAACTTCAGTAGAAGGAGAACGATTTTGCAGTTTGCGAAAAAAGTTTAAAAAAACGTGGGCTCACCTAAGATTTCCAAATTGGCTTGTTTAAATTTCGAGAAACATTTTTTTTTTTCATAAACTAGACACAATTATACCGATAGATTTCAGATTTTATTAAAAAAATTTAATTTCTGTTAAAGTTACAGCAGTTTGAAAATTAATATTGTATTTGTGATACATTATAAACATTTCAAAGTGCTATAAATTCTACAAATAAAGTTATTTTTTAATAAAACTTGAAACATATCCGTAAAATTACATTTAGTTTATGGGAAAAAACGTTTCTCGAAATTTAAAGAAGCCATTTTGAAAATCCCACGTTTTTTTTTCAACTTTTTTTCGCAAACTGTAACATCGTCCTTCTTCTACCAAAGTTCTCTATATGGTCACAGTACATATACCTTAAAGTTTGGTTTGGGTCCCATGTCTGGCTATTGAGATATGGCATACCTGAAATCTCACCAGCCGCCACTGGTCGTGCTTCCCCCCGGTAGGGGGTTGAAGTTACGGGGATGAAAAAAACAGACAAGTAGTTCCCCCTCGAATCAGAAATCGACGGGTCCGAGTACTTTTCCACATTTCTATTTTAAAGACCAAAAATCGAGGTGTAAATTTTTCGTTGGCCCACCCTGTATACGTCGATAATTCTGGTTTCGTGTATATGTTATTTGACCCAGAAGTAAAGTTTAAATCGTGACACCTGCTGACAAATAGGCAACCATTTCTACTAGTATAGCGGAAATAGTAGGATAGTAGGATTTGATATTAGTTGACATTTGATTTTTCTCCCTAATTACTAATAAAATTTAAGTTTCACTGATTAGAACTATCAAATTTATTCAGTATTACATGTGTGTAGTAAGTAACTTAAGAAAATTATGTATATTTTTGTAAATGTAAGATATGGTTGGAAAAAGATCTTTCATATTTGCTAGTGATACGATTTGGTATGTTTGTTATTTAGGTACCGTAAATGTTCCCTTATGTTTTTATATTTTTGAGATTATTAAGAAATAGTTACTTCCTGAGAGCAGTAAAAAAAAGACCATTAAGAAAAGAGATTTTTGGATAAAAAAGTTAATCCATATACTTATAATGCATCTAAAAAATATTCAAGAGTTGAATGACCTCTGAGGGCCACAGAAGCGTACGTGTTATGTTTTGGAAAAGATTATAAATAATCATTAATGCTAGGTTTATATTTAAATCAATACTTCTGGTTTCAATAAAGGTTAAAAAATAGCATTAATTTACACATTACATTTGACAATCAGAGAAACATTTATATAAAGTAACACACTGCCTGTGATTAAGAAAGTAAATAACTTTTATCAATGCTGGTGTACCCATGTGTCAAATATACTTCGCCAGAATACCGCAACGTGCGAGAAAGATAGGCTTATACATATACATTTTGTAAAATTAGAATAACAACACATCTTAGGAGTTCTTTTCACAATGGTGCCACATTTCTTACAATATCAAAAATGGTTTTATCCACGACTGTCCTATAAAATCTTCTTTATTTATGTGTTTTCTCAATAATAATATAAATTGTTCACTATTAAATAATGAAATCATTATGCACTGGTTTAAAAAAATCGGGAATTAATTAACAAAATAAAATTCTCCGGTGTCAGCAATGACAAATGTCAAACTTGAAAGTAAGGTGACAGTTTTGAATAGGGCAATCCAACGAACTGTCAAATCACTTTAAAAATGGCGGCTGTAGGACAAACAACTCGACATATGACAAGCAGAAATTTGTGCTTTTGTGTAGAACTGTGTGTTTGGCTTATTATATTTTATACCTATTTCGGAACACCAAGGATAATTCAGACTATCATAATGGTTTTGTTTTGTTGTGTTATGAATTGTTGGAGTAGAGGACAGCGAGAAGATCAAGTTAGATTTTTTAGGATTCCTGCTGCATTGATTATGGACATAGAACTAGAAAAGTGGCTTTGTGCAATATAACGGCAAGACCTACCTCAAGAAAAAATTAAATACAGTGTCGTTTGTTCAAAACATTTTGTATCGGGTTAGTTAATAAAAAGTAATATACAACAATTTAAAAGCATATATTTCAGGTAAACCGGCTGCTTTAACAGATAACTTACATCTTGATTGGATTCCTACATTGCATTTGGGTTATCAAATTACTACTGCAACGTTGTCAGAGACCAAGATAGGTAGATATAAACGAAAATGTAGTGTTGTGCTAATGTTTTCTGAACTTTTAAATATCTGCAATATTTATATGTAAAAGTAATATATACCTACCTATGCAGGCCCCTATTTTCCATTGGGCACCGGGCAAGACCCTGCGATTAGTGGGGCCCCCTAGTTCCTGCCAGATCAGCAACTCTTTCATATCTCATATTAGGAAGTGTGATATGAGCCTATTTCTCATATATTGTCTTTATAATAAGAAAAAGTGGGTTTATATTTAGGTAAAACGTTCTAGTTGCTGAATATTCGTAAAATTATTATTATTCTCAGTATTCACTGCACTTCGGTATATCTACAAATTTTTTCTTTCAAATGGGCCGAGGCAAGAAATAGTTGACTAATCAAAAATGAACTTGGTGCATTAAATTTTGATTTTCTCTGCTGCTAATAATTTTATTGTGCTGTAACAAACTTTAAATTATTATTGCAATGCCGCAATTATTTAAAATATCAAAAAACCAATTGATTATTAAACATTTTGTACTATTTATCTATGTACCCAATTTTTTTAGAATTGTGTTTATAACTTATTTTTAATATTTTTTATAATATATATTTTAGATTTTTTCTATCAAATGGACTTTATTATTTATAATTTTTTTCAAATATATGTGAATTGGAAACAGTGGCATTATTAAGAATTTCAAGCCCCCGCAGAATTTTTCTTTAACTGAAAATAAATTCTGCCATGTATCTATGCATAAATAATAATTGTTAAAATAAAATTACGTACCTCTGTAATAGTTTACTATTTAATTATATATAACTGCCAATATTGTTATCAATATATTTTTTTATTAATATTATATATAGCATTCTCCAGGACCCTGAATTGCTAGGGCTGGCGGGGGGGTGTAATTATGCTACTAGTTGGAGGGAAAAAAGAACTTAGGTACCTATTTATAAATAATATATTTAAAACTTCTTGCTGTTTTATTGCACTAAGCCATTTTTGCCGTCTTATATGAGAGTTCATTGAGATCAGTTCTGTCTATAATTCAATGCAGCAGGAATCCTAAAAAATCTAACTTGATCTTCTCGCTGTCCTCTACTTCAACAATTCATAACACAACAAAACAAAACCATTATGATAGTCTGAATTATACTTGGTATTCCGAAATAGGTATAAAATATAATGAGCAAAACACACAGTTCTACACACAGACCAATAACTAAAAGTTCTACACAAAACCACAAATTTCTGCTTGTCATATGTCGAGTTGTTTGTCCTACAGCCGCCATTTTTAAAGTGATTTGACAGTTCGTTGGTTTGCCCTATTGTATGTTATGATTGTTATGTCATATTCATGTTATGAGCGTCAAAATATTGTGTAATTTTTTCAGTAAAAAGTTTGCTAAGGACAATCTACTTGTATATAATGGATGAAATTCACTTAGATAATTTACCCTTCACCATCATTATATGCTTGTTGAATAATATACTGTTATTTTATGGGATACTCAATAAAACATTAAAAGTAAATAAAAAACAACAAATATGAAACATTTATTTTGTATTATTCTGCTCCACAGTAAATAAAAAGTAAACAATAAAATTAACACATTCCTAATTAATGGAAAATTTCGGAATATAATGTGTTTGTTCTTTTGCTAAATTATTTCCTACGAGTTGCGTACAATATTTTTTCTACGTTCATGCAAAAACCAAAAAATGTTATTTAGATGACACTAAGTCTAGGAAAATGTGACGTCGATTTGAACGTTTATGTTTGTCATGATGACAAAACGCTGTAGAACCACTTTTTCCACTAAATATAGTTCAATAAAGTTTTGTTTTTTGCATGAACGTAGAAAAACGTAATTTAGTTGTAAAACTGGTGCGACAATAGAAAACAATTAAGACATTTTAATTCAAAGAAATATTTATCTTTATTAAGTATTCTTAATTAAATGTTACAGAAACTACAATTAGAATAAGTAATTCCATGGTCAATCTCATGTAGCTGTAGTAGTAATTATTTATGTGAAACTAGTATCAGAGTACGGAGCGATACTATCCGCTGAAGTTTTGGTCAAAATTTGGCCTACGGTGCTCTTCTTGTTTCGTAACGAGTCTTTTATATACCTTCCGCTACTGTACTCTTCCATTTACAGTGTCTATTAATTGTAGTAATATTAGCACCAGAGTCTGTCAACAAACTAGCCAAAGATCGTCAGAAGCAATGTCAAGTACAATATTAGTAGTAGTAGTACAATTCAGCAATATTGGTAGGCATCTTCCAAATGTGTTAATTCCAACTGGAGTCGTAGCACATTTGTTCTTAATGTATTTATGAAAATTCTTAAGTAATGTTCGCTGGACAAAGGGCTATGTACTTTTTATAATATAATAAATTGTATAATAATATACCAGTAATAACAAAAGTTCGTTGCACATTAGTTTTTGTAACTAGTAATGTTTCCAAATATTCCCGAAATTATTGATTGTCAAGTTGAACAGTTCTTTACAACGACTCCAAATACACTGAAAATTACGGCAACCTTCTGCATGAGACATGTTTCATCCTGCGCTTCTGCTATAAATATGTCGATTTGTTCTTTCTCGGTCCATATCCTTCATCCTTTCGCTCCAAAAAAGCAACAATCTTGTAATATTTTGGCTTATGTCATGATTCTGTACGTTCATCATCGTCTTCAACGTAATTTAACCAAACCGTTCCATGTTTTCGACATTGCTTCAAAGTACCTATACCAAAAGCACTTTTTCACTGAACTTGACACTAACATTTTTCAGGTCACACCATCTTAAGAAACGATTGTACGAAAACTCGTACTGTTATTTTAATTTACTAATAAATAACTCGAAAGTGGCTTTATTAGCATCTTATTTCTTCTCATTATAGTTGTATGTGCCTATATGATTATTTACAACTAATTAAGTGGTTTCAGCTAATTCGTAGAATTTGTAATTTGCAATTAGTAATTCTTCTCATCAAAATTTCCAGAAAATGTATTTTAAGTTAGGAAATCTCAGAACTAGATGTGAGTTTAAATACAATATTGTGCATATATTATAATTATGATTATTTAAAAACAAATAAGCTTTTAACTGAAATGTAGCATTCATTGTAATTGTGGCTGTGTATATATCCGTGTGCTGTCTACGGGTGGTATGTTAATAAGTGCATAGTAGGTATGTCCTGTTTTAAATAGCTCATTAAATATCCTTATTAATTACCGGATAGAGTAATATCACCAGCAATAGTGATTATGCCCAAGGATGTCAGCGGTATGGTTTGTTTTCATGCTCAGTCGAAAGCTAAATGAGCCCAATTAAGTTTGAATTGAAACAGGGAGCGACTATTTTACGATATCTTCGATAGATATATCAAAAATTCTATGTCATTATGTTTCAGAAGCCTTAGTTCTTTATTATATTACTTCCTCGATATGAATATACTGATCGGAATTTACCTTGTGCATTTTAAAAAGAACTGGTTAAAATTTACAGTCCCACTATTCCGTGCATTTGAATCTACGGTAGATTTTGAGGTCAAAATTTGTGTAAATATTGTGTTATTTTGTTCATTCACATTCACAACTTAACTGGTCAAACAGTTCCAACTCTCTTATTGAAACAGACTTTTTAATTCCATATATCTGAGTTTTAGGTACGTGGAATATTGTAATGATTTCTTTTAGATCAGTTTTCATCAACGCCATTTAGCCATTTTCTAGCTTTTGTTCATTGTTCCTCGATACTTCTTGTACGTAATTATAAAGAAATTACAAAGCCTACAAGGAGAAAAAAAATAATAATTCATCTTCGGTGCCTGTTTTGTCAAATTATTCGTACGTCTTAAATATACTGAATACTGACGTAGATAATTTAATTGTTTATTGTTTGGTTGATCAGCCGATGAAGAAAACAATCTATTGTTTCCATTTTTATCCCATTTTAATTGCTGCGTAATAATTTAGTGTTCAGTTGTTAATATAGTGACCAACTTTTTACGTGTCCGGCTGAAGAGAGCAACCGAAAGGATATCTTAATAGTGAAAAATTATAACAGGATCAATAAATCATGAAGACGCTGAATTTATTGCCATCGGGCTGCCTATTACCGTCAGCGTAATTTACAATTCTGTAAGTTTCCCGTGCACTTAATGGAAGTAATAAGAGTAGCGAAAGGTCGTGCTTTGTTCAGTAGGAAACGAAATAAAATTTCATGTTATATCTTACAGGTACCTAAATTATATAATTATCAATTGTGCCCTAGTGTATCTCAAAAGCAAATTATATATTAACATCATTTTAACCTGTTGGTTGCATACCGAAAATGATTACCTCAGAAAATTACAATTTTGTAGTAAACAGTTGAACGTCGCTTACTATTTTGGAATATACTTCCATAGTTGTAGAAGCTACTAAGAAACGTAGACCACTGTTGTTTGAGAAGCGTTCTGACCGTATGTATCTTAGCACAACATGAACTGACATTTATACAGGGTATCCCAACGAAAATTTGACCCCCCCTATAATTAGAAAACTGAATAATATTTCAAAATTCGCCGAGACCTGTCGATTTTTGTTCTTGGGGGGAGCTTTTTTGACAGTTAAGCCAACTCGATATGTTCATCCCCCTAATGCCTAGCAACCCCAACTTAAAAATTTCAAATGCAACTACCCCACTTGTGGCACATCATTTTAAAGCCCTTTTCATTGCGAATACAGTGACGTACCGTTTTTAGAAATCGGAGATTTGACAGAATTATTGGTTACAAACGAAAAGATGACAAACCAACTTACGCGTAGTAATTTCTACACAAATGCCCACCACTAATAAGTTTTTCATCTACTACACATGACCGCATTACCTAATTGTTATTGATGTGTCTATCAGTTTACAAAAAAGTCAGAAATGAAATAAAAAAGCTGAAGCAAATAATAAATCAGATTTATTTGATGAATTGCTCAAAATGACCCCCGTTAACTCCCAAACAATAATACAGTCGGTTTTCAAATTCTGTTCGAACATTATTAAAGACATCCGCAGTTATTAATCGGCATTCTTCTATAATTCTCTGATGTAGCACTTGCAATGTTTCCGGCTGAGTGGCGTACACTCGTGATTTTAAATGACCCCACAGGAAAAAGTCCAAAGGGGACAGATCCGGAGATCTTGGTGGCCATTCGACGGGACCTCTTCTGCCAATCCAATGCCCCGGAAAATGGTCATCCAAAAATTGTCGCACAGCAGCAGCATAGTGCGGGGGCGCACCATCTTGTTGGAAGGTTATTTCATTTTCTAGTAAATTGTCGTCACTTTCTAAAATCTCTGTTATCCCAGGATCAATTGTACTTTCCAATAATTCTAGATAGGTGTTTCCATTGAGATTACATTGGATGAAAAATGGTCCAACAAGATGGTCGCCCAAAATGCCTGCCCAAACATTCAATTTTTGAGGTGTCTGAGTATGAAATTCCCTGATTAAATGCGGATTATTATCCCTCCAATAGCGACAATTGTGTCTATTCACTTCGCCATTCAACATAAATGTGCATTCTTCGGAGAAACATGTATTGTAGAGAAAATTTGGATTCAGTAGAAGTTGTTTACTAAAGTATTCGCAAAATTGGTTACGGCGATCAAAGTCATCTTCATGTAACTCTTGAACCAGCGTCATCTTAAATGGATTAAACTTGTGTTTTTTCAAAATTCGATGAACACTGGAACGGGATACGCCAGAAGCTTGAGACACAGTTGTAATCGATTGCTTATTATCCATCTGTACATGACCCAAAACTGCCACTTCAACTGCTTCATTTCGAACTGGCCCAATTACTTCACATTTCTTGTTTAAAAGCGAACCTGTTGCAACAAATTTGTCAATCAGGTGTTTAACGTACTGGTGGTTTACATTTTTTTCAGGATGATTGGCATTAAAAATTCGTGCTGTAGCTTTAGCGCAATCGTGATTTCGATAATATATTGCAACAATTTCTACTCTTTCCGCGATAGAATAAACCATTTCGAACACACGTTAATACTTTCAATAACGGCTGAAACTAACGATTTCTTGGTCACAAGCAAAAAACACCGACTCTTTTTGTAGTACTGATTTTTTGTTATTTTGAAAAGGTCTGAATTCCTATAAACTTAAGTATCTTCTACTAATAACTATTTTAGTATCTAGTTTTATTTACTTCAGCTTTTTTATTTCATTTCTGACTTTTTTGTAAACTGATAGAAACATCAATAACAATTAGGTAATGCGATCATGTGTAGTAGATGAAAAACTTATTACTACGCGTAAGTTTGTTTGTCATCTTTTCGTTTGTAACCAATAATTCTGTCAAATCTCATCCGATTTCTAAAAACGGTACGTCACTGTATTCGCAATGAAAAGGGCTTTAAAATGATGTGCCACAAGTGGGGTAGTTGCATTTGAAATTTTTAAGTTGGGGTTGCTAGGCATTAGGAGGATGAACATATCGAGTTGGCTTAACTGTCAAAAAAGCTCCCCCCAAGAACAAAAATCGACAGGTCTCGGCAAATTTTGAAATATTATTCGGTTTTTCAGTTATAGGGGGATACCCTGTATATGGTAAACCTATAGTCTAGCTAACACATATTGAGTCTGTGACTGTTGGTGACCAGTTAACTAGACCACAGAATAAGAACCCAAATAGTTATAATAGATTAAATAACATTACCGGTCGTGAACTTCTAAACAACAATACACCATAGATACTTATTGGTGTAGTAACGAAAATGAACACAATTGCTGAAGAAACTGGCTAGCATTAGTAACTCTGTGTTCTAAATATGACTAATGGTGCATAAGAGTGTTATGTTACAAAAGAACAATTATCGGATCAACCTTCAACAGATTTTAAAAGCAAATTTTAGCATTTTCTCTACTTTCCAATGTTTTTGCTAGTTTCTTTAATCTATTTCACCAACAAGCTGTCAAAGACATTCTGCAGTGCAATGTTGTAGATGTTTTATATAAGTTATTTTAAAATATATAAGTTTATATAATTTAATAGTTATTTATGCAACAAGTACAAAAAGTAAGTGTATATTGCACGCGACGTGAAACGAGGCCGTAGGCCAAGTAGGACAACACATCGAGTGCAATAAGCACTTTTTGTACTAGTTGCATACAATATTTTTTCTACGTTCATGCAAAAACCAAAAAATGTTTTATTTAGATGACACTGTGTGTAGGAAAATATGATATCGATTTGAACGTTTATGTTTGTCATGATGACAAAACGCTGTAGTAGAATGACAGTTGAATGCAATAAACATTTTATTGCACTAGTGCAATAAAGAACCACTTTTTCCACTAAATATAGTTCAATAAAGTTTTGTTTTTGCATGAACGTAGAAAAAATGAATAAGTTCTACGATCCAAAAATTGAATAACGAGATAAATCAACTTTTACACAGTGTTTCTCTAGGAATCCTCTTCATCATGTTATGCCAATAATCAATTATAAACTGCTTTTTACCATTTTTCTTCTTAGGAGGGTTGAATGGGAACCTCACACAGTACTAGTAATGCGGATAAATATAAAGTTCCTAGAAAGCAAAACATTTGTTTAGCTGTAGTGCCATCGCTTAGCATTTTACGATCACATATAGTTTTTTGTCCTAAACTTTTCTGAACTTCTTTTATCGCATTTTCCTAAAGCATTGGATAAAATGAAATGTTTAATTATAAGTATATAAGTACCTATTTTATTTTTCAGAAGTGTAAATGAACGAATTAGTTAATCATAATAGAGCAATTTAATTTAAACTTGAGCAAAATTCTTCTGTGACTTCTCCTTTCAAAATACTTAAATATAAAGAATTCTCCTTTAGGGAACAGATATAGTGTATTATCCAAATATTATCCATATTATGAATTTGTTACTTAAAACATTATTTCGTAAATCGCTGCTGTATATAAAAAATATACAAATATTTGATGAAAGATAATTTGTTTAATTATATTTTTCCTCAATTTCTGTAAACTTTGCTCTTACTATCGCAAGATGATGAAGAAGATGGCTTCAACGGTTGCAGGAGTATGACTCCAAGATTGAACATCGGAAAGGATCTAACCATCGTAATGCTGATGCCTTTTCCGGAAGACCATGTCCTCTAAACTGTAAACACGATAATATTTGCGATAAGAAATGAGAGCAGATGAATTTCTTTGTAGAATAACTACCATACAGTGATCAGAGGATTGGGATAATAAAACTATTGCTAAGGAACAAAGTAAAGACCCAGATTTTGGACCAATTTTCCAATGGAAAGTGAAAAACATGGACGTACCCACGTGGCAGGATATTTCTGACAAATCTTCATTTCTAAAAAGCTACTGGGCATTATGGAATTATTTAGTCATCAATAACGACCTATTAAAAAGAGTGTGGAGGAGTCCCTATAGTAGAGACAAGATTTATCAAACAGTATTGCCCCAGAAAAGAAATCCTGTAGACATTTTAGAATAAATAAAACATTGAAAAAAGTGAGAGAGCAATTCTACTGGCTTGACAGTCAGTCCGATGTAGAAGAATGGTGCCAACATTGTGATACTTGCGCCTCTAGTAAGGGACCTACGTCTCGAAGTCGAGTACAATGTGGAGCTCCATTCACGAGAATAACTATTGACATTTTTCTCGTAGTAGCAGTGGAAGTCGCTATATCTTGGTAGTTATGGACTACTTCAGTAAGTGGTTAGAATTATATCCCTTGCCTATTATAGAAGCACTCACTGAAGCCGAAGTTTACTTGAGAATTGGATATGCCGTTATGGGATCCCTATATCCATTTCGACCAAAGATATAATTTCGAATCTGATGTATTTCAGAATATTTGTGAGTTGCTAGGCATTCACAAAACCCTCTTCACCCGGTCAGATGGAATGGTAGAAAGATTCAATCGCACCATTGAAACCTTTCTGAGAAGGGCCGCCAACGAGAAACAGACCAAATGGGATATCTGCCTTCATTTTTATTGGCTTACCGGCCAGCAATTCATGAGACCACGGATAAAACAGTAGCCAACGTAATTTTTGGCACAGAATTGCGGCTACCTATAGATCCGACTGCAACAAAAGGGAAACTTAGATGATTATCTCGACCATGTGAAAGATCGAATAAAGATGGTGCAAAAACAAGTACGATAGAAGCTAAAAATTCAACGCGACAGAATGAAGATCAGATACGACTTGTGTGCCAACAACAAGAGAATGAGAAAGTGTGGCTGTATAACCCTAAAAGAAGCAAGGGTAAATCTCCAAAACTGTAGAAATCGTGGAAAGACCCTTATATCATCATATCAATATTGAATGACCTAGTGTATATGATCCAGAGGAATCCCCAAGCCAAGAAGAATATTGTTGAGCTCGATCGATTGACACCTGATCAAGAAGGCTATGAAGACAACGGAGTAACCTAATCGGGACGATCAGTTATAAGAGGGAGGCAATATTACGGAAGCTCACTTACCTTTTTAGTTTGTTAATTATGTTTCTGTTTGTATTAGAATTTGTAATCTTTGTAATACCTTTATTTTGACGTTTTTTAGAACATTCCAAGCCATTTTAAACTTGCTTCTCGACAGGTTCTCGAGACCGCGGAAATGGGTTTCGCCGCCATAGTTTATATTATATTAAGTACTTTGGGTATTGAGCAGTTGAACCCGAATGTCTGAAACATCAAAGTAAAGATTTTACAGATGTGAATTTCTTTTAAGTACATTTGTTGCGTAATTAAGTAGTGACAATAAAGTGTGTTTTTCTACGTGACGTATTTCAATGCTAAGTCAATGTAGAGGTTACAGATTATAGTCTAGATAAGATAAAATGTACTAAATTACCTATATATAATAATAATAATAATAATGTCTTTATTATTTTCAAATAGAGTACAATAATTATTCAAGGTAATTTATAATTACAAAATTGAAAATAAAAGGCGAAGTTCAACCTTTACAACGCCAAACGTTCTAAAAGTTGCTCTTCCACTTAACCTCATACATGCAAGTGCAAAAATTGATAAGAGAAAATATATAATATACATATACAAAAAAATATCTATTCCAACTGGCTGCATTGAAATAATATTCAACTTATACATATACATGGCAAACACTCATGGCAGTACACTAGTTCAGATTTTTGAAAAGAATTTCTCGAACATGTTTTTTGAATTCACTAAATGATTTAACTTTAATTATCTGGGGAAGTCCGTTATATACATTACAAATTTGGTATCTAAATGATCTCCGAAATAGTTCTAATTTGAACTGAGGAACAGTGAGTAACCCTCTATTTCTTATGTTTAGATTGTGAATGTCCATCCTAAATGTAATTTTCCGATGCAAATAAGGTGGCTTTTTTGAGAGAATAATTTTATGATAAAGACAGGCTGAGTGTAATGACCTTCTATCCTCCATGTTCAGCCAACCAATTTCTTTTAACTTGTGAGAAATTCGACAACGTCTCTGAATTCCAAATATTAGTCTTAGGCAACAGTTCTGAACTTTTTGTATTTTAGATTTATATTGTAAAGTTAAACATGGACCATAGAGAACATCCGCATAATTAAAAAGTGATAAAATCAAAGCCTCACACAGTGATTTCTTAACGTGAAATGGCAGAAAATGTCTGATGCCGTAAATCAATTTTAGAGAAGAGTATGCTTTTTGTAATATTGTATTTATATGTTTTTCAAATCTTAAATCTGTGTCCATTATCACTCCCAGATTTCTCGCATTTGTAACCATTTCTAGTTTCACACCATTAACCGTAATATTAACATTATTACAAACTCTTTGACGGTTTAATTTAGATCCAAATAGAAGTACTTTAGATTTACTCGAGTTTATAACCAAACAATGGTCTTTAGCTGCAGATACAAACATATTGAGATCGTTATTTACTATGTTACAAGCCTCCTGTACTATTTGAGGAGGGAAACTATAGTAGAGCTGGGTGTCGTCAGCGTATAAATGAATATTACAATTTGATATATGTGTGAGTAATTGAGACGTATAAATAGAGAAAAACAGGGGACCGAGAATCGATCCCTGCGGTACTCCTGATGAAAGTGAGAGAAGTTCGGAATGATCTCCATTCAAAAAAACACTCTGTTGCCTGTTACGTAAATAGCTATTCACCAATATAATAGATTTCCCGAAAAACCTATATATCCCAATATATTGATTAATAAATCATCTAAATGATTAATTTAGATATCTGCATAACAAACACACAAAGGTAATAACTTCATTATTTGATAATTTCACATCAAAATTGATTACTTATATTTTACATTCTCGAGCACGTGAAATTGTTCATTGCATTGCAGTTCTTATTAGTGCACTGATAAGAATGGCACGCCAGTAGAGCTTTACATATGCAATTTTATTTTACTGCCACTAAATCCAATCGTGTGTAAACTCGCTATTATAGTAGTGTGATAAACAACTGAAATGCCGATTCGACATTGCCGAAACCGATATGAAAATCGGGAAAACAACCGTGTACGCCTCTGTTAAGAGCCACGTCTCTTGGCTTCTACGTATCATGTAACACAGCATATCAATTTTAGTTTTATGTGTTACCTACCTGCCTTATGAGTAATGTTAATTGGAAGTAAGTGTCTTTCGTCACATGTTATTGATTTGCGATTATCCATAATGAATCGATTATGTATGGCCAGCGTGAAGTAATACACTATACAAATATGAACAATACGCTTGTTAGTAACGCACTATATACCTATATTAGATAATCCATTAATCCCTTTGTTTGTTTTATTTGCCTTTCCTCTGAGGAGTTGGAAACTTCTGAGTGAATTTAATAACCACTATTATCCTGTACACATCTGTTAAAATTTAATAGGACAGCGGTTGCATAATGCTTATTCTAGACTATTAGCAATGCTGTTTCATTTCTTTGTATTTGTATTTTACAGTCAAAAAAAGAAAAATATGCCCATCGTCTTATCAAGCCTATTTTTGATGCATATGTAAAATTAATAGTGTGTTTAGTGATACGATAATACTAAGGTTTTAAGACTTAAAAAAAAAGAAATTGTTAGGATTTATATCATGTGTTACTCAAAGAAACCAAAATATTAATTACAGGTAACGAAATGCTATACTAAACCAATATCAGTGCTGCCATATGTACCATTTTACGGTCTCAAAAGTTTTTCTTTTTTTTTTAATTTACATATGGACATTGTTATGCGTACATGTGAAAGATTTGTTTCTAAAAAAAGAGGAGGAGAAAACAAAGGTATCTAGGAAAATCCTGATTTTTGTATTTGTAATCAAGACACGGAAAACCATAAATTTAATCGTCCTGAGGATGGTATCATAAAATACTAAAACGTCAGCTTATAAAAAATGAGTTTTCTTTAAGCGAACCTACAACCCAAAAAGTACTAACAAATTCACAGCAATATTTTTAAGAAGTCGTTTAATTTTATGAATCGTAGGCAACAAACTTAGCAACTATGCAATCTCTCGTCTACCAACTTACCGACATACGCCGTTCTTGAACACCGCAAGGAAGACAAAGAGGGCAGTTAACGATGCTACTTAGATTATTACTTATTTACTTTGCTGGCAGTGAAGGACAGTACTTTTCAGTGATAGGCGATTTCGCAGACTCAAGGGTGTTATATTTTGTGCTTTCCTGATATACTAGGTGATTTTTAATTACTATTATCGTTTGCTCATTATAAATTAGTATTGCGAATACATAATTCTTTAAATAGCATTGTGAATAATACATTAGTGTTGTGCGTACTCAATCTTGTGTTATTGTGTGTGAGTGTTAATTGGTCTAGTACCGTTGAGTGAATAAGTATACTCAACGCTAGTACGTAGTGCCTCTATAGGATCTATTCGTCTTTTTACTGTATATAATAAGATACATCAGACCTTGGGAGGATTTCTCGGAAGAACCTTAGTCTAGTACAAGTAAAGATCAAACGAATTTTGATAGAGAAGTTACGGAGATTATAACGGGTGACGAAGAAGCTCAGTTAATTAGATATAATGTATATGAAAATATAAAACACATTGAGGAAAGACAGAGGGTATAAAAAACGGATTACTACGTAATAATAGTATTAGACAACGCTCCCAACCATTCAAGACATTTAGAAAGGATTCCAGATACTGGCACAACAAAAAAGAATATACAATAATTTCTTAAAATCCATAAAATTGCGTATGATGCTATTTTAAAGAAAGATGAGTTGCTGCATATGACTAAGTGCAATAATTTTACATGATTGCATCCATACTACCGTGTTTTTAGTCCCATTGAATTGATATGGAGCCTATTAAAAAAAACACTTAAATAACTAATATCTTTCTAAAATTATACTCGTATATGTTATAACAAGCGAGGTGAATAAAATTACATCAGCTAATTAGAAAAAAATACATCGAATATGTCATCAAAATTGAGAGAGATTATATAAAACTGCACCAAATGATTAGGCTAAATAAAAGTGGTTTCATCATAACTGCCGATGAAGAATCGAATACAAGTAACGTTAGTAGCGACTCCGACGAATGATAGTGCTACTATGTTTTTCTTATTATAATGTATAAGTAAATTTTTTGCTGTGGTTTTTATTATTATTTTATATTATTTTTGTTATATATCGCTAGGATATAAATACATCCAAAACATATTTTTGTATAATTGTTGTCTCTTATTATTATTTTTTATTTTGTTTTCATTTTAAAGAGGCATATTTTAACTCACTAATTATTTGTTCACTCTGTTTATGTTTACCCTATCCAATTCTAATTCTACCCTCCTGGTAGAGAACGCTCCTACCTCCTCGTGGCCCCCGCTGGGAAATAATAATTTAAAATTACATAATTGCATCCAACATTTAATCAAAATATGTATTTAGCATTTGTTTTTTCCCAGTCACATTTGCATTACATTACATTTACATTTAAAAGTCCGTTCTCTGTACACTCCTCGGGTAGCGCTCCGGGGTCGGGTGCACGGGCGTTACGGCTGGAGGCGGAGATTATCGCTCTCCCACTACAATGACTTTACGGTGGACGTATTTAGAATATTTAGATTTAGTGGAGTAAAATCCGCAGCAATTATGCCGTTTTGCTTTTAAGAAAATATAACCATCTCGTAGAAGGATATTTTTAGTATCCAAAATGGACTTGTACAACTTTTTTTAGTAGGGCCGCATTTTATAAAAATAAAATCAAATTATTAATGCTTGGGACATTATTTGACAACTATTGCGTTTTTCGTTACATCGCACTTGTAAAGCAACGATTCTACTTATGTTCGTAGTTTCTTTACAGCTTATATAAAAAACTACAGTACTTCTCACGGTACACACAAATTTTTAATAACTTAATGGCTTTTCGAAAAAAAAAAATGGTTCAAAGTCAGCCCAGCAAATTTGTGCATTACAAACTTATATTAATTATTTACTATTGATATGTAGTTATATCGAGCAAATGTAGTCAAAACTATAAAATAACTTTTTTAAAAACAGTTTACGGTGTTACACTTTTCAAGAAATTAACTTTGTGCGCCGTGTGCATACTTGTGATGCAGAAGATGTTTTCAGAAATAGAACAGCGCATTCATTCGACGAGTTAAAAATATCTATATTTTCCATAAGGAGAATTATGATTGTGTTTAATATATTTATGACATTGCCCTTTTTAAAATTAGAAGAAGAAAGATTTGAGAACATGAATTTTTATATAAAATAAATATAGTGACTACATTTATTTCAGAATTTTAAGTTCTTTATTATTTTAATATGGAAAATACGTATTTAATTTGCGGAGAATTTTGTTTAATTTGGAACTTAAAAAAATGACATTGTTTTAATAAGCAATGTAAAAATTGCATACCTAAGGAATTCTACTAGAACTTCTTATATTTCCGCAACTGTTGGTCTAAACGAAAAAATGTATTCTACAAGAAAAGTTTAGACACCACCGCCAACTAAAGGATCAGCATCGAACTCCATAAGATCGATTACTTCAATACTGTATCAACTGAGAACGTATAGATTATAAGTGACTATGTATTTCTTTGAACTCCGGTCCTGCCCGCATTTATCAATCTCTAAGCCCATCCCACTGAGTGAAACACACGTGGTTGCAGCATTTAAAATATATTCGTTTCTGAAGTTGTAGACGTTTGGCATTTAGCATAGAATTTTGAGTAATTGTTATCAATTCGACATAATTTTGGTATCGTTGCAAAGCTAAAAGACTTACTTCCCTCGTGTAACCAATTTTCGATTTAAGCCTTTATTTTTAAGTAAATAAATTGTAAATATGATGATTTCTTGCACAGTTTACTCATTAAATTTAAATAATTAAAAACTAATATTGAAAAAAAATATTACACAGCAGCCTTAGGAAATAACTTTGTCTTTCGATTGTTTTTTTATTTGGACCGCTATGTCTAAATAAGTGTTATGGGCCGAGCGTAAAAATTCGGTTTATTTCAAGCGCGTGGCGGACTCTTAACTGAGACACAGGGTGTTGAAGGACGCATTTTTTTGCGAAACCTTCAAATAATGTTTAGTATGCATAACTCACAGGTAGTGTGGAAATTTTATTTCTAATAAATTTCCCACTTTTCTCTTAAATATATGACAACAACGTTTCCAATGTATATGCATTCTTGGCTTGGTTGTTTGACACCACCTAGTGATAGTCTGTCTAGTAGTGTGGTAACAATGTCACAAGTAAAATTTTGCTTTTGTGATCAAATTTAAGTAAACAAATTTATGTTTCTAAAGGTCGTATAAATTTGATACATATTCTAAGTTACTAAGTATACTACTATTTTTAAGAGCAAGATTTCGATAAAATGTTCTGAAATTCATGTTATGAAATATTACCACCAACACTTTTCTGAAAAAAAAAGCGATCGAGACAATTTTGTTTTGAATGTTTAAAAATTCGAAATAATATCGATACAAAAACACTTAGTTTGTGCTACGGAAATTAAAAATGAAATTGATCTTCCGCGGTGAATTTTTCTTATACAATAACAAACGCGTACAGATCTAAGTATTTTTCAGAGAGTTTGACTGGAAACACAGATGTCGTGTGTGGATAAAAAGTAATGGAAGTCATTTTAAATACATACTGTGAGTGTAAAACTTTTTTTCATAAAATAATATGGCGTGGAAATTTTCTAAATTATAATTTTTATTGCACAACTTTTGCAGTGTATTTTTTGAAATGTAATAAAAAAAATAAAATTTTGGCGAAATAGTTCAATTGGTATATTGAGTTAACAACCCGTCACGGACAACCGAAATACAACGTAGCCAAACTGTGAAAATTATCCAAGAACTGTCTGTCCTGTAATAATTTTTTGCTTGTATTGTTCCAATCTATTCTATTAAAGTAACGAGCAATAGTTTTTAAGATACAGAATATTTACGTTGACTCAAATATCTCTGAGTGGGTTATTAATTTTTCTAATTGGAAGTAACACTAAAATTTTATCCAGTGGCAGATATTGAATTTACTATTGATACTAAAAATTTTATAAAATCAATGCCTACAATTATGAATTTTGGAAATTCAGTACATTTAATTTCCAATGTTATTTCTAAGGGAAAAAATCAATTTTATATTATCATTAAAATAAATTTCTGAAAATTAAAATGTTTGATTCTATAGAAAATTATTTAATTTATATCCTGCCAACTTCTGATATGTGGCCAAATATAAAGTGGGAAGGTAATAAGCTATAATTGTACAACAAACTAATTATACAGGGTGTAGTGTCTAATTCAGAATATTAAACACCTAGATTTCTGACAGCAATTGCAGTAAAATAATATAGGTCATCAAAGGTCGATTATGATATTGGGATATTAAAAACATTTAATAAAAAATTTCAAAAAGTAACAGAGTTTTAGAGCAGATCCTTCCCTTATTCCGCACTGGGATAGATGCACCTAACGAGTGGGTTGTAGTGGAGATTACGAGGTCAGTGTTGTTAGATGTGAATATTTCCTTCACATTGAAGAATTTTTATCTAAAATTTAACCCCGATGAAGAAAGGATTTTTTGAAAATCACTAAAATGTGAAGAATGTTCTGATTTGTTTATTGTCTAATCATTCCCATACTTTTTATTATGTGAGGAAATATTCATATTGTCAAGTCAAGTTCTGTGAAAAAGATCGGTATATTACGTTATTGCATTTATGGATTTGCGTTGTGTTGCTTTTGTTTTGCTGCTTTGATTTGAGTAACAGAGAATTGTATAACATACAAATGTTATTGTAAATTACATTAAGTAAAGAATAAGAAACGCCAGGTAGTATCTGTTTGCTTAAATTAGACGCGTTTCTGTTAGAAGTGCGAGGTCTGCCTCCGTGCTAATGAATATCATTGCTAACATGTTCTATAAAAGCTATAAGCTTGCACCTAATTTTATTTGTATAAATCCAACCTATCAGCTGTTAAAATGATAATACTCTTTTCTGTAATACCTAGCATTTTGTTTATACAAACATCTTATATCGGATCACACATTACCGTTTACATAGAAGAAACCAATTCACTTTTACAGTTTAATTCTCTTTATTAAAATGATAATTCTATTAAACTGCCTAAAGTTATTAATTATTGTCCACATTTTAATTTAACTGACTTTGAACTGCATTTCTTATTGGAATTTGGGATTGTTGTTGTTTTATTAGACCTTGCCGACCTTTCGTAATTAAGTTTTATTTATTCTAGTCTGGCCCTTAAAAACCAATAAAATCCTAACTTGCAAAATGGAATATTAAAAGAAGCGAATTATTTTATAACTATCGAATTGCGTTGTTTAACGAACAGTTTGATTTTATAGAGCAAATAAATGCAATAATTTTGTTCCTGAAGAAAGTAATTCTGTAAAATTGTTTTATAATAGTTTTTACAACGTGTTTTATATGGCAAATAATTTTTAGTTCTTTAAAATTTTTATAAAAATATTATAATACGTTATACAACATTTAAAAAAATTATATATAAGGATTGTAAATATATTGTGAAAGAGTTGTATACTTAGAAAAATGACTTTTAATTATAATCTTATAAAATAGTTGTATAAATGTGTTTCATTAAGGATATATAAGGAAATTAATAAAATTATTTTTTAGCCTCGAAATGCGCTTGTATATAAAATAGTTTTATAGTTGTGTTTAATCTATACAAATATTCCCTGTTTTATAAATATGTTATAGAACAAAATTGTGGCTTGAGAAAACAAAATTATTGTATATATCGCGTAATAAAATTCAAAACTTAACCTTAGTTTTTGAACTCCTAAGGTATAGTGTATTACCAAGCACTAATCAAGAAATAATACAAACAAATTCTTGATAGTAACGTTTCCAGTCAAACGCGCCAACGTTCAATTTTAGTTATAGGTTTTATTATATAAATAATGATGGTGTCCATGTGTGAGAACTCATATTAAAAACGCTTCATGGCTGCGAAAAAATACGAAAAACCAGTACGAGAAAGTAACTTTGATTTAATTTTTTGGTAATGAAATAATTAGGTTAGTTTTAAATTAAATACTTATTATTATAATTAACTAATAATACTTAGCTAATACCTAACAATATTAATATTAATTAATAATTATTTATACTAATTTCTAAATTTTTTATAAAACTTGACGATGCAAACATTATCTACTTGCGCAGACAAATTTTTAAATATATTTGAGACTATAAAAACATTTTATCGTATAAAGTTCTAATTTACACTAAATTATTTTGTTATACTTTTATGTGGAATAAAATCATTGTATTATAAGTCGCCATTTTTAAATGAAGATTTGTTGGATCAGCGACTGCCGCCATTATGGAAAATTAGTTGAAAGCCTTATTAAAATTATATCTAAAACGTAATTTTACTATTTTTGGAAGACTGTTCTATAACAAGATCATTACATATAATTACACAACGATATTATAAATTAAATAAAGCATAATTTTAATATTTTTTAAATTTATTTTTTATAATTTTAAAGCAAATGTGGTCTGAACTAAAGCGCATAATTTTTTTGTCGCAAACATATCTATAGTTTATCAATAAAATTTTCGGCGCAATAAAATTTTCGTTGTTGAAACATTGATTGTTGAAATGATAATATTATAATTATTATACCTATCTACCATTTACACAAATGATCGCCATTGAGTGACCCCGTTTTGAAATATAAGTACAAATAATTATGAATCTGCGTTATACACCAATCTTAAAATGACTTGGTTCTAATATTCTTCACTAAAGAATATAATGTTTCTTTAAATGATACCAAAATATAGACTACAAAACGTTTTTATAGTTGCTGTATAAAATTATTTTAAAAGTGTTTTTTATAGAACTGTTACATTACCAAAGTGTTTTATAAAAGTGGGCCCTTTTCGATTCTATAAGTATCGTATAAAGGCAGTTAACTACGTTATATGAATTTTAAGCCCCTATAAGATTCATTTTATAGCAATTTATATAACTTTTATAAAATTTATTTTGCTAGTTGGGATGTGATGCTAATAAGGTTTATGTAAAGTTTGAAAATGAATTACTGTATGAAAACCTGTTTATTTGTTCGTTTTACAAATTTCCGTAAAATTATCCCATCTGGAAACACTAGCGCAGCCTCTGGATAGAGTTCAATTTTCTTGGCAAAAACTTTTTGTTCTGAATATTGCCAGGAACCTGTATTTTTTTGTAATAAAAACGCCACACTCTGTATACAGAACTATTAAGTTTATTATATTATTCTGGAACATTAAATATTCAGTTGTCAGCACTAAGCAGATTTATATTTTAATAATAGTGTGAATCAGTCTCAGATGTTCAGTTCTAACAAACCGGGATTTACACTAGGTAAAATTCCAATAAAACCTATTTTTTATTCTTTTAACAAAACGAAATATTAAATTTAGTTTGAAAATTAACAAAGCCGATCATTTTTTGCAGAAGAGCATGAAAGGAATGACAAGGTGCCGAATTAACACTAGATATAAAAGAAAACGCTGCGTCAGCCTTAACAATTAGGATTCGTCCCAAGCAGTTGAGAACTTGTTCAAGTGTGGTTAAAAACTCATAAGTAAGTTATGTGGCAGTTTAGTTGAAATGAATTTTATTATTTAACACTTTGATGTTTTTTTCCGACTTGTCATAACCTGACGTAGAACCGTGTCCATAAAATTCTACTTTTACTAGAAAATGTTCAGGTTTATTAACTGCAGCACAAAGAAACACAAAAGAGATTACTACAACTTATATTTTGTAGCCGCTTATAAAAAAGACGTAGTTTAATGACGTAGATAATAAATATGTCAGAGACACTATTTAGTAGATTTATCACACAGTAAATTAATTTAAATTTCGTTCTTAATAAACATTTGATTTCCATAATAATACAAATTCATGAACAATTTTTAAATTTAATTTTGTATGCCTAAAACAAATCTTGTTGTAAAGAAAATTAGGAAAAACGTTTGTGATTTTCTTATAGTCGAGGCAATGAACTAAAAAACTTCTAAAACTAGTTGTGGTGGACGGATCGGAATGCGGTTTTCTGCATTCTCTTCCAAAAATTATTTGTAAAAAATGTGGCGACATGGAATATTTGACAAATCGGAAATTGAATTGTTGCAGCCAAAATGCATTATTTGAGAGGCGTCTTGGAAGATGTCAAAACTTGTTAAATAAGTGTCAGAACTGGCCTAGATCGGGTACTCGGGGGTTTTCGAGGTCGCTGATCACAAATTGACTCTCCGAACACCTGGAGCTCAGGACCGCCGATGAACGTCATCCCCGTGGGACTCTCCCACAAATCACGCGGGAAAGAAGAGAAACTCGGCCTGGGGTTTTTTTGGGTCGCTGAATCCAAATCTGGCATCGGCGAACACCCCACGGACACCTGGTACGCCGGAACCTGGACGCGGACGTCATCTCCGAGAATTTTTCGAGGAGAAGAGTGCCAAAAACCACCCGAAAATCATAATAGGGTCGTTTTGTGGGGCGTTGAATCCGAATTTCACGTTGGAAACGACCCCCCGAACACCTAGTGCACCAGAACCTGACCCCAAACGTCATCTCCGTGGCTTTTCCTGACACAATCAAAATAGGCGAACCGAAAATCGTTATGGGTTTTTTTTGGGACGCTGAATCCGAATTTCATGTCGATAACGCCCCCCGAATCCCTGGTGCACCGGAACATCTCCGAGGGGTTTCCATACACGATCGAAAAAGACAGCACCCCATAAAAAACCCATAACGATTTTCGGTTTGTGTTTAGCGATCGTGTCTGGAAAACCCTCGGAGACGACGTTCAGGCCCAGGTTCCGGTGCACCAGGTGTCCGGAGGTACGTTTTCGACGTGATATTTGGATTAAGCGCCCCAAAAAACGCCCCTACAATGATTTTCGGGTTGTTTTTGACGATCTTGTCAGGAAAATTCTCGAGGATGACGTCCGCGTCCAGGTTCCGGCGCACCAGGTGCCCGTGGAGTGTTCGCCGATGTTAGATTTGGATTCAGCGACCCAAAAAAACCCCGGGCGCCGAGTTTTTCTTCTTTCCCGCGTGATTTGTGGGAAAGTCCCACGGAGATGACGTTCATCGGCGGTCCTGAGCTCCAGGTGTTCGGGGGATCAATTTGAACATCATATTCGTGATGTTTTGACATCTTCCAAGAGGCCTTTCAAATAATGCATGTTTTGAATGCATTTTTGGCTGCAGCAATGCATTTTACAATTTGTCAGAAATTCCATGTCGCCACATTTTTTACAAATAATTTTTGGAAGAGAATGCAGAATGCATTCCGATCCGTCCACCACAACTAGTTCTAGAACTTTTGGACTTTTTACTAGTTTATTGCCTCGACTATTATAAAACAGTAAGTATCGACAAAAATGTGCTATAAATTTTCCAGAAATTTATTTTAATAATAAAATAAAATGGATTTTTTTCCCTTAGAAATACAAATGGAAATTAAATGAATTGAATTTCTAAAATATTTATTTCTCCAATTACATTGATTAATAAATTGGCAATATTTTTTTTTTATAATCGAACAAGCCAACCGTTTGGTCTGTACTGTTTCTCTGTGTTCTGTCGATTTTTGGGAGGTAATTAATTAGTTAATAAATTTTAAAACTGTGTGTACCGAGGAGTAGTGGCTTGACTCTTATGGGAGTTAATTAAGTGACCCAGATTATGCAGTAGTAAATTGATATTTCATCCTTTGAAATCTAACAGCAAACATATCTAAGAGTATCTGAATACAAGAAAACTCGCAAAAAAAGGAAAGAAGTGTGTATACAAATGAATATTAGAACGGTCGCTTAACACTCAAATTTCAATAAGCAGTTTAAGGTATAATGTCTGAATGTGCAAAATGTAAATTAAAGAAGAAGTATAACTTAGCTGTGAAGGATCCTGTTCGTGTATAAACCTAAGTGAAAAAATGTCATTACTTATTTTTTATACCTTGCCTTGCAAAAGGGGGTTTTGCACACGGAAAACACGCTCTGAAAACGGTATTTTGCACACGCCGTGTGCTAAACATTTTACACACGGATATGTCATCTTTGCACACGCCTCTCCAGATTGTGATTTTTGTTTAATGTTGTCACCCAAATTATGCCGGATACAATTTTAGTCAATTCTGGCTCAAATCTGCTTGCCCTCAAACGCCATGGAGGGTGGAAATCCAGTACAGTTGCCGAGGGTTACGTTGATGACTATTTGAGAAACAAAATGGAAGTTTCGAAAAAGATAGAGTCAGTGTATTCTGCTGCAACAGAACCAAAGCAACGATCGTCTAGTGGAATACAACAAGAAAACAACGACCGCACGCTGAAAAACTGCACTAAAAATACGACACCAAAAATATTCTCTATTACCGAAAACAAGGTGTCAGTAATACTGCTTTTCCCAGCGTAACCTTGAAGGAATGTTCAAATGTTACCATAAATATTAAATATTAATTTCTTTTGTTAATGCATTAGCAATTTTCTTAATAAAAACGAGTTAAATTAAAAATTGTATTTAATTTATTTTGTTAATGCGTTGGCAATTTTAGTAATAAAAACGATTTAAATTAAAATTTGATTTTTGTAGTCTCTATCGTAAAAAACTTGTTTGAAAACCTCTTTGCATACTCGATCGACTTGTGCAATATGTCTCGCTCGTGTGCAAATAGTCGTTTTCAAACTTTGTTGTTTAATATATTATTACATGTGTGTACGCATTGAAAGATGACCTCAGCAATGTTTTAACTATTAAACTAGAAAATCTTGCTAATAGCATTGGTCCTGACAATAGAGAACCCACTTTGACCTATGCTGCTGTGACAAAACCCAAAATTTTCATTATGCTTCAGTCAAAAAATAATTCCCAATCACCTACAACTACTAAAACCGAAATATTACGCTCAATTGATCCTATTAATACTAATACAAATATTTCTAATGTGAAGAATATACGAAATGGTGCATTAGTCATTAGTTGTGAAAATCCAGATGAATCTTTGAAACTCAAGGATTTGGCTACCAGTCAGTTGGGTGATAAATATAACATCAAACAGTTACCATGGCTGAACCCACGAATAAGAATAGCAAATATAAGTGAGAAATTTAGTGATGACATTTTACTTAAATACACCTAAAGTTATATTTCACCTAATAGGTTTAGCCTATATATGAAACTAATGACCTTATTGGACGATATTATGCTTAGATCCTCAGCAATAGATGAAGTTTGCCACTTAAAATCTGGTTATTTCCTCTGTTACAAGACACATTCAGTACTTGAGTAAGCTTAGCTTGTGTCGCTTATATCAAGCTTTCCTCGATAGATATGTATGTATGTATCTTGGAAATTTTTGCCAGACTTTTTACCTGAAGCTATGCCAATAGCTGGTTGGCATTGTTGGTTCTGAAAAGATATGTAATCCCCGCAGACCCAAATGCCCAAATAATCAAACCAGAGCTATTCTGCTGCTAGCTGCTAACTCAGAAAATTTGTATCGACTTGCATGTATGTTGCAATTGTTCCATCATCCATTTGATTTGAAACATTTTATTCAAGTCTCTAAATTCAGCTATAGCTACTATAAGCGTTGAGTGAAAAATATACACTCAACGCTATAAGGGAACCATATAACCAATTTGATAGATCTATCTATACTTAGGTATATTTAGTGGTTATATTTATTAACATATTAATGATCAACTGATCTAAACATATTTGGTATATCCTAATAATTTCAGCTATTTTTTTGCAACTTATTGAGTTAACATAATGTAGGTAACCTATATCTAAAAAAAATTACATAAATATTGACTAGTACAACCAGAAATCACAGCTACACACAACAGTACAACTACAAACCACATGAGAAGCAATTCTTATTATGGAATTTTGATTAATGAAAATTATTTTGATTTTTGGATTCTTTACCGCGTCTTTATTTTAAACAATTAGAAATTTTATGAAATACGTATAGTATATGTACTATTAAAAATAAATCACATTCAGTCTGCTACATTATATCTACGTATTTAGACTTTTCTAGTTTCCTATTATTCTCATTCATTGATGTCCTCATTTGAAGATTTGATAAGCAAAATAAATATTTGTAGATTTTATGACTGAATAAAATATCACTATCTTACCTACATATTAAACTAATCCCGAATAAAAGAAAAACTAAATAGTGATTCTAACAATTTTATGTTGAATATTGGCAGCTACTTTAACTGTTGTTTAGTTTTCTTCTAGGTGACATTCAATCAATGTCAACATTATATAGGGTGTAATAATTGAAAACAATTCTGTATTTCTAACAATTTTATGTTGAATATTGGCAGCTACTTTAACTGTTGTTTAGTTTTCTTCTAGGTGACATTCAATCAATGTCAACATTATATAGGGTGCAATAATTGAAAATTGAAAACAATTAGGTACTTACAACTGCATTGAAAATAGTTATTTACGCAACAAGTACAAAAAGTAAGTGAAATTGTACGTTCAAGCAAAAACCAAAAAATGTTTTATTTAGATAACACTAAGTGTAGAAAAATATAACGTCGATTTGAACGTTTATGTTTATCATGATGACAAAACGCTGTAGTAGAATGACAGATGAATGAAATAAACATTATTGCACTAGTGCAATAAAGAACCACTTTTTCCACTAAATATAGTTCAATAAAGTTTTGTTATTATGCATGAACGTAGAAAAAACTTATTTAATTAAACGGTCGTGTTAAACCGTTTTCATGCATGATATTTGAAGAGTTATAAACTGGGTTTAGGAAATATCATTGTCATATACAGGGTGAACCTTAAATAAGTACAAATATTTTAACCAGCAGTCTAGTTCACTGTGTAGAACACATAATTGATAGCTTTTTTTTATAAAAAAAATCAGAAATAAAAAAGTGAAATTTTAAATAAATGTTGTAATTTTTCTGTAGAAAACTTCTTGAGGACCACTACCTTTCATACATTTATGAGTCATAGCACTGCAGATTGAACGTGTGGTTCACAGTGTTGTCAGTGTTACACAAATATCTTTGCTTTTCCTGATATTAAACTCATATGTCAAGCTGCTATTTTGTTATTTAATATTGTGTGTACCTTTATTTTTAAAATTTGTTTCACTGATTAAAATGCGAAGTCACTTTATGGTTCTGGATTCGAAATGGTTAATACGGACTCATTTGGAGTTATGTGGCGAAAATTAAATTTAATATGCTGTGTGAAAATCGTAGTTTTTCGTTATTCTTCATAAAATAACTTAAGAAAATTGTGTCTTGTGTCTCTTTCTAACAGTGTACAATGACATTTAACTTGTGAAATGTGGATTACTGATTAAATAGTTAATTTTTTAACAAACAGGTAAGCTTATGTGCACGTTTATGTATAATTTTTGAACATTGAACATAGTAATATCACGTAATATCTTCCTAAATACTTTATGGTAGTATGTATTTAACTTGCGGAAATTCATTTTTAATCGTTTATAGTAAGGTCAGTTAAGCAGTTAAAATGTATGTTAATAATACTGCGTATCATACTACATACCCAACTTTACTCTACTTATGCTTCAAATAAGTATTTTTAAAATAGAATTTAACCGTATTACTTTACTTATTACGTTAAAGGAAACTTAATATTTATATTAGAGGAGATATGGCAACCTCGCAACAAATCATATGGTTATTTGGTTGGTTATGACAGCGGTCCCCAAAAAGTAGTATTTAAAAAAAAAAATATCTCCGTAAATATTAGAAATTTTTAAAAATGGCTTTCACTAGACTTATCTATATGACGAACTACACCAGCAGTTAAAATATTTGTACTTATTTAAGGTTCACCCTGTATATTATATACAAATTTAGTAGAGGTTGTGATAATTTTTGTATAATAGTCTATATCATCACGAGGTACAGGGCGTTAAAGTTTATTTAAAATTATTATTATTATTTTGATAGAAAAAAGTCTTACATTTCTTATTGCTAATAAAATATAAACACAATAATATTATAGAGATATTTTGATATTCAAGATTATTTTATAAGAGAAGTCAAATATGAAAGTCACTGTCCTACTTTACTTCAAAAAAATAGAGGCGATACATGTTATGATCTATCTTCGTTACCTACCTCTATATAACACGTGTACGTATTACTAGATAATTAGATCATACTGAAAGGATGAACGCTGTACTTTATTTTATTGTATTACAAATTGTCTTTGGAGCTAAGCTAGACATTACTAACCAAAAGTACATAACATAATTCTAATACAAATATTTTATCATGTGACGTGTTGAGTAAATTGCCACAGTATGGTCTGATCTATCTATTAAGAAATTGAAACCTAAAAAATCTACGGGTTCAGATAGAATCTCAAAGAACCTCTAATTTATGTCTAAGTTGTGGAAAATATAATTTATTGAAAGCTGTACTGTATTCTTTGATGTCATTTTAGTAGTATTGTTAGCCCAAAACAACATGAATTTATTTCAAAACGATCGACTTCTACTAATTTATTAACTTTTACCCATTATATTTTGGAGACTTTCGAGCAGGGAGTTGACCATGACGTGTTAATAAATAAGTTATGCGTATATGGACTTTCTGATTCTGTAATTGCGTTAATAGTGACATATCTTCAAGAACAAAAGTTTATTGTGAACTATACTATACTATATTGTTTTTTTTCTGATGAATATAGATCCAGTTCACGTGCTCTTCAAAGATTTAACTTGGGGCCCTCCTGCTTCAGTTTTTATAAGTGGCTGAACAAATGTAATATAAAATTCACAGATGACAGTGTTGTTTTGTTTACAGATGACCTAAAATTTTGCAAGCGTATCCACTATTCCATTGATTGTATCTCTCAAAAATGATATTAATGCGGCATTTGAATGGAATTGTGTCAGTAAACTTGACTTAAACATTTAAAAATGCTACCCTCTAACCTTTACTCGCAATAAACAAATAATATCTTATGAGTATAAAATGGTCCATATTAAGTTAAGCAGAAAAGATTATGTCAAAGATTTCGGCACAACTATTAATTCCAAACTTTCATACACTGAAAATATAATTGTATCAGTCTATAAAGCGTATCGTAATAAGAGAATCGAAATTTTCAGAACATTAATTCAATTATTATATTGATAAATATAATAACTGAAAATAAATTTGAATTTGTTTCGCTACTATGGTATATATACAGTAAATAGGTTTAGAAAAAACGCAGGATATGTTCCTGAGACTTCTTTATTTAAAAAAATATTACATATTTCCAGATTTCAACTTCACTTGAAGTAATTTTCATTTGTGTAATCGACATGTTATTACAATGCTTCTGTTTGAATACAAATTACTAAATTAACTTATTACTGATTCATGTTTATTGTCCTTGTTATGTTTCATTATCCATCCAAGAAATAATAGAACACATATCCCCATTTGTATCAGAACCGAGTTTGATGTTGATGATTGTTTGTTGATGTTCCAATTAACCTTATTTTTGATAAAAATTGCGCAGGTACACCTCTTTAGCCTATCTGATTAATTTATAAAAATATATTATGAATACATTGTATGTGTTGTAGCAGTGAACCTGCTTGTATATTTTTATTATAAATTTCACATTGTGATTGCTTATGCTGTATTCTTCATGCTGTAATGTACAATTATTATATTTTTTGTCTCTTGATACTTCTTGCATTTAGGCATTACAATTGGGAGTAGTAAATAATAATAAATAAATTCACTGCTAATTTATGGGGAAAACATTCAAAATTCAACTTTACTAGCTTGCTGCAGCGCTTTACTACCAAGTTTAACCATCATAAACTATCATTTCTGTGGCATAAAAGGTGTAGGTCGTGGCCTATCCACCATATTCTTGTGACAGATGAGGCTAGTTTTGTCCGCGGTGGCATCACTCCCATTCTTAAACCGCATATTTGGAGTACTGAAAATTTACATACTTCGAAACAGCATTTACATATAGTCTGTTTGGAAATGAAAGAGAGTAATAAAACCCCGAGATAAGAACCGGCCATGGGCGTAGTAATATTTCGTTTCAGGTAACTATCGGGTAACACTAATGCAAATAGGTAATGGGTGTACATTAGTATATTTTACTGGATACATTATAGGGCAGGAGCCAGTGTATTGTGACAGATCAATGCAGTCTTAGAGCTGAATATACGAAGAAGTGCTAATGCAGTAGATTAAAATTCGACTTGTGTTTAGTGACTATTGTGCCAGTGGATATAATATTGTTTGGGTAAAATGTCGAGCTTATCAGATTACGTACCTGCTAAACGCGTGAAAAGATGTGCGCTGTCTCAGAATGAGAAGATTATTATATTAAATGTATTTAATGCATTGAAAAACCAAAATCCTACCAACAGTGTTGACGACATCGTGCAAAATTGTTCCAAACTGACAGGGATTGGAAAATCAACTATCTACAGACTTTTAAAGGAAACAAAAAATGAACAAGATACTGTAAATCCCCCAAAATCATCTGCAGGGTGGTCAAAGGTCGTTATAGATGATTTCTTTAAAAATGTCTTTCGCAGAAAAGTACACTCATTTTATTTTAAAAAAGAAATACCAACGCTAAACAAAATTTTAAGTGAACTTTCAGAGGACAACGATTTGCCAAAAATGAGTAAAAGCAAATTATGGGCCGTCTTACGAGAGTTGAATTTTTGCTGGGAAAAACAGAACAGGAAGTCAGTTCTTATCGATAAAGATGAAATTATTTGTTGGCGAAGATCCTACTTAAGAAAATTCCGTGACGAAGGGAGGAATATTTATTATCTACACGAAACTTGGGTTAACGAGGGATATACTGTAACAAAAGTATGGCAAGACAAAATGTAAAAAGTTTTCGACAAGCATTTTTGGATGGACTTTCAACAGGGTTCAAGACACCTTCAGGTAAATGGTGAAGATTAATAGTGACACATATAGGTAGTGCCAGTGGTTTTGTAGATGGTTTACTTTTATTTGAATCTAAAAATACAGGTGAGTATCACGAAGACATGAACGCAGATGATTTCGAAGAGTATTTTACACAGATGTTGGATCTTATTCCTCCGGGATCTGTAACTGTCATGGATACCAGTTACCATTTACGGCAGACCGAGCGGATGCCTGCGACTGCTTGAAGGAAAACCGATATAATTCAATGGTTATCCGGAAAAAACATTTCTTTTGAAACAAATATGGTGAAAAAGGAACTTTTGACACTTGTCAATCTTAATAAAGATCAGATAAAATATGTTATCGATGAAATGGCAACAAATCGCCAAATAACGGTAATACGGTTACCACCTTATCATTGCGAACTTAACCCAATCGAATTAGTCTGAGCGCAGGTAAAAGGAGATGTAGCACGAAATAATACGACGTTTAAATTAAGTGACCTGAAAATTTTGTTAAAAAATTCTTTGGAACGAGTAACTGCAGATAACTGGCAAAGATGTATACATCATGTACAAAAAGCAGAGGAGAAAATGTGGGAACTCGATAATTTAATTGACGTTATTGTGGAACCTAGCGTTATCAATCTAGAAAACGAAGATAATTCATCAGAATATTTAGAGGATGAATTTTAATATACCTACCTACTTTTTTATTTTTTTTATTGTACATTTATACAACACTACATTTACTCACCATAATTTGAATTTTCAAAATACATATATTTTTGTGTGGAAAAATAGTCTATTCATTAAATTTAAATAAATATTTTGATAGTAATATTGAATAATTTTATTTGAATTACTAAAACCCTCTTAACCCGGTTATGATGCTTAAAGTTGCCTCATGTCTTGAAATGCTGTTTTTATATTGTTTACTTATAAGAGAAATGGACCGAGAAATTGAAGCGGCATAGACAAAGACGGATTGTCGGGGATTAAATTTTAGTTTCCTGCTACAATTTAGTACGGTTCGATCACACAAAGTTTTTTTAAAGTGTACATCTCATCTATACCGATAATACATAATACAAAAATATTGAATAGAAGCACCAATACTACATTTATTTACGATTTGCATACATAATAAGCTTTTATTACTCTCTTTCATTTCTAAACTGACTATAGATATAGCTTAGTAGACATGAACTTCATATAATTACTGCACTGTTGTCCTTTACGTATTTTGATCTTAAAAATTAATGCAACTACTTTTGTCCGATCTAAATAATGCAGTAAATATTACTACAACTTATTGTATTTTTTTTATTATTACAATTCTAAAAATAAATCGTTCATAAAAAATGAAGTTCTATGTATGTACTTAAATAATTATTTTCTTTTGACAGCATCATACATCTCATAGCCGCCAGAAAAAAGTTCCAATTTAGATTACAAGAATAACTAACATTTACTGGGCGCGGTTTATCTTAATGAATATGAGTATAGTGATAGATAGGAAAATAATTTGACTACCACTTAGTCTACTGAACATTACTCCTACGCATTTGGTATTTAACTTGTCTTTACTTCCCCGTGAAGTTAATATTATTTGTGTTTATTTTAGTTATCTATTCCGACACTTCGGACACTTACATTCTTAAACTAATAAAATACGTTTGATAAAATTGTTGATAACATCTACCTGAGTGGAGACAAGATATTTTTTTCAATTTTCTGTTATATATTTGATAAGCAACCGTTTGTTTTGTTAACGTATTTTAAAAATACCAAACTGTTGTGGCTATTTTACACTCAACAATTTGTTCATTGATGTTGGAGAATACTCGTACACAAGTGTACAAATATAATTGTGGCAATTGTCCTTTCGTTTTGAATTTACAGCGTTGTCCAAAACCTTACAATAGATATTATATAAGAGAATATTTTTTGTAATTTGATGTATCTATGTGTAAATTGTCATGCTAATTATTAAACATCAGAATATGTAGCTGTTGTTGTTAATATTTATATTGCAAAAGTAGAGATTTGATATTCAAAAAGATTGTAGAAGAAATCGGTTTATATACAGGGTGATCCGTAAGGAATGCTCCAGATATTCTAGATATTTTACTTTAAAATATTGCCATTGGAGCCATCTTAATAAAATAGTGATAATAAAGAAAATTCAGGGCGTCAAAGAATTTAAGAAGTGAATTTTCGGAATAATTATAATGTTTTTGAATGAATTAATTTAAAAATTTAGTAGATTTTTTTTAATACGAGAAATCATAATTTGTTGTGATCCAGATTTATGATGTAAATATGATCGTAACAATGTACCTGTAACGTTAATGTTTTTTTATTTAAAAAATCCTACATTATTTTCGTAAAAAAGGGTATACTTGTCATAAGCCTTAAAAATACAAAGTATTCAAGTTCATAAATTTTATTTACAACACCACTTGAAGGGGAAATCTAATTAAACGAAACTACGATTTGATCAAGAGTTTAACAAGTAAAAAATTAAATGGATAAAAGACAAAAGAATGTAAATTTTCAATATGTCCACCATTCATTTCAATGGATTTATTCACGCGATTTGTTGTTTAGTCCACCCGATATTAAATAATACCAATAAATCAAAAAAAGTTACTGAATCACTAATTTCTTGCTAAAGTTGGACGTGAGTAATTATATAGATAGTGTTTTTGTGTTTTTTAATTTTTCCTCATAAACCGAAATCTAAAGAATTAAAGTCTGGACAACGTGGCGGCCAAGAAAACATATTACCACGGCCAATCCAACGTTCAGGAAAATATTGGATTAGATATGTTCTTATTTACTTGGTGAAATCCATCTTGCATGAACCACATATTTTGCTTCGCAATCAGTGAACGCATCCAATAGATCAATAAAGTAATTCTCTAGAAAATTTAAATAACTGATACCATTTACATTCCCTGGCAACAAAGGTTATTTCCAACCAAAAATTGATTAATACAATCGAAATAGTTATTAACTGTCACAATGATTTTGTCTAATTGTCAAAACTGTCGTGGCATTGGCGCACACTACAATAAAATTTCCTGTAATGAAATAGGCAGCAGATTATTATAGTTAACTTCTAGAGATAATATGAACGTATATATTTTTTCAAAAATAATATAGGTTTATGATTTTGTAACAAAAAAAGCGTCAGCGTTACGCGCCCTCTAGAAAATGCTTCGTAATAAAAACATGTGATTTCTCTTATCCAAAAACACTTACCATCAAATTTTTAGTATGTCTTTATGGGCCATTACTTACAGACCACCCTGTAGAATTTCAACGTAAACTTTATCAATTCATTTTTTGCTGCATTAGAAAGGTATTTTAAGCTAATATAAATCAAATTTCCTACAATTCCTATCAATGAAGTTTAATGAATGGTCAATAATTATCTAAAAAAATTAATCTAGCTAAATTTACTAATCCGGTTTAATGAAAACATTCTTGTGAGTTCTCTTTTTTATTGGTTTTGATGGTCGTTCTTTGTTATATTTATAAAAAGCCTGAGGTCATTGTAGCATAATGTCGTTACTAGTCTAAGCAACGAAGGGGTTATAGCGTGCATTGAAGGGGGGAAAATATTTCTCTGCGGGAATATATTTGGGGCAGTTAAGACGTAAAAATATTAAAAGTTCCCGCCTCCAGCCCTTCCGCTTCAGGGCGGAGGGGGTACAAATGTCTAATTTTGTTGTTTTTCGCTTATAATTCGAAAACGGTGCGCTCCAGCGAAAAATATTTTACATAAAAATGAGAACTTATAAAATTTTCAATAAGATTGATTTCATATATTATTTCGGTACAATGCATCGTTTCCGAGATATCTGCTGTCAAATGTTGGTAATTCAAAAAAAAAAAAAATAAATAATAATAATAATAATAATAATAATAATAATAACACATAGAGCACCCCCTAATTTCCTCTGTGAGATCTTCTATCAAGCTCCGCGATGAAAACGTTGTGGCAGGTGCTTTCCTATTTTTCCAATAGTTTTGCATCAGTAAAAAGGTGATGTTGATTTGAAGGATTATTTGCAGTAAGAATTGACTCCATTTCTCTTAGCCTTATTCTTATTCAATGAGGGTGGTATGACGAAAACAAAAAAATCCGTACTTTATAAGGCGTTTAAATCATCTCATGTCATCTGTCAAAGATGATCTTCAGTTTGCACAACTAACATATAGAAACATAAGGCAGAAGATGTACCACTGTTTTTGATGGATATAGCAGCTCTCCCAACAGCATTATGTCGGTAGAACAGAAAAGGTGCTATTGTATGAAAAAGTGTGTCGACATCAACTTCAATCTGGAAATTGAATTTCTGTGACTTAAGAATTATTTATCTCCAATCACCAGAACAAAGATAGGGTGGTCAACCTATTGAGCTCTAAACTCCTCTAAAACGGCACCATAACATATAAAGCATCACATAATACTGTAGTGTATATTGTAAGGACCATCCCCTGTAACAGTCAATGTGGCTGTTGTCTGTTTTCAACTCGGCATCTGTTATCGGCAGCAGCTATGATACGTTTGTGTAAATCATCAATAGTGTAAACCTAGGTGCAATATACTTAATTTTTTAAATATCCCCACAAAAAGAAGTCCAAATGATTTAAAGTCAGGAGATCGTGGCGGCCATGGTACCGGTCCAATCCTTTGGTATTAATCCTTGGACACGCTACACTGAACATGGTACGGATATAATCGTGCCTCGTGTATGATACGTCACGCTACTGTAATATGCTGTGGACACCCTGGATCTCCATCTGTTCCACGATTCGGAATCAAATGCCCCATGTCACGCTCGTGTTGCACTACACTTGCACTCACTGCATACCGGGGTAAAATTAGCTGTATTTGGCACATATTTACCGGGGAATCGTTTCGCTAAAGTATTTTCACTTCACCATAAATTATAACGATATCCATGAACTCGACGAGTTGCTATAGATGTAGGTCATTTTTGACACTTGAAAAACTAATGTAATTTTGTAATACTCGAATCACAAATACGTTAATATCTACTATAAGTAATCGGATTTCAATAATCGGAATCGTCTGGCTAGAGACTACAGTAGTCCAGCGATGTAAAGGTTGAAAATACAACTTCATTAATTTTTTACTCAGAAACTATAACGATTTTACAATTTTTTACAATATTGATTCCATCTTTCATGACGCATCTATTTCAAAATTTTTTAGATAAGTTGTGAATCACTCTGTACATGCTCTTAAAGGGGTATAAATAAAACTGTTCTTTTATTCACAAAATGGTAGAAAATAAATAGACAAAATTGATGGAACATAGATAACTTTTTCCATTGAATAATGAGATGAAAAAAAAGTTATAAAATAGCTTAATGAAAAAATTTACTGGACCCATTTCATCTCCCTAAACGGGACGTCTATGATTTGAATAACGAAAAATATTATTCGACGGAAAAAGTTAAATATATTTTCCGTAACTTTTGTGTATTTATTTTCCACCGTTTTATCAATAACAAAAAAAAAAAACAGATTAATTAGTACTCTTTTAAGGGCATCCTAAGAGTTCACTTTTAGCCACATTAAATTTTTTGGCTTATTTTTAATGAATTCTATATGTAGTAGAAGTTTGGAATCACCTTGTATTAATATAATCAGTTTTTCGTTTATTGTGGTTTCCACAAAAAAATATTTATATACTAACCATTATATATTTATGAAATCGTTTACAATATCTAAGTGGAGAATTATTTCAAATTACATAATTTCCATACGAAAATCATTTCAATATGTAAAATAATTCTTATCTGTATTAGTTACTTCTCACTGTTAACACAATATCTAACAAACTAGAGACAACTGTAAAATAGTTGGCTGTACTCAGCGGCTTGTTTAAAAAACTCCTAAGTTATCAATTCATTTTTGAATGTGTCATTACCCAAATGAGTCTCACAGGCGTAGGCTTTTTAGTTTACCAATAAATATGATTACAGGGTAAGTTTACGTTAAGGAATAACGACACAGTTTACACGCAAGGTGATATTTATGAACAGAAGTATGTATTTTTATTTTCTTTATCTGCTTCTATGTGTTAATAATATCGTAGAAATCACTTCATAATACATAACGTTAGAGTTCTGCTACATGAGGAACATAATTAATTGTTAAACCTGTTTTTCTTATTATTCATCAAAGTTAAGTAAATATGTTATAAAAATATGTTTATAATTTTAAACCTCTTGTTGTACCAATATTTTGGTAAATATTTTATACATAATTTCCAGGAATATCTCAAAATTCATGTCGCATACTCGATAATAATGGAATATTGTTCTCATTTGGATGCAGTGTAAGATGTCATTATATCAATTTTGAGGTTATATTTAGGATATTTCTGATGAATTTTGATATTTGCATGTTTTTGTTTTGTTCTTAAAATAAAATTCGCAGTAGAACAATTCATCGAAATTTAACGAAAAATGCTTTGTGAACCATGAACATTTATCAATTTTAATTTTGTATTGTTATAAAATAACTTTTAATGACATCTGGCTTCCTTATGGATGTACAGGGCTTTCAAGTAAGACGTTAAATACTAAATTTCAGTCATAATTTCTAGAACGTTACTTTGTCAACATGGATATTTTTTGAGCAATAGTAATAACTTATAGTGAATAAATTTGTACTATTTAAATTGGAATCAGACATTTTGCATTTACAGTTCCCCTATTAATTTGGTTTTGCCATTTTCTAGGTAAACGTATATGTATTTTTAGTAAAGTATAGTAAAGTGTACTTCTCAAAAGCCTTAAGACATCTATAATAACTTAACAACATGGTTTTTTACGAAAAGGAGCTATTGATACCGTGTATTAACCTATAGCAATTATATAACAAATGCCATTGACATGCAGATTCAAGTAGACTCTGTTTATGTTGACTTCAGTATGGCTTTCGATAAAGTGAATCATAACATATTAATGGCTAAATTACTAAGAATTGGTATTAGTGGTAATCTTACGTAGAATAGATCCCAAATTGTCACTTCAGGAGTTCCTCACGGGTCCTATCTTGGCCCACTGTTTCTCTTGGTTTGCATTAATGACATCGGAAGCTCCTTTTAATTTTGTAAATATTTTTTATATGTAGATGGTATTTTTTATATTAAAATTTTCACTAAGATTAATTCTTGCCAAAATTGTTTATTGTTACAGAACTATTTAAACAACTCTTGCAAATATTGTGTTAGTAATAAGTTACATGTTAATTTTAATAAATGTCACTGTATTTCTTTTTCTAAAAATGTTACTCCTATTAGATTTGATTATACGATACGTAATATAAGTCATGACCGAGTAACTGAAACTAAGGAATTAGGAGTAATCTTTGATTGTAAAACGAGTTTTACATTTCATATTGATTATTTAACTAGTAAGTGCAACTCAATCGTGGTTTTATTACAAGAATATGCAGAGATTTTAGGTCTGCTAGACCTATTAAAACAATTCATTTTGCGTATATTTACAGTAGATTGAATTTTTCCTGTTATATGAGGTACTTATTACGATGTACATATATTTCGCCTTGAATAAATTCAAAACAAGTATGTTAAGTTTCTCAATTATAGGATTCAAAGACTGTATAACGTTCAGGATATCTCGTCTACTAGTTTATTATTTGTTTTAAGAAATTTCAGGCGGACCTGATATGTTTGTATACCTAAGTTACTGAATAATTGTATAGATTCTGTTGAGTTGTTGTCCATCTTACCTTATCATGTAACAGTTATTGACACGTGTTTTGCCCCTTTTATGTATTGACCATAGTAAAACCAACTTAAGGCTAAATTAACCATTTCATCGGATATGTAGGAATTACGACAGATGTTTAAATATTGATTTAGTTTCATAAGTCGTTTTAAACGTAACGTTAAACGTATTAATTATTAATGTACTGTTAATTTAGTAATATAGTAGAGTAACGCATTTATATTGTCACTTGTAAGCACACTATATACTATATACTTCTTATTGCAGTTGTAGTTCCTGTTTTGGGCTTTTAACCAGTTTGTATTCTAAACTTTGAAAAATAAATAGAAATAAAATTTAATGGTATATGTAATAATAATTTATTCATAACGAAGTTATTATTTTCAGACAAAAAATAATAATGACCTCAACATGTTATTTTGTATGCAGCAGAGGTATTTAGACAATTTTAGAAAATGTTATAGGACCTCGAGATGCTCATATTGAAAAAGTTCCTTAATATTATTCATTATTTACTTGTTTGCCTGGAAATGCTAACTTCGTTATTAATATATTATACAGACCTTCATACCTCTGAAACCTCCTCTTCCTCGGTAATTTCCCCTTCTTGTAGCCGCCACACCAAAAGTCTCAGAGTTAAGTTTACGTTCAACACGCCAGTCAGTTCGTTGAGACTTGCCCTTGGCACGTTCCACGGCTTCGTACGAAATCTTATCGAAGAACGACTTACTCTTGTCGTAATAGACCTCATGTTCCTCTTCCTGTTCAGTTTCGCCCACTCCAGTTTCGTTACCAGAATCATCCTTTTTGTCCACGTCGCCATTAATTTCACTCTTTGTACTTGAACTTCCAGGCTCATCTAATTTAACCTTCCCCAACTGACTTCTCAACTCCTCAAATTCAGTGTTGGCCTGTTCAAAGTCATAGTCATTCTCGAATTTTAACGTGCTCTTCGGTTTGTTACCTCCTTGATTTTGTTGATTCTGATTGGGCCTGTAACCTCCGCCTCGGGACCTACCTCTGGGCCTTGCGGGTCCCCTGTTATTGCTCCAGTTACCTCCTCTTTGATTGCCTTGATTGTTTTGGTTGCCTTGGTAACTCTGGTATCCTTGCCCTTGGTACCCCATCTGATTGTTTTGGCTTCGGTTTGGTCCAAACCTGTTCTGATTCTGTACATCGCCCCTAGAATCTCTTCTTTCTTCTAATGAGTAAGTATAAATATTTTAAGAGGGGATAGAGAAAATTAATAATTAACGGAATCACCCTTCAAAAAAATTCCAAACTTATTTATAAAGCGAAAAAAATGTTTTTTCGAAATTATATTAAACCCTTATTTAATGCCGCCTATGCGATTTGTCCGCCACACGTTTACAGAATCAGAGTAAGTAACGTAGGCAACTAACAACACGACTGTAAAATTTGTCATGTTATAATTTAATTCCTGTGTTTACCATGTGTTTACGTTGTAGTTTTGTGTTCTTCTTCAGTTTTTTAATTTTTAAACATTTCATAGTTATTAAATAAAGAAATTTGTGTTGGGTGCAGATACTTTCCCATAATACAAGTTCGTCGGTTTGGTTTTCTAGGTTATGGGACAAGACTGCCGAGGGTACATTAAAAGTTTTCTATTATCTATTCCTTTCGTTCGATCTTGTTATAATAAATCGGCATTTTATCTAGCTGTACCTACGGGAAGTGTGTTTTATCGGTAGTGAGTGGTTATAATGAATGAAAATGTTATAGTTTTGCCAGTTTGTAACGAAAAACGAATGTAAAATAGTGGAGCTATCTGTATTATTACTAATATATAAGAATGTTAATTTTTGTCGTTGATGCATTTAGAAATGCTGCAAAAAACGACCGCTTGGTAGTAGACATTGTTGACAGATGTAAGCTTATCTATGGATCTAAGCCATCTCAGTCGATACTTATCATAGGCGATGACTTTCCGTAGGAAAAGAGGGTTTTGCCCCATTTTTTAAATATCGAGCTAAAATTCTAAAATAATTTTTTTATTGTTTTTTAGGTCTTCCTGAGTACGTGGTTAAAATTTTTGTACTTAGTCATAGTTAACCCTGTATACATTATTAAATATGCGTTTATCTCGAAAATGGTAAAAGATATCGAATAAAACAATGTATAGCTTTTTTGTAGCAAATTGATAGGGGAATCGAACTGAAATGGAAAATGTTAAACTTGGCAACACCGTCAAAAGTGTATTCTAAAACTTGATTTTGACCGTACCAGTGCAATGAAGCATGTCTAATTCCAATTTATTGATTAAACTTATATTACTATGAGTTACTACTATCACTCAAATTTGGAGGTTGCAACGAAGCCAGATAAGACAAAAATATATATCTGACATTATTTTGACTCCCCTTGTTGGTATGCCCTATCATTTTTGACCACTAGTTTCTGGGCACCTCGTATATTGTTGCATTTTCTGGAAGATCATGAAATGTTGAGTCGAAGACATGTGCATACCTAAATCCGTTTCGAAATTATTTGACATTTAAAAACTGACAGTTGACGAGATTAGTAGGAATGTAAGTAACTTCTATTAAATTTAGGCATGGAATTTTTGATATAAAAAGAAACAATAAGGTGTTACACCTGTTGTATTTAACAACAGTTCAAACATACTACTCCAAATGTTCCATTTCTCCAGTTGCAATTTGTCCATGTCAATAAGTAAAATCTTTCTTATTTTAAATAGAACAATTGTGGACAATTAAACTGTTTTTCCTTACATAAATACTGTAGGCATATTTATCATGAACGTAAATGTTTAGTCAACTAAAAAATACTAACACACGTCAACAAATACTAAATTATGACAGTTTGAATAGTATTCTGTTGTTTATGTTTACTTATTTTCATGGTAGGTCGCAAACTTCTAAAGTTTCAATAAATATCACTAAGAGTACCTACTTATTTAGTATACAGGGTGAATCAGTCATAATGTCATTAATTTTAACCACGTATTCGGAAGGCCTAATAAAGACAGAAAATCGAAAAAAAAATTTTTGCTCTACCTTTAAAAAAATAAACAAATCACCCTATAAAATTCGGTAACACGACGCTCCTGGTACGCTACAAACTTCCTGATGACGCAGCCATACGACAATCTAATGCCGGAGGAAACATCGTTGCCACATCATGTTTACATACATAATATCGTCTTAACATTTCAGCGTGTTATTTAAATTTACCACCATTTATTCGCACTTTCTGCATTTCCAGCATTTCTTTCCCCCCAAATTTGAAGATCTCACTACACATTTGAAGGGGGGATGGAGAGAATACAAGCACAAGCAGTAGTTTGTTTATTTCGGTCTCGTGTATTGGTTGTAAATTCACAATGCCTAATTATACAAATTTATAATGTTTATGTTTACGAAATGCATGCGGAGACGTTTTCCTAACAGTGTACAAGTGCTTCAACGCCTTCGCGATACGGGTTCTGTGAAATCGCGTCTACTATTTCTATAAGAATCATTTCAAGGTGAATGAAGATATTACAAAACAAGGTCTGCAGAATATTACGTGAAAACTCAATGAATCAGTATCATTTTCAGAAAGTTCAGGCTTTAGAACCTGCTGATTTCCCCAGACGTCTTGAATTTTGCAATTGGCTGACCCTAATTTTATTAATAAAGAGCTATGGATGAGTACAACTTTACTCGATAAATAATTAACTGTACTTACGAGTAATACTAAATATTCATATTCAATTGTAAAACATAATGAAAACGTAATATCAAAATTATTAAACTGTAATAACCTAACATTCGAAAATATTTATTTATTACCTAAATTTGTTTTTATTAATTATTATTATTTAAGGAAAATTCATTCAAGTATCTAGATAAAAAAGTTAGCTTTACTTCTTGTCGTTAAATAACAGTACAAAAACTAGGTAACTAGATTATTGACCTAATAATACGGTAGGTCAAGATTCGATAACTTTTATGAACATCAGATCAGAGGCGTGCCGTTTCGGTTCTGGACAGTTTTTTTGCCGACAACACAAAGGGTTTTTATTACTTAGTATTTAAACACGAAACACTTTTCATCTTCTCTTAATAATTTACCCATTGGGTATATGTTTTTTATGTAATGTACCTAAATGGTTTATTACTCGGTTTATTATTAGATACGTTGGAGTTTTGTAATTTCAATGTTAAATATTTTTTAAACTGTGACCAAGCTAATTTCGTTGCAGTCAAAACAGTCACATTTGGTCGGACAAAAATCCACACGCTAGTCGTCGGTTTCGCTTTCAGAGGCGGTTTGTTGTCAACGTATAAGCAGGAGTGTACGAGGACTGTATATTCTACCGGAAAACCTGAATGGACCGCGTTACTTGCAATTTTGAATAGAATTATTTGATTATTATTATTATTTGATTTCATTGGATATTAACATTTTAAATTATTATTGGCTGAACTGAACACGAAAAAATATGAGATTCTAAAATAATAAGTACTAGGAAAATATTTCAATTTGGCAACGTAGCATCAGGTCGATATCGAGTTGAACTGTGAGCTGTAAACGACCGAGGCTGTAAGCGGTCAGTGACAGTCTGAAAATGGGTTTACATAATGATTTGAAAATATTTAATTTCGGCGTAAATATGCATTAAGATTTTTTTTAATTGCGTATTCTTATTATACACATTATTCCCTATCTCCTCTTAAAATTAATAACATTATGACTGACTCACCCTGTATAACTTAGGTCTGAATATGCCCCAACTTATATCAGTTTACCTATAGTAATTAATTGTTATAAACATGTTTTATAACTTTTTATTATTTCCATTAATAAATTTAAATTTAGGTTTTTTTTCTGTAAGAAGATACTTAGTTAGAAACACCTTATTTTAGTAGGTATCCATATTAGTTAGAGAACACTTAAACAGAGTTTACAAAAAGTAATTTTACGATGTAACTTGCACAATTATTACTTGTAAAATTGCAAAGTAACTTTAGAGTCAGTTGTATAATTACATTATAATAATACATTTTATACTATGACTACAATGTAATTTTTTTTTATTGTACAGAATGGTCCAATTTGGGCACTTATGTATAGAAGGTTTCTTCTATTTTCCGAAAAAAAAAAAAAAAAAAAACAGAAAAAGTTAGCCAAGATATTTGGGGCTCAATTTTTGAGAAAAGTTGAATAGCGAGAATTGGATTTTGATATTTTGATTATTTAAGAGATACCTATATGATGTTTTTAAATATTGGCCGTTTTCTATGGTAACTTTTCTACTTATTATATTAATATTTATACATTGTAAAGAAATTTTTTCACTATGTGTAGTATCTAGTGGCTTGAACAATGTTTTTTTATAACTTCTAGTTTTCCGTTACTATAACAAATATATGTTTTTTTAATGAAACATCATACGTATTTTAATTTTTTTTATTCAGCTTCTAATTTATTTGGTCATGTTTCGCAATATTTATTTACTAAAGGAACTTGCTAGTATATTTATAATTTGAAAATAATTTTATACATACATATTACGTACTTCGTTTGAAAAATGTTTAGGATGTTAAAAATTTTTTTAACAAGTTTGCGTTTGCTAAGATCAAATATTTCCACAAATAAAAAGTATATAGGGCATCAAAGAAAAGGCCTAAAATAACATAAAAATCAATATCAAAACTAATCAAGATATCGAAATTAAATTTTCGTCATTCAATTTTTCTCAACAAATTTTCCCGCGACATTTGGACTATCTTTTTGGAGAATAAAAGAAACTCCTAAAAGTGTCGAAACTAACCTAACCCGTACAGTCAATTTTAGAAAAAAAATACTTTAAAGATATCTTGCTTACAACACTCGAATTCACTAACAGTGTTTTGACAGATAGGTACCTATAAAACATTCTGAAAAGTAATTCCTATATACCTAATGCCTACATGCCTACACGAAAAAATGTAAATATCATAAGGAAATAACGATTGTTACTTACCTTAAGTAACATATTAGACTCTTCCGTAAGTTTCTCAATAGCATCACTGCATCAGGATGTTATTTCAAAAGAAAAATGTACTCATATTAAGTATACTCGCGACAAGAATTCAGACGACTTACGTCATACGAACAAATGAATAATTCATTAAAATATTTAAGAAACTGCAACTGATAGTAATAAAACTATATGCTACACTAAAAGGTTACATTATATATTGCACTAAATTATAAAAATTGATTGTTTTTAACGTGACCAAATATCGAAAATTACGTTGATAATAAAAACAAATGTGTAACGTCAGCCATGACGTAAGACATCTGAATTCTTGACGCGAGTATAACCTACTTAACAGTAATACTGAATTTTTGATATGATAACCCCAGTGAAGTCAAAAGATACGTTTTCTATATACTTTTCACTTTGTCGTCGGGCATTTATGACTCATTTGGATTGAAAATAATACTTCTATTATAGTCACTATGTACCTTAAAATCAACAAATAATCCTTTTTAAATTTATATTTAAAATTGAGTGAAAAACATTTGTTACACAAAACCGTACTTTTCCTAACTGATTATATAAATAGCTACTTTGTACTCTGATTACTCAGTTAGCTAATTAGTAGTTACAGCTTTATATCTTCAATATATTAACTGCCTTTTGCTTATTTTTTTAGCTTAGAAAGACATGTACATACAGAAACTGAAGTAATAAAATGTTATGGTCTTACGGCAATTTTTTATTAAAATTTAGTACCTGCACGTTTAGGTTATTTTTACAATCTATCATATAGTAAATTTTGTGTGTTCAGTAATTTTACAATGTAAAAATGGTTTTCACATTGCAAATTGTAAATGTATTATTATATATTCTATAAATATACACATCATATTATAATTAGGAAGTTTTATTGTATATTGGCATTTATTTTGTAAAATTACAAGTGTCAGTGTAATATCATCATTATTTTTAGAATTATTTTAAAACAATTATAAGGATATTCTTACAATGTATATTTGTAAAGTTACTGGCCTTTTTTCAGTATATATCTTTTCGGTATAAAAAATGTAAGTTATTTTAGTTTTAACATGAAAAATAAATTAATATCTTCTGTTTATAATGTCCATATTAATGTTTTATTACTTATTTTAAAATACAAAAACCAAGATTGAAAAGTTCCATTTTTCGATTGCATTTTGCCCATTTCAATACCTAGGTAAAATCTTTCTTATTTTAAATAGAACATTTTTTAGGGTAAAGATTACCCTAAATCATTCAATATCAAAATCACTACATATACTTGTAGATATATGTCTTTTTCGTGGAAATAAATGTAAGTTATTTTAGTTTTAACATGATAAATAAATTGATATCTTCTGTTTACAACGTTCATATTAATGTTTTATTACTTTTATTTTTAATTCCATGGGTGAACACCACCGTATACCTGTTCGAATAATAAAGGAATTTTATACAGATAAATAAGTACAAAAACCAAGATTGAAAAGCTAAGGTTTATTTTAATTACATAAGTAGATAAGTAGGAGCGGGAATGAGAAATTATAGGTGTCTCGAACCCGCTTTAAACACCAGTCGGTTCGCCGAAACGGCAACTCACCATCCATAACGACTGGATTAACTTCGACGACGTTATGTGGGCATTTTTAGTGACTATTTTCTCCCGTTTACCCCTAGCCAGCTTACGCTAAGAACGTTTATTGTGATTACGGTTCGTTCTTATTTTTTTTATATTAAAAAGTCGAATCATCCTTGCCCTATTAAAAGGTTCGCTGCCGGTGGCAGTTTCGATAACATGTCCATGCCAGTGGTTTTTTTTCTATAAAATTTGATAGTTGAAAACTATCTAAATTGTGTCTATATGAGTTGTAATAGCGAATTTGCTGACTGGACTGTAATTTTAATTTCGACGGCATTTTCCGTCAGTGACACTGCACGTCTAACTAAATTGAAAGGTATACGCCAGTGACAGTATTTTACGTCGCAAATCTTGTCTGTCTAAGTTCTCATTGAATTACTTTGAAAATTTGGATTCGGGGATTATCTGAGACAAGAAAAACGAATTTATACTTAACTTTGTTCTAAACGCTAGTGGCCGCTACAAAATGTAGGTACTCTTGATGATGGAATATTTTTTTCATTGTATGTATCAAAGTAGAATAATATTATTCTCTTAACTTTTGTACACAAATATAAGTACATACTAATTTCAAATCGCCAAATTTAACCGTTTTCAATTTGTTTGATATTTTTCCTAATTTTCTTATTTTATCTAATTTAATTTTAAAGATAAGAGTATGTAAAATTATTTTATTTATATTAAATTTCAAGTTTCGACTTATTTAGTAAGTTATGTGATACTAAATAAAATGTAAATTTTGTATTAGGTATATTAAAGCCGACGATGTCATGAAAATTAAATTACAACAAACAGAAAATGGTTAAATTTAGTGACAAAAAATTAGTATGATAATAATTTTCTTTTAAAACATTGATACATATAGTGAGAAAAATGTTATGACCAATTTTTATCAGCGTGTACATTTTGTAGCGCCTTTTAGCGTTTAGAATAAAGTACGGATTTGTTTCAAAGTAATTCATTGAAAACATTCTAAAAATTTGAATTGTTTTGAATTCAAAACTTTCAATTTGAAATCCTGTGTCTTTTGAACTAAGATAAGTTGAGTAAATTGCATTATTTTGTCGCCTGCAAGAACGTTTCCTTTTTCACCTCATCTGCATCATCAACTATGTTCTGAAAATTGCTAGAACCCTTCATCTGTATGGTAATGGATTATTCGGGCTCTTTTTGAGGTTGATATAGTACCAGCCTTGCCAGTTTTCCAGTTTTATTCTAATAAAAAAAGACAGGAAAGTCGAGCCGTGTAAACCTATCTCTTAAACCCTTTTCCAAATGCCTGTATAAATTGCCGTACTTGCACAAAGTACTCATATAGTGCAAAAAATACATGCACACAACCTAATTTTTTCAGAGAGGATGGAGGGCTGTCTCCAACCAAAAAATTACACTAGAGACCCTTGTGCGTTTTTTGCAATAGGGGTACTTTCTTATTTACTTTGTTTTTGGAATGTTTTGTCCAAATTGTACATAATAATATTAATATATTAACTTTTTTACATATTTGACGCTTCACCGTCCATTAAATGAAAAAAAAAAAAGATATTTATTTATTATGTTTCAGTAAAGATACAAACAAAAGACTTAGGAACTGGTTTTTGGAGGATTCTTAGAGGACTGTCTCCTGAGTGGATACCAAAAAAAGGACAGATTTGCGCAATAAGGGTGGTGGTATGTGTGGTAAGGAATGAGTTCAATTAACAATTCACAGCACTGAAAACACAAAGTTACTTGGATATTACATCCCATTGGTTCAAACTGGTCAGCCTTTTGTTGTATCTTTACTGAACCATAACAAGTATAGTAAATAAAAGCAAAATAGCAAAAAATCACAAAGGTGTCGAGAGTATTTTTTTGGTTGAAGACAGCCTTTCAAACACTCTGAAAAAGTCAGCTTGTCCGCATTAATTTTTTTGAAATATGATATCTTTACTGGGTTAATATTATAACTGATCATTTTATTAATTTAACTAAAAAAAGACAAGCTAAAATTATAAACCGTACGCAAAAAACTATCTTACAAAACCTTTTCATTGTGCCTATGTAAATCACCGTTCGTCAAATGCAGTGCTGACGTAAATAACCCAGCTATAAATGACACCAAAGAAGCGACGGAAAATTCCGTCAGCGGCACCAGAGTGATAGCGACTCCGACAGATTTTTTCGTCACTGGCACTGAAGGTATTAAATGGCTGGATGCAAATTGTTTTAATTTTTTTAAGTTTCCAATACAGGCTAACCTGAAAGTCCACCACAGAACTCCGAGAGATGATTCTACGGATTAAAATAATATCAGTACCTGTATCATGATTTTTTTTCGAATTGTCAAAATTCAATATATATTATTTTCCTTTTTAATTCGAGTTCGACTAGTCTCTCATTTGGCACACCCACTAAGTAGATTAAGCTTTATTGGTTCAGTCAGAAAAAGGTTTCATTATACGCCGCTAGAAGGCACCTAGAACTGAAAATTTGTTTTGTTCATAATTTTTTTCTCTTAGTTCTTCTTCTTGTTATCACATAAATTTAAACATTATTGGAAAAAGAAACAATATAACCGTTTAGCAGGAAATCGACCAATAAAAAAGTTTTGCTAAGAAAATCTGCATTATCGTTGAAATATTTCTTGTTAGTATTGCAATCATATACCCAACACGATAAAAATTATTTTAATAACATGATTTTACTACAGCGTTGTGTTAAAAATATTCATTCAATTCAAGTTTCTATCAATTCTTCTAACGCTAACTAGGATAACTTATTGCAGTAGGTAACTGACTTTAGTTGAGCCCTACTTATAAGTGGCTACAATATAGCCCGCACTTCGTTCGCAGATCTCAGGTCCGGACTTGGCGACCACCTTAATATTTAAATATACTTTATATTAAAACAAATTTAATCTTATTCATGCCAGCTAATTGACAGAAACATCCCATTCATTTACCTGCAAAGGTTCGATTTTCGCGTTTAGTGAAACACATTCCCTCAGAAAGTAACGTAACGTCTCATGAGAAAATACAAATCTGTATTATTGACCATCCTCATTGTAGTTATTTCCTATAACAAAAATTGGAAAATTATTTCACATGGTATTTGCTAAAGGAATATAAGGCTTCAAGAATTGTAAATATGCACATAGATAATAACAGACTCAGGAATTTTTTAAGTGAAATGAATTCCCACTCCGATTTATTTCACTGCATTCCAGAATCGAGATCCAGGAGTGTTGTTTTCATTTTTAGACATCTTTAGACCTACAGCAGATTACTAAACTCAAAAAACAAAACAGTTGCAGTGGAACCGTACGTTGGATACATAGTTAGAAGTAACGTCATATTACTATGTTCATTTTGACGGCATAGAGAGTATTCTGCAGCGACTACTACAGCGAGTAATACTACTTCTAATTTATATGCTCAGCGGATATTTAATACATACATTTTAATTATTCAAGGGTACCTTCAGTTATTCGCCGTCTTGAAGCAACTGTGACGCATCAGGATATTCAATAAATAACGCAGTAAATAATGTTTTTTATTTGAGATGTAACTGGTCTGCTACTTCCTGCTCGGCCTAAGCGGCTCGACTTGCAGGAAGCGACCTACATTGTCGTAGGTACTTAACCACAGACCTCTCGCCCTGGGCGATGCGCCATTAAATCTATAAATGATACTGCAGGAAACAACTACTCCGCGGGCTAATGCCCCGACCGGCATTGAATTACACCTGCAGTATCTGTGTGAACAGCCAAGAACCCTTGTCGGCCACTCCACCAGACATAGACCGGTTTCGAGCTTATCCCTCATAAGTATGCCATAGGTGAGATGACCGACCGAAGTACTCACTTATCTTTACTTGTAACTTTTTTAATGTAAAATTAAAGTTTATAAGGATTATGGGTAAAGGATAAATTTGATAATTCAACCAAATGTGCATAGTAATGCCAAGAAAATCATTTAATAGTAGCTATAAGTCACTTATTTGAGATATAAAGAAATATTTGCTGGTATTACTACAGAACTAGTCATCTAGGATGAGAGCCTAACAAGCTCCAATATAATTTTTTGCTGGAGGAAAAATTGCAATAGCTACTGTATAAATAAGTGAGATCGCATGCAGAAATAAATCAAAAGTTAAAAAGAAAGTTCTTAACAGTAAGCAGGTTCCTTTAGCAAAATTATTTTTATTAAAAACAGCAACGTAACTTTTCTGGAGCCTATTTAATGCAGATATTTTACTTGGGAAAATCAATATAATGGCTAAAATATATTTCCGTCAGTGTATTTAGATAAATAAATACAATTTTAACATATTTTGAAATTTTATATAAATGTATTTACCTCAGCAAATGTTTGCGTTACTATAAAAATATATTTAACTAATTCAGAAAATAGCAATTTAATTTAAAAATGTACTATTAGGAAATTACTCTTTTCGGGATATATTTCACGTATGCAACACATATTAATCAATTATAGCATTTAAAGAACAATATTCTTTTGTAACATCAAATTATAATCATACAATTGCATAATACTTCACAATTTATCTGAGCTATGCATATACATATTCATTTTATAGACATACCTTTTCTTTATAAAAATATAATTGCTAATCAAAGTGAATTATATAGCTTATTCAATTTACTCTCAAAAAGAGAAACGAAGAAAGAAAAAAGTAATACTTCATTACATAAGGCTTTTGTCAAAAGTATTTTCTATAGACAACCGTCGCACTTCATTTGAGGTAACATGTTTTATTGTGCAATATATAATCGATACATTTTTTTGTAAGAGCTTGCCTGTGTATTTTTTAACTCTCTATTATAGTTTTTTTGTTTCTTGCAGATCTTAGAATGTAATTTGTTAAACGTTTTCCTGTTAACAATAATTCAATGTTAACTTTCCTGTGCTTTAGATAGAACCTGAAAAACGAATACGAATACACAATTGTGATTCTTCTAAATCTTTAAAAAGTTTAATTGAAATAGAATTGATTTCTCGTTTAGTTATTTTTATTGAAACTTATAAAGCGATGTATCATCTTGTTACACTTCAAATTTTACTTAAGAATTATCCATAATGATATGTTAATAATTTTCTATTTATGAGGTAAAATAATAGTAGAGTAGGTACTTACTTACTATAATGTTATTGTAGTTCATTCCCTACATATTTAACTTTTTCTCGATTAGTCGTTAATTTTTGACTGAATGAATATTTTGGATCATACTGTGTCCTGTGTTCCCATTTCGAGTACAATTTTGTTTAAGCAGACCAACAGAAACGAATAAAGTTTTGGTAATACAGCAAATGTGTTCAAACTGGAGGGAGGAATATCGTACTGTGTGCATTTTTCTACAATTTTTTAAATAGGATTCGAAACTGCTCGATATAACTACGCCTTAGACATATTCTGGATAATATAAAAGCTCTCTACGAAATGTATAACTAACTCACTTGATCTGTAGGAAAGAGTAGGTACCGACACAGTGGAAGCAGGTTTTCCGCTTACTGGTAACCAACGTAAAGTAAATACATTACTTACCTCAAGGTAATAACAAGTCTTTGTTCCGATAGAATAGCTTGCTTAAGTAGATTACACCAAGGTCCCCTATTTTGCTTTTGCCCTTATAACCCAGCAAATTTTTAAGATATAATTGAGAGCTTATAAAATTTTCTACAAGATTAGTTCTATCTATTTTTTAGTTATGACGCACCGTTTTCGAGACATCTGCTCTCAAACGTCCGTAATTAAAAAAAAAATAACAAATATTTTTTTCATAATTTCCCTGGTAACTCCCCGGTCGTTTGTTTTACACAAAAGTACATAAGAGAATGTTTTAGAGCCATACATTTTATTCAAGAATATAAATACATAAGCTAATTTATCTTCAATGGATCAGAAATTACAGCAATTATTTGCAGTATGAATTGGCTCCATTTCCCTTGGCCTTATTTAATGAGAATGGTATGAGGAAAATAAAAAAATCCGTACTTTACAAGCTAAACCAATCAGGATATCTACCAAACTTTTATTTGATTGATGGAAACTTTCTTCTACATAACGTCATCTAGCAAAGAGAATCCCCAGTTTCCACAATTTGTGATACGTACGTGAATTTCGTCAAGACTCACTGTCCAGGCAGAAGACCATTATTCTTGATAGACATAGTAACTCTCCCAATAGCATTAAGTCGGCATAACAGGAAAGGCGCTATCGGATAGAAAAGTATGTCCACATCAACTTCAATCTGGAAACTGAAATTTCAGTGACTCAAGAATTTATCTTAACCACCAGAACAAAGATAGACTGATCAACCTTATTGATCAACTCCAGTAAAACGGCATCACAACATATCAATCATTATATGATGCTGACGTGTTGATTGTAAACACATCTATTGACCAATCCGTAAGTGGTACCTAGATATACTACTTACAGCAAAGACGCCACCTGATCACAACATCTAGTTCATAAAACCTGGCAGAATATTTACTCCACACATCAAATGTCACGGCTGGGACACTTTGTTCTTACACACATTCACTAGTTGTGATTTTAATAGCGCGACATTCCAGAAGTGTAAACTTGTTGTCGTAAAAAATAACCAAAAACACTGACATACAAAGACCAGCTGAAGTGTTCCACAATCCCTTCTCCTTTCACATTGATGAGAAAACTGAGTGAATATGCATGCTGAAATTGTACACTGAATATAAAACGAGATTTCGCATTGCTTCTACCCAACGGGGGCAGCTTAAGAGCACGCATTACTCACATTCCACCAGGTGCATCTCTGGCTGAGAAACCAACTACCTCTAGACATAGGCACGTAAGGCAATATCCTATTCCTGTAATGACAAAAAACGAAACAGCATCCATAGATCTCATATTTTGTAGATACACGAAGAATTTTAGAAGTGGAAGATTCAGCTGCAAATGAGTTGCGATGAGTTGCTCTTGATTATGCCAAAACTGCTTAGGTCACTGTTTAAACAGCGTCCCCATTTTAAAAGAAGATGACGAAGAAGACTTGGAGCCCATTCCTACATCTCTTGCGAACAGTGATGACGAAGACGAGGGTTATTCGCAATTCGTGCTGCGATTGGTATCAATGGTGGAGCCAGAAGCAGGACCCTACCGGCCTAAGAGGTTTTATAAATTTTTTTCATTTGTTACATTTTCTCCTAAATATTATAAAATAAAAAACAAATTTATTCATTTTTTATAAAATTGCCTTCTTAGGTTATCAATTTTTTACAATAAACTTAAAAATTGGCAAACGTTTACCTATACAGGCTGTATCACATAAGAGGGCCACTTCTATGTATCTTGCTTAATATGCGAGACACGTCAAAAATCTTTAATGGTTTTTTGTTGCATTTTTGGAGGCCTTTATGCTCGTAAAAACAAATTTGAGATCCATGGCCAACTTTATGAGTAATAACAAAAAAACCTGTAAAGTGCTCAAACTTTAAGGCTGACTAACTTTTTTATTTTAAGAGATAGAGAAAACTTATTAGTAATAAAGTTTTATTGATTTGATTTCCACCTGATATAAACAGATTTTTAAAATATCGTATGTGGTTCGCTGCGCCCTCCAGGCGAATAATTTTTTTTTATTGAAGCAGGCTATGGCCACAAAAAATTGTCTGTTTTTTCGTTTTTCATGCAATATACTACATGTTGCCCTTATCTTTCGTATTTATTACATTTTTTTCAATTTTAGTTAAAAAAAATGTAGGGTAGAGGCACCAATTATAGCCACTTTAACGAAAATACAATGTTTACCAAAAGACATCATACGTATCTATATGTTATTTTCTTCACGTAAAATAGACAGAGATAAGAGACACATTAAGTTACTTTAAATCATAAGAAAGAAAGAGATGCGAGATCTTGAAGCGAAGAAAAAAAATAAATACGTTCACAATTACTATTTCTACTGGTTTTAGCCATTTTGCTCCACTTATCGCCATATGAAAGCACCAGATATAGCCATCAGTTGACGATGTGTGTCGAAAGCTCTTACTGTAAATTATATAAATTAGGATAAAAAATAATAAAATTATATCGAATAACATGTATTAAATATTCTGAAATATATATTGTTACGGAATTTGCCCCACTCACACCCAAATCGACGACTGTGGTACCGCGAATTGCTAAGATTGCCCCGATCGCCCCTACACGATTCTGTTAAACAAACAAAAAGCCGTGGATCGAGACGGGACTAGAAAATTTGAGAAACGACGAGAAGCGTTCGAGAGATGCTAGAAAATAGATCTAGAGATGCTAGAATATACCTGGAATATTCGTTGGGTCTATAAAAGAAAAATAAACGGCCGATTAAGTTAGTCTTGTATGAGTCTTGTATAAGCTTTGTATTACAGTGTTAAATTGAAGTGTTTAGTTGGAGATATAAAAGTGATTTAGATAGCGATTAATTAAATAAGTGTTTAGTTGAGTTCTGATTAGTGTTCAGTAGTGTACTGAGTATAGTTAATAAAGAAGTAGTTAATTAACGGATTGTTTTTCTGGAAGTAAGAAAATTCGGATTGGGAAATCCGTGACAATTTGGTGTCGGAAGTGGATTTAACTGGAAGTTTTAAAGAGCTTTCTGGAACCCTGTCCACAAAGTGGGATTTAAGTGGAAGTTTGAAGAACTTTCTGGAACCCTGTGCGTGGGTGGAATAAGGACACAAGTGTGACATATCACCGCACTCGTCGTGACTCAAGGAAGTGAACGGTGCTATTTGCGAAGGACATTCTCGAACATTCTAGAACTTTGTACGCGAGTGAGACAAAGACCTAAGTGTGACATATCACCGCACTCGTCGTGACTTAAGGAAGTGAACGGTGCTATTTGCGAAGGACATTCTCGAACATTCTAGAACTTTGTACGCGAGTGAGACAAATACCCAAGTGTGGCATATCACCGCACTCGTCGTGACTTAAGGAAGTGAACGGTGCTATTTGCGAAGTACATTCTCGAACATTCTAGAACTTTGTACGGGAGTGAGACAAAGACCCAAGTGTGACATATCACCGCACTCGTCGTGACTTAAGGAAGTGAACGGTGTTATTTGTGAAGGACATTCTCGAACATTCTAGAACTTTATACCGAAGTGAGACAAAGACCCAAGTGTGGCATATCACTGCACTCGTTTCATTGTAAGGAAGGCAACGGTGATATCTAGAAATACATTCGTGGATATTCTAGAACTTTCCAAATAGAGTGAATGCCTGTAACTAGAAGTCAAGTCAACATGGATGCACAACTAGCAAAGCTGTTAGAAATGATGCAAACGATGCAGGAACAGGGACGGATGATGCAAGAGAAATTAGAAGAACAGGGACGGACAATGCAAGAAAAATTTGAAGAACAAGGGCATAAAATGGATCAGTCTCAAACGATGCAGGAGAAATTAGAAGAACAGGGACAGACGATGCAAAAGAAATTAGAAGAACAGGGGTATAAAATGAAAGATCAAATACAGGCAATACAAAAGGAAATGAGAGATCAGACAAAAGAAATGCAGACAAAGTTAGAAAAATTGGAGAATACACTAGAAGAAAAACTAGAGGAGCAGTCATGTAAAGTGGAAAAACAAGTAGAAGAGAAACTGTTAGAACAAAGAAAAGAAATGAACGAAGAACTGTTGGCACACAAAAAGGAAATAGACGAAGAAATAAACCAGGTTAGAGAAGAACTTAGACATAAATTAGACAAGATAACAAAGGAAGGCGTAATCAAATCAGAAGGACCTGTTATCCGAACTCAGGAAACGAAACCCCCTGAATTCGACGGCAAGGTCTCCTGGAATGTCTATTTGCGCCAGTTTGAAGCAGCAGCTGCCGCAAACGAATGGTCTGATTGTGAGAAAGCTACTGCTCTGATAGTTGCTCTACGAGGGGAAGCTCTTGACGTCTTACAAGGAGTTCCTGCTGGGCAGCAGAGTAACTACGATATTCTAAAACAGCATATGGAAATGAGATATGGGGATAAGCACCTGCAGCAAGTTTACCAGGCACAATTGAAAAATCGTCACCAACAGAATGGAGAGAATTTACAGCATTTTGAGACCGATGTTGCCCGACTGGTTCGATTGGCTTATTCAACAGCCCCGTCCGAATTCTTAGACCAGCTGTCCATCCAAGTTTTTACCGATGGCCTAAGAGATTGCGAAACCCAGCAGGCATTACGACTCGCCAGACCTAAAACGTTGAACGACGCTCTTTCGCATGCACTGGAATTCGAGGCAGCAAAGATGGCATCTGGTAGGCATGTTAAAGTTCGGGCCATCAGTGATAACAGCGATAGTATGGCAAATGGAGACATAATAAAAACGCTAAAGGAGATTATTGATAAATTCAGTCCATCTACTAGGACAAAGAAGAAACAATCTGATAGTCGAAGGGATCGCCTTGTTCAATGCTGGAACTGTGGGCAGATGGGACATCTGAAGAGACAGTGTAGTGCCCCAGTCGCAGATCGGCAAAGGCGCGACTCCCAAGCGGCAGCCTCCAGGGAACATGTTAAAGTGCGGATTATTAGTGATAATAGAGATAGGATGGAAAATGGAGAGATAATGAAAACACCGAAGGAGGCCATTGATAAACTCAGCCTAACTACCAGACCAAAGAGAGGACAATTCGATAGACGAAGAGAACGCCCACTTCAATGTTGGAACTGTGGGCGGACGGGTCATCTAAAGGGACAGTGTAGGACACCAGTGGCAGATCGCCAATGGCGCGACTCCCAGGCAAGAAGGAGACATGGAAACGCAGATGCTCTTTCTAGACTTTGTCCGACCAACGGCAAGCACTGTAGTAATCTTGAAAGAAAAGAGGACAGATCATTTGTTCCGTGCAAGATGGTGGCAGTCCAACCTGAAGACCGATGGAGTTCAGCAGCGATTCGGGAAGACCAGCAAGCTGACTGTGACATCAAGCCTTTACTAGACTGGAAAGAACCCAACAACCGACCGTCTTGGGCTGAAGTCAGTAGTAAAAGCCCAGCATTAAAGAGCTATTGGGCTCAATGGAATTCCCTGGTGTTGGAAGACGGTGTCCTAAAAAGAGCATGGGAGAACAATGACGGAACGGAGGTCAAGAAACAAGTACTACTCCCGAGGTCCCGGGTCAAGGAAGTGCTGCAGGAAGTACATGGAGGTACTGGGGGTGGACATTTCGGTATCAATAGGACTCTACAGAAGATTAGGGAGCGTTTCTACTGGTTGAGTTGTAGGACGGATGTAGAAGATTGGTGCCGAAAATGTGACATATGTGCAGCAAGCAAGGGACCGAAGACCCGTTCCAGAGGCAAAATGCGCCAGTACATCGTAGGAGCGCCATTTGAGAGGATTGCCATTGATATCGCTGGCCCCTTTCCGTGGGAACCGATATCTGCTAGTAGCAATGGACTACTTCAGCAAATGGCCGGAAGTATACCCCCTTCCCAATCAAGAGACCACAACCGTAGCAGAAGCGCTAGTCAATAACCTGTTCTGCAGATTTGGTGTGCCCATGGAACTACATTCAGATCAGGGCAGAAATTTCGAATCAGGTGTGTTCCGAAAGGTCTGCGAGCTTATGGGAATCCGGAAAACCAGGACCACCCCACTGCATCCCCAGTCAGATGGTATGGTGGAACGCTTCAACGCCACACTAGAAACCAATCTGAGGATGTTTGTGAACGAGAACCAGACAGACTGGGACAAGCTCATTCCACTCTTCCTGTTAGCTTACCGCTCAGCTGTCCACGAAACTACTGGGAAGACTCCTGCAAGGATCATCTTTGGAAGAGAGCTTCGTCTTCCAGCAGATTTGGTATTTGGTCGTCCTGCGGAACAGCCCACAGAGCCAGACACTTATACCCATGAGCTAGAACGAAGACTAGCAGCCGTACACGATCAAGTCAGATCTCGAATGCGACTAGAGAGCGATCGCATGAAGACTCGATACGACGCCCGGGTCAATACAGTCGGATTCCAACAAGGTGACCTGGTGTGGCTGTACAATCCCACGCGGAAGAAAGGAAAATCGCCTAAACTACAGAACCGTTGGGAGGGCCCCTACACCGTCATTAAAAGAATCAATGACGTTGTCTATCGGATACAGAGGACTCCTAGGAGTAAGATGAAGGTCGTCCATCTGGAGCGTCTGTCCCCGTATAGAGGTGTATCCGATCGGGACGATCGGTCCTAAGGAGGGGGCAGTGTTACGGAATTTGCCCCACTCACACCCAAATCGACGACTGTGGTACCGCGAATTGCTAAGATTGCCCCGATCGCCCCCACACGATTCTGTTAAACAAACAAAAAGCCGTGGATCGAGACGGGACTAGAAAATTTGAGAAACGACGAGAAGCGTTCGAGAGATGCTAGAAAATAGATCTAGAGATGCTAGAATATACCTGGAATATTCGTTGGGTCTATAAAAGTAAAATAAACGGCCGATTAAGTTAGTCTTGTATGAGTCTTGTATAAGCTTTGTATTACAGTGTTAAATTGAAGTGTTTAGTTGGAGATATAAAAGTGATTTAGATAGCGATTAATTAAATAAGTGTTTAGTTGAGTTCTGATTAGTGTTCAGTAGTGTACTGAGTATAGTTAATAAAGAAGTAGTTAATTAACGGATTGTTTTTCTGGAAGTAAGAAAATTCGGATTGGGAAATCCGTGACAATATTATGTACATCAAAAATAGGTTTATTATTCGTAGATGTCAAGAATTAATGGGGAGTAGGTAGGTACGCTCCATTTCTGGTATGGTGTATATGCCTCTAGAATTTAAAACTTTCTGAGGTGATATTTTTTGCAAGATATCTTGCAAAGAATACCAGATGATATCGGATCTACAGGGCCATTTCCAATTTATACCACTTTTTTCCATAGCTTCACATCTTCACCAAGAAGTTCTCTGGTTTCGGTAAACCAACGCCGAATATTGTGTTCTGTAACACAGGCGCGTGCTTTGCTTAAATATTCAGCGTGCTTTTGACTGATGGTAGGATGTCGTCGGAGGAAAGAATAAAACCACTTTTTAACAGGTTTACTATCAATAAATGGCGTCTGCTTATTTGTTTTCAGAACTATGTGTTGGACGGAATATAAAAGACCTTCCCTATTAATTGGAAATCCTCTTGCTGCATTTGATGTTATCCAAGCTACTAATTCTGCTTCTGTTTGAACACCCAACACAGCTTCAGGACCAACTGTACTCATTCTATCAGATGTTTTTCCTGCCAGTAAAGTTGTTCTAGGAATATTACTTATTATATTATTTTTTACTTGCTGTGGCAACTTTTATTCCATTCTCCCTTTTCTGTTAAAGCTCTGGTAAGTTGTTCCTGTGAATACTGATGAATTGGACCTTTATTTCTTCGATTTACTACTGACTTTTTAGTGGGATGGGATTTAGCCATTTTTAATCTATTCCTTGTTGGTGGCATATGTACCAGATTTTACCTGAAAACCCCAATTACATCACATTATTCTATATTACTGCCCCCATACCTTAATACTAACTGAATATTATGGAATGGCTATAACTGGTAAAAGCAGTGATCCAGTTTTAGTCACATTAATGACTAAAAATAGGAATAGCGCTTTTTCACGAAACCAGTTATAGCCACCTTAATATTTCTAGGTTAGAATTAGAAATTCATGTAAATTTACGAATAATATCTAAGAATATGAACTTACTTACAGAGTAGCTGCCCTGTACTGATATTACGGTCACAGTTAACTAGTGGGTTTCTTAACAAAGTCACTAACGAACGATAGAAATCACAACTAGCATAGACTCTTCCCGCCTTTTTGTCTATATGGGTTAAGAAAAGAGCCGCATGCGCGTTTTACTCTAAGCTGGAAGTAATATTTGGCGGCGTATTTAAAAGTTATTTGACCGATTGTACTTTATTTGCCTTATTTAAGCCCAACAAAGACGGAAATGGCTATAACTGGGTAAAGGCTAAAACAGGTGCCTCGACCCTACCTAAATATTTTCGTGTTGCTCAAGATAATGTAGAACCTGTTTTAAAGACACCAATTGCAAAAAAATAATAAACAGAATGTACTTTTTTTATGCAAAATACAGATTTTCTTATAATATTATTAAAAAAAATCATGTTCATTAGTGGGTCAAGCCAATTTAATAATTGTTTCAAATGACATCAAATAGAACGTACAACGCACAAAGAGAAATAATCTTAAATAATGTAAATTTAATCCCTTTATTCAATCTCACAGTTAAGAGTTAAGAGATCTTCAGTCATATTTTTATTGGTTGTGTTGCATCTGAAAAGTCTGTATGTGAATGGGCGAAGAGTAGCTTGACGGAGTACATTAGTTTAAACGAAGCACCACCATTTCTTTGTGTGAATTCTTGTGCGGCGACTGAAATATGATGCAGATGCCGACCGACTGTATGTTTTATTTATAATGTAATGATGTCGGGTCCACGCAGGGGATAAGGAAGGACGGGCGATAAATTTAATTGAAATGTATCGATAGAAGGACTAAAGCTATGAGTGCTGTAATTAAATGCGTTTTTCTGTATCGATGTAGTCTACATCCACACGGAGGAATGCATCACCAGCTAAAGCGGTTCCCACTACTGTACTGCACTTGCATGGCTGATATAAATCTTATATGCACTGCTGAGCAAAATTATTATAAAACGAACATTAAATATTGCGTTATTCGCCGGTAAACGTTATATACATCTATCATAACTTTGTTGATATTTGATAGAAACCTATTAAACGGTTTAACGCGAAGGAACGAGCATTTGATGAATTACACAGTGTGGAACATTAAGGACCACGGCATTTTAAAAAATGCTTTTTTTGGCCTTTTAGATGTAAGATACTTAACTATTATGATTCAACTGCTAATTCATAGTCTACTACGATTTTATTTGTGATTTTTTTAAATTACTCTATCCATATTTTATTAAATATGTAGCAACCTGGTGTTCTTCAACATAACCTAATTCGCATCTGGCATAAATTTCATCAATTTTTATCGAGAAATAATTTTTATCGAACCTTAAAAGTTTTAAATTTATTGTTTCCCTTAAAAAATGGAGAAGGCATTGAAACTTATTGTTAATTTACAATATTGCTTCTCCAGTTACCTCACAAATTTAAATATTACCGCAAAATAATACTTTTACAATAGCTAATAACATTTATTTCAACAAATTACTTTTAAAAGGTAAACGGAAAGAATTTGTAAATGGGTATTTAACCATTCTGTTATAGGGGTATAAAATTATGCTCTATCGTCTACTGGAAATGAAAAGTCATGCACTGCTCAAGAGAATTCTAGAATTTTTAAAAATTCGTGTTCCAGGAATTATAAAAAACTGTGTGCATTCAAATTTTTATTGAAAAATAGAGGTTCGATAATGGTTTCATTCCAGAAATTCACCTTTTGAGAATATTAACTTGAAATTGATAATCCATTCCGTATATTTTGTTCCGACCAGCAACGTAAATTTTACATTACAAAGCTCCCCGTAAAGGTACGGATTCGCTGGTGCGACTGCGGCTGCGGCTCGCGGCTGCGACTCGTGGCCAACCAATAGACAGTCTGAATGTTCTCATCAACTACAACATTTAGACTGCCTATTGGTTGGCGACGAGTCGCAGTCGCAAGCCGCAGCCGCAGTCGCACCAGCGAATCCGTACCTTTAGTCGTAAAAGTTGCCTCGGCGCTATAAAGAGTACATATTTTAAAAAAATATTATCATTGCGGGGAATACCTCAATGTGCTCACAAACAGAACTCCAGGCGACATTAGCTGCTCGTAAAGTATGCAGAAGCTTTGGCGTGTATGGTTTTATTTTGTTCACTTTAAAATATCTTATTTTATTTGGACATATTTAATTATAAACTGGTTACTTATAAAAATTTATTTGCATTCAAGTACATCCAATTCCTTTTACAGGCACCACAAGTTCAATAAGTTAAAAAATGTAGAGATCTATAAAAAAATCATTTTAAATTGATGAAATTTAATAAAAAAAATCTCTAAAGTAGTTCTCGAGAAAATAGATTTTAAAATGTAGTAGACTGTGGAATAGCAATTGGATTATCGTAATAGGTTTAATAAGTAAATCTAGTCCAGTATGTATAGGTAAGACATAATTCAGTAGAATCGTGTATCCCAAAATTTTTTTAGAAAGGTGTTAGTTTTTAATTGACCACACTATGCAAGTAAAGATTGATATACCGAAGAGGTAAATGGCCAATTACAGGATGTGGTAAAACATAACCAGTGCACAATAATATAGACAAATGTGTACAAGACACAAATATGGCAACAAAAAAAAATAAATAAAAAACAAACAAACAAAATTAATAAATAAAAGAATATACAAGTATACCTAAAGTTACAATGCTGTATCTGCAATCTATTTTTACTTAAGCTCGCCGTATTTCTCGCCGTGAAATGGTGAAATTTGTGATTTTTCAGGTACAGCAATTTCGAAAAATAAAACAACAACAGAAAAAAATATAAAAAATAAGAATTTTGATGTTTTGTTTATACACTTTTACTCAAATAAACTATTAACTTTTAAAAATTGTTTGTAAGACACACATTATTTTGCTATTTTAACCCTATATTTTAACAATTATTATTTTCATATACTTATAAACAAAATTGAATAATTTTATATGCGGAACTATGTAAGTTTATATTATAACAGTATTTACATCTACAGTTAAATTTAAAAAAATACGTATTTTGAAAGATTTATGCATCTTAAAAATGTGTTGGTTAGACAGAGTTATCATGTGGCAGAGATAACATTCCTGTCATGTGCTATGCTTTATATTATTCAGTTCTTAAATATTTTTTACTTGTAGTAAACAATCAATAATCCGGCGCCCTTAAAAACTATATTTTTTATAGCTTGCACTGAACAGCAAAAAGTATCTACACTAGATAATATTTAATTGTACCTTGAGATAATTTGATAAAAAGGCTTTTCTATGAAAAAATGTATTAAAAAAGTTCCTCAGAACCAAACAAAAACAAAACAGTTTCGAATTATTCAAAATTATTATTAAAAGCAATGTGCTAAGATTACGTAAGCAATTTGTCCCACGTCTTTTTTTTAAAGCATCCTAAAGCCTTTTAAGGGCGCCAGATACACAGTTATTAAGGAATTCATAGCTATTTTTTGAGGCAGTCTATAAAAAATATCAGAAAAAATATCTATTTGCTGTGTCAATTATTCAAGTTCCTCCAGGGCGTACAACTTGTATGTTTACAGGGTGATAAATTATTTAGAATAAGAAAAAAGTATATTTTCATCTATTGCGTTTTATGATATTACACATTGAGAAATTTATATAAGTACGGGACACTCCCGTTTTTTCTGTAAATTATTAAGTATTTTTCAACTGTGATAAAGTACAATTCACAGTCTTTCATGGTCTTTAGCGCCAAAAATTAAAGGGCATGATTCAATTTCTGCATTATAGTTACGTTATTTAGAACGTCAACCTACCGAGTTAATTTTTGTGTGCTTCTTTCGATACGATTGTTTGTTCTTGACACGCCAGCCTTAAGGATGCATCACCAATATTGAGACTTATTTTTGTTAGAAGGCTTTCGTGGTAAAATAGCATATTTTCGACCTGGAGTTTCTATCTCATGGTTTCATGTCTTAACCTCTTCTATTGTGTCCTAAAGTATGTAAATTTCATTTTGAAACACCCTGTATTTATACTTTACATTATAAACACATTTTAAAAAATAACCGGTTGGACTTTGTTAATGTGATAGTATTATTTAATTTATTCACAAATTCTTATTCCGGTCGAATATAAAAAATAATGTAATTATTTTATATCCAAGTACATATTTAACTTTACAGTTAAGATGTTTTTTTAAATATTTTTTATTAACGTAGCTTTGTTTTTTAATTTTTAATGGGGTCAAACTAATTCAAGTTAATTTTGAAAATAATATTTTAATCATAGTCTAGCTTAGCTATGCATTGGAGGTTTTTTATAAAAAAAGGTTAAAGTTTCAGGTAAAAATGATAAAATTTGTATGTTTTTGTAGATGGACCTCACACTACGTATCAGAAAAGTGTGGTATACAAAATACAATATACCTAATGTATGGATAAGTATGTTCACATTTTTTCATTATTTTATTTTGTATTTATATTTGCACTGTTCTTTCCAAGTGTAAATAAGATCTGTTTGAGTAGTAGAAACTAGTAAAAAATAAAGAAATAAAGAATAGACTGCTTGATGATATTTATCAATGTTTGTCAAACAAATCTTAATATTTACGTAAATTGAAAATATTGTATGATAAAATAGTTATATCTGTCATTTTTCTTATCCCCTTGATACAAATAATGTTATCTGTTATAAGAAGGAAAAATATTGATTTTACCTATATTACAATATATAAAATATTTCTAAATTTTGTGTGTATTTGCTGTAAATAGGATGGTGTAATTACTACATGTAGTTGTTTTTGGAATCATAGACTGTATAAAACCGTATGTATAAAATAAAACAATAATAGGCCCAACAAGAGAGTGATGTTCAATAAATATGCCTCATTAAGCAATATGTCATGTTAATAGCTGCGACAGACAAAGCTATATTGCCTATAGTTTTAACTGGCTCCTTCACCATTTATTAAAATAATATATAAATGATATTCAAAGGAAAATAAATATAAATTATTGATAATTAACACATTCATATTTCTTTGTTGACTAGAAAATATATTTAATGTAAAATTTGCAACTCTATGCTATTTGTGCTGTTTAAAGTATATGGTTTAATCTCGATAAAAATGAACGTTACCTACTTGTAAAACTACACTGAAAAAAGGCCAGTAACTTTACAAATTTACTTTGTAAGAATATCCTTATAATTGTCTTAAAATAATTCTAAAAATAATGATGATATTACACTGACACTTGTAATTTTACAAGAAAACTGCCAATATACAATAAAACCGTAAACTTCCTATGTAATTATAATATAATTTGTACATTTATAAAATACATTGTAATACATTTAAAATTAACACCAAGAAAATCCATTTTTACATTGTAAAATTACTGAAAATACCAAATTTACTATATAATTGACTGTAAAAATATGCCTAATGTGTGTGTGAAGGTACTACTAATTTTAAAACTCACTATACCACTAACCGTCGAGAGCGTTGGGTGGTGACGCCTCATTATTTCTTGCTTCATTTCGATAAATGCAGCGTGTCCCTAGGACCTAGGTACTTACATAATTAATTTAGTGAGTAGTGACTAGCAATATAAACATATCTAGAGTGAATTTGTCCAAAAATTTTAATTATAAATTTAAAAAGGATCATTCTGCTGATTTTAAGGTATACATCGGGGCCATAATAAAAATAAGTATTATTTTCAACTAAATGAGTCATAAATTCCAAAGTACTTAATTTTTTGTATATAAATCTGAAAAGCATATAGAAAACGAATCTATTGGTTCGAAAATGTTTGACTTCACATATCAAATATTCAGTATTACTATTAAGGGTATTTATTAACATTAGAAGCAATTGGCATTTATGTTAATTAGGTTACTTAATGTGAGTATATTTTTCTTTTGAAATAACATTCTGATGCAGTGATGCTATTGAGAAACTCATGGAAAAGCCTGATATGTTACTTAAGGTAAGTAACAATCGTTAATTCCTTACGATATTTCAATTTTTCTCATGTAGGCATATTAATCTACTAGTTATAAAAAATATTCCTCAAACCACTAGATACTACACATAGAGAAAAAATGTCTTTACAATGTATAAATAATAATATAATAAGTAGAAAAGTTACCACAGAAAACGACCAAAATTTAAAAATATCATGTAGGTATCTCTTAAACAAATCAAAATATTGGAATGTGATTCTCGCTATTCAACTTTTCTCAAAAATTAAGCTCTAAATATCTTCGCTACTTTTTTCTGTCCTTTCGGAAAATAGAGGAAACCTTCTATACCTAAGTGCCCAAATTGGACCATCCTGTACAATAAATAAAAAAAATTACATTGTAGTCATAATATAAAATGTACTATTACAATGTAACTATACAACTGCCTGTAAAGCTACTTTGTAATTTTACAAGTAATTGTGGAAGTTACATTGTAAAAATACTTTTTGTATTGTAAAATCACAATTTAATATTGTAATATTATTACAATTGCAAAACCTAAAATTACACCACAAAATAAATTTACAACGTAATTTTACATTTTATTTGTAAAGTTACAATCGGTAAGAGAGTTACAGCAATAATGAGTGGTAAATAAATTGCCATCTATTTTAACTGTAATTATTTTTACCAGTGTAATATAAAAATAATAATAGTGGCAGGCAAAAAAATTTAATTGATATGATAATTACTCATTAATTAGTAATTAATTAATATTTTCTATCAATTTTCTTATGTATTGTGTTTAGACTTCAGGAGTATAGGCGTATATTTCATTAAATTTTACTTACATCAAATAAATGTATACAGCAGCGGCTGTTGTTGGTGTAACATTTGTGTGACTAGAGTAATTTATAGATATGCATAGGTATTACATATCCAATATATTCTAACGTTATTGAAAGCAATAAATTGACTAGTTAATTAAAGTAAGCACTAAGTAGTTAGTGATTGTTGTGTGTTACTTTATACTTTAAAACTTTTACTGAGGCAATGCCGCACCTGCCTCATTGTACTAGCCGCCACTGGTATAAAGTGTCAAATTGTAGTATTTTTTTAAAGTAACGTCAATCTCATGAGCCACTCATTGATCGAATAGAATATTTCTTTGTGGTCGCTGAAAAACTGACTCTTCCGCTCATGTAACTAGTGCCGCCAGTGAGCGGCTCATGAGGCTCATGACCCTCTTAGCTTGGAAGTGCGGACGGGGTTTTGAGCATAGTTTAAGCGGTTCATGAGCCACTCGAGATGATCCAACTAGAGTCGGTGCCAAACGTGCGCACTACACTTTCTAGTTTCAATAAATGCCGAGTTTAAATTGCTCTATAGTTTTATTTTATTACTCAAAATTGAGAATACTCTAATCAGAATTATAAAATAACTTTTTTTAAAATTACCAATTATATTCAATACTATGTAAAATTTATGATTATAGTAAATATATTCATTAAAATTAACTAGAAATTATAACACTGCACTAAGGAACAGGAGTAAGACAAATTATTTACCATTATTATCTATTACCACACTTGTCAAAAGAGTTTTTCCAGTGTGTAATTCAGGATGTGTAATATAATTTATGTGTTATTAGTTTCACACACTTTGACTTTTTTGTACGTTTAACACAAAATGAGTAATATAATAAAATGTACTAAATCTGTTCGCGGTGTTCAAATGAAAAATATTTAAATTCAGATTAAGGTTTAATCAAAGAAAATGAGTGAGTACCTAACTATAATAAATATTGCTGACAGTTATGATAAAGTATCTAATCGGAACTGCTATAACCTTAAAATATTAGGTGTTTATGAAAATTCAAAATTTTTATTAAAAATACGCAGTAAATAATATGCATTTTACTAATGTGCGCTGATAATTCGAATATATATTTATAAGTGCTTGACGTATTTACATAATTTATTATGAATTTGGAGACAAGATGTAGGTAATAACGTCCAATGAAATTGTTTGCATCACGTGTTGTCATATCACGTGGTAACGCCATAGTGACGAGAGGAGTTTGATATGACTTACCTATTGTTTTATATTCTTTTTCATTATTATACTTTTTAGAAAACAACGGTTTTGAGAATTATATAGAAAAGAAGAATGTCGCATTACTTAATATTTTATGTTAAATTTCAAATATCCAAATGAAGTACTGATAAAAGTGGGTGGAAATTTCCATGTTATGCTATTTTTGCATAATATTTACTGGAAAATTTTAATTTACATTATATAATAAGGAATAATAACGTGTTTGTGTTTTTTCGTAATAAAATAAGGAAATTTCAGAAATAGTGTAGTAATACAATGTACTACAATGGAACTATTTACTTTTTGAAATTTGTTATGAAATTTTACAGCAAAAATAGTAATTGCTTACAACAGATATTAACATTAGTTGCAGTTACATTAATTAAATAATAATAATAATAATATCTCTACCCTTCATTCTAATCACAGGGATTAGCCCAGATGTCGGAGACTTGTGCGGGAGAGGGGGCGGCATATTATTATTAAGCAGGCCGCATTTGCGCCCAGGAACGACTTACGTTGGTAGGCTCTAACCATTATTCAGTGCAGGAATGAGGGAAACCTGGAAAACCTCATTAATTAGGGGGGTAGTCAAATATCAACCGGTATCAATCTCTCACATTGACCCAACCCAACATTCTTCCACCCTACCATACCCGCAGAGAGGGCGCCAAACCTCTCCACGAATATAGCTTATATACGGTCTACCGGCAGCTGGGCTCGAACCAACACCGATCTAGTCACCTAGGTTCAAGTACTGACGCCTTAAACCGCACGACCACTGACCGACACAATATTTACTGTAACTAAAATTTGAGCTAAGTATATTCATTTTCACACAGATAGATCTATAAATATTTGCAAAAACCAAGGAATATTACATGTACTGATGTTTCAAGAATAATTATGCAGTATTTTCAGTAAAAATATTCAACGTATTTTCTAATGCGAATGAAATACCTATATTGCAATACATCTTTAGAAGATGAGTGAATAAAATACTCTTTTACAGAGGATGATGGATGGATAAATTCCACTAAAAAAATCTTCCTACACAGAAGTTATTTCTGCTCCTGACAAGGCCTTCTTAACTATTTAGAAATAAAAATGTGACTTTCATAGTATATTTGTTACTGAATTATAATAACAAAATCTACTGTATTTCTAATAATTTGTTAGTAAGAGATCCTGCTTATTGTACTGACTAGCTTAAACCTGTGCTTTTGTACATATTAACAATTAGACTTTTTTCCATGACATTAAAAGTAAGAACTTTTCCCTCTTTTCAATTGCATCTGTCAACACATTGTCCATATAAAAATAATATAATATATAATTTGTAAATCGGATTCTGTTACACTATTCAGGTTAAATAAAATGAAAATATTTGAACTGATTGATGAACTCTGATATAGGTATACATTTTTGTAACGTACATATTGCTCAATTTTTTGCACATGGAATTCAGTCATATATGTGAAATAATGTTAGTTATTGAAAAATTTTTTCTATGCATATTTTTCCGTGTTAGTTATAAAGGTAAGCATATGTATATAAAATATAATAAAATTGAAATTATCTACTCAGTAAAATTACATATCTATATTTTACAATTCCAATCTAAAAATTACAATGTATAAATCAATACAAATTATAGTGACAGAAATTTACGATGGAATTTAGCATAATAGTTGTAATATCACATAACATAATATGGAGTTTTATCCATGTTTATTTCTGTAATATTACAGTGTACTTATTTCATTTACAAAATTATTATGTAATTTTACATAACTTTACGCTGGTCACAAATTGCCAACGTAAGGTTTTGTGAAATTACAGACAAATTTTTATCAGTGCATGTATTTAATAAATGTGATGCAAAAAATGCTTTCAATTTGTTCTCTTTATACATAGAATGATCAAATTGTCTTCTACTTAATTAGACAATATTTTTTCTTTTGGTACTAAATAATACCGATGAATGGTAAAGAAAATAAAATTTATTATTAATGTCCATTTTGCTACTAACTATTTAAGTCAGTTAATTACGGTATTAGTAATACATAGTTGAAGTTATGTTATGTTAATTTAGAGAATTGACTAAAGAACATACATATTTTTTGATTTCTGTAAATATATCTAGGCATTTCAAAGTTATCTAGTAGTTTTCTTTATTTACTTTTACTATATTATTAAATGTACAAAGTGAAATACAAAGAATTCTCTTAGGCCTAAAAACATTTGTACAAATAAAAATATACTATTTTTGTTGGTAATACGATTCTTATTGATATTAATTTCACATCCACATTACGAGGCAGATTGGGGAACATTACAGGATACAATTGGAAAAATACATATAAATCTTACAAGAAAATTACATAATAAAATTATATGAATTTTACATAGAACTGGTAAGAGTACTTTAAACTTCAAATAGTAATTTTCTATTGAGTTGTAATTTTACATTCTAGTGTGTTATTTGACACTATTTACCTAGGCAATGAATAATCAACAATCCATAGTGTAATATTACAGTTATTATTAATTGTTATATGTACAATTTAAATCTTATATAATAACTTATTATATCTTCAATAACAGTGATTACTTGCAGACAATTAACAGTAATGAAGTAAATAACTAGTATATAATATATATAAACATACCGGGTGTTCCCTCTAAGACTTTCAGTGCCTATATCTCAGAAACCAGCATAGCTAGTGCGACGATAGTGGTAGACAGACACTAGATGGCGCATAGAATATGATGATGATATCAATTCTTATTTTGATTTTTTGGTAGTCAACCTCGCTAAAACTTATGTTTAAATTGAAATACACAAAATTATGAACTCATTCTGAAAAATAAACAGTCAAAAATTTTAAAATTTAAAATAAAAAAACGCCTCTAAAGTGCACAAATTTCATTGTTTTGTCATGAAAAATTGTGTAAAATATCTGTCGATATTTTTAAATTATTCCATTATAATGTAATAAAACTTCAGTAAATTATTTTATTTACAGGGTCCACAATAATAAGGTATTCGTATTTTTTATCACAAAATAATTTACAAAAGCGTGTAAGTAAAGAATATTCGTTTTTATAACAGCTATAATATTTATGGAATACTTATTTAACAACAAATAAATTCGAACAAAACGACTCCTAAATGCTTTTTGATTATAATGTAAACGTGTTTGTCCTTGAAGGTTATCAACTGAACGTATCACACAAAAGAAATATTACTAAAGCATAACCTAGAAATTATTGATGATAAATTTGTTATGTCCACATATTTCAGCACTTTATTTATGTTTCCGATGGATGAAGTATGTTTAACAAGGACTCTATATCTGTAAAATAGTAAACAATGTACTACAATGTCTGTATTTCATATAATAAAGAACTAACATAAAGCAACTAGTCTTTGCTAGGAAGAATCACCTGTAAATTACTAGACTCAGAAGATCACGTAGTCATATAAAGCTAGACAGTAATTTGTAATTATTGTTTTTATCTTTCAGGTATATGTGAGTAGTGCCACAAATTACATTGAAACAAAACGATTCATAACATCGGACACAAAAAAGAATAAGCGAAAAGTAGTCTTAGAATTAATTCTAAACATGGAATGATAGATAATATTTAAGAAGTCCCTAACTCACTTTGAAGAGTATTCTATAAGACATTAAATTCTGTCGTGGGCTTTAAAATTTTTAAACGAATAAAATAAGAAATATAAACTAATTTCATAATTCTGTGTACAGTACGAAAGTTAAGTGTGGTTACAATATAAGTACATAACGTATGTAGTAAGGTATCAAACAATGAAATGGCAAGATTCGTTTCTAATCATACATGCACATATGACCATCTCTTAGATTGAACATTGCCCTGTAAAAGAAATTAGAATACAGACCAACTGTTTAACATAAAATCAATAAAATATATGTAGATACTTAATATAATTATTGTTAATTTATTCATAAGGTATCTACCTATCACATAGTTATTTAAAGATATATAGTAATTTGTAATTATTGTATCTTTCAGATATGTGTTCACCAAAAATGAACGAAAAATATCACAGACATTTTGTTAGGATTAATTTTAAACATGGAATAATGGATAATATAAAGAAGTCCCCAAAATCACTTTGAAGAGTAGTCTACAAGGACAACATTTTCAAAAATGTTACACAAGACGAAATGGGTGATTTTTTATATTATAATTAATTATTATTCAGTTTAATCAGCATAATTTCAATTAAAAAGTAATACGTATCTATATTGTGGCTCTTTTTTATTAGTGACTAAATTAATTAACTTCTGTTTAACAACTGTTGCATTCAATACATTATTTAGCGTTATTTATGCCATTCATATTTGACAATTCAATGACAATTCATAATTTTGATGTATACTGATGTTAGTTTCTTCTGTGTAAGTCTGGTTCAAGGTATACACATTTTACATGATAAAACAATGAAATTTGAGCACTTTTTAGAGGTGTTTTTTATGTTGTTGTTATGATCAGATTCTATAGGCGATTTAGTGTCTGTATACCAAATTTCGGCGCGCTGGCTGTTATAGTTTCTGAGATATAAGCACAGAAAGTCTTAGAAGGAACACCCGGTATATAACTAGAACACAGAACTGTGTTTTTTGTGTTACAAAGTGTAATTATTTTTTTACAGTGTAGCCAAGTTATAAGTGTAAATAAACTGCCCATTATCATTACCAGAATGACTTTTTACAGCACAGCTAATGTTTCCGTAAAACGCTTATGTTATAATAATTTTATTAGTTACATGAAATAGTGTACCTACAGCAGTTGTTTTAAGTGTAACTGCATAACTAACATAAAAAAAACTAATTTAGACAACCGAGTTGCATCTATATTCAACAGCAAGATTGGATGGCTCAACTCAACATGTCAGTGGATGTGAATATATGGAGCCCCAACGGGTGGCCGCTTATTATTCACATAGCAATCAGTTGTCACTCAGGCCTGCGATGGCTCCCTAAAGACATCATGGAAGTGTGTGTTGCATACACAGCACACAAAATAATAGTTTATACAAACCGAAGATGCTACTTACTCCGTATTACTCAGTGGGAAGATGCTAATGGAATTGCACAGCTCAATAAACTCTTTTAATAAATATCATTTATATCGTAAAAGGGCAAAAGTATAAACTGTCTGACTTGATAGACAATTTCTAAGAGCTCTCTGATTTTTCAAAAATGGGATCTAACATTATTTTTAATCAAGTACTCGATACATTAAAGATCGAATTCGTAGAAGTTCACATAGAGTTGATATATCTGCATGTTGTTTTTGGTCATGTATACAAAGTTCCTTTAGTATCGGCCCTTATATTCCGATCACCCTGTGTAAATAATATCACCTGAAATTGAGTTTTTGATTTTTCTGAGTCAAACTGTGTAACATAAAATTAATTATTGCTTACTTTTAATCATCTATGCATATGATTATACTGGTCAATACAAATTTGAGATTAAACATGGTTAAATAAAACTTTGAAATGATGTACACCTTTTTGACTGTTTTGCCGTGGTCGATGCTTAACTGCAGACGTTTCGCCATACTTAACAGATTAAATCATATAGTGGTGAACTAAAGCATACTGCTGTATTTAGGTATACATGTGTGAACGGCGTCAGATGTCACAGGTGTACGTTGTGGCAGCGACCGTTTTGTGGGGTCTAAAATTTTAAATGCCGGTTTTAGGCTTTTTTTCCACGAAATTGTCTAAGACAAAAAAGGGTAAAATTTGAAATAAATAGTCCATCTAATAATTATAAAGAAATACCTAGTGAATTCGAAAACAGAGTTGTCACATCTAATTCTGAAATTTGTCGACAATACATTTGTTCACTAATCTTTAATTAGAATAATTAATGATAGTTCCAAGGCCATATAAATATGTACTAACTATTTAAATGATATAAAAAAATATATATGTTATTAGCAAATGGTACCTGCGGCTGCGGTGGGATTTTGTTCTCGCCTATTTTAGATATAGAAACCATAGCAAAATTTTCTACATATTAAATTTTTAAAAATATTCAGTTCACCAGGCAAATTGCTTAACAAGTACAAGGAAAGCCTCAGTCAACAGTGTGGCATATCATACACGAGGTTCAATTATATCCGTACGATATACAGCGTGTCGAAGCATTAATACCAAGGAATTATCCCTTAGGAACTAAATGTTGTGAATAGTTGGCGGTTGCTGCAATAAAATGCTCAACATCCCAAATTTACAGCAGACTTGTTAGTTACAGATGAAACAGTTTTTACAGAGAATGGGATGTACAAATTCATAACACTAATGTTTGAAATTTTGAAAATACGTTCCCTATTCATTGAGAACATTTCCAACAACGCTTTTCCTTAAATGTTTGGGCAGGGATTGTCGCTTGATTGGACCATTCATATTACCAAATTGAATGGATTGAGTTCAGTATTTCGAATTCCTTCGAAATGATCTACCTGGACTGGAAGATGTGTCCTTAGCTCTCCGAATCCTAATGTGGATACTTGCTCACCCTCATTTTCGACAAAATGTTAAGGAATACCCTAATGAAGTTCAAGGGGTACGATGGATCAGACCGGTACCATAACCTCTACGAAATCCTTACTTAAATCCTTTGGACTTCTTTTTATGGGGACATTTACAAAATGTACTGAATCGCACCAAAGTGGACACTGGTTGTAATTTACGCAAACCTATCATAGCTGATGCCAATAACTTATGTGTTCAAAATGGACAAGAACCAGAAACATTTCTGTTAGTTCGTAGAAACTGGTTAACGTCAGTGGACAAAATTTTGAACAGTTGCTGTAACATCAGGTATGTCAAATTATTTTATTAATTAAAAAAAACAAATTAATTTGATTAATTATTAGTAACAATAGGGGCAAAAGCAGTTGAATTTCCTGATATAAAATAGGAGTTATAACATTTCATTTATTTCTTTCATTGGGAAATTTTTATTAAAGTTTTTTGTCCGTTCATTTTTTGTGATATTTTGCCGCCGTCCGGTTGCCGACTGTATACTTTGCCTTGCGCAAAATCAGATTTTGCAGTAGACCAGTTTCTAGTGCCGTGCAGAAGTGAATTATTAAATTATTTCCGAATTGCTCTTTTTGATTTATTTTATTTTACAAAATTGTATTTGTAAGAGTCGTCTGTACATTCAATTTATTTATTTTTTTTTTTGATAATTTGTGAATCACTGTATATCGGCAATGAAATTATCTGAACCGATTATGTTTACAATCTACAGATACTATTAACTATACTACAGATACTACTAATTAATTAATAATTCGCATACTGTTATGTTGCTCTATAATTCATTTGTCAGATCCAATCTATAATATTGCTCGGTTGTATGGTCTCCAGTTTGCACCAAAAATATAGAGGCGCTTGAAAGGGTGCAGCGTAGGTTACTTAAGTTCCTGGCGTTTAAGGAGTATGGTGCGTATCCGCCAATTGGGTATTCCCAAGAATTGTTACTTCAAAGATTTGATGGCAGTTCTCTGTTTGTTCGTCGTAATGTGCATTCAATAATTTTTGATGTACCAGAAATGTTACATGGGATTAACTTTACTATACCTAAAGCGATCAGAAGTAGGAAGAAGAAAACTTTCTATTTAAAAACAGCCAACACTAATATATTTCATTTTTCTCCTGTTTATAAAATGTGCAGAAATTATGATCTACTTTATACTTTTATTGATATATTTAATTTAAATGTGAAACATATTAAAAAAAATTGTTTGTCATTACCCGGTATTTTTTTAGTTTCTATTTTTTGTTTGCTTGTTTGTGCAGTATAATACTTTCATATATGTATCTTTTTTGTTATTGTTCATGTATATATGTCTTTTTTTGTAATTTTATTCTATAATGATATTATATATTATGTACTTTTTCTCACTATCCTGTAATTAGGACTTGTTCCTGTTGGATAATTTAAATAAAATAAATAAATTAATATGATGCACAATGTTAGAAAATTAAGTAGATGTACTTTGCTTTGTCATTAGGTAGGTGTTTTAAAGATAAGAATCAAGTTTGGTTACAAATACATATGAAAAAAATCTGGCGTTTATTAAATTAAATATAACTTGACATATTTTGCTACAATTAATACGTACTTAATTTCATAAACAGATTAATTAGAAAAATATATAAATTTCGAAATACAGGTTAAAACTGTATAACAAGGGGTAACGGAAACTGCTAATATCGTCATTCAATATTATTTTGATTGAATTCACCATCTTCAAAAGTGTAGGTTCTTTGACATAGTGTTAAGAACAAATTTTAAGTTTCTCACTATTCTCTAACTATTGAAATTTTGGAAATTTGTATTATTATTATTTATTATCAAACTTTTCATAAAACACTGTTACTATTCTTGTTGAAGATGTCGATCAAACTACATTGAATGTTGGAGCCGATGGCAATCATTGTTATTAATATAGCCTTTAGCTTCAAGTGCAATACATCCAGAACCGACAATCAATTTCTCCGCAAAAAGTTGATAGAAGTATGTTTCATTAGAATAATTATATAATATAATAATAATAATATCTCCACCCCTCATTCTAATCACGAGGATTAGCCCATACGTCGAAGACTTGTGCGGAAGAGGGGACGGCATATTATTATTAAGCAGACCGCATTTGCGCCCAGGAACGACTTGGTAGACCCTAACCACCATTCAGTGCAGGAATGAGGGAAACCTGGAAAACCTCATCAATTAGGGGGATAGTCAAATGTCAACCGGTATCAATTTCTCACATTGACCCAAGCTAACATTCTTCCACCCTACCATACCCGCAGAGAGGGTGCCAATCCTCTCCACGAATATAGCTGACAAGTAATAATCTAAGTTGCATAGTGAACTGCCCTCTTTGTCTTCCTTACGATGTTCAAGAACAACGTATGTCGGCAAGTTGATCACTATGAAAAACAATGTATACTGTGGGCGCCACGTGATTTCATAAAAGCCTTGTATAACAGTAGAAAAATAAAATAGAAATGAAATCACGAAATAACTATCTATACTAGACTAATTCATTATTTAGAGGGGAAACAAATAAATGCTAAGATTGATACATATATATCTATTAGAAAGTAACTACAGCCAGTGATATCTAAGTATTTATGAGTAAATTAGGCTAAATTTCAAGAGAAAAGAAAATAAAGCCAGTTAATATACAAATCTATAATTCCCACTCTATACAGGGTCGGAAAACGCTGATGGTCTATTTGAGTTTACACGAGAGCGACAAAGTAAAGTATAGAAATCCGTGCGATAGACAAGGATGACTATATTGACGACGTTTTATAAATTAGAATAACATCTGAGCAGTCGCTCCCACTTCTAACCGAGCGCATCCGATTGGCCGGTTTGGCCTCTGTCAGCTTCAGGCAGCTGGCAGCTTCAGTGCCGATGTTTCTATGTGCGGAATAGGACGCATTTGCTTAAAACAAAGCAAATTCTTACGTACTTTTAACTATTTAGAATTATTTCATAAACCTACCACCTAACGGTGTATGAAAATAATTGCAATTATTTGCCGCTTTTGTATTTATTTAATAGCCGCTCTGGAAGAAACTAAAACTAAAACTCTAAAACATAAATAAACTTAAAACTTATTGTTGTAAAAACGAAAGAAAAAAATTAATGTTGATGTTTAACTAATAAGTTGTTCAAAAATGCCCCCCCCCCCCCTTTGTGCCTCGCAATACCCTAATCTGTCATAGAATACGGTCTACCAAACCGCGCGACCACTGACCGACTGAATTAGTACAAATAATAAAATTACATAATATGATTTACAGAATATATTAAAAACTCGTATAGCCATAGATTCTCTGTGAGAATCTTTAAGTTACTCATTTAACTCGTCTTGTAGTTTCCAAGATTCCAGTACATCCAATACCAATTTAGGATACGCTTGTATAGGCATCTTAAAAATAAAATTATCTTTTGCAGCAAATATTTAAATTTCATGAGAGCAGCATCCGTGAAAAGATGCCGGATCCGCCGATGGTCTATGTGTATTTACCATTAATGCCATCAATTAGGATGCTTCACTGAATAAGAACCAAATTCCTGCTTTAAACGCGACGCGTACACACAACTACAAAATTTAGAAATATTTTGATGAGGCATATTTTCAGTATTTTTAATTAACTTATCAAATATAATATTTTACAATAAAAAATTATGACGAAGGAAAATATACAGGGTTATTCAAATTTTATCGTATTATGGTTTTAGGGCGAGTTATATCGTGTACAAAATTGTACAAAATTAGTAAGAGTGAAGAGCAGAAAAACGTTTAACAATATTGTGAAAAACGACAAAGGCGACTACGGAACCTCTCAGAGAACCGTAGAAAAGCGATTTTAATTGTAACAGCCTTCGAATCAACACTATATAGATGGACTCAGGTGTTCCGACAGCAAGTTTTCTCTACCAGTCTAGACTAAGGGATGTAGTGGCGGCAACTCAAGGGAAAAAAAACCAAACAACCATAGGAATTTGAATAACAGAAATGGGTCATTGAAACCCACATATAGGGTGTTAGAGGTTTGACTGTTTGACTTAACTTTAATAAAATAATTTAATCAGTAAAATTCGATAAATTCAATATCGCGGAATGTGATCACTGCGCGCAAATGTACTCCAGATTCGTCTGGGAGTACAGATCAGTTGGTATCTGAACTGCGAAATGTTAATCTGTTTGTTGTTTGCACAAAGGTTGCTTGCCGGAAGTGCTTTTGCTTACCACTATGTATTAATCATGTTAATTTTTCTTTATTTGTCAAAATATTTAGCTCACATTAGTATCATGATATGTTATTAATTTATGGAGAAGCTCGCCGCGATTCTGCGAGAGTATGACTTATTTATTTAGATCGTTTCCCTCAACGGTGAAATATCTCAACATCTTCTTGATACTGATAGTGTTGTTCGCCTCCTGAAAATTATGATCCAATTCGAAAGATCAATGTGAATACGGAGTACTATATTTTGGACATTCTGGAGAGAGATCCGGGACGTAGCACACGAGGTATCTCGACAAGTCGGAATTCTGCGACAAGAATTAATATATCAATATCACCTACAGCGGGTTCAGGCATTGTTAGCCTGAGATTTCTTCCCCCCCGATTAAATTTTTGTAGATGGTTTTAATTAAAGTTAACCTCAACCCCCATTTATGAAGACCTTAGACTTATTTTTAAAATTTAAACATTTATTTAAACACTTCACACAGTATTTCAAAAATAAAATAGCAAAACAGTTATCTAAACTAAATTAATTAATTTTCACAATAGTTGTTTATCTTTGAATTTTTCGTTATCACTAAAAAACAAGTTGGCGCGTGGTAGGCAACCCGTAAACGCGCTCAGCTGGCACAGCGAACTAGTTCGTGTATTCGTACTGTTGCCACGTTGTGATAAAATTGTCTGATATAATAACCCGACTTTGTTTAAGTTATGCTCTTATATTATTTAACTTTTTTGTTCATTTATATGTACTTTATCTTATACTGAACTTATGGCAGTCAAACCTCTAACACCCTATATATAGGGCGTTCTGGAAAAAATAAGGCAATTTTTCCTTAAGTAGCATAAAATATTTTTTTTATTTTGATACATTGATAGAAAAAGATATACCTGTAGGTAATTAAAATTTTTTTAAATCGAATTATGGTTATACCTTGTACAAAATACAAACTAGGTACTACAACGAAATTTGGTACAGATGAGTTACTTAATATTTGGGTCGCTATGATATTTCTTAGTGACATTCTAAGATATAACTTTTTTTGAGATTAAATATTCTGTAAATTAAAGATAATATAAAAATGAGCATGTCTAAATTCGGTGTTTTTGTTAATTATTTTTTGGAGGATTGCAGGCGTAATTACAGCACAATCTAGTTCTCCTTTAGAAACCCTCATCAAAAATTGCACAATGGTATGGTGACACCGAAAGCTGGGTCTCCATCAAGTTGAAATATCAGATTGTTATATGCAGTAAAGGACAAATTTCAATTTCGACTGAAATTTCAGTTTGCAAGAAAATTGGTATAGCTTACCAATGAAAGTTATTAACGAACCAATTTCGAGTACTTTGAGAGTTGATTGTGCCATTATTTGTAAATGTTGCTTTTACTGAGCACAAAACATTTTTTTAAAGAATAGTGTTACTCAAAAACTCTCCTTGGCAGCACTAATAACATTACTTCAGCCTCCTAATGTATGTAAGCTTGAAGGACGTAATATTGTTCGACGGAAGCAGCGGACAATTGTATCCTTAGATGCATCTAGAATTGTGGATTCCTTAGACTGCACATTGGATGTTCTTGCATAAATTGAAAAATTTCTGTTTCTCTAACATGGTCTGCAACACGTTTTTCTTGATTGCATACTCTGGTGGATTTATTGAATAAATTATTGATTCGGTAACCTTTACCTAAATAGTTTACTGATGGTTTGACCAGATATCGTTTACTAAATTTTATATCAAATTATTTTCCTCAAGGGCAATTTCTTCAATTTACGTAAACTTTAGATTGAGGGCGTTTTTAAATAATTTGATTAAGAATTATTAATATACAGTAAACTCTCGATTATCTAGGTGCTGATTAACCGGGTTACTGATTAACCGGGCTGTATTATGGTTTAACCAGAGCTTGAGGATTAATCGTGTTATTTGAACAAACTTGCCAAATCAAATGTCGATATATGACGCAGTGTTTTTAGTTGTGCTTTGAGCAGGAACATATGAACAGTTATGATTCAATGGTTAAACCAACAGCGAGTAACTTTTATTCCAATTCTGGAGTAATTTGTGCAAGCCAAGCAAAATATTTAATGTATTGTTTGGTTGATTAACCAGAATCAAACAGCAATGTCATTGCCCAAAGAGAAAAAGTGAGTAGTGATAGAGAGGCATCTGAGTATTGTATGCGTGATTTTAACAACTTCATTAAATGTGAGCAATTAATGCCCGAGAAAACTTATAACGCCGATGAAACTGCTGTTTACTGGAAGACATTTTATTCGAAAACGCTTGCATCTGAGCAAGATCGCAGTGCTCCAGGACACAAATTCTCAAAAGAGCGGCTTACAATCTTAAGTTGTGTAAACGGTACTAGTTCATATAAACTCAATTTAGGTGTTATCAGCAAAGCAAAGAAACTAAAATCGTTTAAACGGATTGAATTTTTACAATTACCTGTAGATTATTTTAATCAAAAAGAACGGTAACAATCTACCTTCAACCTTGTGGACGTCCTGTAAAAGCCGTTTTGCTGTTGAATAACTTCACACCCTAGGAAGGAGACCTTAAAATCGAAGGATGGTCAACCACTACTACTACACTAATCCTATGCAGCAGGGAGTCACTTCATTCATGTAAAGGAGTCTATTAGAAAAAATTGTAAAATCGAATTTTGATTTAAAGGAGTTCTGGAAGGAATTATTGACGTTGCTTGATAGTATCAAAGGCATAGCGCAGCATGGAATCATACAAAGCAACAAACTCTACACAAATTTAAACCCTTTAGTGAATTCAAACCATTCTGATGACACTGATGATTCTGACGATGAGTATAATGTGTCATTTGCAGCCATCACAAAAACAGTGAGCACTTAGCAGTTGCCAAAATGTTGATGCCAATATCGAGTGGATGCATGCTCTTGATGAGTTACCGGCTTACGAGATCTTGTCTCAGGAAGACATTGTCAAGAAAGTACAAAACGATAACTCTGAATCTTCTGACAAATTTTCTGATGATAATGCATCTAGATTTTCAAGTACCTAATGAATTGGATTCGTTTTCATTAGTCGTAATCAAGCACTCACGTGCACCGAACATTTGCTCGAATACCTAGAGTAACATCTCTTTGTTACGACACCAATTTTATTAAACGAAGAGTCCAAGATTCTCGAAAACAGACATTCCTTGTATTGTACTTTTATATGTAAGTTTTGTTTTATAAAGTAGAAAATACAGAGTGGGCCAATAGTGTGTGGACGGAACATTGTGGCTATACTGATATATATTTTTAAAATCTACTGTTAGTGTGGGGTGGGGGGTAGTAAGAGCTACAAACTGAAAATATTTTTACTGGAATTCCTAGATATATACATGGTGATTCATATTAAAGTTGCATTTTTTAAATGGAACCCCCTGTATATTATTGCATATTTGGATTTCTCGATCAATTCTAGTGTGACTTCATGTACCATACTTGGTGCCTAAAACGTACCGTTTGGACGTTATTCGATATTTTGTCAAAAAGTTGATGTCTAGCAACAGCTGAATATCAGAAGTGGGCGGCAACATAGGAGGCTGTGTTTGGGGAAAATTATTGACCACCCTCCATACTTCCAAGAGCTGGAAAGTCAAATATGAACTCTGTTTGTTATGGTTGATATCGTCGCTCTAATTTTGAAAACTTCAATCATGGATAACTTAATTTTTTTAAATGGAATATATTTTTGTCACGTCACCAGATAACACATTTCATTACCTTTCACCCGATATAAAGTTATCTGTATTTATCTCTAATACTTTTCTTCTAATCCACAATTACTTTTTACTATGATGGATTTATGCAAACCAATTAATTTAAACTAAATTTAAAAATAAATAAATAAATTAATAAATATGATGGCAGCATTTATTCATACGAATTAACAATTAAATACTTATGGTTATTTAGTTTAATACAATTAATCTCCATAATATCACATTTAGTTTTTTCAAGCACTCGAGAGTAAAGTTGCTCATGGAAAGCAAACAGTAGGTTTCATTATAAATGTTTATTAAATAGTAACACAAATAAATGAACAAGAATTACAAAAAACCTCACAGAAACTACAGTGGCTCAATAAATAAATAGTAAATAACAACATAACTTCAAAGTAAATGTTCAAAGTGACGACCTTCTTGTTGAATACAAATGTGAATTCTTCGGCGAAAAGAATCTTGAACTTTCATTAACATTTCTGGGGTGATAGTTGTAAGAACATTTCTAATTCTGATTTTCATATTTTCAGCTGTCGTTGGTTGTTCAATACACACTTTTTCCTTTTTCCGCTTTAATTATTAATTCGTATGAATAAATGCTGCCATCATATTTATTTATTTATTTATTTATTTTTCAATTTAGTTTAAATTAATTGGTTTGCATAAATCCATCATAGCAAAAAGTAATTGTGGATTAGAAGAAAAGTATTAGAGATAAATACAGATAACTTTATATCGGGTGAAAGGTAATGAAATGTGTTATCTGGTGACGTGAAGTTCCATTTAAAAAAATCAAGTTATCCATGATTGAAGTGTTCAAAATTAGAGCGACGATATCAGCCATAACAAACAAAGTTCATAATTGACTTTCCAGCTCTTGGTAGTATGGAGGGTGGTCAATAATTTCCCCCAATCACAGCCTCCTATGTTGCCGCCCACCTCTTATATTCAACTGTTTCTAGACATCAACTTTTTGACAAAATATCGAATAACGTCCTAACGGTACGTTTTAGGCACCAATTATGGTACATGAAGTCACACTAGAATTGACCGAATAATCCAGATATGCAATATACAGGGGGTTTCATTTAAAAATATGTAACTTTAATATGAATCACCCTGTATATGTCTAGGAATTTCAGAAAAAATATTGTAGCTCTTACTCCCCCACCCCCCACCAACAGCAGAATTTAAAAATATATATCAGTATAACCACAACCTTCCGTCCACACACTATTGGCCCACCCTGGATATGCTTTTCTTTTTCCGTTTTTTATTTTGTTTTATACTGTGCCACCATATGCAATAGATTTTCGATTATCTGTAATTCCCAATCTTCAGGGAGATCGATAAACCTCAGATAATCGAGAGTGTATTGTATTTTGTATATTGTAAGTTGATAAAAACGTACGCCTGTTAAAGAAACCTACTACGATTGTTTTTATTATTATTTTTATATTGCCTTGCATTGAAAAATGGAAATTCGTTTTGTAAAATTCAAATAGACCTTGACGACCTCTATCTTTTTCACATGAGTTTGATTTAAATCAGGCAAAAAGTGAACACATTGTTATTACGCTCTTACACGTGAGAATGTGAGATACACTGTATGATTAAAAAATACTAAGCATGTAATAATGAACTGAATGAAAATTACGATACCTTCACATTTTGCGGCTGTCTTTACTGCACATATCTGCCGAGAGCGAATGACCCGTGTGTGTGTGCTGAACACTCAACTATCGACAGGAGGAGAGTCGGTATCAAGATATCGTGAACCGAAATCGTAAATCGCTCAAACAAGTTGCAGATCCCGCAGTTCGGTTCACGCATCAATGATCGCCCACTTTTTAGTGTTTAGTAACGATGTGAGCTGAATATTAAACCGAGAGAGTACGTTGGCACATTATAACCCTTTAAGATTTAATACCGTGATCTTATATCGTACCTTTGTATATCAAGAGAGGGCAGTATTTAATTTTCATGATACTTGGTGGTCTCTGGGAATTTTCGAAAAAAGTGCTTTCATTATTCTTGAACTGAATGTGGAGACAATAGTGCTATAGAGGGATTTTCATAATAAACCGTTTTCAAATCGAGTTGGGTTCTTTGCCACACTCAAAAGAAATTTAGATGTTTCCATTGGTTTATGTAACTCATTTATATTAAAAGTATCAAACAAGGGATTGCTTTTATAAGCTCACTATTGCCTAAGGAGAAATCGATCACAGTAGGAAAGATTATAAAAATGTTCTGGATTTATAGAAATCACTGTAACATCACTGTAAAAGTTAAATATTTTACTCTATTCCATGATTTTGAGTTGAATACATGTGGCGGTGGCGGTGACGGTGTTCTCCTTGCTATTAGGAACAGCTTTAGTTGTACGTTACTTGATTTGTCTGAGATTTCTAATATTACTCCTGGCATTGATGTGATTGGGGCAAAAGTCTGTAATGCTAACAAGAAAATTTTACTGTTCGTCGCGTACATTCCTCCACAAATCTCTGCTCTAAATTTCGAGTCGTTTTTGGATTCGATTAGTTCATTAGATTGTGTAATGGACAATATTCACTTACTGTTTGTGGGTGATTTTAATATCCCTAATTTTGTATGTACTGCATCTGACAGAAATAGTGTTGCTCTTAATAACTTTCAACAATTGCATGGTGTTGATCAACATAACACCATTATTAATGACAACAACCATATTTTAGATCTTGTGTTTTCCAATTTTGACTGTATTTTTGATAAATCTGACTGTCCATTAGTTGGTGAGGATCGTCATCATCCTTCTCTTTTAATTAGTTTTAATATGATTCTTATATAAAATCAACATCAGTTCCCTATGAATTATCCAAGTACTGCTTATAATTTTCGAAAGGCAAACTTCCCTTTACTGTATGATCTCATTCTCCAAACAGACTGAACTTTTCTTGTGAGTATCCACGATGTCGAGAGTACATGTTCTATGTTTTACGATAAATTGTATAGTTTATTAGATGTAGCTGTTCCCAAGTACTCGTCGGTATCTCACTCTCGCCGTCATCAGTATCCGCCTTGGTTCACGGGAGAGATTATTAAATCTATTCGTGTTAAGGCCTCTGCTCTAAGAAAGTATAAAAAATTTAGAACAACTGTTTATTGTGATTTGTTTAAACATCATCGTTCCAATTGTAAACGGCTTATAAATGAGGCCTACAAATCTTTCATCAACGATACTGAAAAATCTTTAGCCACTGATCCAAGAAAATTTTGGAATTTTATACAAAAGAAAAAATGTTCAGTATCCCATCTGTCATGATTTATGAAAATAAGGAACTCACTAACCCCTCTGATATAGTTAATGCTTTTGGAGAAATTTTTAACAGTGTTTTTATACGGTCGCAACCATTTGATTCATCTAGATTTTCAGAAAATGAACTTATGTGTTCCCTTAAAAATTCGAAAGACACTTTCGCCATGGGCGTAGATGGAATACCAAGCTTTATTTTGAAAGACTGCGCGCACGCATTTGCTGAGCTTTTATGTTTTCTATTTAACTCTATTTTGAAGCATTGTACTTTCCCTTCACTTTGGAAAAAAAAAGTATAAGATGGTGGTGGCCAGATTGATGTAATATTTACCGACTTTAAAAAAGCTTTTGATCAGATAGATCATTATATTTTATTAGCGAAATTGTATAAGTTTGGTTTTTCCGACTCATTAATTAAACTTTTAGAGTTTTATTTAGCTAATAGACAGTTTGAGGTTAGATATCAAAACTTCACTTCTCGTTCTTTTGTTCCATCATCTGGTGTGCCGCAGGGCTCTAATTTGGGTCCACTTTTGTTTTTACTATTCATTAATGACCTTCCTGATGTTGTTTCCTGTGAAAAATTATTATTCGCTGATGACTTTAAGCTTTATTCTAAAATTAATTCGGTTTCAGATTGCGAACATCTTCAGTTCTGTATAGATCGCTTGGTTGTATCGTGTGAATTAAATCATCTGTCACTTAATATTTCCAAGTGCAAATCTATGTCTTTCACTCGCAAGATTAATTAATTACCACGTAGTTGTGTTTATTACTTATTCCTGTAATTGGGTGTTCCTGTTGGAATAATAAAGATTATTATTATTATTATTATTATTATTAATACATTGTAAGTGGATGAACTTAACTTCTTTCCTTAGATTTTTTTTAGTAAAATTGTTCATTTGTTAAAAATTGTATTCCTAATATCGTATTTTTAATTTATTATTTTCTAAAGAGATATGTTTCCTGAGAACTGCGGTGATGTATATTAACAATAAATATTACTTTAAAAATTGTCATGTATAATATACTTTTGAAAAGCTCCTTTGACGGTATTTCTAATTGCATAAGATATATGCATAGGTTGTTCTATTTAAAAATTTAGGTTAGGTGATATTTCATTGTCTTTATAATAATATTTGTGTAAAAGAATATTTAAAAGTCCCTACAAGTTTTATTTTTAAATTTTGTTTCATATCTTAAACAATACGTGTTAAAAAAGTTCAATTTGGTTCAGTTAGACGGAAAATGTAGCTAATTGATGCAATAATAAATTCTGAACAATCAAATAGACAAAATTGACTGAAAAACTATTAAATTCCCTGTCTTACCAAATTCATTCAAGAAACATCATCTATCCTAGACCGATCTTGGTGTTGGGGCTGATACTCCTGTGCAGTTTTCTCTTTTCGGACTAGTTGTTCCTAGCTATATCAATAATAAAAAACACTGTTGCACTAACTAATTTTATTTAGTTGTAAAAAAGAGATGAACACTGAGGTAGGCAAATTGAACTTGTATACAATTTTTATGGTTACTTGTCTGATGTTAATATGTTTTGTATTGATGATAACTGTCTACGACTACCATACATGCTGGTTGAGACTTACTTAAAGACTAAATTTACAAAAATGTTACCAGAGTACCCTTCCCTAAAATGGGACAAAAGGGTAGGGAACCACTTCATTAATATTCAGCCGTAAAACAAGGGCTAGCTATGCGGTTTAAGATAAGTAATATGAACACTTGGTAAGTCAATTATATAGTTATTTAATTTTATTTTTTTAATGTAATATACAATCCATTTATTATCCTTAGCGTCATTAGGTACTTTTAAGAACCTCTTTGAGAATATATTCGGTAATACTTCTCTAAGGTCAATCCTCAAAAGAAAAAATAATCAGGGATACTTGATGCTCGTGAAAAGGAAATTGGTTTATAGAATATTAATAGAAAGAGGTACGATGACGCGGGTTTTAAGCTCCGCAAGTAGAAGTGCTTTTCCACTAATGTATTGAATTGAATAGGAAGAGTCACAAAGCTTTGAGATATGCAGATTAATCTTGCTGACAGTAAATTCAACAATATGGTAAGGAAGCAGGCACAAGTTTTGAGTCTTCTCATAAAATAGACAGATAAAGAGGAATTAACTGTTAATGCCCCTAAATCAGCCATAGGAACTTCTATAACTTCGGCGTAAACAATTGAGGACTTTGCAGCAAGAATGACGCAGCTCCATTTTATGACAGATATAGGGTTATGTGCCAGATAGATAGTAACAGACATTTAACATTCTTTGGTGCAAGATAGACGCAGATCCGATGATTTGATATACTTTAATAGCAAATAATAGAGATGCGCCACACATCATTTGATGCAACAGAGATGTAGCTCCAAGGAGCTGCGTCACTCTTGCTCCCAACGCGCAACGAATTTTGTTTTGATATTTATCAGATATTCCTTCTAGGTTACTAGGGTTACTACTGTTACTAGGTTAGTCGTTTGTTTGTTTGCATCACGTATTCGACTATCGTCTTCCTAATAATATTTGCAGTGATTTTGATTGTGTTTTAATATATTATTCAATATGGAAGTGTTGAGTAGTGAATCCGAACCTTATAGTGGTGGTTCTAGTGATGAATACGTAGCAGATACATCCGATAATACGTCAAGTAGTGAAAGTGATGATTTGGAGGTTAAAATAAAAACTAGAAAGTCGACTGATAAATCACAATGGGCTACAAATAAACGGAAGAAACTTTTAGCAGCTGGAAAAAGATATTTTGATGCAAGAAGGATGTAGCTCCAGTAAAAAAAATTATAAACTTCATATTTATTAATTAGTATAAATTTTATGGTATTTATTACACTTTACTAATGTCTTTTGGTAACTCGAAAACAAAAAACTGATATCTGATATAAAATTACTGTCTACAACGTTTTTTTCGTTTTACTTAAACAATTTTGGAGCTGCGTCATTATTGCAGCAAGATCCTCAATTACAACCTATGGTCTAGACTCAAGATTTACTTGGAATCAGCAGTTCAACAAAATAAGACAGACGATAGATACCTCAATCATATTAGCCTGCCTCAAGCCAAAATATGAGGTTTGTAACAAAAAATTATATATTAGACATACTTCATAGTTAAGATCCGATAATCAGAGAAAATGTTAAGTTCTACTTAAAACCATGTCGTCTTTTAAAATCTGTGGAAAGTAAAAATTCAATTTATGAATAAGAGGTATATTTAAGACCACGAAATTGCTTTCGATCTTGCAATGCAAAGTGATCTACAGTGGCTAAATTATATGAAAAATAAAATAAAATAAATTATGGTATATATCTTTAATTAAAAAATTGCATTAATTAAGCTAAGCACTAACTTGTTCAAAACCCAGAAGTTTAGTTAAATTAAAAAAAGGTTTGCCGTACAAATGACAAGTTTATAGAATAAGTAATTGTGAATTCAATTTTGTTATGTCTTATGAAACATTTTGTATATTAAACATAATAATATTTTATTTCAACGCTTTCTCAGAATCTCAGTAAACACAAAAATAAAATATACTAAACAAAGATTTAATTGCCTATTGATATCTTAACAACTTGCAAATTATATTTGTAGCATTATTTTGGTTATATTTTTTGTACCATTAAAGATAAACTCATAAAAATTCTAAGAATATAGGTACCTATAAAACAATGCAGGGATAATAAAAATTGTTATATATCTGACCGAGAATACCATGGTCTTTGGCTTGTTCAATTGTTTTTTTTTTACAAACAAGAAATTAATGAAATATTAATGCATTATTTTTCATGTTTCCAAAGACAACATAGTTGCGGTGGAATCTATCATTTCCGCAAATTTAAAACACATCTAAAAAAGAATAAGGGTACTACCCTACCTTAATTAAACTGAATATTAGATATGTAAATAAACAATTTAAGAATGAGCTTTACATCTCTCGTTTCCTTTCCAACATGACACGATAAAATGGGGATTTTGACAATTAAAGAGTGCTAGTTTAAATTCCAAGAAAGCGATCAATGGGCTATAAAACTAAATTGAATATAGTGTCTTCGTAGGAAGCTTCTCGGTATTCAATTGTTAAGGAAATGCCTGCATCAAATGCCAGTAATAAACAAGTTCGGTGTATGTGTAACAAGTTCGGAACACATTTTTTCATTAAATTTATGGCAGGTGTACCACTAAACCCGTTAAAATTTGGTTTCAATTTTAAACTAATTGTTATTGCTTTATTTAAAAATGTTTTTTGTTACAGCTTTGATCACAAATACTCATATTCTAAATATAAACACATATATAGATGTATATGTATATATGCATAACGAAGCGTATCAAAAAATATGCTATAAATTTTAGTAGGTATATGATAGTATATAAAAAATGTGACTTGCAATTCTCTAAAATTTACCGTTTCGTGATTATAATCTTCATTGTAATAAAGTATGATGTCAGAGTTTTGAAAATTATGTAGTGATATGAATATAATTATGATTTATAAGGGGAAGATGGATGTTCTTGAATGGATGAATGAACCTCTTAACATAACTTAGTTTTTCACATAGATTATCAAAAAAATAAAGGTGCTTAGGTAAATGCCTATCATAGTTACTAAAATTGTGACTGGTTACCTTATTTATGTGATTCTTAAAATGGTCAATAATGTGTAAGACATTTAAAAAAAATCTATTTCGATAGACGAATTAAAAATGTGCTCATTTATTATTTTTACGATGTTTTAGCTACTAGTAACGCTAAATATAACTAAATAGTTTCTGTGACATCACAACCATTAATTTAATAAACGGGAACATAGCGAATTCAAGTTGATGTCCAGTAACATAGTTCAATTTGGCATAAATAAAAATTATTGTTGTTTCTTCATTCAATTATGTTTGTAGAGTAATATTTAGCATAATTATTTTTGACTGGTAAAAGTATTCCAAGGGCGCATGTCAGAAAGACAAATACACCTTTTCCCTTATTTCTACCTTTGCTTTTTAAATTTTTTTACAATAATATCTTTGAGAAGTTGGCTAACCACAAGAAGTAGATATATCTATTAAATTAAAAAACAAATTGTATAACAATTTTAGCGGTTCAACTTTAACATCCTTTTAGGGCAGGTATTTTTGTATATAATTAAATCTTCATATTTTGTCGTCGTAAGCGCGCAGTTAATGGAATGACCCGCATTTTTTTTGTTACACCCTGTATATTTAAATAAAAGTAAGTATCAATCAAGTAGGTATTGCAGAATATAACTATAACTTGGCATTATTGAATAATTATTTAAATTCATCAAAAATATCGAAATCAATAAATCAGAATTCAGTTATACTTATTCAATTTTTATATCAATTAATTGAAACTGGGAAAATTGCTATAATTTATATATTATGTATATTAGGATTGAACATATCAATATTTGATTAATAATTAACATGTTAACCTTTTTGTATTAAAATTTGCAGAAATACAAATAGGTTATTATAAGTCCCCGAGCAGCGATTGCTGATGGCACAAGTGTGTGCACAGTGGAGTGGAGGCCCCACAAACATTTGTCTTTCTTAAGACAAACAAACAACATTAGTCTTTTCAAGGCTAATATAAAAAATTCGTCTAACAGCTTGTGTATCCCAGTCTAGGCAGAGAGATCCAAGTATTGACCCCCAGCGAAGGCAGTGGAGGAAGCCGGTGTTGTAGCCTGCTATCCGACGCTGGGTGAATTCTCCGACATAAAGATGACGAGCTGAGGAAGCTCCAGGAGGAGAATAAACAGCTTAGGCAAAGTATCGTTAAGTTAACCAGGCAGCTGCATGACCAAGAGGAAGCAGCTAAAGCCCGCGAGGCGGCGGCGGAGGCATTAGAGGAGCTGATCAGGAGCCTGTCGGCCGGCTCAAACAACTCCCAAGCCAGTTCCTTCAAGGCGATGGAAACAAAATCGCCCGCCTCAGCCGCACCTACCCCGCCCCCAGCGGTGGTAAAAGTAAGGGTGGCCAGAGGAAAAACCTTTTTCTTCTGTTGCAGGGGAAGAGGTTTCGTCGGATGAGGAGCCAACGAAAGTTCCGAGGAAGACGACATCCACCCCGCGCCTACAACAAGCGCCGCCACCGCCGCCACCTCTCCACCACCCGCCGAGGGTAAGGCCAAGAAGATGCCCGAAAATCCTCTGATCATTTTGAGGAAAAGCGAACGGTGAACGTGTCACCCCTTCTAAAAAAGAAGAAGATTAATTTCTCCAAGGCGAAAACGATAAGATCTATCCAGCCTCTGTGGGAGATCATTGGAAGCTGACCAAGCTTCTGGCAACTAAGGGAGAAGAGTACCACACAGGAGCTTAAGGGACCTCCGCGGTCAAGGTTTCGTCCCTGCAAATGTGGCACGAATGTCTAACAAAAGGACGAGGCAGCAGATGCCCCTTGTTCTCGTGTAAGTGCCACTAGACCAGGTAAGTATCTTGCAGATTACGAGATGCTGTTCCCTACTCGTCTGTGTGGAGCCCCAGAAGGCGGCAGCTGTGACGTCTCAATGCCACAGATGCCAAAAATTCGGCCACGGCCAGAGCTGCTGCACCATTCTTGTGAAGTGCGGCGAAGGCCATCACTCGGCCGAATGTAAAAAGCCGAGGGAAACACCGACGAAGTGCGCCAACTATGGTGGCCCTCATCCGGAAAGTTATAGGGGCTGCCTCCAGGCCTCTAAGAAGAATGCCGCAAAAAAACTACCTGCGAGAGCAGCAAAACCGGAAACGGACAGAGAACCAGTTAAGTATTCGCAGCCCCCACAACACCACAGTGGCGAAGAGCTTCGCCGACGCCGCGAGGCAAAAGCAGGCTCATGTAGTGGTGCTTAGGGGGGTTTAAAAGAAACAGCAACCTCAGACGGCGTAGAGTGCGCTCTCTGACTTTGTCAGAGCGCTAGCAAGAATGGAGGAGATATACTCCGTTATGCGCGCCTCTTTTAGTAATGGCAGACCCTCGACAAGTGCAATCCCTGAGAACGTTGATGGGTTCCGGTGTAGGAAAAACAACTTGCTTGAGCTCTTGCCACGTCTAGACGCAGAGGGCTCCATCCACCTATCGACTTATGGAAATCGGAGTCCACCAAGTAGCCGTGCTGTTCCTGAATCTGTTCAATATTTTTACAGCGGATCTACCCAGGACATAGGACACCTCCGTGTGCCATTACGCCGATGACACCGCCATCATGGCCCAATCCCTAAGTCCGGAGATGGCGTCGAGGCGACTCCAGAGGGCGTTAGGCAGACTGGAGGACTGGTGTAACCGCTGTAAGGTATCGATCAAAACCTAAAACAGTGAAGGTATGATATCCTCCCGTAGGTACAGAGTGCAGCCGTGAGGTCGCGTGACGTTCAACGACGAGGACATCCAGTGGACCGACGAAGCCAGATATCTAGGGATGACCCTAGATCGAAAGATGACCTGGAAGCCACACGTCAACGAAGTGGTTCGCAAAGGCAAGTTCGTGAAGGCGAAACTCTCCATAGAGACTCCGACTGAACCTTGGAAACAAATTTTTACCAGACCATATACAGTCAATCTCAAAGTAACATTAACATGTATACGGTGATGCATAATTAGATGCAGACATTTCAAGCGTGTAAGGTTTTTTTTATTTGTATTTCTACGATAACTCCGTCACTTCACTTTTGCTGTATTTTTGGTTGCGGTTTTTAAAATCTTCTAGAAAGGTTTACGTTTCTTCTTTTTTGGTAACTTTTACTTTTGCAAGGGTAAAAAATAAAGGTCAACGTCAAAATCTTGATGTCAATGGGTGAGACCATGAATTATCAAGTTACCGTGCCAAGTTTATTAAATTTAATTATCCGTTCTTTCTTTTATGGTATAAAAAATATGTTTGTAAACATTAACGGTCCCTTAACAAAAACCTTGTGGGACCCACGAATCATAGATTCCCCACCACTGGTCTGATGGATCTTTCAAGGTAAACATTTCGGCTGTTAAACACAGACCATATCCTGGATAGAATCAACTGTTGTCCGAAGCGGTTTCAAAATTTTCGTTTCCTTAGATTTGATAATTTTTTATTTTGAAATAAATTACATTTCAAATCACAGGTTACTTAATGTACAAGGTAATGATGTGATTTCAGTTATTTTTTTTATATTATTACATTTTTGGATTTCCCAATTTGTCCTGATTACATTGATAGATAGTTATGATTATCCTATAATGTTTGCGAGATATTGGTAATTAAATAATTCCTTAATTAAAGCAGAGCAATGCTCGATTGTTTTTTTTAGTAAAAATTGATAAAAAATTTAAATCCTTGTGAAAAACCAATCAAGAAATACAGTTCAGTCAGTTTTTCGATATCTCTTAGGATATTATTCCAGTGAATCTAAAGTTTTCGCGTGATTACCCTGTACATTGATTATTTTCACGTTATCTTCCACCGCTTTAAAGGAACGCTTTTTTTAAGAACCTATACAACCAGCTCTATTATAAATCATATTTAAATACCTATCAATATTTCAAAAGTCTAGTGGCCAAATCCTTTTTATAAATTTGAAAAACTTAAGAAGTGACTGTCCAAGACTTTGATTCAAATTAAATAGCAACTGAAATAAAATTGTTGAAATTTTCTTCATTCGTGCAAAACAACAAAGAACAATTTTTCTTATAGTAATATTGTAGGTATCTGCAGAATAATAACAGTAGTAAATAATGGGAAGCAACATTATATGGTAGTTTCGATATTTTATTGTATAGATCTGATCCGATATTCCTTCTAAGGGGAACAAAGAACTTGTTAAAATTAATTTATTTTTAGCGATAAGAATATATGTATTTCTGATGTGAAATGTTATAATTTCTTATTTTATTTCCAAAGAGCGTGTATTTCTTTTAAACTCGATCAAGTTTACGTGACTTCCTCGATATCTCTACCATCACCTGAGAAAATTTTCTTTTTCAGTTTTATTTACTATTGTTATCCTCTTTTTGGTAAACTTCTTAATTAAATAATTGCCGCTTAGTTAGTCAAAAAGCTACTAATTAAATACTGTTTAATTCAAGTACTTAAAAAAATATAAATTCATTCATTAGGAGAGCCATATTAAGAAGGAGAATTTTAAAGATTTCTTCAAGGATGGAACCTAAAATCTGGGCATAAAACTGAATTAAATGGATAAAACATGAAAAATGTTTTCCCACAACTCGTTAAGAAAGAACGCGTAACAGTTAACCACAGTAGGTGAAAAAACTGTTGCTAACACAGACGTATGTTAATTTCCTAACACACACAGGTGCATTAGAAAAATAACGCACATCTTTGTTGTACAATACCATAAATTTAAAATGTAAGTATTAACTTTTTAAATAGCTTAGTGCGCTAATTTTAATTTTGTAATTAAAAACACATTAACTCTAGTAGTAATATCGATACTGATACAAAATCCAATAGTATATACGAGCCCAAAGTGCATCGAATGTTACGCTTTGCCGAAATAGGCTGTGCAATATTTAAAGATTTTATCCGCGATCACTATATTGAGAAAGTTTAATAAGCGGTTTTCCGTGGATTAGAATTCATAATACCACGCTTCAATTTTATAGCATTTTATTTAGAATTATTATTATTAACATTAAATTTTTATCTCAAGAACGATCTTACAATTTTGATCCGGATTATATAACTTCACTCGATAATGAGTTTTTGATGGACTTGAGGGGCCCACAACTTCGTCAGGTAGGATCTGGATTTTTTCAGCAATTGCCATCTTTTATATATTTTTTAGGTATTAATAATATTGTGTGAAACTAACTACTCAGTGGACAAAAGCCCCAACCTGCGTTGAATTACACCCACAATATCTACCCATATATTCTTTATTATTAGCTTTTGTAACATTTTTTACTGAATTAAAAAGGTATTTTAAGCTAATATAAATCAAATATCCTACAATTCCTATCAATGAAGTCATATGTATGATCTCTGATACCAAACATCTAGGTATGCTAATGAACAATTCCACAGACAAAGCTCTATTCAATAATTATCTAATGAAATTAATCTAATTTACTAACCTGCTTTAATAAAACACTCTATAAATATCTAACTTCACTTTTTGGCAGTGGGAATACGACAATTCAACCACAATAGAAGAGATCTGACCTATTTCTGCATTTTTAGGATTGCTTCTTCAGGTGGCCTCATTTAAATTGAATCAAATATCTAACTATAAAAATTATTATAAAAATTAAAATTATTTGAAGTTAAATATCGACAATGATAAAAAGTGACAGCCTCTCATTGAATTAAATATGACAATACCTACTTGAATAATTATCGAATAGAGCTTTGTCTGTGGAATTGTTCATTAGCATCCCTAGATGTTTGGTATCAGAGAACATACATATGACTTCATTGATAGGAATTGTAGGATATTTGATTTATATTAGCTTAAAATACCTTTCTAATTCAGTAAAAAATGTTACCAAAGCTAATAATAAGGAATATATGGGTAGATATTGTGGGTGTAATTCAACGCAGGTTGGGGCTTTTGTCCACTGAGTAGTTAGTTTCACACAATCTTATTAATACCTAAAAATATATAAAAACTTTTACATAAAAGGTGAACATTCAAGTAGGTATTGTCATATTTAATTCATTGACAGGCTGTCACTTTTTGTCATTGTCGATATTTAACTTCAAATAATTTTAATTTTTATAATAATTTTTATAGTTAGATATTTGATTCAATTTAAAGGAGGCCACCTGAAGAAGCAATCCTAAAAATGCAGAAATAGGTCAGATCTCATCTATTGTGGTTGAGTTGTCGTATTCCCACTGCCAAAAAATTAAGTTAGATATTTATAGAGTGTTTCATTAAAGCAGGTTAGTAAATTAGATTATGTTCTTTAGATAATTATTGAATAGAGCTTTGTCTGTGGAATTGTTCATTAGCATACCTAGATGTTTGGTATCCGAGAACATACATATGACTTCATTGATAGTAATTGTAGGATATTTGATTTATATTAGCTTAAATTATCTTTCTAATTCAGTAAAAAATTGCCATCTTGCTGGACAGTGAATCTTTAATAAAACTATCCGCTACTGTGTCGATTTCCAACCACTATGACGCTTCCCAGTGGTAATATCTCCCCCAGCATTGGCCAGTAATGTGGCCGAAGAATACCTCATTCCATGTTCGGTAAAACTTTTTGGATCAGGGTGCACAAAAAATGCAGTCACTTTTGAAAACGTTTTCGAAATTGTGTTGATGTCTATATTTTGTATAGTACATTTTCCAGCCACATATCGTAAGAAAAGTCTGTCACCGGCATTTTTAAATCGTAGATTGATGTGTTTCCGTTACATTTCTACAGCATGGAACAAGCTTCTTCCAGGATCGTGAAACTTCTTGAAATATTTGTTTTTGTATCCAGAATGACTACGTATAGGTAACTGCCTTTGTCTTCGACATGGGTGATATACAAAAAGGTTAATTAATTGTATCGACAAACACCTGCGACTCCCATGATCGTTGCAACCTATAAAGAGTTCAAAATAAAACGCTCAATGTAAAAATTGAAATATTAAAATCGTGTATTTCCTACCATAACTTGTAAATATTCCTCACCCGGTATTTTTTTTAAATCTTCGATTTGGTTTCTTTCCAGTATCTTTGGCTTCTTTGGTTTATAATTTCTTGATTCTACTTTCAAATATGAAGTAAGTTTACCATATTTCGAAATATTACCTTCGTGCACTTTTAAAATTGATTTTAGCATTAAATATTTTGTCCACATCGAAGAGGCAGCAAACCGTTTCCCCACCTTGAAAAATAGGATAGTAGCACCTCTTCTGTAATTGCTGTTTCTCCTATGCCCCCTTCTCATTTTTCGTGGCACCTTTAAAGGCTTGTCAATTCTGTTATACAGGGTCGATCAGCTTTTTTGTGCCAAACTTTAAGGGTATGTTCTACGTCGAAAAATAACCGTAATCCCCAGTAATTATACAAACAATAGTCCAAAATTGCTTTCTTTACGAAAATACAGGATGTTGAAGTTGGTTCTGAAAAACAGAAAAAAACATTTTTTTTTTAAACCGTTCGAGATAATTAAATGAAATTTGACAGGTGTCAATAGCATTGGAAGACTTTACATACCCTTAAAGTTTGACATGAAAAAGCTGGTCCTCCCTGTATAATTAATAACTAATACGTCTGTCACGCCAAAGCAGCGTTATTATTCATTTATTATTGATTATTTGATTTGAAAACGATAAAAATGAACAAAAAGTTATATGAATTGCAGTAGCGACGATTGCACAAATTGTAGGTACTCCGCCTTAATAGTTAAATATTCCAAATTGCACACAGCTGAAAAGCAAGTCTGACGGCTACATGTCAAAAACTCTGACCTCCGAGCAAGTTAACAAAGGACAATGTTAAAAATAGCTGATGTTTGGCTTACCCGGGGGAACGCATAAATCATAAAAAAATCAATTGATTATTGTTAATTAACATTAGAAATGACCCATAAATACGTCAGATAGCTGGGGAAATGTCGCTACTACCTCTAAACTACCCTTAAATAGCTTTAAATGGATAACCATTAATTATTGTTATAAAAGTCGTGTAAATTGAAAAAAATGCTTGAAAATGATTTAAGCAGACAGTATGTCAATATAAAAAGTGATAAATGACTGTAAAAGTGCCCATTAAATGGCGAAATAGCGCTAATTGTTCTCACTTTGCGAGCGCGTACTGAAAAAATGGCAATTTATCCTTGCGCCCATTTTTCAGGTCGCAATAGTATAAATGAACCTTTAAAGTGATTTAAGCATTTTTTTCATTCTAAACGAATTTTACAACAATAAATAATGATTTTAAGCTATTTAAAGGCAGTTTATATAGATTTAGGGGTGCAATTAATATTTCCCCACTTACTAAATGTACTCTAGTATTAGTTTTTGCATTTTTTGACAGTAATCTATAATTTTTTTCTAGCAATAGGCGTTCTCTTGAACATTTAAGCATTATCTATTTTAGATGTCGAAGTAAGCTCACCATTAGCTTTTGAAAGTCGTTTTGTTAATTTTTAGGGGTGGAATGGCCATTTTTACAGTTATTTATCACTTTTTATATTGACATACTGTCTGTTCAAATCATTTTCAAGCATATTTTTCATTTTACACGAATTTTATAACAATAATTAATGATTATCCATTTAAAGCTATTTAAGGGTAGTTTATATAGGTTTTGGGGTAGTAGCGACATTTCCCCAACTATCTGACGTATTTCTGGGCCATTTCTAATGTTAATTAACAATAATCAATTGATTTTTTTATGATTTATGCGTTCCCCCGCATAAGCCAAAAATCGGCTATTTTTAACATTGTCCTTTCTTTGTGAAGCTCCTGACGGTCAGTTCCTGAATTATTTACGGGCCATTGCTCGCGGAGATTATCAGCTACAATCCTTGTGAACGCAGGTGGTGACATAATGACACTTAAGCGACATGAATTATGGAATTCGACAGCTGTGGAGGAAACCTACATTGACTAATTTATAACAAATGAAATGGAAATTTTAAACAAAGTTTTAAATGCAATAAATACACCATCGACGTCCGACACTTCAAAAACAGAAACTGTACAATTGGTCCAAGAACAATCGTTATCCCACACTTTAAACACACATACATTGTTTCATTTTATACATTTTTCTAATTACACCAATGCAATCACTAAATATTTTTAATAATAAAAAAACCTAAATAAAATACTTCAGCACGTATAATATTATGTATAATAGTTTCTTAAAGCTTCTGATTAAAAATTGTTATTATTTATTTTTAGAAATATAAAATATTTAGTATTGTTTTTCTATTTATCTTATGTTGTGAATAGCGGGAAAAATATTCTACACCACTCGCTGGAAAGAGCATTGACGTACTCGTGTGATTTACGTGAAATATTGCACTCATATGTTATACGCTACTTTCCACGTTTGTCATGTAATATATTATTAGTCATGTACTATTTTTGTTAAACTAAAAACATTTTGCGTTTATCCTCTTGTGAATTGTCATCATCTGCCTTACATTTGAGCATCACTTTCGATAATAGTAAAGCGTTTTTTTAACCTTCAATTTTAATAAAATTTATTGGTGTCTGTGCTACCTAGTATCTCTGCTACCGGTAGAAAAATTCAGTGGGCTTTATTTATTTACTCATAGTTCACCTATCTTAACAATGCAGGGTGTCCGGAACTCATTATAGTCGAGGCAATAAACTAATAAAAAATCCAAAAGTTCTAAAACTAGTAGTGGTGGACGGATCGGAATGCGGTTTTCTGCATTCTTTTCCAAAAATTATTTGTAAAAAATGTGGCGACATGGAATTTCTGATTAATCGAAAATTGCATTGCTGCAGCCAAAAATGCATTATAAAAATGCATTATTTGATAGGCCTCTTGGAACATGTCAAAACTTTGTAAATAAGTGTCAGAACTGGCCCAGATCGGGCACTCGGGGGTTTTCGAGGTCGCTGATTACGAATATGATGTTCAAATTGACCCCCCGAACACCTCGAGCTCAGGACCGCCGATGAACGTCATCTCCGTGGGACTCTCTCACAAATCACGCAGAAAAGAAGGAAACTCGGCGCCCGGGGTTTTTATGGGTCGCTGAATCCAAATCTAGCATCGGCGAACACCCCACGGGCACCTGGTGCGCCGGAACCTGGACACGGACGTCATCTCCAAGAATTTTCCTGAGAAGAGTGCCAAAAACCACTCGAAAATCATAATAGGGTCGTTGAATCCGAATTTCACGTCTGAAATGACCCCCCGAACACCTAGTGCACCAGAACCTGACCCTAAACGTCATCTCCGTGGCTTTTCCTGACATAATGAAAAAAGGTGAACCGAAAATCGTTATGGGTTTTTTTTTGAGGTGCTGAATCCGAATTTCATGTCGGTAACGACCCTGCGAGTCCCTGGTGCACCGGAACCTGACCCGAAACGTCATCTCCGTGGCTTTTCCTGACACAATAAAAAAATGCGAAACGAAAATCGTTATGGGTCTTTTTTTGGGGTGCTGAATCCGAATTTCACGTCGATAACGACCCCCCAAATCCCTGGTGCACTGGAACCTCACCCTGAACATCTTATCCGTGGCTTTTCCAGACACAATCGAAAGAGACGGATCGAAAATCGTTATGGTTTTTTTTTTGGGTAGCTGAATCCAAATATGACATCGGCGAACACCCCACCGGCACCTAGTGGCCCCGAACCCGGATGTGCACGTTATTTCCGAGAATTTTCATGAGAAGAGTGCCAAAAACAACCGAAAAATTATTCTCGTCGTTCTTACAGGACTGGAACAACTTTTTCGAAGGCCCTAGGCGAGAGTTACACATTAATGAATGTGTCAAATTATGAGACGGTTTTCGGTGAGTTTGTTGCGGTCGTGTCTGTAAAACCCTCCGAGACGACGTTCAGGTCCAGTTCCCGCGGTACACCTGGTGTCTGAATTAAGCGGCCCAAAAACGCGCCTGTAATGATTTTTTGGGTCGTTTTTAGCGATCTTGGTGGGCAAATTCTCGGAGATGATGTGCACGTCCGGGTTCGGGGGCACCAGGTGCCCGTGGGGTGTGCGCCGATTTCATATTTGGATTCAGCGATCCAACAAACCCCCCATGATCTTTTTCGATCGTGTATGGAAACTCCTCGGAGATGTTCCGGGTGAGGTTCCGGTACACCAGGGGTTTGGGGGGTCGCTATCGACGTAAAATTCGGATTCAGTGCCCCAAAAAAAACCCATAACGATTTTCGGTTCGCCTTTTTTGATTGTGTCAGGAAAAACTACGGAGATGACGTTTATGGTCAGGTTCTGGTGCACTAGGTGTTCGGGGGGTCGTTTCCGATGTGAAATTTGGATTCAACGCCCCACAAAACGCCCCTATTATCATTTTCGGGTGGTTTTTGGCACTCTTCTCAGGAAAATTCTCGGAGATGACGTCCGCGTCCAAGTTCCGGCGCACCAGGTGCTCGTGGAGTGTTCGCCGATGCCAGATTTGGATTGAGCGACCCAAAAAAATCCCGGGCGCCGAGTTTCTCTTCTTTCCCGCGTGATTTGTGAGAGAGTCCCACAGAGACGACGTTCATCGGCGGTCCTGAGCTCCAGGTGTTCGGGGGGTTAATTTGAACATCATATTCGTGATCAGCGGCCTTGAATACCCCCAAGTACCCGATCTGGGCCAGTTCTGACACTTATTTACCAAGTTTTCACATCTTCCAAGAGGCCTCCCAAATAATGCATTTTTTGAATGCATTTTTGGCTGCAGCAATTCAATTTCCGATTTGTCAGAAATTCCATGTAGCCACATTTTTTACAAATAATTCTTGGAAGAGAATGCAGAAAACCGCATTCCGGTCCGTCCACCACAACTAGTTTTAGAACTTTTTTAGTTCATTGCTTCGACTATTAACAAATATTTCTACGGCTACTATTAAACATAGGTCGACAAATGGATTCTTATAGAACTAGAGCCTTTTAAATGATTGACCCTAAATGAATGATTTTTGTACAATACTGTCAGAACCGTTTGAGGTAAAGGAATGAAATTTAAATAAAATAAATAAATGAAATTTAAATAAAAATAAAGGAATGAAATTTAAATAAAATGAAATAAATACGTCAGTTTTTATGCTAAATTTGAAAATGTACACGAAATTAAAACATTTTATTCCAGGGCCGACTCTAACTTTGTTGTTGTTTTTACAACTGGACCACATAAATTCAAAATATTATGTTTTTTTTACCTTAAATAGGTCTTGTTTGACTTCCATAAAATGCATCCGAGTAAATATGCAAACCTATATGCAAACTGCTATTTTAGGTACAAATTTGATTTTCTTTAACCATCATGTTTAATTATTCCAACTTTTTGTCTTATTTTTTGCCATAGAATCACAGCCCCTGAAATATTTACTCATATTTTTTGAACACCCTATAAGTATATCTTAAAATATACAGAATGATATAGAACTTTCTAAAAAATAATTTTTGAGTGTACAGGGTACTCTTACAAAAACAATTTTATAAAAAAATCAAAAAAGGCAGTTCGAAATGATTTAAAAATCAACTTCTGCACGGCACTGGACACTAGTCCACTGTAAAACCTGATAAGGCGGCAAAGCATGCAATCTGCGACTGGACAAAAGATAGAAAGAAATGCTCAAGGAAACAAATAAATTTTATAACGACGATTTTATACAGCAAATTTAACTGCTTTTGCCGCTATTATTAATAGCTGTTGTTATTAAAATTAATAGATTTAATTTGTGGTTTTAATTAATAAAAATAGTTTGATATGCCTGATGGTACAACATTTTGTCTTACCCAGTTTCTAGAAATTAACTCTTCCACAATTCGGTTTCAAATTTCCCTCGAGTTGTATTACACTGCACACCGCGGTAAACGTAGCTGCATTTGGTACATGTTTACCAGGAAATCGTTCTGTTAAAGTATTTTCACTTCGTCATAAATTAAAACGATATCCATCAACTCCGAGTTGCTATACACATAAGCCATTTTTGACACTTGAAAAGCTAATGTAAAGAATGGTATCACAAAATCGTTTAATACTTAATAGAATATAAGAAAAAAAACATGTTTTGGAAAGTGTTTCTGAGAAAACTGTATAAAATAAAGCCTTTTTATATTTTGAACAGGAATCACCCTTAAATATTTTATCATACATTTAGGATAAACTCAAGTTGTAAGCTTCATTTCTTATTGGTCTTTTAAAACAAAACAGGAATGAAAGGAACCTTTTTCATTCTTAACTAATTAATAAATAATTAGTATCAAATAATTTCAGGTTCGTATGCCAACAAGAAATGTCTAAAAATATATTTTAATTGGAATAAATTCCTTTAGATATTTTAAATTTGTTGTGCTGGTTTTTATTAAGTTAAAGATCACAAGTACATAAAATCAAACAACTTCAGAAATTCCAGAATATTTTTAAATTCTGGCAACATGGTTTGTATAAGTGTTCAAAGGTATACAAAAAACGCACATATGGAGTCGTAATCGTTCTCTGCAGGGTCGTACTGGTGACCTTCTTTCCATTCATAATTTCAAGTTTAATTTTCTTCATATATTGCAAATAATGTTTTTTTTTCATGAAAAATTTGTATTACAAATATTCTTAGGAAACTACTTTTAATTAAACAAACATGGCAAATAGATGATATTTTTGACTGAAAATATGTATAAGGTGATTCAGTCATTAATTTAAGCCACGTGTTTGGAATGCCTAATAAGGACAAAAAAATCGGAAAAAAAACTCGACCTTTAAAAAGATATTCAGTGTTGGGAATAACCGAGTTATTTCAATAACCGAATACTGAGTTTTTAAGTGATTTCAAAAACCGATTGATTGCGCGAGTGATGGTCACTTGAATTCTCAGCAGCTGACATATTACTATTTTTGCAGTTTACCTATGTATAAATGTTTTATTTTAAATATATAGTTTTTGTATGGGTATATTTGTATATTTAAAATAAAACAATATAAATCTTAGATATATAACAATACATTAATTCCGAGCTTCTAATATCCTTAATGTTCTATAATTCTGTACAATTTGTCAGTATAGGATAATCAAATAATATAGGATTTTAAAATAAAATCGACGTTTCGTTTTTATTTAAAAACTTCTCCAGGACTAAAAAAACAATATAACATATCAAATCATCGTTTAAAATAATTATATGAAAAAACAATAATCCACCGCATAATAATATTTAAAATACAATCACAAAACATCATAACCTACATATATATACATATATATATATATATATATATATATATATATATATATATATATATATATACGTCATTCTATCAAACCTGAGCCATTTGGCTGTCCATACAATCCTGATCCACCCGCTTTATTGGTGTAGGGTAAACAAAAAAAATATAAGTTAATGCATATATCTTCTAATTGGTCCATATTCTACCTACTTTTTGACATATACAAACTATACAAACAACTTTATTTATATTTATATACAACTACTTAAACACACAATCCTGAACCAATACACATTTCTAACAAACCTGAGCCAAATACGTAGTTCTACGCTCAAAGCTGAGCCACTACAATGTTGCCAAAGTGGATCTAGGATATGATGGTATTGAAATAGATAAAGACAACTGTAGACGTTATAAGATGAATATTTTTAATGTGAAAAAGACACTTTGCGTATGAGTTAGGACATTAGGAACAAAATTTTCCTACGATCGAGAGCAGGCAAATATTTAAATTATTATATTATTTTATTTATATTACAACATCAATATTAAGTACTACTTATTAAACTACATTATATTAACGAAAAATATTGAAATTACAAGTACAATTTTTATTTTTAAAATTTTTTTCTTCATTCATTTTGGTAATAAAAAAAAATAAAAAAAAAACTGAGCTATATTACTGAAGTGACTGAAAGTTTGTCTTGTAAAATAACAATAATAAGTCGTATTGTTATGGAAATGAAAATAAAAATAATAATAATTTGTATAGTACAGGTATATGGTGATCAAAAAATTGTGCAGAAAAGTACTACTTTCAATATAAACTGCGTATATTCTGCAACTTTTCCTAGTGGTAGTAGCAAAAATAATTTTTATTTAATAATAAAATCTGTTATTTTTTTAATGGATTGGAAAATTACAAATTTGAATTAATCACAGTGTTTTTCAAAATTTACTCTTACGTTCAGATTAGACAATTTATCTTTTTTCGTTCTTTTTTTATATTCAGAGCCAGGTGTCTCTTTTTGATTTGAGCGACCAACAATTACTGTCAGTATATAGGTACGATGCATGTGTGTTTATTTCATTTTGCGTTAGAAAATAGTATATTGTATAACAAGTGCTAAAAAGTGCCAATTTCGAACGAGTGAAATTTTTTGCACATATTGAACACTATACTTTTCTATCATTACATTAAAATTACTTTTCATTTTTGAACATTTTTGTTTTGTAAGTAGATGGTCAAAGTAAATACTAAATATATTTTTTTGGTGGACCCATTAGTAAACATTATGAGTGAAATTGTAGTGCTAGTCCGGTCTCAGCAAATTTATTATTTTGTTTATATTATGTAGATACAACACTCTAAAAAATATTTTCAGGATTTTGAAGAGAGTAAAAATAGTCGAATTTATGGTGAATTTGCCACAGTTGCCCGCTTAAATATGGAGATACGATGTGCGTGAACTTAGCCCCCATTTTTGAATAAAATAAAAAATAAAAATTGTGCTGAATTGTGCCGGATTTGCGCTACATTGTGCCGTAAAAGTTTTAAGAAAAATATTAGGCTATTTTCCTAGAAAATGGAAAAATCACGTTTTCCAAGTAACTCCCCCGACTTCGCGAAAATCATATTTTTGGTTAATATGCTATATTGTGCCGTTTAAACAAATTTAATATCTGCCTTCGTTCTCCGGAAAATTCGAAAAAACCGGAATATCCTAGCTCCCAATTTTTCCACAATCCGTTTTTTTTTCAATGTGCTGAATTGTGCTAATTATTATGAATATTGTTCCGTTTAAAAAATTTAGATATTTGCCTCTGTTCTCTGGAACATTTGGAAAAACCGGAATTTCTTAGCCCCCCCCCCATTTTATCACAATCCGATTTTTTTTCAATGTGCTGAATTGTGCTAGATGTTCTGAACATTGTGCATTTTAAAAACAATTAATATCTGTCTCTATTTTCCGGAAAATGCAAAAGCCGAAAATTTTGGTGTGACCTTACTGTGCCCCCTACTTCGCGAAAATTCATATCTCTCTCATAACGAGATTGTGTTCAATTGTGCTAGTTGTCGTAAACATTGTGCCGTTTAAAGAAATTCAATATCTATCTCCGTTCTCTAGAAAATTCGGAAAAACCGACAATTTTGGCATGCGCCTCCACTTTTTCCCAAAAATCGGAAAACGTGGCTGTGCTGAATTGTGTTGGTTGTGTCAAACGCTGTGCCGTTTAATAAATTATGAACAGACACAACAGCACAATTCGACATAATCCCGTTTTTTAATATTCGAAAAAAATGGAGGGGCTAAGTTCACGCTGAAGTTTTCAGCTTTTCAGGATTTTCCGGAGAATGGAGATAGATGTGAAAATTCTTTAACAACCAGCACAAATAAGCACATTTAAGAAAAGCACGACTTTCGCAAAGTAGGGGGCGCAGTAAGGTCACACCAAAGTTTTCGGTTTTTTGCAATTTCCGGAAAACGGAGACAGATATAAACACTTTTTAAACAGTGCAATGTTCGGATCATCTAGCACAATTCAGCACCTCGAAAAAAAATCAGATTGTGATAAAATGGGGGGTTAAGAAATTCCGGTTTTTCTGAGAACGGAGGCAGATATCAAATTTCTTTAAGCGGCACAATGTTCGGAACAACCAGCACAAATAAGCACATTTAAGAAAAACACGATTTTCGCAAAGTAGAGGACACAGTAAGGTCACCCCAAAATTTTCGTCATGATGACCGAAACTGATATGCAGGTCCGGTCTCATTAAATTTATTACTTTGTTTATAGTCAGAGAAAACATCCTGTATAAAGTAATTTTAAAAAATATGTTCAATATTGGAGAGAGTAAAAATATTGGTGTTTATAGTGAATTTGCCATAGTTGCGCATTTAAGTCCTGTTTGATTCTTTGATCGAATATTTGTCTGTGGGATTTTTTTCAAATAAAATGACTACATCTTGTGTTACTAAATTTATAATTAATTTATATTACGTAATATTGATAAAATCGTCGAACTCCAGATGTTCAACTCAAAATTTTATCAGTGATTGCAGTTGGTCGGACAAAATCTAGAAAGGGCATCTGCCTACAGTTCCAACATTGAAATGGGCGATTTCTTCGGCTTCAGGTTGTCCTCTCTTTGATATGGTAGTTAGGCTGAGTTTATCAATGGCCTCCTTCAGTGTTTTGATTATCTCTCTATTTCCCATACTATTGCACTTTAACATGTTCCCCGGAGACTGCCGCTTGGAAGTCGCGTCTTTGTTGATCTGCAACTGGGGCTTTACACTGTCTCTTCAGATGTCCCGTCTGCCCACAGTTCCAACATTGAAGAATGCGATCCTTTCGACTATCAGATTGTTCTGTCTTTGACCTAATAGTTGGGCTGAGCTTATCGATAATCTCCTTCAGCGTCTTTATTATGTCTCCATTTCCCATATTATCGTTGTTATCACTGATGGCCCGAACTTTAACATGCCTACCGGATGCCATCTTTGCTGCCTCGAATTCCAGTGCATGCGAAAGAGCGTCGTTCAGTGTTTTAGGTCTGACGAGTCGTAGTGCCTGCTGGGTTTCACAATCTCTTAGGCCGTCGGTAAAAGCTTGGATGCAAAGCTGATCTACAAATTCGGACGGGGCTGTTGAATAAGCTAATTGAACCAGTCTGACAACATCGGTCTCAAAATGTTGTAAATTCTCTCCACTCTGTTGATGACGATTTTTCAATTGTGCCTGTTACACTTGCTGCAGGTGCTTATCCCCATATCTCATTTCCATATGCTGTTTTAGAATGTCGTAGTTATTTTGCTGCCCAGCAGGAACTCCTTGTAAAACGTCAAGAGCTTCCCCTCGTAGAGCAACTATCAGAGCAGTAGACTTTTCACAATCAGACCATTCGTGTGCCACAGCTGCCGCTTCGAACTGACGCAGATAGACGTTCCAAGAGATCTTGCCGTCGAATTCAGGAGGCTTCGTTTTCTGAGTTCGGATAACAGGTCCTTCTGAGTTGATCATGCCCTCCTCTGTTACCTTGTCTAATTTATGTCTAAACTTTTCGCAGGTTTCTCTAACCAAGTTTATTTCTTCGCCTATTTCCTTTTTTTGTGCTAACGTTTTCTCTTCTAATCTTAATCACTTATCTTTATTAACTACTTTGTACACTGGTGAATACTAATTATAGATCAACTAAACACTATTTCCCTTTTAATCGCTATCTAAATCGCTCTAAACACTTCAATTTCAGTCTGTAATACAAGACTGACTAACTCGACCATTTATTCTTCTTTTATAGACCGAACGAATATTCCAGGTATTTTCTAGTATCTCTAGATCCATTTCTCGAACGATTCGAACACTTCTCGTCGATTCCCCATTTTTCCAGTCCCGCCTCGATACATTTTGTTTGTTTACCAGAATCGCGTAGGGGCGATCGGAGCAATCTTAGCATTTCGCGGTACCACAGTCGTCGAATTGGGTGTGAGTGGGGCATCAGAGCATAACAATATTCAAATGTCTATAATAAAAAACATTATTATAAAAATAATTAAAAACTATGCCATATCAATGATATAAATGTATACTTATCAGTAGGGAAAATTAGTGTTCACTTCACAGCGCTGTAAAACCCAAACTAATGAATATAATAAAAAAAGTATATCATAAAAATTCTTTGTTGAAAACCACTCTACAAAAATGCTCTGATGTCATTTTTTTTAATGAGAAAATAAATAAATTATGGCGTCCAAAAGAAAATTTGTCCAAAAATTTTGATTGTTTTTCTTTAATATCTTTGTTATTTTTGACAACAAAAAGTTACTGGACTAAAATTGTAGAGGATTCAATTTTCAATAAAAAATGTTTTTAAAAAAATTTTGTATGACCAATAGTTTACCTGATAAATGCTAAAAACAATTTAACCTCCTTTTCCAACATGGCGGCCGAAGTTGGAGGGTTGTGACCCCACAAACTTGAAGTTCAGCTTTTTTTGACTCTCCCCCCTCACAGCTAAACAATAAAATTGCGTCCTCTAAAAAATGCAACACCAAATGTAACTTTTCAATGGACTAAATATATTTTTACAATCTTAAAATCCTTAGCCGTGTTGCCGCGCTTCCGTGGCTCAGGTTTGTATATAAATACGAATATATAAAATAAGCGCCACCCCTACACATGCAAGATTGTGGAACTACATTTTCACGATTCTATCTATCCTAAGCCACTATTCTTCTCAAAATTGGCGGGAACCGAATTTATGTAGAATTTATGAGTCATACTAAATAAAGAGAGAACGAAGTGGTCTATCGACCAAAAGGAGTAGTTAAGCTGGGTAAGTGAATAGTCTCGAAATATAAAGCAAAACAATCCTGAGCCACATATACGGCTCAGGATTGTGAAAGTGGTTCAGGTTTGTGTATTCAGTTTACTATCGATGGCTTAGAATTGTATGGTTCCCGTATATATATATATATATATATATATATATATATATATATATATATATATATATATATATATATATATACATATATATATATATATATATATAACTACCAAAAATAAAAATAAAACCTATATCTATTAAGTACACTTATTCCAGAGCATCCTTACCTAATTTTATGTATCCAACAAACAAACATAAGTTCATTGTCCAACTTTCATATAAATAGGTAACATTGATATGGGAAAAAACATATTTTCAAACCAGGCTATTAATAATATATAAATCTAATGGAGCGTTAGACTGTTGCTATTATTAATTATTGTTATTATTAATTAATAAAATTAATTTGTGATTTTAATTAATAAATTGGCACACCTGATGTTACAACGACTGCCCAAGATGTTGTCCACTGATGTGTAAACACGCCCGCTAGTCTCTAGAGTTTCTACGATCAAATGTTTCTGGTCCTTGATCGTTTTGAACTCGTAAGTTAATGGCAGCAGTTATGATACGTTCACGTAAATCATTCTGCAGTCAACTTCGGCGCGACATACTTCATTTTTTAAATATCCCCACAAGAAGAAGTTTAAAGGATTTAAGTCAGGAGATCGTGGCGGTCATGGTATCGGTCCTCCTCGTCGAATGCATCGTACCCCTTGAACTTCATTAAGGTACTCCCGAACATTTGTCTGTCCGGCGTCGAGTGGCTAATGGCACATCTTCCAGAAATTCAGATCATTTCGAAGGAACTCGAAATACTGAACCTTATCAATTGGATTTGGTAATGTAAATGGCCCAATCAAGCGATCATCGACAATCTCGCCCAAACATTTAAGGAAAAGCGTTGTTGGAAATGATCCCGTTAAATTGTGTGCGAATTTTCGAAATCCCAAACATGAGTATTATGAATGTTTTACATTCCATTCCGTGTAGAAATAGCTTGATCTGTAACTAACATGTCAGCTGTAAATCTGGGATTTTGCACATTTTGTTGCAGCAAACATTCATAAAATCTAATTCGTAAAGGAAGCATGGTACGGATATAATTGAGGCTCGTCTATGAACCGGTGTAAAAACAGCACCCAAAGATAGCAACCGAAATTTCCGAAGATAGCCTAATGACCATGGACGTTCGTTGACTAAGGTACAAAATATCAAAACGATATTGTGAGGGTGTTATCTCATACTAAGTAACATACTGTGAAATGGGTCCCAGGGGGTAAAATATGATAGCATCGGAAAAAAATATTTTCCAATATCTTGAAAAATACATGCCGTTGCAACTTGCCACTTGGTATGTAGTTTCCTCAAGGGATACACATCATGTAGAAAAAATATGATGAACTAGAAATGGGTCCCAAGGGGGTGAAATATGATAGCACCCGAAAAAAATATTTTCTAATATCTCGGAAAATACATGCCGTTGCAACTTGTCACTTGGTAAGTAGTTTCCTCAAGGGATCTTGTAGAAAAAATATGATCGACTAGAAATGGGTCCCAGGGGGAGAAATTTGATGGCATCAGAAAAAAATATTTTCCAATATCTCGTAAAATACATGCCGTTGCAACTTGTCACTTGCCATGTAGTTTCCTCAAGGGATACACATCTTGTAGAAAAAATATGATCAACTAGAAATGGGTCCCAAGGGGTCAAATATGATGGCATCGGAGAAAAATATTTTCCATTAACTCGGAAAATACATGCCGTTGCAACTTGTCACTTGCCATGTAGTTTCCTCAAGATATACACATCTTGTAGAAAAAATATGATCGACTTTAAATGGGTTCCAGGGGGTGAAATATGATGGCATCGAAAAAAAATATTTTCCAATATCTCGGAAAATACATGCCATTGCAACTTGTCACTTGCCATGTAGTTTCTTCAAGGGATACACATCTTGTAGAAAAAATATGATCGGCTAGAAATGGGTCCCAGGGGGTGAAATACGATAGCACCCGAAAAAAATATTTTCCAATATCTCGGAAAATACATGCCGTTGCAACTTGTCACTTGATATGTAGTTTCCTCAAGGGATATACATCATGTAGGAGAAATATGATCGACTAGAAATGGGTCTCAGGGGGTGAAATATGATAGCACCCGAAAAAAATATTTTCCAATATCTCGGAAAATACATGCCGTTGCAACTTGTCACTTGGTATGTAGTTTCCTCAAGGGATACACATCATGTAGAAATAATATGATCAACTAGAAATGGGTCCCAGGGGGTGAAATATGATAGCACCCGAAAAAAATACTTTCCAATATCTCTGAAAATACATGCCGTTGCAACTTGTTACTTGATATGTAGTTTCCTCAAGGGATATACATCATGTAGAAAATATATGATCGACTAGAAATGGGTCCCAGGGGGTGAAACATGTGTGCATCGGAAAAAAATATTTTCCAATATCTCGGAAAATACATTCCGTTGCAACTTGTCATTTAGTATGTAATTTCCTCAAGGGATACACATGCCGTAGAAAAAATATGATCGACTAGAAATGGGTTCCAGGGGGGTGAAATATGATAGCACCCGAAAAAAATATTTTCCAATATCTCGGAAAATACATGCCGTTGTAACTTGTCACTTGGTATGTACTTTCCCCAAGGGATACATCATGTAGAAAAATAAGATCGACTAGAAATGGGTCCCAGGAGGTGAAATATACTTGTTACTTGGTATGTAGTTTGCTTAAGGGATATACATCATGTAAAAAAATATGATCGACTAGAAATGGGACCCAGGGGTTGAAATATGATAGCACCCGATATTCTACATGATCCTGGGACCCATTTCTAGTCGATCACACTTTTTCTACATGTATCCCTTGAGGAAACTACATGACAAGTGACAAGTTGCAACGGCATGTATTTTCCGAGATATTGGAAATATTTTTTTCCGATGCTATCAGATTTTACCACCTGGGACCCATTTCTAGTTGATCATATTTTTTCTGAGTGATCCCTTGAAGAACTCTCATACTAAGTATTATCCCTAGTATGTTACTTAGTATGAGATAATGCTCTGGAACTCACAATATCATTTTAATATTTTGTACCTTAGTCAACAAACGTCCATGGTCATTCGGCTATCTTCAGAAATTTCGGATGCTATCTTTGGGTGCTGCTTTCACACCGGTCGTCTATGATACACCACACTGTTGATTGGGGCATTCTGTGTACTTGTTTAGTGATTTACCTGGTACTTATTCAAGATGGACGCCATGGACATCCTGGACTTCTATCTCTTCCACGATTCGGTTGCAAATTTCCTGTGTCACGCCCGCATTGCACTACCGTAGGTGCACACGTCTACCGGAAAATCGTTCTGTATACAGACGGAAAGCTGCTAAAGCTATAAATTAAAATGATATCATCAACTCCGAGTTGCTGTGCCGATGACGTTAGAGACTACAGTAGGCCAGCGATGTAAAAGCTGAAAATACTATAACTATAAGGATTTTACAAATTTTTTTACGATAAATGGACTTCATTTTTCATGGCGCATCTATTGCAAAATATTGAAATCATACCATGAGTAGTATCCATACTTTAGAACACCATTAAATAATTAAAAATTTTAAAGTGACGCGACTGACTTTGCATGTAAATTAATTGCAATATTTATCTAATGATACGCCAGTGATTCATCATTAATATTTAATAGAATTATAAAGATACTTAATTTTGTTAAATGGTTTGGGTCACAAGTTTCAAGATAAATTTTAATCTTGCATAATGTGTGCAATGCCTAGTATGATCGTGACAAAAATCCCATCATAGAGACGTATCACGCAGTAGTTAAGTTAAAGTTATCTTCATAATGTGTGCCCACCAGAAGTGGTCAGTTGCTTTCTGACCTGAGTTGTTTAGTAATTAGGCGGACAGGCAGCTAGGCAGGTTTTCCGCTGATTTAGAATGTTATTGTCTCTTAGAGAGGCCGCAGTATGTAAGACATCAGTCAGTAAGAGGCTGGATGGTGGCGCCTTGGATGCCGTGTGCGGTGAATATCTACTACCACTTAGGAAACCTTAATTATTGCTTAATGCTGGTACGGAATTAAATATTAGCTTCTTAAACCATTCGCTTGATTTAGTTCATCGATATAAATATTTATGAAAACACATGGTGGCCAGTTTCTGTTTTGTCCGTTTAAAATTGTTTAACGTTTCCATAAGCCAAAGAAAGGAGTGTGGCACCAGTAACTTTGTCAATAACCTAAATTGCTAATGGGAATAAATTTGTATCATCATTTATGCAGTGTGTAACAGCAAACAAGAAAATAATTAGACTGACATTTTTTTCCTAAACCCATAATCGACTGCTGCCAAAATTATAACATTGTCATGGTTTTTGACCTTTATTGTAAACGTGCATTTTAGGAGAAAACAACTTACATAACAATAACAACAATATAAAGAAGGTTTTCTTCAATGTCAATTGTTTTACTGTTGTGTAACTCCTCAGATTCCTACTTCCAAAGCCACTGATTGAATTTAGTTTAAATTTTACATGTGAATTACTATAATAGAACTTTATGTCAAGATCGGAGTCCAGTATTGCTTGTTGACAATTTTTCTACAAAAAAAAAAAAAAATTAAAGTGAGAAGAAAGTTTTGTATATTTTGTCTAAACCTGCAAAATGTACCTAAACATCAAGTAACTATTCTTATCAGTTCTCCACAAGAATCCAAGATTATTTTATGAAGTAGGTGTGAGTAGTCTTAGAATTATATTGAGTGTAGCTATTAATAATGAATACATCCATGCAAATAATTCTTTATTGTCACCGTTATCAGGAAGTGGTTTCTTATCTGCATGTTTTTTGTAATGTAGTTCTGTTTTTACTCATTCCTAATAACTCAAATTACTTGTTATATAAAATACGAATCCACTTAAACAAGTAATTTCTTATTAGAATTATTAAAACGTAAGCATTGCAGTTCCTAATTCATGAGCATGAATGAGAAGAAATTAATGTGTCAACCGATTTGCAAACCTCTTATGAACTACCTACCTACCTACTCAAAACGTCGAAATCAAAGAAGAAATTAGATCTCTTAAGAAATACCTAAAAACTGTCGAAATAAGTAATGCCTGCCATTCACGGGCGGACCGGTCCGCCGGACGAGTCCGTTGGACCCAGTCGGCCGACCCATCCTATCGTGAATGTAATAGCACCGACATGTCGTGGTATGGTCGCAGGTCCGCAGAAACAACGAACGGCCTCACGACACGACTCGGACTGATCCGTGCTGATTCATTATGTGTGGGCAGTTTGCAACAACGACTGCGACTGGAGTCTCTTTACTGTTTCCTAAAAATGTCTTTCAAAGATAATCGTGAATTTTGAGAAGAATTTATTAGTATTTATAGAGAAAACAGTTGTCCATTCGAAAATAGTTTACGAAATCGGAAGGTTTACATGATTGGATATCTTGTAGCTAACGTAAATGACTATACTGATTCCTTTTGCGTAATCATTTCTTTGTCCACACTCGTTTCTTTTTTTTCTTATGCAAAAATTATTACTACTCCGACAATTACGGCAATTTCGAATTTTCGTGATAACGGCGGCATGAGTGTATGGAGCAGAAAGGATCAGTCCGGATCTGGTCGCAGTAGTAAGTCGGGTCTGAGTTTGCCTAGTGAATGTCCCGCTTAAGAATGATGAAGAATTAATAGAAGAGAAAAAAGAACTGAAATATAAACTTATTACCGAAAGAAAAGTTAAAAAAACAGTGTTATTATATATCGCTATTAAGAGACTAAAAGCTCGTTTATACGGGCTTAATAAATTGCTGGAGTAAGTAGCTAGCCTCGGAATACTAGAAATGTATGAACATAGTTTCCAGTGGTTAGAAAGTAGTTAGTAGAGAGCAGTTCAACTTCAACCCACTAGCTTACTACCACCCCACTAAATTATTGCATGGAATGTGTCGAAGATAGTCTACTACTCTTCTGCTGCTATTTTCTTGTAAACGTCTGTTTTCCAGTTGAGTGGTTATAAACAAATTATTTCATTTAAAACGACGGGATACATTTGTATATTTGTACAGTTTTAAATATTTTAGATCTTTAAAATGTCAAAGTATGGTGAAACCACAACTGCACATTTCGTGGAACTGTACAGAAAACATGAATGCTTATGAAACGTAAATAGCTCACGTTAAAATATATAAACACATCAGGCAGCTTTGTTAAAAATTATAGATGGAATGGCTATAGTAGATTTCCAAGAGGAATTCAATTTGATCCATTTTTACACATCATATTTTACTTTGAAACTGATTTACTAATACAAAACATTACTACACGTGTGAACAGTCACTGGCAAAGTTACCGGCTTGTATATTTTTCAACTAGGGACTTACTCCATTAACTGTGTATATTTAGTAATTCCGTGTAAACGAGTTTTAAGAATGAAAATACTTATTACTTATACTTATAAGGTATATAAAACCTTGTAAACGATAATGTCTACAGAATATCCAGTTAGAAATGATTATATATTTGAAAAAATCTGAAACATTTCACAAACTTAAAGGTAAGTAGTGCTATTTATGTTGTTATGTTTAGAGATGACTTAACTTTAGAAGATCTTGAAAAAAGAAAACGTCTTACAAAACACTTGGTTTGTTTTCGAGAAAATAATATTGTTAATGGAGAATAATATTCATAGCAATATCTGCAAAACAAAATTACCACTCACCTCCTATTCACAGAGTATTTACAGATTTACCTGAAAATCCAACGAAGGAACAGAGAGACTTTCAAAGGATTATAAAGCAACATGAAAATTACAACTTCTATTTCAAGGGATTTTGTAATACTAAAAAAATTAGTTATAACATTCGTTCTTCTAAAAGAATCGTTACCTCCATTAGTAAGAAGTATTGGTTATATTATTTACTTTCTATATTATACTATTATAAAAAAGTATTCCTATCTTTCCTTTGTGTTTTACATTCCGTGGTCTATCTTGTGTGCTATGTGTCGTGTCTTCAAACTGTAGAATCTTATGAATTAGTTTCTGCTCTTGAACTAGGCTAAGGTGATTTCTGTAAATAAAGGAAATTTGAAATTTACAAAAAAACTCAACGTTTGAGCAGTAATTTTCAGAGATCGCATTGTTAACCCATTTTTTTGTCTGAAAATTTAACCGGAGAAATGTATTTGGATTTGTTACAAAGAGCCATTAATCCCATTTTAACTAACATATAATAACAAGTTTTTCTTCACACAGAAGGAATCAACATAAGGCTTGCGACAACGCAACATGCACGAGTGTAATCTTATTATTCCAAATGTTCCACAATGGTAGAGAATATTTTGCGCAATGACTGATATTGTTACTGCATGGAGGTTTTTCCATTAAAATATACAAACTTTTATGACACTTGCTGCTTGCAAACTTTCCACGTTCTGTTGAACTGAACTAGTGATAAATTCACTGACACTGTTTCGCTGAGTTCGTCCATAATTTATTACTTATTATGTAAAACAGGTTGTTTCTATATTTTATAACGTCTACCAATCGACCATTGATGACCGCAGCAAACCTAGAGTAACCACCACTTTACCAAATTCGTATTAAAGTTCCATATAGGGAGAGACGGGAAATGCTGACTACCTAAATTGAAGTGGTAAAAATAATGAAACAGATTTAGAAAAACATATTAGTAACATTATTTTAACTATATCACTAAAATAAATGCATAAAATGTATTACCATCGTTGCGACCATAGCAACCTGCACATTCTGAATGTACTACCACATCACATATAATGCATACAAGCCTCCATCTTTGTCAAATTCATCACATAGAAAACAAGGTTCGGTTGTCACTTCCCAATGGTTTTTCTTTTTAATAACTTTTTCTTACATCTTGGTCTAATCAAGTTTCATTTAACTTGTTATTTTGCTAAACTTGCTCTTCTATCTTTCATATTTTTTTTTACTTGAAATTCATCTCGTTTAGGGTGAAAATGCGCTTGATTTTTTTTTGTCTTCATGATCACGCTAGATTAGTTACCATCAGTTCAATGGATTCTGGGTCAGTGTAGGAATTATACGCCGGCGATTTTTTATTTTTCTTAGAATTTTTATTATTAGATATTCCAATTGGTGCAGGTTTAGAATTATCACAATTCCTATATTTTCTCTTGGTTTCTCGTTTTATCATTTGCGGATTTTTATTTTTTTAGAGGTAATATCGGCTACTTTCGGTTAAAACCGATGAAATTGATCGATATTACCCGAAACTACATCGGCCAACAAAAGGATATTGTATTCCTTTTTGCCTACGTAATATCAGAGACTGGCAAGTATTGGTTTACATATGTAGATTTTGGATTACATACATATTTTGTATTCAAAATATATAAAATCTAATATTTAAACGCAAATTATTATTTTACTGTGAAATGCTTTGCGATAACGCCGTTTTGGGCTGTAAACTGAATAATAGTTATCTTTGAATTGCGTACGTTGCAGATGTGAATATTGACGGCTTATTTATATGAAAAATTTGGTGATCGATTTTACCCGCGTGGTCAGTATTCCTCGTCTTTCCTAGTCATATCTATAAAACGTTGAATTACCTAAAAAAAAATCTGAACTTTGAATTCTGAATCTTCTAAATAATATAACAAATTTTCAACGACTTCAACACACATTGTGATAAATGTAAATATAACAATTACAGTTGTGCAGTAATGGAAATTAATTATAGTCAAATAGCAAAAAAGTTTATTTAAAAAATACCTAACATTTTTCATTTTAATTGTATTGTCGGTGAGGTAGTTATGTTAATACATTTTTTTATACTAATGATACCGTAAAAACCAGTCTAGATATTCTGATAACATAAATGTTTTAACTGCGTACGACTAATTAAGTGCAAACTATAAGGAGTTGTTTATGCATGTTGGTGTATACCTTACAGCATAATTAATAAAATAAATGAATTAACTATATAATTTCTGTTATATAGCGTTAAGTGGCACCTTTACTAGGATAATTAAATTTAAAAGATCTTAGGGACAATTTATATTGTCTTAAACTGTAACAGGTTTACGATAATAGGTTATAAATTATGTATAAGTCAGATAAATGTTTTTAGTAGTATTATTTTCATTAATATACATACAGGGTATTACAAATTATGCATGGAATTAATATTGTAACAGTATTATAAGACGTATTATTAGTGTGGCAAACGTTTTCAAGTTTCCAAAGAGTAATTGAAGAGCCCAATGCAAAATGTGCCTAAGTCACATTTTATTGTTTCTGAGAAAAACAAGGTTAAACATGTCATTTGCTTCTGAAAATATTATAGTTAGAGATAGGAATTTTTTTTTTTTTTCTGTAATGCCTTATAATTATTGGTATAATTTGTCATTATTAATATGGAAAATCACTACCGTAACTACGAGAAAAAAAATAGAAAAAAAATGGACTTCTCTTCCTTAGGATTTTTTTTATAACTGGAATAACAATTACTTAAAAGCCGTAATGTAAACATTTTTATAAAAAACGAAAATAATGAGTATGCTAAATAAAAAATGAGTACACAAGAATGAAATAAAACTATTATTCATATACATCTGCTTAGGAATCAACTGCTTCCTCCAATCCTTCATTTTGTATGGGGGCACGAGTAACAATACCATTGTAGTTGTAGTTTTAGAACTTTAATCGAAAGGTATTCTTCACCATAAGCCAAATTTGTCCCTTCTGCTATTTGTCGACTATGTCCGACTTTGTGCAGCTTCATTTCTGCAGGTTCATCATAATAAGTTTTGTTTTTAAATATGTAAATTTCGTACTATATTAGGAATCCATAAAAAAAATTAGCTACAATTACATCTAAATTAAAATCACTTACTTGGCATATTTATTTTTGATTCCATAATAACAATAACTAAACTGGAGAACACGTCATAAAAATGTACACTAAATATAGTGTTCACATTAGCTCTTTTCCAACACGGCACCTGACTAGTTTGAAACCTGTCCGAAGCCGTCAGTCAGTTTAATATTAGATACAACTCCGCTGCAGTAAGTCGGTGAACGATTTGGCTATCCACTTGGGACAGGTTTCCAACCAGTCAGGTGCCGTGTTGGAAAATAGCTATTATTACTAAGTGGACTTGGGCACATTTTACGTTGAATTGATCGACACTTTGTAGAATACGTATGCACATATCTGGACTTAGGAACATCTTATAGCCATTCTAAGTATACAGACATAAACTTTGAATAAAATTACAATAGATGGCATCATTAACATGAATTTGGCAAAAATGTGACTTAAGCACATTTTGCATTGGGCCCTTCAATTGAAGGTAGCCCAGAAGAACAAATTTTTATTTTAGCGATGCTGTATCAAATCAGAAAAATGAGAAAGTTTTAGATTCGCCCTATCAATAAAAAAGAAAGCTGTATGGTGAATTTCATCATTTATTTTCTGAACTGATGTATGTCTAATGTCATAGGGGTTGATTATTTCAATCCCATACAAAAATACTTCAGGATTGAAAATATTTCAAAAAGTGTAGTTGACAGATAATGTTTACTAAGTTTGGTTTCTCTAGCTTCATATACATGGAAGACAAAAAAAGAAAAAAATGTATTTTTAATTTTTGGAAGAAGAGTTTTTTCAAAATATTTAATACCAAAGATCTTATTAATTTTCATCAGAAAATACATTTCGGTGTGATTTAGATACACCCTGTATATTTCATTATAAATCTTAACGTGTTATAAGAAAATCTTTTTTAAAACATTTTTGACGCGTTAATTACGTTCTATTCAAATTTATAAAAAATGTTTAAACAACGAAGTAATTATTTGAAGGTAGATTATGAACGTTGATACAAAAGAACACTAGTGATACGTGTACAAAATTGGTAGACTCACAAAAAGTTATTAGATGAAATAACGTTCTGTAATTTTGAGTTTTCGAACAAATATTATAGAGCTTCGTCTGTGGCATAAATTTTTCGTATTGAATCACTCTCCGGAATATTGACGCATTATTTCGGGGACACCCTATATCAAATAATAAAATCTATTGTAATATAAATAGTACTGCGAATTGTGTGTACAGTGGCCGGAACAAAAAGGTTTCCAACCTAACACATGTACTACTTTTAAAGGGATGAATTGGAGCATTATTAATATGAATTTTGGGAGGGATCAATAATTTAGATCATGTCAATAAGTATTGCTAATTGTTTTTGATTCGGTTGTCTAGGCACATGTGTGATGGACAAGTGATTAAGTGGTCTAATTTAAACAAAATATGATATTAATTCGGTCTAGAAACCTTTATTTTGAGGTGGATGTCACCTAACTAATGTTTTTAAAAAATGTAATTTTGACATATCTAATCTACGTGATATTTAGAGCGCCGTATTCTTGAAATAGTGTTTTCTACAAATACAAATAATTTTAGATATTTAAGAACTAAATAATATAAGGTAATTCAGAATTTATCTAAATGAAAAATGGGGTCAATATCGTTAAAAATATTTTGTAAAATCCTTATAGTTCCCGAGAAAAAAAAATTGAAATTCTAGTAGTTTCAACCTTTACATCGCTGGGCTACTGGAGTCTCTAACCAGGCGATTTCAAATATCCGATTACTTAACGTATTAACTTGTTTGTGATGCAAGTATTTACATTAGTTTTGCAAATATCAAAAATGGATTACGTATAGCAACCCGCAGTTGATGGGTATCGTTTTAATTTATGGTGAAGTGCGACAGAATCGTGGAAGAGATGGAGGTCCAGGGCGTCTACGACGTATTGCATCAGTGTCGCGTATCATACACGAGGCTCAATTATATCCGTACCATGTACAGTGTATCCAAGCATTAATATAAGGATAATGGACAAGAAGGATCGGCTGCCACGATCTCCTGATTTTAAATCATTTAGACTTATTTTTGTGAATGAAGTATGTCGTAACGAAGTGAGCACTATTGATAAGTTACGCAAACGTATCATAACTGCTGCCAATAACTTACTAGTTCAAAACGGACAAGAAGCAGAAACATTTGTGTTAATTTGTATAAATTGGGTAAGATGTGCCCAAAATTTTGCTGTAACATCAGGTACCTATGTCAAACTATTTTACTATACTCGCGACAAGAATTCAGACGACTTGCGTCATACGAACAAATGAATAATTTATTTTTATCAAAATATTTAAGAAACTGCAACTGATAGTAATAAAACTATATACTACACTAAAAGTTTGCATTATATATTGCACTAAATTGCAAAAAATAATTGTTTTTAACGCGACCAAATATCGAAAATTACGTTGACAATAAAAACAAATGTGTAACGTCAGACGTGAATTCTTGACGCGAGTATAATTAAAATCACAAGTTAATTCTAATTCCTTCACCTGGCCTCGTGGGGTACGTACATACCCCACGCTCTTTCTCGTCGATTTTCGATATCTAAATCTTCGAAATCGAAACTCGTAACGACATCTATAGGTAGTCAAGGGATATACTTTTATACCTATGCCAGTGGGATAGCGCTGCGACCGTTAATTCGTCTGCAGCAGTCATCAAAAGGAGTTTGGGGTGTGTACGTACCCCACCGTGCCATCAACGTCGTCTTTTTCTCTACTCTACTTTCAATGATTATTTTGTAATACATTCCTTTCAGCCCTTTTTATTGAAAAACAAAAACGTTATGAATTTTTTTTGTAAAAAATGCATTTTTTCAAGTTTTCCAGGTTTCCGGATTTTTTATGAACGCTGATCTTTATTTTTTCAACTCGGACTATTATACAGTTCAAAGTGGGATCTAAAGATGATCTCTGATTTTTTTTTTTAAGACAAAATAATCAATATTTCAATTTTTACAAAGATATTCATCACTGGGGTTCGTACGTACCCCACAGGTCCAGGTATGTTACTCAGGATGACCATGCCAGGTGAAGGTTAACAGCAATAGCGGCTAAAACAGTTTAAATTTTTTTTCCGGTCGTCGATTATACGCCTTATCAGGTTTTACAGTGGACCAGTTTCCAGTGCCGTACGGAAGTGTATATTTAAATAATTTTTGAACTGCTCGTTTTGATTTTAGATAATTTCTGGCATGAGTTTAGCAAATAACAGAAATGTTATATTTCTGTTATTGCTAAACTCATGCCACCTGCCAATATTCAAAAGTACCAAAGTAAAACGAATTATCTAATGAGAGAAAGCGGTCTAATCAACACATTTTTTGGTACATAATTCTTTTAAAATAAGTATTTTTTAAAGTTTAACTGTAAATATGAATTTTGTTATAATGTAAACGTACATAGTTCTGCATATAAGATGTTCACTATTGTTTCTAGATTTGTGAAATTAATTGTTAACATGTGGGGTTAGAATACCAAAATAAACTTACAATCGCTTTTTAAAAGGTATTATATTATTTGAGGAAAATTTCAATAGAAAAAGTGAATAAACAAATCGTCAAGAACTTTATTTTTGATATTACTTTTGCTCTACACGTTTTAGTTTTCTAGATTTCTGTACATAAAAACATCATAAATTTGAGAATTTTACAGCTAGTGTTAGTTTATTAAAATTAATTCTATTAAATAGAAACACCACTTCCTTTTTTGCAATAATTTTAGTTTCAACTGGTATCTGCTTATAATTAATCTTTTAAAAAATTTATATTGTTATATAATTGTTCTCTTTTCTTGTTCTGTGTTCTAATATTTTGTTGTGTTAGTGGTAGTTTTTCTGTTGGGCTAATTTTATTTTATTTATTTTATATCATTTAATACAGCATCAGGAAAATTTAGTTAAATTTTATACACAAATATTGTTTTAAATGATATTTAAAATTTTGCAGTATGCATTTGGGCGTATAAAGTTACTTATGTGTAATCTATTCCAGCTAAGGTAAGAACAAAACACGCTTACAGAGATATGGTTGTTTAATTAATATAAATTTCATGCAGCGGTCAGGACACTAATGCATGACTGGTAAATAAACTGAGTAATTTTCCATTTCACATGGGTTCTCGCGTAAAATCGATTTAGCGACTGTTAAAGGTAAAAGAGGAAGGCAGGCAGTAAATTTAAATTCTAAAGTTATAAAAATTAGCTTACCATAAACTGCATTTTATAATCCAGAAACACTGAAATTTATTTAATGTAGTTACAAGCATCATAATCGTAGTTTTTCAAAAACTACACTCAATATCACAAAAAAGTTAAATATGTAACCTCTTGGACAAGTGGTAATGTCCACAGGACTAGCATGTTATCACACGTTCAAACTTATAAAAAAAAATTAGGATGTAAATAGTGTTTTTTTTATTCAGCGTTAGTCATCTATTTAATTTGTTTAACATGTTTAATACACAATATTTGATATCAAGGAACCATGAATTTTCATCAAATGCAAAATCATGGAAACCTACTAGATATCGATGTGTAAATTAGATATTGGAAAATAAACAGGGAACTATGTGCGTGTAGTCATGAATTTTATTTTTTTACTCAAAAACTATACTACTTATCAAAAAATTGCAAGAGACAAAAACATTCTAAATTCAACAGGTATTCAAAAAAAATATTGCTGTCAATCGAAAAAGTTAATGAAAAAAAAATTATAAATAAAATACACAGAATAGGTACTTCATATCAACGCCTTATAACAGGACTCAGAATAAATATCCTGCCAAATTTCACTTCTAATTTCAAAGCGTTTGGAAGAAACTAAATAAAACTCTAATTTGAAATTACCTATTTCCAAATTATTTTACTACTTATTATTGTATATTGACATTTGCGATTGCCTATCATTAAAATAGTTCATTCATAATAGTTTAAATACAATTTTTCTCTATTTTTTACAAATTTCGTAATAATAATGGACATCAGCAGTGATACTTATAAACTGTGCAAAGTTTACTCAACAAGAAGACTGGAAGACTGGAACGTCGGAGGAAAATACTCTTAAGAGCAACTAATTGAGACGAAAAATTTATTAAAGAACTTACACCGTCTGACAGCAGACCTCCAATACTATATGGTTTACCAAAAATCCACAAGAACAATACACCTATTCGATCAATTGTCAGCACCATTGGAAGCCCCACCTATAAACTAGCACGTCAGCTAGCTAACTTAATGAAACCACTGGTAGGAAAGTCTGAACATCATGTAAGAAATTCAGTACATTTTGTGGATATCATCAGCTCAATGACTATCAATCCCCATGACATCTTGTTGAGCTCTGATGTGGAATCGCTTTTCACCAGCGTTCCGATCCAGGACAGCTCTCAACTGTTGGACAACCACTTCACCCCTGAAGTTATCACTTTATTTAATCTTTGCCTGACACATACTTCGTCTGAAATGGACCTAAGTGTTGGCTTAGATACGTAGACGACACTTTCTTCGTTTGACAGCATGGAACAGACTTCCTACAAGAATTTTTGACCATATTAACCAGTAACACAACAAGATTAACTTTACCATAGAAGTGAAACATGATGAAGGCCTTGCCATTTATAGATATTTTGCGAAAAAGGAAGTCTTCTGGTGTCTTGGGACACGGTATCTACAGGAAGAAAACACATACTAATAGATATCTCCATGGAAAATCATCTGGCACAAAAACGCTCACTCATGAAGACCCTAGTTCACCGTGCATTTACGTTGGCTGATGAGGACCATCGACAGGAAGAAATAGATTCGCTCCGATCTGTGTTCCTAGCAAATGGATACTCTAAGAAGGACATCGATAGAGCCATTAGACCTCGGTATAAGCAAACAGCGAGGATTAAGGAGGAAGTCACTTCAACCACCACTTTACTATACATTCCCAATATTTATTTATTTGATACAATTACCAAGACAGGCAAACGCCCAATTACATGGTAGGTACAGTACAGGGTAATAGAAAAAAAAATAGGAGCAAACAAACAAACGAAAAATAACTAATTCATTTATGATACACGTATACACACCAATCAACCCAGACACAAATGATTCAATCCGCGTTCAAAAATGCATCGCTTAATATTCCGTACATTAGAACAAAAAATGTCGAAAGAGTTCTGATATTGATGATAATTTGAACACATTATTCTATGCAAATCGAAGAACATTTGTCCTGGGTATTTTTAGATAAAATAAATAATTATATCGAGTTCTTCTCTCCAAAATATTGAACAGCGCAAGCACAAACTATTATCAACAAATAAAACAGAAAATTACAGCCTCCTCTGAGCTAACGAGTTGAGATGAAACCTGGCTAATAGTTCACATTGTGGGTGATCTCGAGGTGGATAAACGTTGTCAGATTTAAACGAAAGATATTTAAGTAATTACCTTTGGATTATTTCAATGTTATTTATATGAACATCTTATCCTGGATTCCACACTGTACTAGGATATTCTAGTTTAGAGCGAACGAGAGAGAAACAAAGTAATTTGATAGTATATGATATAATAGTATGTAGTATGAACAATATAACAGATACCCCAATATAACAGATAAAAATGTGAAAAAACTACGCATACAGGCGTGCTGACTACTTTCACACCAACGTGTAAAATAAGTTAGCAACTCCGCAACTTGAAAGATCAGTTGAGTCCGTTACAAACTCCGGTAGTGTATTTGATATCATGCAGCGACTGTGACAAAGTCACGTTGGAATGTCCAAGAGAACTGTAGAAACCAGTAAAAATGAACACGAAAGGCACATACGGTTATAACAGCCTGAAAAATCCACCGTTGCTGAACATGCTTGGAAAGAGGGCCACAGAATTTCAATAGAAAACACTAGAGTGTTAATCCGTATTAATGGGTATTACAATCTAGCACGAAGGGATGTTTCAATACCCGAACAACATGAACAGGGACGAAAGATTGAAGATTAGTCATACTTGGATGCCTTTTCTTAAGAACAAACAAGTGAACCTGAGCGTACCTGAACCAGCCATCCATAACAGGCCTGAACAAGTCAACCTAAACACTGAACTAAGCAGCCTTGACGCACCGACTATTATAAAAGCTCGGCTCGGCACCACGGTAACCATTCAGCCGCCGCTCAAGATACGAGAAGCACTGAAGATGCCTGATGTTAAATATGGGGAAACGTCTGCAGTTAAGTGTCGACCACGACAAAATAGCCCAGAAGGTGTCAAAAAACTAGGATATCATAGAATTTATGTAAAAAGAAGTATAAACATTCCAATTAAAGAAAATATAAACTATAGTGTTGAACATTTAATTAGAACAATATAATAATTGGTCATCCAGATGCTTGCAAAAACTCTAATATGTCATGTAACGGGAACATTAATATTATATTTAATTATTATTTGCTAATCGACCCTTAGTTAATTTTAAAAATTTTCACAATTATTTTGTATCCTATAGCTAAAAACTTATAAATAGCATGATTGACTATTGATGGTGTTATTTTCGTAGAAAATCGAAACCAAACTAAGCTTCAAGAGTCACGTTACCTTTTAAAAGCTTTCAGTGCGGCTTTGAGAGAATATAAAGTCAAAGTCATAAATATGTTGGATTTATCAGTACTACAAAAATAGCGAACTAACAAAATAGACTGTCTGCACGCTACGAAAATGCAAAAATATATGTGATCTGATAGGAATATAGAAAGAAAAATGTTTTTTCCGATGTTAGGTGCTAATAATATACGATTAAAATCAGTGCACTGTAAAGGAGAGAACGCACTATAAGGTCGCAGTCTAGACAAATGACATATAAGAACCGTTCGTATATGTCATTTTCTATGCGTTTTCGACTTGTTCTACTGTATTAATAAAGTGTCAAAATATGTTATGTTCAAGATGTATTTTTATTAGCTCTTTTATTTGACGCGACTGATCGAAATTTCCAAAAAAGTTTTCGGTGAGACCGTGATGTGAGTCCAGTTCTCGAGCTACTAGTGCAAAACTATACATTTAAAATCAGTAGAAGATTCTTCACTAAACAAGAACGAGACAAACATGGTCCGCGATGCACCTAGACCGCGACCACATAGTGAGTTTCCTCCTTAATTGTGTGATTAAACGTATTGTAACCTCTATGTTGGGTTAGCGTGGAAACACGTCACGTAAACAAACAAACTTTGTTGTCATTCTTGATTACACAAGAAATATTTTTCAACAAATTTACAACAAACTGTCAGACTCTTTACTTTGACGTTTCAGTCTTCGCGTTTGACTGCTCAATATAAACTGACTGTGACGGCGAAACCGATCCGCTTATATAGGTTTTTTTAGAGTTCTCGAAGTTTCTGCGATCTCGAGAACGTGTCGAGAAACAAATAGAATATAGCGTGGAATATTCCGGAAAACTTCAAAATAAAGGTATTACAAAAAATATAAATTCTAAAACAAACGAGAACATAATTAACAAACTAAAAAAGTAGGTGAGCTTTCGTAACAGTATTAAATGTTATATGTGAATTTACTAAATTTTTGAGAATATTTTCACTTAATACTTTACTGAGTCAATGCACTCAAATATAATAATTTATTATTATTACAGAAACTCACATACCTGTTTAGTTTCTTAATTATGTTCCTGTTTGTTTTCAAATTTATTTTACTTTGATGTTTTCTAAAACATTCCAGCTTTTATTCGATTTGGTCCTAGATGCGTTCTCCGGGACGTAGGAAACTTTGAGAACCCTATAAACATATATCTGCAAGCGGATCGGTTTTGCCACCACAGTTCACTTTATGTTCCGCAGCCGACTGTGAGTGATATACGTTAAAGTAATGTACAAATTTGACGGTTGGGAATTGTTTGAAGGATATTTATTGTGTAATCAAATAGTGGCAATAAAGTTTGCTTTTCTACGTAGAATATTTCAAGGTTAAGACAGCGTAGAGGTTACATTATTCTGAAAATTACTTATGTAAAGTATATACAGTATGCGCCAAAAGTATGGAATAAATTCAATAAAAACGAAACAATTATTTTTTGGAAAAAATCCTCGGACAGGTCGATTTTTAATTTAAAAAATACATATTTTAGCGTAAAATGCGATTTTCAAATGTCATTTGTTTTCGAGTAATGACGTCATCGATTTTATTTAAATGGCAATACCATATTGTTTTCCTTGATTCTGAAAGATCGTTAAATTCTCTATCAGACAGTACTAAAATTTGGCCCTCTTACATAGGAAAATTTTCGAGTATATGACGATTGAATGTTAGAAAACGTAAATTTTATCCATAAAAAAGTAACAATTCTGAGGTATGTAAAATAAAATACAATTGATTAAATTTTATACTTAAATTAAATGTTCGAATTGCCATCCACCAACTTCTTGACAATGCGCAAGTCTGTGAAGAAATTCTTCTTGCACATTATGAATGATTTCTGGGGTAACTCTGCGTATTTCGTCCCGAATGCGATTTTGAAGTTCTTCTAAATTACGTGGTTTATTAATGTACACTTTTGACTTCAAGTATCCCCATAAAAAATAGTCAAGAGGTGTAAGATCTGGCGATCTTGCAGGCCATTCTATCGGTCCGCGTCTGCCGATCCACCTCCCAGGAAAACAGTTGTCCAAAAAATCTCGTACAGGGCGCGCATAGTGCGGAGGTGCACCGTCTTGCTGAAACCATATGGTATCGTCAGGAATGTCAGGGTCATAATCGTTAGGAAAAATTACTGCAAGGACTGGAACAAGGTCATTTTCTAGAAACTCTAAATATCTTTGTCCTGTAAGGGTTCCTTCAAAGAAGAAAGGCCCTACTATTCTGTCGTCAACTATTCCGGCCCACACATTTAATTTCTGAGGGTGTTGGGTATGTGCCTCCAATGAGGATTTTCCTTACTCCAATATCTGCAAGTTTGACGGTTTACTGTACCATTCAGACAAAATCTGAAAAAAGTATTTGCCGGTGTAAATTTCTATTTCCTTGACATAAATCCATTAGAATTTCGCAAAAGTGTAAGCGGCGATCGGGATCATCTTCATTGAGTCCTTGCACAAGTTGAATTTTGTAGGGATGATATTTTTCCTTCCTCAAGATACGTAGCACTGTGCTCTGACTAGTGTTATTGTTTAATGCAACCAATCGTGAAGAATTATGAGGATTATCCACCATACTTATCAAAATGTTCTGTTTCTGATTTTCATTAATGCTTGGACGTCCAGGTTTTGGAATATTTACAACATTACCAGTTTCTCTAAATTTAGACTCTACCTTACTGACTGTTGATTGGCTGATAGGGCGATTTGGATATTTTTCATTAAATAAATCGCAAACTTCCTGCTGAGTTCTAGTCATATTCCCGCATCCGATAAGAATTAAAATTTCAATTCTTTGAATAACAGTTAAATGTGCCATAATACTTTAAATTGAATAATAATTTCTATGTCGCTTACAATACTTAGAAAGTCGGTGTGATAATGACACTTTGCAAAGATTTTCACCTACGTGATCCATAAAGGAACTATGGAATTCGAAAAACTAAACTTGATGACGTTTTTGCTTCATTTTCATTGGTTTACGTTTTCTAACATTAAATCGTCATTTACTCGAAAACTTTCCTATGTAAGAAGGCAAAATTTTAGTACTGTCTGATAGAGAATTAAACGATCTTTCAGAATCAAGGAAAACAATATGGTGTTGCCATTTAAAAAAAAATCGACGTTACACGAAAACAAATGACATTTGAAAATCGCATTTTACGCTAAAATATGTATTTTTTAAATTAAAAATCGACCTGTTCGAGGATTTTTCCCAAAAAAAATTGTTTTGTTTTTATTGAATTTATTCCATACTTTTGGCGCATACTGTATTAAAAAACTTGTAAACACTCAAATATTATTTAGGTATGCTTATATCGAAACCTAAGTACATTTTTAAGTATCTCAATCAGAGAACGATTGCTTGTTTACCACAAAGCTTATTTCCCCCATCCAAAATTGTCTGCACTAAGAGTGGTATATATTTCCATATATATTTGTTCACTGAAACTGAATCTGAAGTCTTACGAATGATTTATGGAGTTTGTTCTGTTTATGCTTCTTTCCTTTCACAATAATTTCTCTCTTCAACATCTGACAGAAATCAGCTATCATATTCCTAAACCGTCGTTCCATTTCCTGATATCTCGATGAATTCGTTCTCCTTACTCTTTACCATACCTAAGATTTTGTGAAATATAATCTATGTACCAGTGAAGAAAGTGTATCTTGTCATCATTATCAAGCAACCCAATCCCTGGTAATTCCTAAGTAAGCAAATAATTATATCTATCACTATCACTATTGTGATTATCTAGAAAATTGATGTTCTTGGTGTATAGTCATGATGCTATAGGATTTATGAATAATGCAAAAGCAAACTCTGATGGTCGTACATGTTACATAATACAAATAAATATATTTTAGTACTCGTAGCATATTCAGTAAAGCTCAAAGAAAATATAGAAGTATTGAGATTATATTAAATAAAATAAAATAAAATATGCGGAACATAACTTTGAAATTTGTGGAAATCTTAATATTCTTACCGTCATTTTGGAACCCAAGTCAGGTTTTTTGATATATTTATGGAATAGCAGAAATTGTGGCAAATATAAGTCAGAAATTAAGGCCTTAATAGAGTCATGTACTTTTATTAATTTTTGAAAACTCTTTAAATAATATACTGCTGCTGGAATCCCGTTGACCCATTTGGTCACAAGATCTCAAATTCTCCTTGTAACTACTCACTACGCTGATGCATATAGCATATTGTATGCTTTTGCGGGGGTTGGGGAAGGTTCTTTCATAGATAGAGCAAATCTGGGCGAGTCTTAGGATCTTTTTTTCGAGAAAAATAACGATGGCGAAAACCTCATATCTCTAGCAAAAATGCGGTTTTTGTCATTGTTATTTTTTCGAAAAAAGAACCCAGGACTCAACTATCAGATATGCTCTATTTATGACAGAACAATCCGTAACCCTCAGATACATATCAATTTGAACAACCTTGTACACGGTATTCTCAAGAGGTCTCAGCATTTCCAGTACATGTTCGTCATTTGAACTGTCTGGGAATTTTCCGTCGTTATTTTCGGTTTTCGGAAATTTAAGTTCATTGTTTATTTTTATGAAATAAAAAAAGATTTGCCGAGCCAATAATATCCGCCGGGATCCATGATATAATTGCAAACCCTAAAGCTTCTTAGTCATAAATAGTGTTAATTGTAAAATTTTGCTTTTTCTTCATAATTGCCTTTAAAGGTATTCGACTTCATTGATTGCAGTAGTACTGAGTTTATTATGCAACTATTCAAAAATGTGACATCACAGAATATTATGGATAAAAAACAAAAAATTATTTAAAAAGCCAATATAGAAGTTGCATTCGTCTAACTGGTCATTTAATTTTGATATTGCTTTGTCAATTTTATCAAGAATATAAAAATAAAAATTAACTTTGAAATTAAACTCTGGTGATTCGACTAATTCATCTCTAGTCCAGAATGAAAAAATAACTTTTTTCCGGTCTAAGCAAGTCTTTATCTTTGCAAGATTTTTTGTCTCTTGATGTATCATTATTGGAAAAGTGAACATCATAAATTGAAAGCTCTTTCATATACTAACGATAGTAAAAGGCTGTAAAAAAGTATATATTTTTTAATAAATAACAAAGAAATTTGTTACTGCTAACGTTTTGCATCATCATTTACAAGTAAATTAAGAACACATGCTGCAAAAAGGACAAAAATTGCTCTAGTATTTATACCACGAATTTTATTATGCAGTCCACATTTGCTGTATCAGTTACGTTTATTAAAAAAGCGAGATATAAGACCTCAACTTCATACTTATTTCATAAAAAAATGTCATCCAAAATTGATCCACATGGAATTTATTTTAATTAAGTTTTGTATAAAATATATTTACCGTCCAAAACAAATTCTGGATAAGCCTTACTTACATTAAATTTTCGATATCTCTTCACTTTGTCTGAGCATATTTTAGCACTACTACCTGCTGCAACTAAAATATGGTAATATGAAAATAAAACAAATAATAATTTATAGTAGATATAGTGCAATAATTATTTGAATTAGGTATCTGATCTAATTGTTATGTTATTATTGGTGCAATTTATGATAGGTGCCTGAATAACATTAACCTTTAACTAAACCTGACCTATCAATTTATTACCTCTAGTAAATACAGGCTCATTGATAATTACAACTTCTACTAACATAGAAAAGCATGAAAGATATGTAAATATATCCTAAATATACGATTAATATTTCAAGACATATCCAAAATATACATAACATATGCGTTTGCATAAAATCCGGTCTCTGATTCTGACAATATTTATGCATTGACGTATGTCCAATTTTGTGTAAAAATCTGAAGAATTAGGATTAATTCACGTTTCCTCAATCCATGATTTATCCTACTGTTACTTAGTGGAAGCATTTCATTTTATGGAGCATGTAATTACATGCGTACACCTGCAGCTTTATTCCACTTATAATTTGTTCACGGTATGCCATTTTATATTACTTATGTACACAACTATAGATGTACATGCATTATATATATCCTCAATTATTAAACCTTGCATACTTGCCTGCAATTACTATTTCCCGATTTAAATATTTACAAATAAATCGAATATTGGTCAAGAAAATAAAAAGTTATTTTTAATCGAGTTTTTAATAATATGGTAGAAATTTTCTAAAGAGAATTTGCTCAAATTATTATTAATTTTATACATAAATGAAGTAGCAAAAATGAGACCACAGGTTCCTTAGGTCAAAATAAATCGATTTAACCTAACATAACTATATCCCAAGTCGCATAATAAGAAAGATACAGGGTGTCAAAGTTTAAATTTATTTTCAATATTTGTAGATAACTTCTTAAAAATCCAAATATTTACATAAAATTTGTAAATCCGGGGTTTTTGCGGGCGAGAAATTCAAATTTGGTTCTAATTTTTACGTTTCTACTAGAGGACGCCACTTATGGCACATCATGTTTATTTTAAATGGCAGAACTTTTTTGCTGCTTGGAGTATCCATCTGACTATTGAATCAATCGATTATCCCACCTGTTATATCTGAAAAAGGTATACCTTGCCGAAGTTGTTAGGAGTAACAGTTTTCTAAATAATCCTATTTGGAATATTCATTGCACCGATTGAAAACTGTTATTGTTTCAGGTAAAATGCCTTTTCTACTGAAAATACAGCGTATGTTACTTGAAAGAGTTGTTCAAAATACCATTATGGAGACGTGCAAAATATCAAAAACGTCGGCCTGCTTTGATAAAATCTTTGTGCTTTGTGGAAAAATGATTTCATCAAACGTCGCCAATATTCTTGAAATTTTCCATTCCAAACAACTTTTTCAAGTAATATTTTGCTGTATTTTCAACTAAAAACGCACTTTATCTGAAACCGAAACAGTTTTTACTCGGTACACTGAGCATTTCAAATAGGATTATTTCAAAAATGGTTACTCCTACCGACTTCAGCAAGGTATACCTTTTTCAAATAAAACAGGTAGGAGAATCGATTGGTTCAATACTAAGTTGTAAAAAAGTTCTGTCAATTAAAAGAAAGTGGCGCTCTCTACTAGTGACGTCAAAATGTAAATATTTGGATTTCTTAAATTATTTACAAATATCGAAAATAAAATTTTAACTTTGACATCCTGTATTTTTTTAATTATGCAACTTAGGATATAGGTATGTTCGATTAAATAGATTTATTTTCACCTGAAGAATCTGTGGTCTCATTTTTGCTACTTCATTAAAAAACACCCTGTATATGTAATAAAATTATGGGAAGGTAGCATTTTTGTGATAATCGAGGGAACATTGAATTATGCTATACAGGATGTATCTAAATAACACCGAAAAAATGTAAGGGGCGACTCTCTGATGAAATTAATAGGGGTCTTTGGTATAATTTTTTTTGGAAAAACCCTTCCCTGAAAAGTTACGCCCTTCCAAGAAAGTTTTCCATTTTTATCTTCCATGCATATCAAGATAAAGAAACCAAACTTGGTGAACATTATCTGTCAATAAAACTACATTTTCTGAAATTTTTTCAACCCTGAAGTATTTTTGTAAGGAGTTTAAATAATCAACCCCTATGACATTCTTTCTTATATATTTTTTTCGATAAATTCCTTTCTTTTTAAAAAATATGTCAAAAAATTCCCATTCACTTACAAACTTTTTTTCGAAAACGAGTCGATTTATGAGAAATAAAATAAATGTATTGCAATGCATTTTTAAATATATGTGATGTTTAACCTGAGTGTATTTTGCCAAAAGATCTAGTGGCTTGTTCTTTGCAATGGAATCCATAGAAACAGCTAATATTTTCTACAGAAAATCATAAAACTTGCGAAAGAGTAAGAAACAGTAATAATAAATCACATTGATATTTTTTTGTTTGTCGTCTCCAGAGGGTGTCGGGGCTGGAGTGTATAGTTGCAACCGAAAAACCAGGCTATCCGTAAGCTTGGGCAAGTATGCAACTATATTTCAAGCAGAAATTTATGCCATCGAACTGTGTGTATGGGGGCTGGAAAAGCTTAGACTTACACACGTAGGTCGATAAAAATCTTTTCCGATAGACAAGCAGCTTTAAAAGCACTTGGATCCTACCGGTGTAATTCAAGAACAGTATGGAATTATCAAAAGGCTCTAGAGCGGTTGAGATCAAGCAACAAAGTAACCCTGGTTTAGATACCTGGTCATGCAGGTATCCAGGAAAACGAGACAGCGGAGATGTTAGCAAGGCGAGGTGCCTCTTCACTCGAAGGCGTTCATAGGCGGCACATCGCAAACAGAGCTAAAAATTTGCTTGAGTTAAATAGGCTTTTTTTACTCTTTTAGAAAGGTATTTTAAGCTAATATAAATCATATCTCCTACAATTCCTATCAATGAAGTCATATGTATGTTCTCTGATACCAAACATCTATGTATGCTAATGAACAATTCCACAGACAAAGCTTTATTCAATAATTATCTAAAGAAAATAATCTAATTTACTAACCAGTAATAATAAATCACATTGATATTTTTTTGTTTCTCTTCTCCAGAGGGTGTCGGGGTTGGAGTGTATAGTTGCAACCGAAAAACCAGGCTATCCGTAAGCTTGGGCAAGTATGCAACTATATTTCAAGCAGAAATTTATGCCATCGAACTGTGTGTATGGGGGCTGGAAAAGCTTAGACTTACACACGTAGGTCGATAAAAATCTTTTCCGATAGACAAGCAGCTTTAAAAGCACTTGGATCCTACCGGTGTAATTCAAGAACAGTATGGAATTATCAAAAGGCTCTAGAGCGGTTGAGATCAAGCAACAAAGTAACCCTGGTTTAGATACCTGGTCATGCAGGTATCCAGGAAAACGAGACAGCGGAGATGTTAGCAAGGGAGGTGCCTCTTCACTCGAAGGCGTTCATAGGCGGCACATCGCAAACAGAGCTAAAAATTTGCTTGAGTTAAATAGGCTTTTTTTACTCTTTTAGAAAGGTATTTTAAGCTAATATAAATCATATCTCCTACAATTCCTATCAATGAAGTCATATGTATGTTCTCTGATACCAAACATCTATGTATGCTAATGAACAATTCCACAGACAAAGCTTTATTCAATAATTATCTAAAGAAAATAATCTAATTTACTAACCTGCTAATGAAACACTATAAATATCTAACTTCACTTTTTGGCAGTGGGAACATTTTTCAAGTAGGTATTGTCATATTTAATTCATTGTCAGGATGTCACTTTTTGTCCTTGTCGATATTTAACTTCAAATAATTTTAATTTTTATAATAATTTTTAAAGTTAGATATTTGATTCAACTTAAAGGAGACCACCTGAAGAAGTAATCCTAAAAATGCAGAAATAGGTCAGATCTCATATATTGTGGTTGAATTTGTCGTGTTCCCACTGCCAAAAAGTGAAGTTAGATATTTATAGAGTGTTTCATTAGCAGGTTAGTAAATTAGATTATTTTCTTTAGATAATTATTGAATAAAGCTTTGTCTGTGGAATTGTTCATTAGCATACCTAGATGTTTGGTATCAGAGAACATACATATGACTTCATTGATAGGAATTGTAGGATATTTGATTTATATTAACTTAAAATACCTTTCTAAAACAGTAAAAAAATGTTACAAAAGCTGATAATAAGGAATATATGGGTAGATATTGTGGGTGTAATTCAACGCAGGTTGGGGCTTTTGTCCACTGAGTAGTTTCACACAATATTATTAATACCTAAAAATATTTAAATAGGCTTAACCTAAAGACTTTGATTGGCCTATATAGTATATACTGAGCACTGCCGGTTAAGGAATCACATGCACAATTTGGGCCTGACTGAGGAGGCCGAGTGCCTTTTGTGTTTGGAGACTGACGAATCGGCAGAACACATATTATGTTATTGTCCAGCTGGAGAACGGACCAAATTTTCTATATTTGGCAAAATGCATCTCTTGCCCGAAGATCTGGACAGAATCTCACCCAATAAGCTTATTGGCTTCATATGCTAAATGTGTTGGGTGAAGTATAATATGGATTTGAGCAGCAATATATCATAGGGTCCAGTGAGAAAATTCCTTGCCTGAGTTTGAAGTGGACGAGTACTTCTGAGAAGCCGTAGGGGGCAATAACGTCACGCCTTGCAAGCGTTTCAATTTGACCTCATATATTTCGAAAACTACTTATCAGATCGACTTCAAATTCTCTGGGTTGATCATACATCATAAATGCTTCATAAAAATTAAGCAAATAGTGTAATTTCAAGTTTGACCAAATGCCTCTACTCATGTGGAATCTAAAGGACGTTGGATTGTTGGATCCCAGATGATGAATTGGTAGCAGAAAAAGGAAAAATAAAGTGCTAGTAAGTATCAATTGCGTATAATATGGGTAACATGGAAAAATGTCATGGATACTGAAACAAGATTAAAAAATAACAAATAATTTTAGTACCTATTTGATAGTTTAATATCAGTAATTGCTACTGAGAAATTTTTCCTTAGTATAGAATGTGAAAATGTACTGATAAAAAGAGTTTACTATTAAATAATTCTTGTAAAAATATTAATATAGATAAAATTTATAGTACTAACTATAACAGCTTGCTAAAATCAGTTTTATAAGCATATTGGCACAAAAAAATTTAAATTGTTAAATAAAGTATCCTGATTTTATAGAGGTTAAATACGTCTAACCTTTTTTATATTTTCAAATTTTTCTTTTATGTTTCACTATTTTTTTCATTATTCCACTATCAATGTACGTACCGCCGAAACGGTTACATATAATAATTATATTAATATAAGTTATCATCATCAGCTAGCTTCATTATTACATCGTTGTATTAGGATAATTAATAACAAAATATGCTCATTTTCCTAACAGTTTTTTTGTTTTTTCTTAGAAACATAGATAAATAGTATTCAATAATCAATTTAATAGTTTCCATTGACGTATAAATTCTCAGTCAGTTTAATTTTAAATTGATGATATTCATTATGTGAAATTAATTTGTGTAATATAAAGTTCTAATACTACTAGGAAGTGAGGCAACAAACTACTATTTTTCTACGTCAGATGCAGTAAGCAGGTGAGACTGTTGTAATTGATTTTTTTACTGTTCCTATTTTATATCATTCAAATCAAATTATCGTTTTTTGTTACGATAAGTCATTACAGTAAAATTGCAAGACTGCATTCCTGCTGTTTGAAATATTTTCGCTAGTATGTCAGTGATTGATTGGTAATTTAGTAGACATTACTTGGCGAAAATCTATCCATATTTGTTTCTGCCCTTTGTAGTATAACTACAAATAATAATAATAATAAAAACTGAGAAAAAAACAACTTGTTATAGGGATTTCGGTTATCTTAAGACTTAAGAGATACAATGTCAAATAAATAACCAAAATGCCAGTGGTGCGCTTCCCGGGTAATACAGGGTATAAAAAAATGTAACAAATTTCTGGGACTGATCAGGGAAAAACGTTTTATAACCATACTCTCTAAAATGCGTTATGAGGAAGTAACAGTTCCTTAAATAATAAATGAAACAATTTGAATTTGCTACGGTAAAACATTTTAAGTTTAAAGTTATGCCTATTTTGTAAAGATATTAATTTTGACCTAGATAACAGATAAAATAATATTTTCTACATGCAGATACAAACTGATTATATAAGTGGCCACCTAAAATAAGATGCAAACTAACCTAAAGTTATCTAGACAAATTTTCCATAATTAAAAATAAAGCAACATTTCTTTTTCTATCTACGGTGCCTCACCCAGATTGTAATTATTACAAAAATAATTTATATGTTTTACCTAGACAAATTCTTAAGACGACAAATAAACTAATATTTATTATTGAAGACCACAAAAAAGATTATTATAATCTAGAGTCTAGGTAAGATAAAAGATAATTGTGTTTTAATTAGGTGATTTATCCAGATAGCGTTATTTAAATAACGCAACTTGTCGATGGAACTTATAAATACTCAATAATAAATAAAAAAATAGTCTGTTCAGTTCTTTATGAAAAGGAAAAATAGTCGAAATTAACTAAGAAAATAATAAAACCTTACTTGCACAATTCAATTCGTTCTTTTCAACGTCATCTTATCAGTCGTACTTTCTTAGAAGTACTTACGTTTGCCTTGCCGAAAGGGCTTCCAGGTTTATCACTTGTGGGTATCCACCCGGACTTGTCCATAAAATTCTATTTCAACGTTCCACTCTTAATATTTCTCCAAATTCCAATTTAAATATTCCTCCACTTGCTAATTCTAATAATTCTCGTATCAATTCTATTAATGTCGATCAAATAAAATATTTCTCTTTACTTTATATAGCTCCACTTTGTGAGAGATTTAAAAAAATTTTTTCAAAATTTAACTTTATTAAACTTGCATTTAGAAATGTTACTACGGTTTCGTCTCTTTTTTCTAATACGAAAGATAAAACTGCATTGCTACAGAGCAGCAGTGTCGTATATTCAATACCATGTTCCAATTGCAACAAAAAATATATAGGTCAGACAGGTAGATGTCTTAAAGACAGGATTGTTACAAGAGTGATGTAAGAGTTGGTAAGTCCTCTTGTGCGTTAGCAAAACATGTCATTGATGACGGACATTCTTTTTCTTACGATGAGGTCAGTGTTTTGGAATCAGAAAATAATTTGTTTAAAAGAAGTTTTTTAGAAATGTTTCATATTTATTCCAATGATAATTCTGTTAACTCCAGGAAGGATGTTGATGGCCTCAGTGTGATTTATACTTTTTTACTTACTCTCAATAATAAGTCTAATAATAATAGTGACGTTGGTATTGGTCAGTCCCTTACTGACACCCATTAGATTTGTTTATTATATATATAAATTCTTTTCGATGTTCCCCTTTGGTGGACTTTATCTATGGTATTGAGTTTTGGATGTTCTCCTTAATTCTGTTCTTTTCTTATTCAGGGTTGCTATTTTTGCTAACAAATTGTTAGGTTGGCAATAGTATATTTTTCTATTGTTCTATATTGAGGTAGGTCAGCCTTCAGCTGATATGACTATCTTCATAGGCTTAGGAGTTTTTTTGTTTATTCTAACCTATCTTACTTCCTTGACCACCTGTTGTTGGCTCAAGAAAGTTTTTTCTCAAAATTTTTCTAATATGTTCGAGTAATCGGTGTTCATCCTGGTTTTATACCAGTTTTTTAATGTTTTCGCTTTATATTGCACATGATGTAAGAAGTTGTGACATTGTGATAATGTTTTTTTAAGTTTTCTGTTCTGATGGATGGTTCCATTGCACTTTTATTGATCTCAATTTTTTCGTAAGTCTCTTTTACTTATCCTTTTACATTTTGATAATTATTATACATTTTTGTAGTTTCCTGATGAAGAAGCAATAAAGGCTTCGAAAGCTTGAATCGAAATAAGGAGTTTTCTTTTTTCTTGCCTAGTGACTGCTATACCTGGTTAATTAATTTTACAAGTCTATTCCTTAACGCACCAGTCAGGTGAATCTCTTCCACTATATATATATATATATATATTATTATTAAGTATTATTAAGAACTACATGTTAATCAAGCTGGAGGCAAATGATATACAAAAATTTCTCAGCACAGCACAGTTACATTAAAGATATCAATGTCAAAACAACATCTGTTGAATTCAACAAACATTATACAAAGTGGAGAATTCTGGTAGTAGCTTGTCCGTTACATAAAAAATTTCATGATTTCGAAAGTTTCTGCAGGGACATTTACTATATTCATTAACTTAAATAAGAGAACTATATCACTAAATATTCTACGATTTTCCAAAGAAATCAATTTAAAATGTTGGTGGGCTTGACAGTAATCGTTTTCAATAAAATAATTTTGTTTTAAAAGGAAATAGGTATGATCAAATACCAGTAACTCAAAATATTTTGCGATATTATTTAGGATTCGTAGGATTCGGAGTTAAATATGACGACATGCCTAAATTATCTGATTCAGTTCTTGGAAGAACGATGCTTGACATGAATTTTTAGTACTGAAATTAAATCGTAAAAACATACTCATTGAAAAAGATAAAATTGTTGTATGGCAAAAAGATATATTACGATGACCATACTGCCACAAAACAATACAGGAATTAAAGGCATCTTCTCATAGGATGGGAGATTACCATGAAGGTATGTAGGTACAGCGATGTATTTGAAAAACAGACCACAAGGCACAATTATTGAAAATTGTCCAAAGAGAAACGGTACATTAAGGATGTACTGGATGAGATGGCCAAAGCTTGAGAAATTCATAACGTCCGTTTATCGCATAAGTACTAAGAATTAAATCCAATAGAGTTAGTTGGACACAAATGAAAAATTAAGTAGCACGAAATATAAATTAAACGATGTGAAATTATTATTACAGGAGGCATCTAGTCACTGCTGAAATAAGTGTATTGGGCATGCGCAGAAAAATCGATCGGTTATTGAAACATTTAATTTAAAATGTGGCTAATGGTCTTTTTCAACTTGTCTTGATAAATCATCTAAATTGGGTTATACCGATACCAGATAAGAGAGAGAGAGAGAGATCTCTATCATTTATATTACCTAATGTCTTGACATTGGTAAAAACTTATATATCATTGTACATTGAAAATAAAAGGTGTTATGTAATACAATTGGATTTATTATTGTCTTTCTTGCATATTTTTTACATCTGGGCACCTTCTAAACTGGTACGCCTATGGACTGTTGCTTTTGTATGCTTCGCCCGATGCGCTAATCCAAAAACTAACGATGAGCCACTATCTAGATTTTTGAAGGTAGAGTATAACTATTCATATGAGGCAGCATTGCTACCTGGTAAAAATATTGAGATAAATTCGTTAACACCCTGTATATTTTTATCAGGTATAAATTCTCTATTTTTTCCTAACATAGTCAATAAGCTAACATAATTAACCGTACAAACTTAAAGTCTCAGAGCAACAGTAAAACATGTCAAAATAATCGATTCTGAGGAAACTTAGATTAAAGATTTAACTGAAATTCAGTTCCTAATAATTTCGTCATTTTTTGATGAACTTACACAAATTTTTGGTTACTTTTATAGATTTTCAAGCTTTATAAGAATATGCTTATTAATAAAAAATATAATAAAAATAACTAGAAAAATGTTGCTTTATCCTACTGTTGCTCCGAAGAGTATTTAATTTCCATACAGTATCTTTCCTGTTTTTGTTAGATATCTTAGTGCATCCCTAAACATTGTGTATTTATTATTGCATCTGTCAATCATTACTGCCAAAGTAAAATACATTTATTTGATTACATTTATATAAGCAAAATAAAAAAATATTTTGCTTACCTATTTAAATAATAAAATTATTTGTAATTTTTTGTAGCCTTACCTACTATAATAAAAGAGCAAACTTGACGTAAATGCCTGGGTCTCAATCTCAAAAACAAAAAAACAATATACTTGAATAATTATATATAGAGAAATATAAATTTGATTTTATTAGTTATTTATGCAACAAGTACAAAAAGTAAGTGTTTATTTCATGCGACGTGAAATTGTCCAACGAGGCCGTCAGGCCGAGTAGGACAACACGTCGAGTGCAATAAGCTTTTTTTGTATGAGTTGCATACAATATTTTTTCTACGTTCATGCAAAAACCAAAAAATGTTTTATTTAGATGACACTAAGTGTAGGAAAATGTGACGTCGATTTGACCGTTTATGTTAGTCACGATGTCAAAAGACTGTAGTAGAATGACAGATGAATGCAATAAACAGTTTATTGCACTAGTGCAATAAAAAAACACTTTTTCCACTAAATATAGTTCAATAAAGCTTTGTTTTTTGCATGAACGGAGAAAAAAGTATTTTAATATTTTCTTTTAACGTGGCAATACTGCAATGTATTGACTTACTACAATCTAAAATTTTCACAGATATTATTATCATATCATTAAAAACACCTAAACGTTTTTAATTCTAACGGTAAAAAAAACATTCAAAAAGTTAAATTTTAATATTGTACATTAAGCACAATTTAGAAATCAACTAATTTAATTTCTGAGTCAACAAAATAGTAATTAGTGATGTAAAACTTTTGTGGGTAAAACCGCCGCTAAAACGAAACCCCTACATGTAAATACAATAATAATATTTTACTTATCGTTTTCTTTATCTTGCTCTTTCTCTCTATTTTTATTGGATTTTTTTGCCAAATAAACTAAAAATTGACTTCTGCTAGATACGTTACATTTTCGCTCAATTAGAACTTTCGGTTTATTCATTTTCAGACAAAAAATAATCAACAACACCAGTAATTATAGGTTAGGTGTCTGACAAGAATACTCAAGATATCTTTTGCGTCTGCGCAATAATTTTAACGAAACACATGTTATGATATGTATATTGTAACTTACTGTTGCATTATTTGCGATCGGTATTAGCAGAAGAAAAATAGCGGAATACCAGGATATGTGTGTTATCCCAGTGTTACATTTTATAAGGTTGGTTTAGAGTATTTAGGCTACACAAAGATTAGTGATTTTTTAAGCAATACACTTTATTTTTTGGTATATCTTAGTGTTTCATTGAACAGAGGCGTTATTTCCAATTTATTTAATACATATATCTCTAAACTGCTTTTTTAGATATCCTACTATTGCTCTTAGGCGACGACATGAAAAATTGCAAAATTTAAAGTAGAATACGTTTTATTTTACTGAAATTTACTTTTCTGTATAAATGAAACCGCGAATATCGCATTATTCTTTGTAAATACGCTTAGAACATAAATCTTTACTTAAAGACAAAAAATGTTTACCAGAAAAAGTAAAATAACCATCACAATTATCTGGAGAGTAATGTTAACGAATGAAAACTACAAGAAACAACAATTTGAAAATCAGTATGATAGTCATGCACTGCAGTGTAGCAAGTCTGTGGAAAAAGTAGCACCACCACTCATACAGAGACAGTGCCTGTCAATTCTTCTCTAGACAATTACACAATGCAGCTTGTCGTGCATTCAAAAGTAATACACTTATTAAAAAATACGATGCGCCAGCTGAAAAACGTTTTTCATTGTTTTCATTCATTAATTGAGAATACATTTTGCAAAAAAAATTATTACGCCGGTATAATGTTTCTGTGATATTAATATTTACGTAATTTTAATAAGACCTTAATGTTTTACTTATGTTTTTATTGTCAGTTTGAAATTCCTAGATAAATAAGAACATAAATGTATAGGTATTAACTATTTTTCACCATTTTGAGAGACTCGATTTAATTATTAATCAAAGTATTAAATGTATTACTTTTCTAAATAGTGTCAATTAAATTTATCTTAAAGAAATTTGGGATTATGCTGCTGATAATTTAAAGGCAAAACGTTTATTTCTGTACGGGATATAGAAATATTAAGAAAATCGAAGTTGATACTGTACCCAAAAATATTTTCTTATTCGAAATTATTCTGTATCGAAGTATTTCTGACCATAGTGGCTGACATGAAAATCGATTTTAATTTCTATGTCGGTCAATCACAGATGTCTAAAAAGTATTTAGTTTAAATGTGAAAATAGGAAGGTAGATGATTGAAAATTGGTACTTATAATAAAGTAGAATAAACTACAAATGAAAAATAAACAGTTTTCTTCGAAATTTTTTGAGAAAATTTTTAGTAAATAATAAAAAAATTTGACCTTAATAAAAATGAAGCTAAGTCGGTACCAATAGGTCTAAGTTAGGGAATTCCTCGATCACTACACATAATGAAATATTCCCATAGTTAACGAAGTGGTCGTCTTAAAGCTTTGCACCTGGAATATAGAATTGTGGGGATGGTACCTTAGAGGCTATAGCACTTATTCCCAATTGGGTCATTAGTGTTGTTACTCAGGGGGATCTCTCTCTAATGCAGGCCATAGAAGGCCATCATTCTCCCAACACGGATTATCTTATTGACGAGATGGTAGAGCACTGACACAGTTAATGGAGTACTGTGTCGTCTTTCTATTCGCAACCCTACAACGAGGTGTTTCACACATCTTCATATAATATAGGTGTTTTTTAACCAAGTGTCCAGTTTGAATACCTGTGCCCAGGTGAAGATTTGTCCTAGACATGACCAGGTACTTTTTGGCTGTATCCTTGCAGGGGTATACTCCAGGAACTCCTTAGCAAATTGACAGCTATTGATCCCACCGTTTCTTAAACTTTTTGTAGGTGTCCTCTTTGATAGTTTCAACAAGTGCTGACAACGGAAACATACTGGAAGGATCAAGTCCAAAAGCTTTGTACCTATAGTTATAAAAATTGTTTGACAGCACATAATAAATAACATGTATGCCAAAGCGTAGTATTATCCATTTTATTTTATGGAGACGTGAGATATAATAACTATATCAATTTAAAATCATCGCATCTGATTCAGAATGCAGAACTGCAATAAAATGCAAAATTGTTTAACGAAATTCCAAACTAAGTTACAATTAAGGTTAAGTTATAGCTCCTGTAACGTAATTTGTTTTTTGTATCAGTAAGTATTAATGAAATAAAGAGTTGAAGTTTCTCAGTCCTTAAAACTGTAACGTACTGTATCTAACGTTTGACAATATTGTAATATATCAGCTGAAGCTGTTAATATTGTGGCTACTATATATTCATAGTAGTATTGTGCTGTGCGTTTCGTTTTTCTTTAGTGCTTGTTTGATAATTATTCTGAGTGTACATAAACAAAAATGGAACAATTTATAGTAACCATGACCAGCTGCATGACATCTATGGCGACTCTGGGCGAAAGTATTTGGATACCAGACGTTTGTACGGTAAGCACTTCTCGCAAACACACGATTTTGAACACTTCTGTGTTGTGTTGAGCTGTACCATTCACAGTAAGTACCTATGTTTAGGTGTACCTATTTCTAATTATTATGTACAAATACCTGACAATCTTGACATGATATGTGAGCGACGTTGTTAAATATTCAAGACCTGTTTGCTGTCATAATTCAGTTACAGATGGTCAGATACAAAAAAAGTTTTGTTTTGTTTAGTACAATTTATAGTACAACAAATAAACACACTCATATTCCGGACACTTTGTATATGTATGTAGTGCATGTTTTCACTGTAAATGTAAGTTTTGCTGTCACTGTATGTTATTGCTAAAATTTGTTTTGAATCAGGTAAAAATAACAGGGAAGGGCCTGGACCTGTTTTATGGCCTCCAAAATCGCCTGATCTGAATCCTTTAGATTTCTTTGTTTGGAGATATTTGAAGACATTAGTGTATGGTACGGATTCATCAAAAGTGTCAAGAAATCCAAACCAAGGAGGGTGTTTTCGAAAGAGTTAGAATATCGTTGAGACGAAGATGTCGTGCCTGCTTGGAAATGGACGGAGGGCACTTTGAACATCTTCTGTAACTTTGTTTTTTGTTTGTTAAAAGCTTCCTTTGTCGGTTTATTCCTAATAAAATAAAATGTTTGAAAAACAAATAGTGGTCCATATCTCCGCAACCGTTACTTTGCAGACCCATGTTTATTAAAACTTTTCTGCTTATTTTGGTTCATACTATTACCTCCTGAAATATTTTACACTCTTTTCTTAACACCCTGTATAGTGCAGTGTATGTCTTAAACTGATATTCGCGAAGTGCGCATTAGGAAGTTGTAAGTGGGGTGGGTGGTCATTGTCTAAAAGGACGGCATTCTACGGGTGAGTAAAAATTTTTTAAATTAATCATTCAAGTGCTAGGTTCCCTCAAAGTCAACATATTTTTGAAAGTTATTGCTATTGTTAAATTGACCTAAGATCAGTGACATTGTGGACTATTAACAGAACATAACGTGTTATAAGCATATAACATTCAATCATGATATTTTCTATGTTCATATCACAAGTTGTTTCCCTTCGTTATAATTAATGCATATTCTAGATTAACATAAATAGATCTCCTCAAACTGCAAAATCAAGTTAGCTTCCATCCTGGGCAAAGTTCTGGCTACGCCCGTGACTAAATCTATATAAAATGGAAAATCGGGGTAGCGCCGACTGGTCTAAATGACATCCGCTAACAATAACCGATCAATGGCCGTAATCATTCAACATACCGCTAGATTTATGTGGTAGAAATTCCGTGATTTAATCTCAGCTATGTGAACAGAATCTAGCCATATAGACAGTGCAGACATATTCTTTTTTTTTTCAATTTATATAAATATTATTGGTACCTATATCATGTCAAGTTTGTTATTAGGCTCTAACGGTATGAACATTATGTAAATAAATTAAAGATTATCACGGAGTGAACAGGTCATGGGACTGACTGAATTTGATAAGTATGCACAGCTATCACGTTAATAAATTATCAAATTTAATATTGATTGATGTACAAGTTAGTTGTAATATGAAAGTCGGTTTCTAGTAGGTTATGGAAAATATGTAGTCCATAACCTACTAGTTTTAAATAAAATATGTATATGTATTTAAATAATATTCTTAAGGAATTAATATTTAAACTTACAAGGCATATAATTAATTAACTAATTGCACTTTATTAAATATTAATGTTGAAATTAATTAATTTCATATGAAAAATATACCGTTAATTCTGTAGAGATTTTAAAATTGATTTAAATAAGTTGACCAACTCTGCCGATCACTGGTCTTATCACCATGAAAGTACTATTATTTATTGATTTATTTAAACTATCCAACAGGAACAAGTTCCAATTACAGGAGAGTGAGAAATAATACATAACAATATCTCTACCCCTCCCCTCCTCTCTAGCCTAAAAGTTGGGAAACTTGAGCGGGAGAGGGGGCACTTTTCTTCTGACCTCTAATAGGTTTGGATATGGTAAACTTAATCCGATCTGGTACATCAGAAATAGACTGAATTATTTTAAATAGAAAAATCATTGAATGCATATTACGATGAACAAACAGAGAACTGCTGTCAAATCTATGAAGTAGCAATTCTTGAGAATATCCAACTGGCGGATACGCATCATCCTCCTTAAACACCAAAAACTTTAGTAACCTACGCTGTACTCTTTCAAGCACTTGTATATATTTGGTGCAAGCTTGGATCTAGCAAATGAATTATAAAGCACGTAACATTATGATAATTATTATTAAATTCACGCGAATTACTCATTACAAATCCTAAGTTTTTGGTAACATCAGAAATGATTTTATTTAAGTGGTAATCAAAACTTAATTTACAATCAAAAAATACCTCAAGGTCTTATACATATTCCGGTCTTTTCAATACAGTGTTATAAATGCTGTACGGAAATTTCGAACTTTCTTTTTTAGGCCAGTAAGACCTAACTGAATATTTATCAATTTTTAACGGTAGTTTATTTTACTGACACAACAGATCCAGCAGGTTCAAACTGTTCTGAATTAAAATACAGTCATCAGCACTAAATATTTTCAAATATAACTTTGCATTATCTGTATACAATAAGTGTGATATATCTAGAACTGATGTTACATCATTGATGAAAATATTAAATAATAAAATTCCCAGCACAGAACCCTGTGGAACACCAGAGAGGACTTCAAATTAATTTGACATAGTAACTATAAACATAATTAATTAGATGTTTAGTTTGTAATCCTTATTATCCAAATTTACACTGTTCAGTAGCTTTATTAGAATTTAGTAGTTTGAATTCTTATACTTGTTTAAAAAAATGGTTTTTGGTTTTCATATGATTAAGTATTGATTTTTAATTTGAAAAATTTTCGAGATTTGTTAACGTACTCACTATGAAGCATTCCCAAATGTTTAAGTTTACTAATAATAATAATAGTATTTCTTTACAATGCACTGTAATACACAGATAGAAAATTATCCAAATGCTTATTCTAAATACATTGTAAAATGCAGCTAAAAATCATGTAAACCAGATTTTAATGTCACGAACAAAAATTGTTACTTTTGTGAATACACCAATGAAATGTTTTAAAAATACTGGGAAGAATAGCCTCAACAAAACTGCTATGTCACCAATATTTTGTGAATCAAATACTAAACATACTAATGATCATAATAGGAGCTGCAAAGGGAAGAGATGAGGGGCCTATCATGGAATCCTGGCGTTCATCAGAGGTGATGGGATGGTAGGGTAGGCAAAAAGGGCCCACGTGTAGCCTAATTGCCAGGTTGATGCCGCCCGCACTTTTTACTAATGATCATAATATTTATTGATTCCAATTACGTAGATTTTATTCAATTTTTATACTAAATGTATGTTTATTTCGGTGTTTAAATTTTCACAGAACAAAATTATCAGTAGTACATCGTACTGATGAGAATCAATGTAGTTCGAAACAAATGTATCTAACAATAATGTTTAGCATAAAGGTAAGTCTCTAATTTTTATCATATTAATTGCTATTAATTACTAATCATGTAGTCAACTTCTTTTCCTATTTATAACATTAAATTTAAGTACATGCATTGAAAACCAATTACCCTTTTTATTACTAAACTAATCATAGCTTTTTTAATAGATATATTACAAAATTCATTCTTTTATTATATTGTTATATAGTGTGGAACTTACATGAAATAAAATTCATAAACCATCCATTACATAATTTTGTAGAAAATCAGGTCAACTTTTATATTTGATCTTATAATTTTTTACGAAACTTTGTAACGGAGGATTATGAATATTATTTCATATGTACGTTGCACTCTGTATATTACGGTATATTCAAATTTACCGCCAACTGCTGCGCAATGAAGCTTATTAGACAGCGACAGCTACTGTATAGATTTTGAGTTATTTTTTTCTCAAAACAGAGAATGTAGCACAGTGTAGTTGCTATTTTTCCTCCAAATTAACGTAAGAGGGCGCTAGGTATGTCTGGAGCAAGTTATGCTTCCCATGAAAGACAGAGAAAAGATGCCTCTTATTTAGTTAATTCAGTGATGTCAGATTTGCAGATTTTTCTGCAAAATGCAGAATTTTACAGCAAAATTTGGCATTTCGCAGAATTGCAGATTTTTTTATTTTAACAGTTAGTTATGCAGAATTCGAATACGTAGGGACTCATCTGCTATTTTATTTAATAAAAAACAGTTGAAAATAAAATTTTAAGTTGAAACCTATCCCCTAAGTGAAATTATTGTATCACCATAACCTCATCGCCATGTAGTAAGTGTTTTTAGATTTTGCAGCTGCTTTCGGCGCCCTCTAACGCTTGGTAAATACGATACAAAAACAATGCTGCGGGTAAGTAAGGTAGCTACGTGTATGTTTTGTGGTTGGACCGGTTGGACAATCACGAAACCCCGCCACTGCTCAATTTCAAATTATGCAGAAAAATGACTTGATTTGCAGATTTTTTAACAAACCTGCGCAGAATACCAACCTCAGTCATCTGGCAACACTGTACTCATATCGTATTAAGTCAGCAATCCTGCCTGTACTCCATACCTATCAGTACCAGAGGAGAACCTAGAAATATTTTAAACCAGTGATGGATCGCCAGAAGTAAAAGCCATTAGGAATATTTCCTAGTCATAGCTATAGTTATATTTGTATATATAGGACTACACTTAATAAATGTAATTATTTACCAAGTGTGACTTTTATTCCTGAACGCCGAAAGTCTAAAACTCTTCCCTCACGACTCTCTGGACATACCGTGTTGCCTGTAAGCGCCCGAGTAGTGGTGTTTCTTCATTTTAAACAGAAATTGGCGACCGAGATAACCGCTCACGTAATGTAATTGTGATATTTTCCTGTACAAATTGTTACTCAAATAGGGACGGTAACAATTTGTACTAATTTCATTCAATAAATTGTGCCAATACATATAATAAAAAATATAGGAATATTTATTACCAAAAGTAATACATTATGTAACAAATATTTTGATTTTCTCTAAGCAATATCTATAGAAAAATGTAACTAATTATAATAAAATATAACAAAAACTGTTATATAAAAATTGTCAATATACAGGGTGAATCTTAAATAAGTACAAATATTTTAACCAACAGTATAGTTTGGTGTGTAGAACACATAATTAATAGTTTTTTTACAAACAAATTAGTAATAAAAAAGTAAAATTTTAAATAAATTTCGTAATTTTTCAGCAGAAAACTTGTTGAGGACCGCTGGTTAGACAGACCCTTTCATACTTTTATAAGTCATAGTGCTGCAGACTGAACGTGTGGTTCACAGTGTTGCCAGTGTTACACAAATGTCTTTGCTTCAAGGGAGTTTTAAAATCTTGTCCTTATGGACGCAAAATTTGCGAATATTCGCTCGAATTATTTGATGGTGGGAAAAAATCTCAACTTTTAGCGAATTTCGTCAACTGTAACATTTTATATTATTTTTATTATCAAACTGTCATTGACTGTCATGACAGATTATCGGAAGCCCAAGTCAAACTTGCTAACCCCACATAATGCATGAAAATAGCAATAATAAAATTTGCTAAAAGTTGACACTTTTCCATTTTAAATAAAAAACGCGTGCATTTTCGCGAATTTCGTGTTCATGAAGACAAGGCTTAACTAGAATTTTTAGACATGTCAAAGAATGACTGTTTATAAAAAATGTGTATGGCCACCTCCTCCCCTCATTGCCATACCTATATCTCACCAATAAAGTACGTCTATGTACAAACATGAAACTGAAAACATAAAACAAATTCTCTACTCACAGATCCAGAATGTGATCTATAATCAATTTTTCTACACTCCAACTGATTTCTCACAAGACTAATATCATTATCACTGAACTCATCACTGCACTCCACTGTTACTGCACTCCACTGTCACTGCACTGCACTGTCACTACACTCCACTGTCACTATCACTGCACTTCACTAAGAATGCACATCCATCTCCGAGACACATAGGCAATCGGCCTTTCTGAGTTATCCCTTAACATGTGAAATTACAGCCCCGAGGTAAATTAGGGTTATGATGTACTAATACTTGAAATGAACACAACACAATATAAATGAAAGCTGTCTGATTTTTCTTACAAATTCCAATAAATATATTTTTTTAACAAATTTTATAGGTTGCAAAATAATTAAACTATTTGGTATAAATTTATGATAATACCTCGGATAATACTTAACCAAAAGCTTTAAGTTGTGTTTGATTAATCGGTACTGGAGTATTACTAACCGCAAGTCTAATCCAAATCTATTAAATTTATGATCTAAATAAACTACCAATTCTTTAAAATATTCAGTTTTACTTAATAAAGTAGTTAATCAGACAATCTGCATACATTTTTTTCTACATTAAAACCATGTTCATCTCTACTGGTTTCCGTAATAAGTATATCTAAAAATACTAATACTCTTCTTATACAAATTTAGAAAGAATACACGATAAACCATAAGAAAGTCTGGTGTACTTAAACAGACCTTTGTGTTTGTCTGGTATATCGTCGTCAGTACTGTAACTGTGTTGAAGTGAATGAATACTTAAAACCATAATAAAAATTTCTTCCTAATAAGGGTAGTCCACCATCACTTTTCAGCACATTAACATTGATCATCCTGGTAAGTCACTAGATTATTGGAATTTTAATGTATCCTAGTGGATAACTAGTAAATCGAACGTCTTCTCAGTGCTCTGTAAAATATATTTATATAAACATCCAATATTCTTATATTTACATGTAGTGGAATTATGAAATCACTTACCATAAATATTAGATGTCTTTGCACTTGTGTTTCTTTTATCGGTATCAACATAACCTCATCGCAATCTCACTGACTGTCAATCCTTAGGACTAGTTTTGCTTGCTCGACGTTTCCGCCTACTGCCCGTGATACCTACCTGTCGTAGGCACATTATTGAAAACTTACCTTGATGGTTTTTCTGACCAGCTTTTTTTATATGCGATATACACCTTTTTTAAACATCTTCATGAAATCTGTCTCGAGCTGCGCCTTTTGAAAAGCCCATAATAAATCGACCTCTTAATAATTCGTCCAGCATATTTCCCTTTCCCATTTGTACCGGCAACCCACAACACATTTCATTAGAGAGAAAATATTTTACTTTGCTGGATCTGCCGTCTAAATGTATGCATTTTATACATTTTTTCTTGATATTAAACGCATACGTCAAGCTGCTTATTTTGTTATTTAATATTGTGATTGTGTGTACCTTTATTTTTAAAAATTTTTTCACTGATTAAAGTGCGAAGTCACTTATGGTTCTGTATTCGAAATAGTTAATATTGACTCATTTCGGGTCATGTGGCGAAAATTAAATTTAATATGTGAAAATCATAGTTTTTCGTTATTCTTCATAAAATAACTTAAGGAAATTGTGTTTTGTGTCCCTTTCTAACAGTGTACAATGACATTTAACTTGTGAAATGTGGATTACTGATTAAATAGTTAATTTTTTAACAAACAGGTAAGCTTGTGTGCACGTTTATGTATAATTTTTGAACATTGGACATAGTAATATCACGTAATATCTTCCTAAATATTTTACGGTAGTATTAAACTTGCAGAAATTCATTTAGTTAAAATATTTGTACTTATTTAAGATTCACCCTGTATAATATTACCTTAAACAATAACTCTTTTCTACGTTCATGCGAAAAACAAAACTTTATTGAACTATTTTTAGTGGAAAATGTGTTTTTTTATAGCATTAGTGCAATAAAATGTTTATTGCATTCATCTGCTATTCCACTACAGCGTTTTGTCAACATGACAAACATAAACGTTCAAATAAAACTTTTTTTGGTTTTTGCATGAACGTAGAAAAAATTGTGTATGCAACTCGTATAAAAAGTGCTTGTTGCACTAGACGTGTTGTCCTAATAAACACTTACTTTTTGTACTTGTTGCATAAATAACAATTAAAAAATATTACAAATTGTAGTACAATTCGCAAGAAGAACTAATGTAAAATGCCACAATAATTATTAGATAATTCAATGGATTGTGTAAAAAATATCACAAATTGTATGGAATATTAAGAAATATTTAATGATTATTACTATCGTGATACAGAAAATTTGATAATGATTGTTGCACCGGATGTTACAATTTGTAGTGGAAATTAAACAAAATTTTAAAATAATTCCTGAAAAATTATATTATTTTTTGTTACAATTTATAGTAAATATTAATTATAATCCTGGCATTTTGAGAAAAAATATGAACATTGACAATGAAAATAATATTTGTTTTAGAAATATCTACATCACCTTCATTTTTTAAATATATGCAGGGTAATTCAGGAGGAAGTGGCCATGCCACTGGATACCAGGCGATAGTACTAACAATTTTAAGCAATTTTTTCTGTGTAAACATGTGCTCTAAAATGCTGCGTTTTTAAGGTAAAAGGTGAAAAGTAAAATTATGGAAACGTTTTTAATTTATATTTTTGAAATATTTTTAGATAAATTGATGAAAATTTGCACACCACCATAACTTCTTGCACTCTTTAATATGATTATAAAACCAATGGTCAAAATTGACCAGAGGCAGGTTAAATAAGAGTTGTACTTCATTCGAAATTTGTGTGGCAATTATTTATGTCAATCTGTCCACAAAAATTAAAAAATGTAAATTTTTAGTTAAGTATTATATAAAAATTGTAAGTTAAAGTTTCAATATAAAAAGTATCACTTACCTTCAAAAACAGATATCAGTTGGTCAAATCCCCAGCACTCTAAAAGCTCGCTTACATCCATGTTCATGTTCATAGCCCACAAAATAGAATAGATAAATAGAAATGGAGAGTGGAGGACACGTGACACGCACAAGGACGGACGACAGTTTACTTATAAAAACACTGTACCTACTCCTCGCCAGCGCAGCCGCAGTAGCGACACAGCTTAAATAACAATCAGCTCACAGACTCGTATGAGCGGGAACGTCTCGCGCAGATCTTCGCGCATGCCGCCATTTGGGGATACAACATTGCAGGGGCGTGTGGTTGTAAATTATGCCCTTAGAGCCATACCGTTCGACGACTGCGTTATTGGCGCACGAGTGCTGTATTTTGTGATTTGTTGATTTTCTTGTATTTTATACTGTTGTTATTTTATTTTTAAACAATTTCAAGTAAAACAAATTTATATTTCGTATGTTAGAAAAATTGCAGTTAAAACACTTTCTAAATTGGGATAACTATTTTTAATCCGGTCCTGACGTGTATCCCGAGCGAGAGAGAGACAACAAGCTTCAAGGACAAATTTTCAGGTTTTAATACTTCAAAGATGCCGCCGTAGAGTCTGTGAGCTGATTGTTATTTAAGCTGTGGTAGCGACCTTAAAATCTAGATTGAATTGGTTTGGCTCGTGTTTAGAGTTTACGTGTAGATTTATGTGTGCACTCCTACACAATATAAAATGGTATACTCCAAAATTACTAAAATTGGCAAAAGAAATTGTTACAATTTTGTAGTAATTTTTGACATAGAAGGTAGTGCATACTCTGCCGTTTAAAAATGCACTATTTTTAATAATTGTAACAATATCGACTACAAATTTTGTAATTATTTAATGTTGGCACTATGTTTTCTTTAGAAGCATATTGCGCATTATTAAATTGGAACATATAATTATTTTTATAAAATATTCATCAAATTTAAATCAAATTTTTACAATCTTGGCTAGAATTTTCTGACACAAATTTGTAGATGACAATGTAAGCAGTGGGTGGCAACTTATTTTCCAATTGTATAGATTATACCTACAATTTGTAAAAAAAATATTCTGAACAATATTGTTTTTAAAATTCCAAAAGCATTTCTTTCCGTGTAGTGACGCCAGTACGTCACAATTTTTAAAAATAAATTTTCACCTTCAACATCCTGTATTTTTTAAATGAATTACATATTACCAAGGCATGTTTGGTTAAATTTTATTATTTTGGCGTCCCCAATCTATAATTCCTCTATGACTCATTCATTACTGGACACCTAATACTTTCTTTATTTGGAAAACCTTTACTAACAAAAAGTTAATACAACGGTAAATGTAGGTAAGTTTTTAGTTTATACGATGACCTACTTTATCGTGAGCTTTGCATAGCGCTTGGCAAATAGGTTAGTTATTTATAGAGCCATATTATATTTACATAATTCATGAAAATATGACCTTTTGCGCCACTTCAGTTGGGTTCTATACGGAAAAGCTGCAGTATTACTTCCTTATAATGCATGCAATTATGTGTAACAAAAATTTTTCAGTCACGCAATTAAGTTCATCTCGTAATTAACGAGATATGAACGTGATGCCGATTTCCGTACGGACATCACGGCATCTCTCTAAGTAAAGAGAACAAAGGCCTTATAATTTATTAGAACAAATAATTGACAAATTATATCGGCATTATCAAGTCACGGCAACCAATTTACAGCAAGGTGGGTTATCTCGGAACTTATTAACTGATATAAACAGGAGATTAGCGGCAACTGAAACAAAATTTTATGCTCACTGGAGTTATTTTAATTGGTAACAAGAATGGCTCTGTGATTTTCTCTGTGACAGTAGTTAAAATTAATGGGTATTAATGTATATTTGGATCATATAATTATCAATTATATAAAATATTTTTCTTTTCAATTAATATTTATCTTTAAACTCTATATTATTATTTATATTATTATTTTTTTAAATACAATCTTAACAAGTTTATAATATTCTCTAATAGAACAATTTGTGATATACGAAATATGACATCAATGGAAGAGTAAGGTACAAAGGATGTCAGTTATAATGTCATTAATTTTAATAATGAGTATAATGCGAATACGCGATTAAAAAAAAATCTAAATGCATATTTACACCGAAAAAAAATATTTTCAAATCTCCCTTTCTGTCACTGACCGCTCACAGCTTTGGTCGTTTACAGCTCACAGTTCAACTCGATGTCGACCTGATGCAATTTTGTCAAGTTGAAATATTTTTCTAGTACCTACCTACCTAGGTTTTAGACATTACAAATAAACGGTTGTACTGAATATTTTAGTATATTATTTTTTCTTGCTCAGTTCAACTTCAGCCAATAATAATTTAAAATGTTAATATCCAATGAAATCAAATAATAATAAACAAATACCTAATTATATTAAAAATTGCAAGTAACGCGGCCACTCAGGTTTTCCAATAGAAAATACGGTCCAATCAAACGATACCCGTAGACTCCTGCCCATACGTTAACAACAAATCGACCCTGAAAGCTAAACCGACAAGTAGCGTGTGGATTTTCCTCTGAGTAAATGTAGCTGTTATGACTGCAAAGAAATTAGTTTAGCTACATTGAAGTCACAAAACTTCAACGTATCTAACAATAAACCGAGTAATAAACCATTTACGTTACATAAAAAACCTATACCCAATGGGTAAACTATTAAGAGAAGCTGAAAAGTGTTGCGTGTTTAAATACTAAGTAATAAAAAACCATCGTGTTGTCGACAGAAAACTGTCCAAGACCGAAATGGCACGCATCTGATCTGATGCTCATAACTTATCGAGAGAGAATCTTGACCTACCGTATTATTAGGTCAATAACCTAGTTACCTAGTTTTTGTACTGTTATTCAACGACAAGGAGTAAAACATTTTTTTTAATCTAGATACATGAATGAATTTTCGATTTTCTGCCTTTATTAGGCCTCCCGAATACGTGGTTAAAATTAATGACATTATTTTATTTATTTATTTATTTTAAGGATACACTGCCCAGACAGACTAAATCCAATTATAGGGCAGGGGAAAAATATAATAATGTATACTTACACAACTAAACAAACAAGCAACAAGTAATACATTATGTCATAACAAAACATACAAGCCAGCATATAGTTAACAAATCCAAATATTGCAATCCAAATCAACAGATTAATTAGACTGCAAACGAATTTAAAACACAACGTCTTATGTCATTAACAGAACAAGAAAAAATATCTAGATTCAATTCATAGCACCTATAGTCGGTACATACAGTATAAATAGGAGAATACTTTAATACATTTGTTCTAGGAGTAGCAAACCTAAACAATGAAGATGAACGAGTATGAACTGACGGAACATTAAAATTAAAATAACTAAGAATACTCGGACAATCAATTTTATTTATCAATAGTTTGTGTAAAAACAATAGAGAAAAGTAAGTACGACGCGAGGCTAGATCATTCAAATGGAATTTGTTCAATAAGTCCAACTGTGGAGTTCCTTGTGGCGGGTAGACACCATCGACTTTAAAACTTAAATATTTAATGAATTTTCTTTGTACTCGCTCCAAATTATTAACGTGAATATCAGCATGAGGACTCCAAATAACTGTAGCATACTCTAGTTTTGGTCTGACAAATGCACTAAACAGGGTGATCAACGTAGATGTATTCTTAAAAAATTTAGCATTTCTAAATATAAACCCCAAATTTTTATAGGCATTCGACAATATATGATTTATATGTGCAACAAAATTCAATTTAGAATCGAAGATAACTCCAAGATCCTTAAATTCACCACACCTGTTTAATGCACTATTATTAATGGTATAGGCAAAATCTATTGAATTCATTTTCTTTGTAAATGTCATAACACAACATTTTGCAATATTCAGAGGCAATTTGTTCTCTTGGCACCATAGATCAACCTTTGTGAGATCTTCTTGTAAAAGGTAACAATCATCAAGTGAGTTAATCTGTGCAAATATCTTTAAATCGTCAGCATACAACAGAACATTCACATGAAGAGATGTACATACATCATTTATAAACATAATAAATAACAAGGGTCCCAAAACTGATCCCTGTGGGACACCAGATGTAGCATATATATCTGTGGATTCGTAACCAAAGTAATTAACATTTAGAACTCTATTTGCTAAGTATGACTCAAAGAAAGCTAAAAAATTTGAAGTTAAACCTAAACATGACAACTTGCTCAATAGCAGACCATGATCCAATCTATCGAAAGCCTTTGAAAGGTCCGTATAGACTACATCAGCCTGACCACCCCGGTCCAACACATTAGCAATAAAATGAGTAACATTCAACAAGTTGGATGTTGTAGATCTACCGGATATAAATCCATGCTGAAAAACGGATAATCTTGATTTTACTTGAAAAGAAAGAATATGATATAATACAATTTCGAATAACTTACAAAAGTTGCAAAGAATTGTTATAGGTCTGTAGTTTTCTACAAGTCGCTTGTCTCCTTTTTTAAAAATAGGGCAGACTTTTGATTTACACCAGATCCTTGGAAATGTAGCTGACTGCAGAGACAAATTGAAGATAATGGACACTGGTAACGCAAAAAGAGAAGCACAGTCTTTCAATAAAAAAGCTGGAATTCCATCGGGACCTGTGGTCAATTTATTCTTGAAACGTTTTAATGCTAATAGAACATCACTTTCAGTGACAATCGGTAGAGCAATCTGTGGAACAATATCAATAGGTTCCCTCAGTTCAGATGGATCATGTATAGAGGAAGAAATAAAAGCCGACTGAAAAAATTGGGCAAATGCGTTGGATATACTTTGTGGGTCATCATAATTTCGATTATCACAACACATTGAGTTTGGCATATTAGATGATTTCCTTATATTATTCAAAAAAGACCAAAAGTTACTGGGATTAGTTTTTATATGTGACTCAGTGTTCTCAATGTATTTGCTATGAGCAATATCAATATCCCTCTTTATTTGACTTCTCAAAGACTTGAAATTATTTAAATCACTCAGGTTACCACCACTTTTATATAACTTCCAATAGTGAGATTTACGTTTAATATCTTTTCTAATTTGCACGTTAAACCAAGGAGGATATGACGTACTTTTTGGCGACCTACTCAAGACCAAGTCTAAAACTCTTTGGTGCAAGTTTAATACATTATTATACTACTGAAGATCCAAGAAATCACAAAGATTAACTACAGAATTAACGTAATTATTTGAGATTTGACCGCTAGACATATAATATATAAAAGACGGAATATTAAAGTCACCCAATAAAAGTAAATTGTCTTCATTTAAAAAATTGCAATTAGTTGTTATAGCATCAAAAATCAATTCATAGATTTCTGCACTGGTTTTAGGTGGAATATATAACACTAGCACGTATAACGAACTATAAGAAAAAATAATCTTGATACCAATAACATCTATTTGGGGACATATAATGCTAATATTGCTAGTATCAAATAACATAGCAGAATATGATTTATCCAAAGCTATAAGGACTCCTCCACCTCTAGTAGCATCTACCAAATCAAAGTTTCTATCTTTTCTGAAGACTAAATAATTATGAGATAATAATTCAGAGTCAAGCACACTACTGTCAAGCCAAGTTTCTGTCAAGGCAATCAGATCGAATTGGCATGCATTTGATGCATTGAAAATATCACGAGTTTTTGTCTTTAACCCGCGGACATTTTGATAATAAAAATGTATCTGACTATGCTTATCGAACAGATTACCATTAAAGTTAGAAAGGTTCATATCGCTATCATCTTCATTTAATTGCTATTTAATGGCAATGGCAATGGCATTATGACTGATTCACCCTGTATACTCGACAGGAATTCAGACGACTTACATTATACGATCAAATGAATAATAATTCATTATATTTTCATCAAAATATTTAAGAAACTGATGCATCTGATAGTAATAAATCTATATACTACACTAAAAGTTTGCATTATACAGGGTGAACCTTAAATAAGTACAAATATTTTAACTGCTGGTGTCATATAGAACAGTCTAGTGAAACCATTTTTAAAATTTTCTAATATTTATGGAGATATTAATTTTTTTTTAAAATATCCACATTTTGAGGACCGTTTCATAACCAACCTACTGAACCATACGATTTGTTGCGAGGTTGCCATTTCTCCTCTAATATAAATATTAAGTTTCCTTTAACGTAATAGTAAAGTAATACGGTTAAATTCTATTTTAAAAATACTTGTTTGAAGCATAAGTACAGTAAAGTTAGGTATGTAGTATGATACGCAGTATTATTAACATAAATTTTAACTGTTTAACTGACCTTACTATAAACGATTAAAAATTAATTTCCGCAAGTTAAATACATACTACCATAAAGTATTTAGGAAGATATCACGTGATATTACTATGTTATTACGTGCACACAAGCTTACCTGTTTGTTAAAAAAATAACTATTTAATCAGTAATTTCACAAGTATAACGAAAATCTATGATTTTTACACAGCATATTAAATTTAATTTTCGCCACATAACCCCAAATGAGTCAGTATTAACCATTTCGAACCCAGAACCATAAAGTGACTTCGCACTTTAATCAGTGAAACAAATTTTAAAAATAAAGGTACACATAGTATTAAATAACAAAATAGCAGCTTGACGTATGCGTTTAATATCAAGAAAAGCAAAGACATTTGTGTAACACTGGCAACACTGTGAACCACACGTTTAATCTGCAGTGCTATGACTCATCAATGTATGAAAGTTAGCGGTCCTCAACAAGTTTTCTACAGAAAAATTACAAAAATTATATAAAATTTCACTTTTTTATTTCTGATTTTTTTGTAAAAAAATCTATTAATTATGTGTTCTACACAGTGAACTATACTGCTCGTTAAAATATTTGTACTTATTTAAGGTTCACCCTGTATATTGCACTAAATTGCAAAAAATTATTGTTTTTAACGCCACCAAATATCTAAAATTACGTTGACAATAAAGACAAATGTGTAACGTCAGCCGTAACGTAAGACGTCTGAATTCTTGACGCGAGTATAGAGTATATTACTATCAACTATTAGATGGATTATCAACACAAATTTAGATGCACATTATTTAAGATAAAATAGACACATAATATAACAAAAGTTCAAAATCACCAAAACTAATTACTAAAACAAAGAGTAAAATAAACGCTCATTTCAAACGTTTATAGTATATTCGACGATGGCTGCAATTTACGAGCTGCAGACGAGTGCTGTAAATCATCCGACTGAATTAGAGCCATTATATTCAAGTAGAATACTACACTTTGTGTTGACTATTAACATTATTTTAACAAACATTAACATTATTTTACTGAAAACAATACACAATATTATGACACAGAACATGAGCTTGACAACATGCAATTCAATACTGGCAAAACACCTTATTCTCAAGTGAGTAGTGTTTGGCTTTAACATAGGAGGTTCAGGATCAATTGATGAGACAGGAGGATTTTTATTATGTTAGTTCACCACCATGATTTTCTTTATATATATATTGGCCTTCCAGATGTACTCGTTAAACCTATTACTATGATTTATTTGTCAATTCACAGTCTATTACAATTTTTTTAAGAACAAAAATTATTTTAAGGATTTTTTTCAGTTCAGTTCAGTTTCAGCATCAGTTAAAACCCCTGTAGCCCAAATTCTATCAATTTGTATAAAAGAATAATTGTTTTTAAAGAGCTTTTAAAGTTATATTGTCGATGAACAATTTTCTAGCATTTCCAAGGTCGGATCATCCATCGTAATAAATTCAACAAGTACACTCATCTAAAAATCTAATATATATAAAACAATCACTATAAGCACACATTCCAAAATTTTTTTTCTACGCTTTTCAACTTCATTAAACTATATTTAGTGGAAAAAGTGGTTCTTTATTGCACTAGTGCAATAAAACGTTTTGCATTCACCTGCCATTTTACTATAGCGTTTTGTCACCATGACAAACATAAAAGTTCAAATCAACGTCATATTTTCCTACACTTAGTAACATCTAAATAAAATATTTTTTGGTTTTTGCATGAAAGTAGAAAAAATATTGTATGCAACTCGTACAAAAAGTGCTTATTGCACTCGACGAATTTCACGTCGCGTGCAATAAACACTTACTTTTTGTACTTGTTGCATAAATAACTATTAAAGGGGTGTCCTAATCCTTAATAGGATACATTGTAGAATAGTTGTATCACTAATAAATAAACAAATAAACCCTTAGTTGCTGTAACTATAAACATGTTCATAACTCTCTTGGGAGTAATACCCTAATAGCACAAGGACGTCCTATGAACATCCAAAGTATGTCCAAAGTCGGAGGTTCGGACATCCAGTGGACGTCATTTTTTGTTCGAAGGACGTCCATTGGAAGTTCTACGGACGCACAAATGTCACAACTTCATTGAACCCAGGGACGTCCACTACTGTCACCCTCTGTAGCAAATTTGTGCTACCCATGGATGTCCTGTTTTGGACATTTAATGAAGGTCTGCACTGGAATTATAAAAATACTCTTTGATAATATGTATTTATTGTTTTTCTAATTATTACATGAATAACAAATACATAAATAATTAAGAGATACAAATAAAACAACTATATAACAGGTAATAAATAACCAGAACAAAACCATATAATTACATTACTTAACTTAACCTAGAATAAGACGAGAAAACTCAACAACTAGAGTCTGAGAGTCTTTATCTAAAAACGAAAACGACTGTTGTCGGTTGTTAAAGTACATAATTATAATGTGACATAATTGTCTACATAAAGATGTTATGAATTTAGCCTAGCCAACAAATAATTCAATTATTTATAAACAGTCTAAAAGTAGAAAATACAAATTTACTTACTTACAAAATGTGATTTATATTGCTTCGGTTTCCTAATTTATTTTTCTATAGAGTTTACTCATCAACGTTTATCACTTTATCAGCGTCACCAAAGAAAACAGCTTGTTTAAAATTTAGAGGTTAGCATTACATCTGGATTTTGGACCCATTTTTTTTTCAATACACATGCACTGCACCAATTTTAGCGGCAAATTCAAATTATAACAGAACATAAAATACTGGACATCCATCGGATGTCCACATATGTACTATCAAAATATGTCCCATAAAGTATATCCATTGGATATTCAATATATGTACCATCAAAATATGTCCCACAAAGGACATCCATCGAATTTCAATTTATGCCCATGGACGTCTGTACGTTAAATGGATATTAAATTGACGTCCACTGGACGTTGTGTGCTATTAGAGTACTAAGTAGTTATAAATACTTAACTCCTAATGCATTCACAAAAATAAACCGATAATTGTCGAACTTTCCAATGAAATTATTTCTCAAATTGCAAGAATTTTCCGTTGAACTGCTGTCACTGCCTATGACTGTAGTCAAACATGAAGTTGATGTTCTACTTCTTTCATGTGGCATGCTAGCCAACATTCTTGCAATTCAAATCCATGCTGCCGGCCAAATACCCTTTTGCTACCGTTGAACTTCCCCATCCATCACATATCTTCAATGTCGTCATATTTGCTCCTGCATGGACCAAGGCAGTCGCGAAGGTCTTCCGCAGACAGTGTCTCGTGAAAGGTTCTGGATCTGGCAAACCCAAAAAACTAGCAATTTTGCTTGACATTTTCCCAAATGTATTTTTTCCAACGGACTTAACTGTGCAACGCTTTTTGCGATAAGTTAGAAAAAATCTTTCTGAAACCGACGGACGCAAAGACATATACTTCCTCACTAGACCCAATGCACAATTTTAAATTTCTTACGGATATCTGTTTCACTCTCCGGAATGTCAACCACCATAACCAAGCCCCTATCTTCAATATGTTTAATGTTCATATTCAATAGTTCTTGACCCCGAAATAACCCATAATCAAAACCACTTTTACAATAGAGCAATAAATGTGTAATTCTTTTAGTTTAATGTATTACTTATGTAGTAAATATTTTTAATCGGAAGCATCCTTCAAAAATTTGACAATGTCTTCCTAACCACTTCAGACTTTTTTTTCTCCTAGTCTTTACTTTTTCGTTAGAGAAACGCTTCCAGTTCATGAAACTTTCTTCCATCTGTATTATTATAATTTGTCATCATTAATTTTAACATTGACCACTTCGTTCACAGGAAATTAGGACTGTACGATTCAGACTGCAAGAAAAATTAATCAATATCACTTATACTAGAACGTGGAAGAATAAATACATACGCCAACATTATAGCTTCACTTATATTTTTGTTTTCAATACAGTTAACTTTCAGGCACTGCAGGAATTTGTCATATTCTTTTTTATACGTTTGTTCCGACTTTGTTGGTAGTAGTGCGGCACCAGCTTTCTCAGCTTTTTGTAACAAATCGTCTGAAATTTCACTTGTCTCCAGGTTTTCATTCATTTTCACAAATTAATAAATTTGCTAACTTTTATTTATAAACTTGTCAGTTGATATATCCATGGCAATCATGCCTACTTAATTATTAAACAACGTTTATTTCATTTTGAAAACCAACAATATTTGGTTTTCATATTTGAATGAACAATCTATCATTGCAATCTGTTGCCCTCGATAATTAACATTCTCATAACTCCCTTACATAAACAACTATTTACTTGCTTTAGAAGATTCCCCCAATAACCCGGTGTAAATTATTATTGCAACGTAAAAATGAGTCAAATTCAAATAGCATGAACATCTATTGTGCATGTTTTATTGTTAAATGCACAAACAAATATTCTAGCAGGAAGGCGGATCGTGCTTTGTTTGCTTTAAGGTAAATTAAAGATGGTCAGTCTTTGAAAGCGAATTTTAATTATATTAAACTGTGAAAAATTTCCTAATTAGCGACAGTAATTTTATAAGTAGAAGCGAGTTGAACAAAAATGTTTCGGCGGGAGCGAAGATAAAGAATTCTCGGAATTTGAGACGGGTACGTTCATCAGGGGTTTGACAATCCAAGGTCTACGCCGATTGCATCGGACTCGTACACCAAGTTTAAAACAAAATGAGATAACCTAAAAGGTAAGAATATAAGTGGTTAATTAGCATATAATTAATGAGCTCCGCGATAATGGGGTCGTGATTGATTTAAGGAACCATTTTAAAGGAATATGTCTTGGTATATCCGAAACTATTCCTCGTAATCTACTGTAATTAATGATTTATCGGTATATTTCATCTTCTAATGAAAGCAACATGAATCAGATTTATATACACCTATTAAATCTAAGTTTATTAGGCTTACTATTACGTACACAAAAAATGTAAGAGTATCTGTTTGAAAAATTATTGACAAATTGACGTTAATTTAATATATTAGATAAATTAGTAAATATAAATAGCACTAATTTATAAATAACACTACTACATACTTGATACAAAATACCTATTACATATAAACCCAAGAAACACACATTAATCGAAAACTCATTCATTAAAACCTTCCATTAATGAAATTTGATTATTTTTAGGGTCTTTAAAATTTATACATTATAGTATAGAGTAAGTACAGGGTTATTCATTATATTTAAGCCACCCTTTGTTATCGTTGTTATTAAGGATACAACATAAAGTTTCGAATAAAAGTTAACGTAGGGCTGTAACTCATTAATAAGTTAATGGAAGGAAGGAGTGCCGTGCAGAAGTTGAGGGGTACAAGAGGCAATAATATATTTTTTAATGGATGGCCCTGTGTATAATTTAATTATTCTATATTATTATCATTCGATAACTCGACTCGATTGTTGTTGTTTAATTATTCTATTCTAATATTTTTAAAATAAAAAGTAAAATAAAAACAATACACAGGGAGTTCTGCCAGGCACTGTACTTCCATTAACTTATTAAAGTAGTTCAGTTACAGTGCTATAAATTTATTCTAAACTACTTTATATCTCTAATAATGACAACAAAAAAGAGTGGCCCAAATATAATAATTAATATAACCAATAATAAACTTACAAATATCCACCAAATACAATTTATCCACTGGTATACTGTTAAATTAAAATTACGATAACTTTTGATAACATCGTCTACATAAAATTTTCAATGCAATAAATAACTTATGGACCCTTAAAGTTTCTAATATTAGGTGTATTATTAATATCGATGTGCAGTATTTAAGCTTATTTAAGTCAATACTTTCTTTTAGCATTTTTTTACTCAATCTTTTGAAGCTATACGTTAGCCTTTTTAACTAAGAAAAGAATGTCCAAATACCAAAAGTGTGTTATTTATTAAAACAAATTCATATTTAATAATAATAATAATAATAATAATAATAATAATAATAATAATAATAATAATAATAATAATAATAATAATAATAATAATAATAATAATAATAATAATAATAATAATAATAATAATAATAATAATAATAATAATAATAATAATAATAATAATAATAATAATAATAATAATAATAATAATAATAATAATAATAATAATAATAATAATAATAATAATAATAATAATAATAATAATAATAATAATAATAATAATAATAATAATAATAATAATAATAATAATAATAATAATAATAATAATAATAATAATAATAATAATAATAATAATAATAATAATAATAATAATAATAATAATAATAATAATAATAATAATAATAATAATAATAATAATAATAATAATAATAATAATAATAATAATAATAATAATAATAATAATAATAATAATAATAATAATAATAATAATAATAATAATAATAATAATAATAATAATAATAATAATAATAATAATAATAATAATAATAATAATAATAATAATAATAATAATAATAATAATAATAATAATAATAATAATAATAATAATAATAATAATAATAATAATAATAATAATAATAATAATAATAATAATAATAATAATAATAATAATAATAATAATAATAATAATAATAATAATAATAATAATAATAATAATAATAATAATAATAATAATAATAATAATAATAATAATAATAATAATAATAATAATAATAATAATAATAATAATAATAATAATAATAATAATAATAATAATAATAATAATAATAATAATAATAATAATAATAATAATAATAATAATAATAATAATAATAATAATAATAATAATAATAATAATAATAATAATAATAATAATAATAATAATAATAATAATAATAATAATAATAATAATAATAATAATAATAATAATAATAATAATAATAATAATAATAATAATAATAATAATAATAATAATAATAATAATAATAATAATAATAATAATAATAATAATAATAATAATAATAATAATAATAATAATAATAATAATAATAATAATAATAATAATAATAATAATAATAATAATAATAATAATAATAATAATAATAATAATAATAATAATAATAATAATAATAATAATAATAATAATAATAATAATAATAATAATAATAATAATAATAATAATAATAATAATAATAATAATAATAATAATAATAATAATAATAATAATAATAATAATAATAATAATAATAATAATAATAATAATAATAATAATAATAATAATAATAATAATAATAATAATAATAATAATAATAATAATAATAATAATAATAATAATAATAATAATAATAATAATAATAATAATAATAATAATAATAATAATAATAATAATAATAATAATAATAATAATAATAATAATAATAATAATAATAATAATAATAATAATAATAATAATAATAATAATAATAATAATAATAATAATAATAATAATAATAATAATAATAATAATAATAATAATAATAATAATAATAATAATAATAATAATAATAATAATAATAATAATAATAATAATAATAATAATAATAATAATAATAATAATAATAATAATAATAATAATAATAATAATAATAATAATAATAATAATAATAATAATAATAATAATAATAATAATAATAATAATAATAATAATAATAATAATAATAATAATAATAATAATAATAATAATAATAATAATAATAATAATAATAATAATAATAATAATAATAATAATAATAATAATAATAATAATAATAATAATAATAATAATAATAATAATAATAATAATAATAATAATAATAATAATAATAATAATAATAATAATAATAATAATAATAATAATAATAATAATAATAATAATAATAATAATAATAATAATAATAATAATAATAATAATAATAATAATAATAATAATAATAATAATAATAATAATAATAATAATAATAATAATAATAATAATAATAATAATAATAATAATAATAATAATAATAATAATAATAATAATAATAATAATAATAATAATAATAATAATAATAATAATAATAATAATAATAATAATAATAATAATAATAATAATAATAATAATAATAATAATAATAATAATAATAATAATAATAATAATAATAATAATAATAATAATAATAATAATAATAATAATAATAATAATAATAATAATAATAATAATAATAATAATAATAATAATAATAATAATAATAATAATAATAATAATAATAATAATAATAATAATAATAATAATAATAATAATAATAATAATAATAATAATAATAATAATAATAATAATAATAATAATAATAATAATAATAATAATAATAATAATAATAATAATAATAATAATAATAATAATAATAATAATAATAATAATAATAATAATAATAATAATAATAATAATAATAATAATAATAATAATAATAATAATAATAATAATAATAATAATAATAATAATAATAATAATAATAATAATAATAATAATAATAATAATAATAATAATAATAATAATAATAATAATAATAATAATAATAATAATAATAATAATAATAATAATAATAATAATAATAATAATAATAATAATAATAATAATAATAATAATAATAATAATAATAATAATAATAATAATAATAATAATAATAATAATAATAATAATAATAATAATAATAATAATAATAATAATAATAATAATAATAATAATAATAATAATAATAATAATAATAATAATAATAATAATAATAATAATAATAATAATAATAATAATAATAATAATAATAATAATAATAATAATAATAATAATAATAATAATAATAATAATAATAATAATAATAATAATAATAATAATAATAATAATAATAATAATAATAATAATAATAATAATAATAATAATAATAATAATAATAATAATAATAATAATAATAATAATAATAATAATAATAATAATAATAATAATAATAATAATAATAATAATAATAATAATAATAATAATAATAATAATAATAATAATAATAATAATAATAATAATAATAATAATAATAATAATAATAATAATAATAATAATAATAATAATAATAATAATAATAATAATTGACATTCATGTACAAAAAGTGGCACATTTATAGTCATAACATGGGGTGAGTAGAGTTCATAAAAGATAAAAATTCATCTACAGAATAAAAACAATGTGTTACAAGAAAAGATTTTGTAAATTTTCGAAAGACATTGAAAGACATATTTTTAATCTGTTTTTGTTTAAAAAAATTATCAAATTTATTATACAAACTTATTGTAGGTTTGTTACGCTCAGTTAAAGTGATCCTAGAAAAAGATTGAACCAGATTATCAGCATGCCTAGTATTATACTGATGAATATCAGAATGAGATTGAAGATTACATAAATTAGAATGTACAAGTTGAAGTGAATCAAGTAAATATAGACAGTAGAATCTTAAATTTAAGAAAAATCTCCTTGCTGGGAGTCAAAGTAGAGACACCGGCAAGAAGACGAACAGCTGCTTTTTGCATTATAAAAACTTTATGTGAGCCCCCAGAGTTACCCCACAGTTGCACACAATAGCTCAACTGACTATGAACTAAAGAAAAGTAAACCGTTGTCATCACACTGTTAGAAACAAAGGGTCTTAACTGCCGCATGAAAAATAACTGCGTGGCAAGCTTTGAGCAGAGTCTATTGACATGAGGCAGCCAAGTCAATCCACCATCAAGAGTAATCCCTAATAAGTTCACTGGGTCGGACATTTCAGATCTTTTGCTAGCTGTAAAAGTCATAAAGTTAGTTTTATTAATGTTTAATTTCAAGTTGTTAGCTGAAAACCATTCATTTGCAAGATCGAGACTATGTCTTCCCTCATGTTCAATGTCACGGGTTAACAAAGTTGTGTCATCTGCAAAGAGAATACAAGACGCGTTACTAATATTAATAGGTAAGTCATTAACATAAATGAGAAATAGAATCGGACCTAATACCGACCCCTGGGGTACACCTGCCTTAACTGGTATTAAAGCTGATTCACAGTCATTAAGACACACATACTGCCGCCTGTCGTTCAGATATGAGTGGAATAACTGTAGTTCTTTACCACGAACTCCGTAGTATTCTAATTTAAGAAGAAGTATGTTCAGATTTACGCAATCGAAGGCCTTGGAGAGGTCACAATGATCAAGGCCCTCAACTACGTCTTCCAAAATTGCCAACAATGCTTTTGCAGTAGAAAGATTCCTCCTAAACCCAAACTGAGATGATGATAGTATGGATTTATTTTCCAGGTAAGAGAGTAATTTCTCTTTAACTAGTATTTCAAATATTTTTGAGATGGCAGGAACAATGGATATTGGTCTGTAATTATCAAGTACGTCAATATCTCCTTTTTTGTGTATTGGGAGGATCTTTGTTATCTTAAGACAATCAGGCCAAACCGCCTCCTTCAAAAACTTATTAAACAATGCAGTTAAAGGTACAACAAGGAACTCAAGAGAGCTTTTTATCATAAGGCTACTAATACCATAATAATCTAAACAACTGGTGTTTTTTAACTTTAATATAGCTTCCCGCACGTCCGATTCAATAATAGCAGATGCAAAAAAAGACGATGACGGTTGAGGCAAATTATGGAGGAACATCATAGGATTCATATTGTGATCTTCAATCGACTTAGTAACAATATCTGAAACAGTGGCAAAAAAATCGTTAAACTCTTGAGCACTAATAACTGATATATTAGGTCTACTTTTTTGAGGCCTTTCAGAATTGACAATTTTCCATACAGCTCTATTAACGTTATCAGAATTAGAAATAGTATTGCTATAGCAGGTTCGTTTGGCATCCTTTAAAGCTTTCCTATACAATTTTTTGGTTTCACAGTAAGCAACCCAATCAGTCTGAGAACCAGTTTCATTAAACCTCTTTTTGTTCTTATTAAGTGTTTTCCTCATTACCCTGAGTTCCCTACTGTACCATTTAACTCCAGACGATACACATTGAGATTTATAAGGAAAATATTTATCAACAGCTTTTAGGTACTTGTTCAAAAATATGTTAATTGAATCAGTAGCATTAAGATTATCAAATTGAAAATCAGTCCAATTTATTAAATTTAACTCTTCGACAAATTTATTGCATTGTAAAGAATCAATGACGCGAGTTCGGAATGTAAGTTTCGCCAAATTTTTTTGTTCACCAACTATCCGAAGGTATACCGACAGATGATCAGCAATATGTGTGTCCACAACCCCCGCCGATAAGGATGCAGCATTTATGTTTGAAATAACATTATCTAATTTAGATTTACTGTGCAACGTAACTCTAGTTGGCTCATGTATAAAATGTTGTAAACCAAACATTGCAAATATATTACATAAGTCATTTATATACTCTGTGCCAGCATCAAGGTCCAAATTAATGTCACCAATTATAATAATAAATTTGAATTTGTTGAACATAAAATCAATTAGGTTGTAAATACAAGATTTGAATATAGAATAATAATAATAATAATAATAATAATAATAATAATAATAATAATAATAATAATAATAATAATAATAATAATAATAATAATAATAATAATAATAATAATAATAATAATAATAATAATAATAATAATAATAATAATAATAATAATAATAATAATAATAATAATAATAATAATAATAATAATAATAATAATAATAATAATAATAATAATAATAATAATAATAATAATAATAATAATAATAATAATAATAATAATAATAATAATAATAATAATAATAATAATAATAATAATAATAATAATAATAATAATAATAATAATAATAATAATAATAATAATAATAATAATAATAATAATAATAATAATAATAATAATAATAATAATAATAATAATAATAATAATAATAATAATAATAATAATAATAATAATAATAATAATAATAATAATAATAATAATAATAATAATAATAATAATAATAATAATAATAATAATAATAATAATAATAATAATAATAATAATAATAATAATAATAATAATAATAATAATAATAATAATAATAATAATAATAATAATAATAATAATAATAATAATAATAATAATAATAATAATAATAATAATAATAATAATAATAATAATAATAATAATAATAATAATAATAATAATAATAATAATAATAATAATAATAATAATAATAATAATAATAATAATAATAATAATAATAATAATAATAATAATAATAATAATAATAATAATAATAATAATAATAATAATAATAATAATAATAATAATAATAATAATAATAATAATAATAATAATAATAATAATAATAATAATAATAATAATAATAATAATAATAATAATAATAATAATAATAATAATAATAATAATAATAATAATAATAATAATAATAATAATAATAATAATAATAATAATAATAATAATAATAATAATAATAATAATAATAATAATAATAATAATAATAATAATAATAATAATAATAATAATAATAATAATAATAATAATAATAATAATAATAATAATAATAATAATAATAATAATAATAATAATAATAATAATAATAATAATAATAATAATAATAATAATAATAATAATAATAATAATAATAATAATAATAATAATAATAATAATAATAATAATAATAATAATAATAATAATAATAATAATAATAATAATAATAATAATAATAATAATAATAATAATAATAATAATAATAATAATAATAATAATAATAATAATAATAATAATAATAATAATAATAATAATAATAATAATAATAATAATAATAATAATAATAATAATAATAATAATAATAATAATAATAATAATAATAATAATAATAATAATAATAATAATAATAATAATAATAATAATAATAATAATAATAATAATAATAATAATAATAATAATAATAATAATAATAATAATAATAATAATAATAATAATAATAATAATAATAATAATAATAATAATAATAATAATAATAATAATAATAATAATAATAATAATAATAATAATAATAATAATAATAATAATAATAATAATAATAATAATAATAATAATAATAATAATAATAATAATAATAATAATAATAATAATAATAATAATAATAATAATAATAATAATAATAATAATAATAATAATAATAATAATAATAATAATAATAATAATAATAATAATAATAATAATAATAATAATAATAATAATAATAATAATAATAATAATAATAATAATAATAATAATAATAATAATAATAATAATAATAATAATAATAATAATAATAATAATAATAATAATAATAATAATAATAATAATAATAATAATAATAATAATAATAATAATAATAATAATAATAATAATAATAATAATAATAATAATAATAATAATAATAATAATAATAATAATAATAATAATAATAATAATAATAATAATAATAATAATAATAATAATAATAATAATAATAATAATAATAATAATAATAATAATAATAATAATAATAATAATAATAATAATAATAATAATAATAATAATAATAATAATAATAATAATAATAATAATAATAATAATAATAATAATAATAATAATAATAATAATAATAATAATAATAATAATAATAATAATAATAATAATAATAATAATAATAATAATAATAATAATAATAATAATAATAATAATAATAATAATAATAATAATAATAATAATAATAATAATAATAATAATAATAATAATAATGCATTTATTGCCCAACAGAATAGACATTCCAATTACAGGACAAAACATATTATAACAAAGTAATGAAGTAACAGTGTACTTAATTTTAATTACTAATAATATTTAACATTTACTAAACTAAATCAGTCTGAAAGCTATATCATAATATAGATGAGGCCAGTTAAACACTTCCAAAAAATTGAGAACTAACTGATAATAATTGTTTGAGTGTATCAAAATTTAGGTCACATAAATGAGAAATTTGATCAAAATTAATTGACATGGTGTATACAGGGGATTTCGTAAGGACATTTGTTCTAGCATTACGACAGTAAAACATGTAATCATCACGAGATTCAGGCCTAGGTACACGTAAGTAGAACATTTTTAAAATTTCTGGTGAATCAATGAGGTTATGAAATAATTTAAACAAGAAAGATAGACTTGTGAGAACTCTCCTCAACTGCAACGATTTAAAATCGAATCTCTGCAACAGGAGGCCATGATCAAATCCTCTAGCAGGATAAATATTATCAACGCGATATGCCATGAATTTTAAAAAGCGACGTTGAACACCTTCAAGATGATGAATATTAACTTGATAGCATGGGTACCAAACAAGGCTAGCATATTCTAATCTAGAACGGACTAAAGAATAGTATAAACATTTCAAAGCACTAATATTGTTGAACGATGTGGAATTACGGACAATAAAGCCCAAAGTTTTAAAGGCGGTGCTTGAGATTGTATTAATATGTTCAGAAAATGAGAGTTTAGCATCAAATATTACCCCTAAGTCTTTAATATTACTGCTGCGTGTCAATGGCTTTGAATCAAGACTGTAATCAAATAAAATTATATTTTTCTTTAAACTGAAAGAGCAAACTTTACATTTATCAATATTAACGGAAACCATGTTTTCTATACACCACACCTGTATTGCATTCAAAAGTTCTTGCAATGCACGACAATCATCATAACAGTTAATGTTACGATAAAGCTTTAAATCATCTGCAAAAAAAAGGTGATTACACTGCAAAGATGACGATAAATCATTTATATAAAGAATAAACAGAAGTGGTCCCAAGTTAGACCCTTGAGGTACCCCAGAAGGAGCTAAAAAAATATGAGAACGGTATCCATTATATGACACATACAACTCACGACGGTCAAGATAAGATTTTGTGAGTAGTAGCAAAGAATCATCAAAACCAAATGATTTCAATTTCTGTATTAATATGGAGTGATTTACCTTGTCAAAAGCCTTCTCAAAATCTGTATATATTACATCTACTTGGCCTTTTCTATCAATATGGTCTGAAACAAACTGAGTAAATTCAACTAGATTAGTCACAGTAGAACGCCGTGCAACAAACCCATGTTGATTAGAAGAAATGCAGGTGCTAACATTGTTATAGATATATGCATATAATGTCATTTCAAAAACCTTAGCAAAATTTGACAAAATAGCTATAGGTCGATAGTTCTTGATGTTAGAAGGGTTACCACTTTTTAAAACAGGGCAAACTCTTGTCACTTTCCACATGGCAGGAAAAGTGGCTGTTGACAACATGAGATTAAATAAAATAAGAAGTGGAGTACAAAATACGCCAGAACAGTCCTTAATTAAAAAACTAGGGATCAGATCATTGCCGCAAGTCATTTTATTTTTCAATCTCTTAATAGAATTTCGAATATCCATCTCAGTAAATTTTTCCACATTAAAAACTTGAATGTTATTATACGGTACATCAAAGTCATTAGCTAGATCAGTAGAGTATACACTAGAAAAATAAGTAGCAAAATTATTTACTATCTGAATAGGATTATCAAAATTCTGTTCATCTAGGAACATGTTAGATGGTATACGTGTAGTACGTCTTTTATTCTGAATAAAAGACCAGAAACTCTTTGGATTAATTACAAAATTGTTTTGTATCGAATTCAAATAATTTTTATATGCATTAGATAATTGATTTTTGATATAAGATCTTAGTCTCTTGTATTCTTGAAAAAATAAATTATTCTGCGATTTTTTATATTTATTATAATAATAAGCTTTTAGTTTAATGTTACTAATGATCTCAGCAGTGTACCAAGATGGATATCTACGTTTATACATTTTATATACAGGTACATATTGATCTAAAATGCTATAAATAACTTCGTAAAAAGCAGTACAGGCAGAGTCAATATCGTTAAAGTTGCTTAAGAATTCCCAGTTTGTATGAAATAAAGCTTGATAAATACCAATAAAATTTGCTTTTTTAAAATTATAAGATCTGTTGCTATTAATATTTGTGGGGAAATTTCTTAACTTGCTGCTTAAATTGACTGATATTGATAGCGACGGGTGATAATCATCCTCATTCACAATAGGTACCGAATCACGAGACACATCACATTCCATGTCAGAAATACATAAATCTAATATCCTATTAAAAGCATTAAGAATTGTGTTATATTGTTGGAAGTTATTAAACTCCAGAAAGTTTAAAACTGTCTTAGTTTTGAAATCAGTTATATCTAAATCAACAAATTTAGAAACGTTGAAATCGCCCACCATAATACACTTATTAACATCTATAAGACTAAGCTGCAACATCTCTAGAAAAGCCTCAAGGTCTAAATTGTTAACTTGAGGTGGAACATATATCACATAAATATATAGATTCATACCATCAAACTTAATTCTACAACCTAACACATCTATTAAAGGGAACATACTATTAATATTACTATTGTCTATCAAAGTTGCATTGAATTCTGAATTAATAGCCAAAAGAACACCACCGCCACGGGAAGTGTTAGTCGATTCAAGATCTCTATCTTGTCGAAAAACAGTATAAGATTCAGGAAATATTTCATTAGCCGAAACGTCATTTTTTAACCAGGTTTCAACCAAAGCAATACAATCATAATTAATGTCACAAGATGTTGTAAAAATGTCTTGAAGTTTCGTATTAATACCTCGCACATTTTGTAGATATACTGTAAAATCACTGCTTCTGTTGGGCCGATCTAGTTTGACGAAATTATCTGTGGTACTCCTCGTATATATTTAATGCGTAGGTTGCTTTCACCTTCTGCAGTTCTCAATGAAAGTTCATCTCTGAGTTTTCTGTAATATTGTTGCTGCCTTGGAGTTTTATCAAGTGAAATTCTGATGTCTTTAGGATCTCTCAAATCCTTCAATTTAAAGGCTCGACGTATAATGTTAAGTACGGCATGTTCGGAAGGAAGCGTTATTTTTAGCGGACGAGGATTGGATTTAGTGGCATCAAATTTACCTAACCTTATCGGTTTGGCCGACAAATCAGACCCAGATTCAGGTAACACAAAATTTAACACTTTGGACACCTGTTGCTGATCGTGCAAAATTCTTCCATTATGATCTGTGGACAAAGTTTCGGGCATACCATAAAAAATAAGATTATTCTTGCGAGCATTTCTATCAGAAATCTCTTGCACAATAGCCTCAAAATCAACAGCAGAATTACATTCACATACAGATGCAATCTTAATAATAATAATAATAATAATAATAATAATAATAATAATAATAATAATAATAATAATAATAATAATAATAATAATAATAATAATAATAATAATAATAATAATAATAATAATAATAATAATAATAATAATAATAATAATAATAATAATAATAATAATAATAATAATAATAATAATAATAATAATAATAATAATAATAATAATAATAATAATAATAATAATAATAATAATAATAATAATAATAATAATAATAATAATAATAATAATAATAATAATAATAATAATAATAATAATAATAATAATAATAATAATAATAATAATAATAATAATAATAATAATAATAATAATAATAATAATAATAATAATAATAATAATAATAATAATAATAATAATAATAATAATAATAATAATAATAATAATAATAATAATAATAATAATAATAATAATAATAATAATAATAATAATAATAATAATAATAATAATAATAATAATAATAATAATAATAATAATAATAATAATAATAATAATAATAATAATAATAATAATAATAATAATAATAATAATAATAATAATAATAATAATAATAATAATAATAATAATAATAATAATAATAATAATAATAATAATAATAATAATAATAATAATAATAATAATAATAATAATAATAATAATAATAATAATAATAATAATAATAATAATAATAATAATAATAATAATAATAATAATAATAATAATAATAATAATAATAATAATAATAATAATAATAATAATAATAATAATAATAATAATAATAATAATAATAATAATAATAATAATAATAATAATAATAATAATAATAATAATAATAATAATAATAATAATAATAATAATAATAATAATAATAATAATAATAATAATAATAATAATAATAATAATAATAATAATAATAATAATAATAATAATAATAATAATAATAATAATAATAATAATAATAATAATAATAATAATAATAATAATAATAATAATAATAATAATAATAATAATAATAATAATAATAATAATAATAATAATAATAATAATAATAATAATAATAATAATAATAATAATAATAATAATAATAATAATAATAATAATAATAATAATAATAATAATAATAATAATAATAATAATAATAATAATAATAATAATAATAATAATAATAATAATAATAATAATAATAATAATAATAATAATAATAATAATAATAATAATAATAATAATAATAATAATAATAATAATAATAATAATAATAATAATAATAATAATAATAATAATAATAATAATAATAATAATAATAATAATAATAATAATAATAATAATAATAATAATAATAATAATAATAATAATAATAATAATAATAATAATAATAATAATAATAATAATAATAATAATAATAATAATAATAATAATAATAATAATAATAATAATAATAATAATAATAATAATAATAATAATAATAATAATAATAATAATAATAATAATAATAATAATAATAATAATAATAATAATAATAATAATAATAATAATAATAATAATAATAATAATAATAATAATAATAATAATAATAATAATAATAATAATAATAATAATAATAATAATAATAATAATAATAATAATAATAATAATAATAATAATAATAATAATAATAATAATAATAATAATAATAATAATAATAATAATAATAATAATAATAATAATAATAATAATAATAATAATAATAATAATAATAATAATAATAATAATAATAATAATAATAATAATAATAATAATAATAATAATAATAATAATAATAATAATAATAATAATAATAATAATAATAATAATAATAATAATAATAATAATAATAATAATAATAATAATAATAATAATAATAATAATAATAATAATAATAATAATAATAATAATAATAATAATAATAATAATAATAATAATAATAATAATAATAATAATAATAATAATAATAATAATAATAATAATAATAATAATAATAATAATAATAATAATAATAATAATAATAATAATAATAATAATATCCAGGGAAAATCCAGACTCTGTCACCGAGTGGGACCCTGCTCAGTTAAAAGCCCAAATTAAAGCTGCAGAGACGCGTCATCTTCTGCAGCTACATAAGGATAAGCCAATGCATGGTCTCTTTTACCGTCATCTAGAGGGGCTTGGCTTATCTGAAAAGCTGACCTTCGCTTTTTTGAGGTCAGCGGGGCTGAACTCTGAGACCGAGGGGTTCATAATGGCTTGCCAAGATGGTGTAATTAATACTCTCGTCTATCGTAGTCGTGTCTTGGGATACCAGATGCAGGGCCTGCCGCCAGGCGCCAGAGACGCTTATGCATCTCCTGTCGGCCTGTTCGGTATATGCGGCCACAGCGTATATCCAAAGACACGATTCAGCCTTACGGGTGTTGTATTATCATTTACGACACTCGTATGAGATAGACGAGACGCCAGTGCTGCCTTATGCTCCGGGGGATATAGAATCCGTTGTGGGGAATGAGAAGTGCCGAATTTATTGGAACTATTCATTCCCCACCCTCAGGCAAATTCAAGCCAATAAGCCTGATGTAGTCCTCCTCGACCATTAACTTAGGACGATGTTTGTGATTGAGTTCTCGGCTCCCGCAGAGAACAACATCGTCCTAAAAGAGGAGGAAAAACGGAGGAAGTATCGAGATCTTCTCTCCGAGCTCCGCAGGCTGTATCCAGACCACTCTGTTAAGATTGTGGTGCTCATTATAGGCGTCCTGGGTGGAATGAGACATACGTTGCTTTCTGACTTAAAGATCATACCGGCTTGCCGAAATTCGGCAGAGATCTTAGCCGACAGAATGCAGAAGGCAATCGTCCTTGGTTCGCTACGTCTACTCAGAACGCACGATTTACGGGCACAATGATTACTGACTCCACGGAGTGGAGAGTGGTCATTGCTTGACTCTTCAGAACATCTCCGAATGTGTCGGAGCTTCGGAAGGTGTTACTGAAAAAATAATAATAATAATAATAATAATAATAATAATAATAATAATAATAATACTAATAATACTTTATTGGCCAAGAAAAAGATACAAAATTTGTACATATGGCAAGTCAAGTATGAAAAAAAAGAACAAACAGGTAATAAGGTAAAATCACTAACAACAACTTATAAATAACAAATAAAAAATAGTGTAAAATATCATACATAGTCAAATATATATAAATATAAAAAAGAACAGATGATACTAATAAATATATAATAAATAATAATAAAGTAGACACATAATTATAATCATGATCATGCTGCATTCGTTTCATCTTTTCAATATGTTCATTATATATGAGTATTTGGTACGTTTTTCTTAATCTGCACTTCCTTCTCTATTTGTTGTTTCTTCTTTAAGATTAACAACGCATGCTGGATATATTTTCTATTTAACTGGACATAGAGCAGAGACTTACCATCTATGATAATTAGTTTTAACACTAAATAAATATAATAGCAAATAGAATGATAGATAAGGCATTTACAGCAATTTTTAGTTATACCATCTTTTCCCGGATTGCCCGCAGCGCTCAGACCTGAAGACTCAATGTGCATGCCGCTGACTATAGAGATAGCATGCACATAGCCCCTTACTACGCGCAAAGTCTGGTACTCGCTCTTCTATAATCTCTTTAATGTCTTGGAAATAAAGAAAAGCCGTCCGAAGATATTTGTGCCTCTTTACCATTAAACAGACACAGTTAGAGAGGATGTGACCGAATCCTCATTTTCCTTATCACAAAGTCTGCACCACGTAATATTACTTAAGGGGCTACACTAGATGAAACCGTACAAACTTGTACAGCTCACGTTTCCCTCAAGGACACTATAATCGTATGACTTCCCTTAAATCTTTCACATTCACCTGCTTCGTATCCCTCACCGCCTGTTCTCATTTGATCATAAGCAGTTACTTTGCACTTTCTTAGTTTCAAATTTATAAAGTTAGTATCATTTATTTTCATAAACAGAGTGTATATAAATTAATATAATAATATTATATTAATCCAATATTATATTATTGGAATCCTACTAGATTTTTTTGTAAGGAAACTGTTGTAAGCCACATCGAAATCGGATCATTATTACAGGAGTTATTTTAAAACTAGTCTCAATCCCATAAAAATGCTTGTTGTAGTAGTATCCATCCGTAGCTCCTTAGGAGACCCGTGACAAACCCAAAGTAATAATCAAATTTCATTATGTATTGGTCCATGGACCCTCTATAAAAAGCTTGGTCTCACGCAGACCAGATACACCTAACCAATCGCTCTTTGATTTAGTTATCAATGACTTGCAAGATAGTATTTTGATTACCCTAACATTGGTTCAGGTCTAACAACTACGATTTCTTCTTCTCAAGAAGGAAAGTCTTGGTATATTCCAAAACCACACGAAGAACATAAACGTGAGTAAACCCGTCTCTCTGTTTGTGCATATTTAAATATGCTGATTTATCTCAGGTAGAGATATTAAGTACTTCAATCTAAAGGACCGTGGTATGTTTCCCCAGAGAGTGAAGTAAATTCACTATTGGGCGCACTCCATAGATTCCGAGATAGGTTTCCACTTTTGAACTCGGACTCATCCGTGAACCAGTTGTGTCATTTTGATACTTGAGCCTGAGGATTAGCGAGCTAGGCTTCCCACATCTCCCACTATTTTAACGGGTAAGTGCACCTCTCACTCCTCCTTCTACTGCGAAAAGCAGTTCTGGAAGAGGTATCGTCCCTACCGTGTCGTCACACGCAAGTTGCTGAAATGTTGTGTCACATAATTAATTATATTACACAGAAATAATTCAAGCTCTACGGCGTATTCTCAATAAGCGAGCAATATCGCATGATGACTTGTATGCAGGAGGCACAAGACTAAAATATGAGTCTAAATGATGCGATTGAAATATGCAGTTCATTATCAAGAACGTTCGTGAGTAGTGTATATAGTGCAATAAAGAATGGAAAAGAAAAACATAAAACTGCGAAACGGAAAATATTGGAAAAAAGTATATTTAACAAAATACATGAAGCAATCATGGATGGTATTTTAAAAGCTTCCGACGATAAAAAAATTGAGGTTGCTATCTTACAGAATGAAGCTTTGTTTAGAATATCTAGAAAGGTGTTTTTGCGAATAATGCGACATGAATTTTCGTTTTATAAAACAAAATAGAAGTATGGTGAGGGAAAAAACGAATTAGTGATATGGCGAAGAAACTATTTGAAACAAATATTAGAAGGTCGAAGTATGAATGAAAGAATATATTTTATAGATTATAGAAACACTGACGAAACATGGATAAATGAAAGCTATACGATGATAAAAGTGTGGTACTGTTTTGCCACATATGGAACCTGGTGCTGTTGTGGTTGTATGGATAGATAACAGTTTTGTTCGTAATACACCAGAATCAGTTTCCATCTAATAGCCAGGAAACCAGGAAATAAATAAATTTTTAAACACATTTAGCAACCACAACATTTTCAATAGAGAATGAAAATACCTTTCAAATAAGGTATCACAAGGCCTTACTTCCAATTTAAAATTTTAGGGATTGCAACTGTCACTCGAAGAGGGTTCATCTAGGGATGAAATTTTTCAGTTGCAGGATGTTATTTTGTAATCTAAAATTGACGTGACACGAGATTTTTTTATAAATATGTACAATAGTTCCTTAATTGCTAAATTCGATGAATTTGTTTCTGTAATTCAACATGAACGGAAACATGGTTGCAGCCTATCTGAATCTTTGGTCCATTTACAAGGTTATCGTTTGTACAGAAAAGGTAGAACTGACAACCATGTAGGCGGTGTGTGTTTTTATATACATGATGATGTCGAAATGGCATTTAGAATTGAATTCATACAATTTCAATGTGACAATATACCTAATTCCACTGAACAAACCCGCCCGTTATCGACAAAATCAAAATCCCTCCTTGCTTGATTTACTTCTTACGGAGCTGGAATATTCCTCACCGATTGGTAAATCTGACCACGCAGTATTAACATTTTCTCTCCAATTTGTATATTCTAATAGTACGAAGACATGCAATAAAATAATAAAGATTACTAACTATAATAGAGTTAATACTAAACTCTATAATGATCCTTTAACATCGTATCATTTTTATATATTTTTAGGTATTAATAATATTGTGTGAAACTAACTACTTTGTGAACTAAAGCCCCAACCAGCGTTGAATTACACCCACAATATCTACCCATATATTCTTTATTATTAGCTTTTGCAACATTTTTTACTGTATTAGAAAGGTATTTTAAGATAATATAAATCAAATCTCCTACAATTCCTATCAATGAGCATACATATGACTTCATTGATAGGAATTGTAAGAGATTTGATTTATATTAGCTTAAAATATCTTTCTAATACAGTAAAAAAAGTCGTATGATTTGTTATTAGAAGATTTGAATCAAATATATCTATGGTGTGAGACGTGGTTACTCCCACTCAATACTGAAAAGTGCCTTGCTTTGCATCTGGGGGAAACTAATCTGAATTTGAATTATTATATTAATAATAAACAACTTACGACTAGAGATAATCATGTTGATTTGGGTATTACTGTGACGACAGAACTTACTTGGTCACAGCATTTGACAAATATTACGAGACGTGCCAATAGATCTGTTTACCTGCTTACCAAAGTATTTCCAAATGTTTCATTGGGAACATTCGTAAAACTATATACAATGACAATGACAATGACAAGGACAACGACAACGACAACGACAACGACAGCGACAACGACAACGACAACGACAACGACAACGACAACGACAACGACAATAACAATAACAAAATAAAAAATAGTACAAAACGATTTACATAACATATTGTAAAGCAGATTCAAAGAAAACGTTTAAGGCTGACGTTTTAAGGGCTAAGAATCTTATCTAAATATGAAAAAAAAAAATCATTCAGTAGGTGGAGGTTCTTATTAGCATAGGACGAAAATATAATAAAGCTAAAGTTGAATAATTTCTTATAACTTTTGAAGGGAAAATGCGCTAGAGAACTTGAAAAACCATGAATAACAGCTATGAAATTCGTTGAAAATTTATCTATAAAAACGGCGCCCTTAAGTGACCACTGAATTGTATTGTGATCGCTCCCACATCAGTAGCATAATTTGATTTTTTATTTAGAAATTCATTTGAAACTTATTCTCGTAATTTTATTTTTTTTATTTATTGTTTTTTTTTCGACATTTTAATAGTAAATACGTATTTCTATGGCCTTGGAAATATAACTTTTTATTCTAATTAAAAAAATGTAAACTGATGTACCTATTGAGCTTAAGCTATAGAGAAAAATGTATGTACCAAGTTCTTAATTTTTCAGGTCTGATATACTGAATATTGACAAAATTTTGAAGAAAATAAAAATAAGTAACAATTGTATATGTAGGCATTATAAAATTCATAAGATCTTAGAGGTTTATTTAATATTATTAAAAGTAGGGCGACTATAGAAAATAAAGACTAGTAGGAAATTAATACTTATAAAGTCCATTTAACCATTGTTATCTTTACCACTAATAATTTTGATACAGAAAATTTACAGATAAGAATAATTTCATCTTTGTCTTTAGGGACATAGCAAGTCACTGGTATTTGCGCAGTATTATTTACAACCATCAAAATATCCTGATGTAAGATGTAAAACTCATTTAGGTCTTTGAACCGGAACAATTTTTTTATTTACTTTAATGTTTGATGTGCAATAATCTCAGATTTTTGATGGATAAAAAATAGTTAATATAAGACATAAAAAAGACGATTACATTTGAATAAAATTACGATCCTATTAACGAAAATATCTTCTCTACATTAATATTTATTTGCAAAGTATTAATTGACTCCATTTTTTCTTCTCAACCAGACACCAACCAACCTATCTATAATGAGATCATTATTCCTAAATTGGCTTCATGTATCTAAGATATTGATACTCCATTAAAAAAATACAAAGAAAAAATCACAAAGATAGAGAGATAAAAATCATTGTTTCGAACCGGCATAATTATAATACTAAATATCTATCTATTTGTCCGCCGCGGCTATTGTTTCGGTCAACACTTTGAGAATATAGTTAGCTATGATAATCACTTTGACACCTGAACAATTGCTGGAACTACTAAGCAATCGCCGAGATACAAACAGGATTTGAATCTTGTCTTTGTAGCTAGATCGTGTGACGTTCTCATTATTACTGGAGGCACTATATATCTGCAGAAGATGCTGAGAGAAAAATATATACAGGGTAGTTCGTTTTTCATGGTCTCACCACTGGCATCTTGGAAACTGTTAAATATAGAGTGTCCGGAATATGAGTGCCGCAATTTTATGGATTTGTATATCTGACTAAATGCAATAAAAAAACTCTTATGAAAAAAATGTCTAAAACGAATAGTTTATCTACAAATACATATTGAAAAATAAAAATACAACTGCAATAATATGCAAAACTATGTTACGAAATTACAAACTAAGGTACAATTAAGGTTAAGTAAAAGCGCCTGTAACGTAATTTGTTCATAATTTGATTTTTGGATTAGTACTAATGAAGTAAACAATTGAAGTTTCCGAGAAATTCGACCGAATAACGTCCGACAACGTAGCGGTATCAGGCTTCTGGTGATAACTAGAGACCGTATATCGTTCGCACATGACGTCATTATCAGGGGCGCACTTAGAACGCTAACGTTAGCGTTTGTGGAAGTCAAGTAAATACGTACATTTATTTTCAAATACAGTTAATATCACTGTCTTACCTTGTACTGGTGATATGTATGTTGTCCAATATGGTTCATATTAAGTTGTGTAGTTACACTATACTATCACTTTTAGTACTGAAATAAAACTGAATAGCTAGCAACTGTTGTAAATGTTCAGTTGTTAAGTTGTGCCGTTTATCGCTTAAAATCCATTTCAGTTTCGATAACTTCTACGTCCACTTGTTTCGGTTAAGCAACATTCAAGTTTTTTTTTTTCTTATGGGCGCCATGTTGGATCTTGACAGTAACTAATGTAGTATAATATACTGAACATGTCCAATATGTAACACTACTATTTTATTTGAAGAATAACCCATACAAAATTCAATAATTTAAGTACAAAATCCAGTTGTTCTTGACGTAAAACAAAATTCAATACTTAACCAAACAAAATACACAAATATTTCACCCATTTTTGGGCACACCAAGCTCAATTCTTAATCTAATATTGTTCATAACATTTCAAATAGTTTCTTAAATGGACCTAAAAGCAGTGGAAACTCTGTCGCTTTGGTAACTGAGCTTTGATGAATAAATAATAATAAATAAATATCTCAATAAATATATTAACCAGAATACCTTAGGTGGAACCGTTCTAGACCAATTCTTTAGTTAAATTATTTTGAAAAAATGATTGCCTGTTTAAAGCCTTATCCTCATAAACGCAAAATTCGCTGATATTTACACAAATTTCACAGTTTTTGATTTAAACTATTAATGGTAGGAAGGTCTCAACTTTTAACGAATTTTGTAAAACAGAAATATTGTCTCCATTTTGATCATTATGTGAGGTAAATTTAATTTACTGAAATCTGAAAATCTACCATTCCGTCAATGACAGTTTTATGAAGAAAATACGGCAGTTGGCAAAATTCGCTAAAAGTTGGGACCATATGACTAAATAAATAAGACGCTTTTAAAGGATAGGTTGACAAACATTGCGTGCATGAGCGTCATCTTACGGTCATTTGGAAAAATTAGCATACAGAAAACTGTCACAATTTAAAAAGAAAAGCAAAGTTGGCAGTATAACTGGTAGAGTCCGCTGTAGCGAAAATAAATAATAATAATTAAAAATTTGAGGTTAAAACATGTAACATGGAACATGGATGTTTAAAAATTAATATTTTTTGCAACGTGATGAAGGTAAGTTATCGCTTTAGTACATTCTGACAATTGTTTTCTGTGTTTGACTAAAATTTAATATAACGCAAACAGTTAATTATAATTAGTGAATTGATTATCTAAATTGCCTTGCCTGCTTTTGTTAGTAATGATAAATACATATATCTACGACTCTACTGATTTTTTTGCTCATACTGAGTATATTTAAATTTTCACAGAAAAAAAATATCAGTAGTACATCGTACTGATGAGAACCATTGTAGTTCGGAACAAATGTAGGGTAAATGCGGGAGAGTTGCCGCATTTTTTGAAAAATGGTTCTAATTTTCGTATATATATATTTTTTAATGAACCAATACACAGGTATTGCTTTAAACTTTATTAAAATACAAAAATAAGCTTAAATTTTAAGAAAACATAAACATAGCAAAAAAAACATTTTTTTTTTACTAAAATCGGCATCTCTCCCACACTACTGGGAGAGATGCCGCGTAGAAAAAGGAGGATGCCGGAGTATCGACATGTCTAAATAACGCCAAATTTTTATTTTTTGTTTCTTAAATCGAGTCTAGGACAGATGTTACAAACTTCGCCATACATGGCCAAGCATTCCACGCAACGTTCCTGATTTTCATTTTTCTTTTTAGTCAAAGGTTCATCATCGCTGTCGCTATATTGTTTTTTTTCTAGCTTTTCCACTGGTATTTTTAGTTTCTTCCACTTGTAAATTAAATTATAGGACATTTCCGACAAAATTTAAAAAATTACTTGCCTTCTGGTCCGAGGCTCCCTTTCCGAAGTTTACCACTAGCCATTCTACGTTTAAGGGTCTTTGGTGGCACCTGATAACACCTATAAACTTCTGTTTTGGATATCTCACTGGAACTAACTTTATTAATGGCTTCTTGCAATTGTTCTTCGGTCCACAAGGCCCTTAGGCGTGCATTTGCTTTTCGTTGATATTTTCGTGACATTTTTCTAACAGAATTGTAATTTCAATTTAATAAGTCATGGCAAAACAGTAACCTTGAAAAAATAGCACGCGGCATATCTCCTTCCTGAAAATGCGGCCACTGTCCTTTTTGTTGGGAGAGATGCCGCCCTCGCTTATCAAGATCACAAATTTAAAACGCAGCAAAATATCTCATGAAACATCTAAACATAACCTCACAATACTTGAAAAAACTTACCAATATTAAATAATACTACCACGTTGCTGAAAACCACACTTATTAGAACAGTACGTAAAATTTTGCCAAGAAAATTTCTTACCTTCATAAATTCGAACATGGCAAGCGATATTTTTAAAAACAAACACGTCCGATGTCATACACGTTCACTAAACGATCGACTCCCATAACGGGTATACTTTGTTGCCTAATTTTTGGCGTAATCATCAAAATACGTTAAAAGTGGCGTCTCTCCCGCCGCGGCTACTTTACCCTATTTAACAATAATATTTAGCATAAAGTATGCATCTATTTTTTTATCATATTAATCGCTATTAATTACTAGTGAAGTAATCAACTTCTTTTCCTATTTATAATAGAATAAAGTATTGAAAAAACAATTCTCTTTTATTTATTAAACCATTCATACATTCTTTTTTAATAGATAGATTATAAAATTCATTGTTTTATTATACTGTTATATAGTGTGTAACTTACATGAAACAATATTCATAAATCATTGACTACATAATTTTGTAAAAAATCTGTTCAACTTTTATATTTGAACTTATAATTTTTTACGAAATTTTGTTATCGAGGATTATGAATTATTTTATTTCATATGTACGTTGCACTCTATATATTAAAGTAAATTCAAATTTACGGCCAACTGCTGCGTAATGAAGTTTATTACACAGCGACATCTATTGTATAGATTTTGAGAGTTATAGTTTTCTTAAAACAGAAAATGTAGCATAGTGTAGTTGCTATTTTTTCTCCAAATGAACGTAAGATGCCACCAGGTATGTCTGGAGCAAGTTGTGCTTCTCATGAAAGACAGAGAAAAGAAGCCTCTTATTTAGTTATTCATATGGTTGGGACTTTTTCCGGTATTAAATAAATCCCACGAATTTTCACGATTTACGATTTTCGCGTCCATGAGAACAAGGCTTAAGCGAGAAACTTTTGTTTCCAATAAAATTCATTTTATTAACCGTTGATATAGCGTTGCGTTTCGCTGCGTACAAAAACAATCCTCTAGTGGTGACCACAACGATTTTGGTGATTTTTCAAAAAACGTATCAGTAAAAGTACGCGATTTTTTCTTGCAATAGTAGAGTGGTTTCTTTTGTGAATCGCAGCAAAGTAAACATTAGCCTCAATGAAGAAAGCCTTGCCGAAAATTCTACCGCATTCGGACAATGAAGAGATTAGCTGCAAGTAGTGGACAAAAGTTTTCGATTGGTTTACCCGATTACTGTTCGAGATAAAAAATGATTAGGAGTAAAGTGCGCTACTTAGTGATAAGCCATACTCTGAGATTAAACAAAGTTTACTGAATAAATATTTTAAGGCAGCTTCAATAAGCTGACTAAGTACGTCTGAGGAACGCGAAAAAATGGGAAACTCAGAACTGTCGCAGTTCTTACTCTGTTTAATGGCGTTAGCTAGAATAGGTTTTTACGCTGAGAAGCCGTATAGATTAGAGCAGACAAACTGTCAACAGCGAAAAAGGAGTAATAATAATATAATAATAATATCTCACCCCTCATTCTAATCACAGGGATTAGCCCAGAAGTCGGAAACTTGTGCGGGAGAGGGGGCGGCATATTATTATTAAGCAGGCCGCATTTGCGCCCACGAACGACTTACGTTGGTAAGCCCTAACCACTATTCAGTGCAGGAATGAGGGAAACCTGGAAAGCCTCATTAATTAGGGGAGTAGTCAAATATCAACCGGTATCAATCTCTCACATTGACCCAAGCAAACATTCTTCCACCCTACCATACCCGCAGAGAGGGTGCCAATCCTCTCCACGAATATAGCTTAATATACGGTCTACCGGCAGCTGGGCGCGAACCCCCGCCGATCTAGTCACCTCGATTCAAGTGCTGACGCCTTAAACTGCGCGACCACCGACCGACCCAGTTTGATACTATACTCAAATTAGGCAACATTCGTCCATCAAGCAGTGCGTGGGTGTCACCCTTACACCTTGTGCCAAAAAAACCAGCGAAAAGTGGCGGCTGTATGGCGATTAACACGACACATCCAGAACTGCGTAATCACTTCGAGGTAGAAAATTATTTTCGACCATCGTAGAAGAGAACATTCCCAAAACGGTTATAACTACACCTTTCGGGCTATTTGATTCTACGTGCATGGGGTTTGGTTTTGCATTGCAGCTTAAACTTTCCAACGATACGTCGACGAGGTATTTTGAGATCTGGATTTCTATTTTGCATACATCGAAGACATACTCGCAGTCTCGTCGTCTGAAGAGGAACACCTACGTCACCGGGAAATATTTCGGACAGAGCGAAGTTCCTCGGTTACTTAGTGTTGAGCGACAGACCGGGACCGCTACCTGAAAAAGTTGAGGTTATAACCAAAGCATTTCGCAAAATGGTATTCGAGTCGACGGTGCAAGCTCATTACGCAACGTTTTGTCTGGGCGACAATAAAGTGAGATAGCAGATGCTGGGCACGCTGCTGCGTCGATTATCATCGGATAAAAGTAATATGTCACGTGACTTCTCCAACAGGTTTTTTTCAACCACAGTCAACTAGGTTCGGCCATATCCACGTATATATCGTCGTGATGCCGACATCTGAGGGCTACTGTTGCTGCTTAACCAGTGTATACCGTTTTGCCAGGATTTTTTTTAATTTTAAGCTGATTCTAGCCCTGAAATCAAATTTCCCTAGATCTAATGAGCCGGTATGCCTGCTGGTGATGTTTGGTTCCAATAAGATGGCACCTACATTTTAGCCTCGCTGTAAGAAATTACCTTAATCCCAAATTGATGGATATACAAAAGAAGGCCGTTTGAATGACTGCCACCCTCCCTTGCCTTAACCTCACTAGATTATTTTTGCGGAGTGTCTCAAAAGAAGAGTGCATGTGAACAGATCAGACACTATCCAAGGATTGAAAATTCGTGCTACAGAAGTTCACATCAAATATTATTCAAAATGTAATTGATGAATTTGAACATCGATTGAGCATAGTCCATTGGTTAATAGAGTAACTTTGAACATTTCCAAACCTTCAGCTCTGAGTCAGAAAAAAGCATTCCTACATATTGCAATCGATAGTCTAAAAAATTATACCGAGATTTTTTTAAATCTAGTCACCCATTTTAAAAGTTATTTTTAAAAATGCATATTCTGTTGTAACTATTTACTAATCATTTTCGGATCCTTATCGAAATTAAATCCTTTCTTTCTTTATCTTTTTTCTCTTATAGACATGACCATATCTGGAAATTATATTATCAACGACTTATAATATTCCGATATAATTATTTCATATTTTCCTATGATTTTGATTGTATTTATTTAATATATATTAATTAATATTTACACAAAAAAATAAAAAGAGTAAATTTACCAACAGTTTTTAGACATACACACCTTGTCAATGTCTAGCATTATTGATGCGTATTACTTACATCCGCAACCACCTTCACTTTAAGACTAAAAATAACCGAGTGACATTTAAACTCCGTTACTGTGATTTTGAACATGAATTTTCATACATCACTGAAGACATCCTGAATATAAAAGTCTGCAGGTAATTAATTATACATCAGAAATAGCAAAAAACGGTACGTTTATAAAGCATGATTTAATTAACAGTTATAAAATAAGCATAACTACCTACTTAACCTTTTCCAAGACTGGTTTATATTATATAAATAAAGGTGTCTTTTTGTAGAATTTATCTGACTCATACTTTATGTCAGTGAAAAATGTTGGATGTTATTTAGGTTCAATTTTGAACAATTAGATTTGTAAATAAATTTAAATAATTGGCAGCTGCCAAGAAAATTGTCTATTTTACGATGTTCATATTTGTTTAATTTAGAAAAAAGTGAATGTTTGACATTGAACTAGAGGCAACTATATGTATATTGGGAACTAGTTCAAGAAGACTTTCTTCATTGTGCATTACATGCAAAAATAAAATAAGCTTGAGTACAATTAATTTTACTTTCTTGTTATGGGTTTTTTGCTACACTAATAAAAATTTGTCTGTAATTTCACATAACATTGCGTTAGTAATTTGTGAGCAGCGTACAGTTATGTAAAATTACATAATAATTTTGTAAATGAAGTACATTGTAATATTTCAGAAATAAATATGAATAAATTTCATATTAGCTTATGTGATTTTACAACTATTATGATAAATTCCGTCGTAAATTTCCGACACTATAATTTGCATTGATTTATGCATTGTAATTTTTAGGTATGAAAGATATGAAAAGTTTTTCAATAACTAACATTATTTCACATACCTATATGATTAAATATCAATGTCAGGGAAATAAGTTTCTCGGAATAAAATATTTTGATTGTTAGAATGTATAAAAATACAAATGTAAGTGAATCAGTATACTATGCAGGATGCCTTATTAACAAATTATTAAAAATACAGTAGATTTTACTATCAGAATTCAATAATAAATACATTATGCAAGTTAGATTTTTATTTATGATGAAAATCTAATGGCATGTTCTATGTTTAAAAATAAGTCCAACCAAACAATTTTCAATAATTCCTGCCCACACATTGACTGAAAACATTCATGAATAATGTATGGATTCTCATCAGTCCGAAAATGTCCATTGTGACAAACACCGTTTCTGGTAAATGAAGCTTCATCTGAACAAAAAGAAAGAAATAAATTGCCGATAGTCTGCATTTTTTTGGCTTAGTCATTGACTGTCAATACTGTAATCTGACTGGAAAAAGGGTTTTGTCTCGTATATTGTTCTTTGTAATTTGATTAACTGTATTCCATAGTAGTTTAGAGTCATTTGGAGAGTCCTCAATTTATTTTTTTTAAATTATTTTTGCTGTTTTAATTAAATTTGTAATTTTATTTTTTTATAAGTTTTGTACTGTTCGTTTAAAATTTCTCTGGATCTTTTAGTAACCTTTCCCTTAAATCGTTTCTTTTGTTTAAAAAATTTATTAAACCTTGACTCATCCAGTCTTTTCTTTTTCTGTTTTTGCTGTTGATTTTGACCTTTACTGTGAATTTCTCCATTTCGCTTTTCAAGATGTCTACAAAATATTCAGATGCTTGTTCAGTATTATTCCGTTGTTACAAATTTTCCCACTTTATTTCAGACAACGATTTTTTGAATAATATTTAATGATTTGCCTTTTTTCATTTATACCTGGAAAAACTATTTGTAACGCATTTATGTAATGATTTGTTATATCTGATCTTATGACGAAAGGCAAAACAAAATCCAATTCATTTTTAGATTTTATGTCAATATGATCGAGACAAGTACCACCGTACTTGGCTGGTGTAATTATAACGTTTATTGTAGATAGATATGAGTTTTCTCACATGATGTTTAAATAATCACTTATATAGTCTTTATATTCTAAAATATTTATGTTTAGATCTCCTAATATACGAGTGTATTCAAGATTCTCTTGATGATTTAATAACCACTCACTTAAGTCACTGTTGAATTTCTATGGGCAGGAGGCCGGTCTTCTATAAACTGCCAATATTTTTTTTTATTTGCAATATCTAAAGTTAGTTTAATCATTTTTACTTCTTTAACTGAATAATATTATAGGAATATGTTATATTATTTTTTATGTAAACAATAATACCATCCGATTTATTAAAATTTCCGTTGTTATAGATTATATCATATTCATGTATTTTATATACATCTAGAGGGTGTCTCGGTTAAAAGTGGAACAAGCCTGTAAAATGCCTACCGTTCGACCGATTTCAATAAAAAAAAAATTTGTTGGATACACCTTTAAAAAGTCTATTTTCGACATAGGGATTTTTTATTCGAAAAATTCAATCGAATTTCAGAAAACCCTACCAATAAAATTTTCGTTACCATAGTATACAGGGTGCTCAGGATAACTTGGGTGTCTCGCTTAAAAGTGGAACAAGACTGTAACATGCCTACCGTATGACCGATTTCAATAAACTTTTTTTTGTTGGATACACCTTCAAAAAGTCAACCTTCGACATACCTGGTGTTCTCTAAAATTCGAAACCGTGGCCGACTACGATACAATTTATGTGGCTTAAAATCGGAAAATCATATTAGGGATATTTTTATTCGAAAAATTCCCACGAATTCTTGATCAGAATCGCAGAAAACCTTTCCAACCAAGTTTTCGTTGCCACAATATACAGGGTGCTCAGGATATCTTGGGTGTCTCGCTTAAAAGTAGAACAAGACTGTAACATACCTACCGTTCGACCGACTTCAATAAACTTTTTTTGTTGGATACATCTTCAAAATGTCTCTCTTGGATATACCTGATGTTCCCTAGAATTCGAAACCGTGGCCAACTACGATAAAATTTATGTGGCTTAAAATCGGAATATTATATTTTGGATTATTTAATTTGAATAATTCCTTCGAATTCTTGATCAGAACCTCAGAAAACATAATACTCTAAACTCATGTTACCTGCCTACCTAAAGAGTTGATGTACTTAATATATTATATTTAAAAAACATTCATTTTGCGTTACTATAAATTTGCCCATGTCTATTTGCATAAAACAATTATTAATATTGTATGTAAGAATGGAGCCCCTCGTGGTCTAAACATAAACGTAAACATTCATAAATTGAAGGTATATATCGAAATAGATAAATTAATTTTAAAAGTGGCATTCTTTTTAATATCATATGACAGTTTTTAATTCCTGAGGACCCTGTATACTTTGACAACGAAAATTTGGTTGGTAGGGTTTTCTGGGGTCCTGATCAAGAATTCGTAGGAATTAATCGAATCAAATAATCCCTAAAATGATTTTTCCAATTTAAGCCACATAAATTGTGTCTTAGTTGGCCACGGTTTCGAATTTTAGAGAACACCAGGTATGTCCAAGGTAGACTTTTTGAAGATGAATCCAACAAAAATAAGTTTATTGAAATCGGTGTAACGGTAGGCATGCTACAGGCTTGTTTCACTTTTAAGCGGGACACCCAAGTTATCCTGAGAACCCTGTATACTATGGAAACGAAAATTTGGTTGGTAAAGTTTTCTGGGGTTCTGATCAAGAATTCGTAAGAATTATTCGAATCAAATAATCCCTAATATAATTTTCCGATTTTAAGCCACATAAATCCTGTCGTAGGCGGCCACGGTTTCGAATTTTAGAGAACACCAGGTATGCCGAAGATAGACTTTTTGAAGGTGTATCCAACAAAAAAAAGTTAATTGAAATCGGTCAAACGGTAAGCATGTTATAGGTTTGTTCCACTTTTAAGCGAGACACCCTGTATATTTGCTATATTCCAAGTACTAAGCAGTCAAATTGTAATTCTAATTGACGTAGAAAAAAATTCAAATCATCCAAATTTTTATTTATACTTCTGATATTTTGATGACAAACTTTAAAATTAATATTTTGTTTATTTACAGATAGAACATCGTGTAAATCAAGAGCAGAATTTAAGATATGGATCCATCTGGAATAGGAATAGGTAACTGGACAAGGACATTCTTCTAAATCGAGGGGCCGATCACGATATTGAGAAACATACAGGGTCGGCCTCGGAATGGTAACAATAGAGATACAGAGGTCAATCAATATATAACAAGATATAATATAAGTCGCGGTCTAGGCGCACCGCGGAGCATGCTAGTCTCGTTCTACTCTAGTGAAAAATCTTCGAATGATTTTAAATGTACACGATTGTACTAGAAGTTTGGAAGTTGTACTCGCTCGCGTCGCGGTCTCGCCGAAAACTTTGTTTAGAATTTCGGCCAAACAACATATTTTGAGATCTAAAGTACAGTAGAACAAGTTAGAAGGTATAGAGAACGGCATATGCGACTGATTTTGTAAAAGTCCGTTACACAGCAACCAACGATGCGTCTAGACCGCGACCTCACAGTACGTTCTCACCCTTAAATTTACTCTTTTATACATCCCAAATATCCCGCAAAAAGACCTTATTAATGAGCTTTACATGTTTGTCTATCTCACTTCGTCACAATTAAAACGCATTAGGTTAGAGGCTAGATTGCCTTTACGCATGTACAACAGAAATCACATAAAAAATTCTGTAAAATTTCATAAAAAATTGAGTAAAACTCACATTATTCCTGCAATTTCCTAATTTAATTAGGTAAAAACACATGCACTTGATTTTCCGTAATATACAGGGGGATTCAGGTTTAATCTTAATAACTTCAGGAATCGATAGAACAGGTTAAAATAATGTTCATTTGTGATATAAACTTATTTCCTAAAACGCATCGTTTCCGAGAAAGAGGGCGTTAAAGTAGGAATTTTTTTCTCGTTTTCCCTCATAACTTTTGAACCACTTATCCGATTTAAGTGAAATTCGGAACACAAACACTCCTTATGATCCTACATAAGCTTCTTAGTTTGAACTACCTGCCCCCCTCTTAGAAGTGTATTTTGTATGCTACCCCCCTCCTACTTTATTTCAAAACTACAAAAAAAAAAAATAATAATTTCAATAAAACATCTGCACGCCAGTTTGACCTGATTAATTTCGAAACTTTTTCGTCTCCTGTTTTTTTTCGACGTTTGGTTTTGTTCCTGAGATATTCAAAGAAATTGGTGACAGTATAGCGCACCAGTCGCGTAAATTTCGTTTAACGTTATAGCAACCCATGAAAACAAAACTCAGTGATTTGTGTAAACTAACGTTTTGGGCGCCGGATAGCCGAGGTGGCTGGGAAACAACTGCTCGTGGAACCAGTCTGGATCGGCTTTGTCGGTGTGGGTTCGAATCCCACTGTAGTACTATGGATGTTTGTGCTCGTCGAGAGATGCTCAATAAGTCTTATAGGCTTCGGTGCTTCCGGGGACACTATCAGACGCCTCTCAAAAAAAAAAACAAAAACTGACGTTATTTAAAGAGTGGAAAAAATGCCAATAACCTCAAACATAAATTTAGTAACAACTACTTATTACAAGATTTACAACAAACTTATCAACTACTAAAAAAATTACAATAATTGTCCAAAGTGCATTCCTCCAGCCTCAATACATTTTTAGCATCGACGAACTAGTGTATTAACCGCAGATGCTATTTAAACAGGATTGTTTTTTATGCCATCACAAGCATGTCTTATCCTTTGGATCAATTCCTCACGGGTATGTAGTGGCGTATCATACACAATTGCTTTTAGATGGCCCCAAACGAAGTAATCCAGAGGATTCAGATCTGGCGAGCGCGGAGGCCAAGCCACTGGTCCTTCGCAAGGAATTCACATATTTGGGTGGTTGTTGCGTTGCCGTCCAATCCATCGACGAGAATAATTCTCATCCAACCACTGCCGTACTTGCCTTCCGTAATGTGCAGGGGCACCATCCAACTGTATCCAGATTATTTCTTGGCGGTACATTACGATTATGATTATTGTAGCGGCACAAACCATATTCCGAAAATCGACGATGTACATCTACAAAAACTTGTACATTTGGAATTCTTCTATTAGGGAAGCGTACTCGGTACTCTCGAACTGACGCGTTGGAATTCCTTCACAGAAATCATAAACATAATGTATATAGGCATATTTAGTATTTGTAAACGTTCTTGACATTTTTTCTTAGCACTAAAAATGTTTTCATGGGTCGCTATAACGTTAAATGAAATTTACGCGGCTGATGCCCTACTCTGTCACCAATTTCTTTGAATATCTCAGAAATAAGACCAAACGTTGAAAAAAACAGGAGACAAAAAACTTTCGAAATTAATCAGGTCAAAGTGGTATGTAGTTGTTTTATTGAAATTATTTTTTTTGTAGTTTTGAAATAAAGTAAGAGGGGGGTAGCATACAAAATACACTTCTAAGAGGGGTAGCTAGTTCAAACTTAAAAAGCTTATGTAAGATCATAAGGAGTGTTTGTGTTCGGAATTTCACTTAAATCGGATAAGTGGTTCAAAAGTGATGAGGGAAAAACGAGAACAAAATTCCTACTTCAACGCCCTCTTTCTCGGAAACGATGCGTTTTAGGAAATAAGTTTTTATATCACAAATGAACATTATTTTAATCTGTTCTATCGATTCCTGAAGTTATCAAGATTAAAACTAAATCACCCTGTATAATGTAAATTAAAAGTTACAAGTAAATGTTATGCAAAAGGAGCATAACAAAATATGGAAATTTTCACCCATTTTTAACGGTGATTTTTCACAAAAATGTAATCATTCTTTATAACATTTTAATGAAACCCCATTTTATACTGAAATCATATCTTGAGTTAAAATACAGTTATTTATGCTCTGTAACTCCATACAAAAGCTGCTCAAATAAGAAAATTTGCTAGGGTATTCGAAAGCGCACTCTGTACTAAAAAAATGATGGCACTGTCACTTTAATTTTTGTTTATTTTAATCATTTTCTAATTCTTATTTATGCTGTTTAAATATTTTATAATCCAAAGCCTTTAGTTTTGGAATGTCATTAATTAAAAAAGAAAAATAGAAACATGCAAATGACAACACAATCTGGCTAGTGACTATAACTAAATAATTGGCATAAACAAATATTCTCAAATAAATTCCTAACGATAGACTTGTGACGTTCGATTTACATATGATTTAAGAATTATTTATATGTTAGAAATTTTTATAAATGAAATGTAATGTTTTTTTTTTCAACGCTTACAAACTTTCACAGCAGTTTTTAACCAATCAATCTTGTCTAGACAGCTTGAGAGATGGATACATCTTAAAAATTTCGAATTATTTAATATGCACAACTCGTATTCGAAGTCGCTATCTTAATCCTCCTAATAAATAAGTAGAATGATGTACTGTCAAGAATAGTTGTATGTATTAAAAATTGCAGCTGGTACTCAACAAAATTGAAGAATTTAAGAATTTCATTTCAAATTTTAATTTCAATTTAGAAAAATGAAAAGAGACAAAAATGGATAAACTATTCCTACTTCACAGGTATTTATTTATTAAAGATTTTTGATAATATGTTCTTGTTTAGGTTAGTCAATTAGTTAAGATTTGTTGTAACTGTGTTATATGTTTTTTGTTTGTAAATTTTGCCGCGCAAAAAAATACACCCAGAGGGAAACCATTTTTGTCGCAACTGCGCAAGAGCGAGAAAAGAAGAAATCGAAATTAAGAATAATAATCGCTAAGAGCTAGCCGCGCGGCGTGTCTACAAAATTTGTTGTTGTCGTTTATTTTTGTGTTGTTCCAATCTTTGGAGTTATGAAGAGCTGAACTGGTGAATGGTGAGTTGTGACATTTATTTAAGGTGCTTTTTGGGTGTGCGATACTTTGCAATTTTGTTGTTTGATACAAAAAAAATATTTACAGTTCATTTAATCATTAAAACCTTATTTGGACAGTCGCCCTGTATACAGTTCTTTTAAATAATTTTGTAATGAATTATAAAATGATGCACGCCCTGATACAAAATTCCACCACCGCAAAAGATTGAAGTTTTATTAATTTTCTATTAAGAATATTGTACTAATTGATTAACAAATTAATTAACATTATTTTTAATTAATAGGCTTTTTTAGGCTTTCACGGCCAGTGCAAAAGCTTCACCGCGATTGAGGCTCAGTCACCACTGAAGATGCACGCGGTGAAGAGCAGCAAAACGTTTTGAAGCATGGGATGCGGCCAGTTAGAGAGGTGGCTACGTGACGTCTCGGGAGACCACCATTATCCGAGGAACGCTTCCGACCGTAGCAGTTGTATTATCAATAAGAGATGCCGAAATCAATATATGGGCGGGCCCAGTGATACCGGTAATGGTTTGTCCACACAGAGTTTAACCCGAGAATAACTGGGGCAGGTTAAAGAATCCCAACCAAAGCTAGAGATGTGAACTTTAATTCTGTTACTGGCAGCGACCAGTTACTGAGGTCACGGCATAACAACCCGGAAATTACTCAAATATTAAAACAAAATATTGATTTTAGTTATAAACACAAAACACCATGTGAAAAGAACTAGACGAATATTTTGAAATAAATATTTTGTTTTGTAATCTTAATGTTCCAACTCATATAATTCTTTTTAATTATTTCACAATATCTGTTCTAAAAAGCCCTACACACGATGAGAAATCCAGGTGTCCAAGACAAATCTCATGGTATGTAGGTTTGTATCTAACAACATTAGCTCTCGTCGAGACGGTCGTATTGAGATGACCACTGATAGGAGACTCAGACCGGCCTCGAGGCAAACCTTAATTTATATCAGTTTGTGTGCCACTGCGAGACCAGTTTTATTTTAAACATAGATTTTCCAAGATGTGTACGGAAGGAAATCGTATATTTTGAGAGGATTTTATTTCCTTGTACAGAAGCTTTCCCTGTTGATGGGATGTCAAATCAAAATTATATTTAGATAAAAATTTAATCTGTTCTTCGTCTTCAATTCATAGAGCAATTATTGTAACGCCAACTGCTATTTTCTTTTCCAACAGAAGCGTTGCAATTTCACAGTTGCAGCAAACTAAATACTAATTGCTAACGAGATGGTCTCAATTGCATGACATTACAAACTACGATTCAAGTTTCTTTTCCTGAGACTCCGTCTCGAGTCATGCCTCGAGGTGAGTGTGTAGGACCTTTAAGAATTACACATTTATAAATAAAGTATTGATAATTTTACTGCAATGATGGTATTATATACAGGCTGATTCATAATGTCATTAATGGAATGAGGGAAGGAGGGAACCGTGACCCCTAAGGAGTTATTTAGATGGGAATGAGATTTTTGTAGCAATCAGCGTCACGATTTTCGCTATGAATAAAGGAATTTCATGGAAGAGATTCCGACTAGGGAAAACCTCGTTAATACTGATGCTCAGATCCAACAAAGGTTCGTCACGGATGGGTCCAAGACGGACCAGGGCTTATGTGCACAGATCTTCCACCACGGTCTTCCGGCTGAAATATTTGCTATCTCTGCCTGTGTTCTAGAAAATATCAGGAAAAATGTAAACCAGCGTATTCAAATATGTATAGATAGCCAGGCGGCTTTACGAACGTCTTTAGGATCATCTCTCAAGGAATGTGTCAGTGCTCTTTTCTTCTTGAGAGGCATAATCGTGTTAAGTTAAGCTACCTGGATTCCGAGTCACATGACAGGCAATGAGAAGACTAACATGTTGGCCAGACAAAGGTTAGGTGGTCAATTTATGGGGCCTGAACCAGTATTGGGGTTTCCACAAAACTATCTCGCAAGTCTATTGATGTGTGGATTAAAAAGCGATCAAAGGAAGATTGGGCGGATGAATCCAGTTTGAGTCAGACCAGAATTCTCATAAATGATCCAAGAGCTGACGCAAACCGATTTCATTATGCTTAACAAAAGCAACATTAGGATTGTCACGGGTTTCCTAATGGGTCATGGACATCTCAACAATTACCTACATGGGATTGTCTTAAGCAATGTCGCGAGGTGCAGGCTTTGCTACAATGGAAATGAGGATTCGATTCACATCCGTTGCAACAATGTTTAATGGTAAAGAGACATAAGTATCTTGGAGTAACTTTTCTTTCTCCTCAAGACATAGAGATTCTAGCAGAGCTGGAGCTCTACAGTTAACGCTATGCACAATGGGTCTTCGGACCTGAATGCAAAAACAATTTGACAGATGGCGACCTGGATTCATTCACATCTTCCAAATTAACACGGTGTCTGCCTGTGTACCAAAAGCACCGTGTTACCCACCGTCCTGTGCAACAACAAACTTTATAAGAACTGCGTTTCGCACTGACAGAGGCCATTTCTCAAGAAAAAAATATTTAGGTTTATACATTCTATGCAACGACAATTACGAGATGTCATTAATGCAAGATACATTATTAAAATATTTGTTTTTGTCGCTGGAAAAATTGGTACAGATAATGAAGTTTGAGTTGAGATACAAAAATAAGTAAAGACTCAAAATCTGTGTTTAATTAGTTTTTAAACATCGAAAACTAGTTGTCTAGTAGGTATATCAGTGAGCACAGAAAATGCGCTTTGCTTGAAATGCTTGACGACATTTTAGACGGAGCCCATGGTTGTTAGTTAAATAATCAACAGATATGAACCTATTTTCTAGAAATTTCTAATTAATTAAGAAATGTATTTTCGTGTTTACCTAACCAGTATAACAATACAAAATAAAGGCATTATTTTTAGCTTTAAAGGAGTTTCTCACTTGTAACTTTGTATTAAAAATAAAATATCTTCTAAAATTTTATTATAGCTCATCATTAAAATTAATATGAATTACTACCAAATACTAAAAGGTTGAAAATTGCTGTTATCATTTTGCTACTTCAATAATTGTTTTTTAAAGCTTAAATATAAATTAAAAATATAACTTGATATGAGCACAATTTTCTGTGGTTTCGCCATACCTTCTTAATAGCTCAATTCATTTTTTTTACTGCATATCTCAATGTAACTATGCTGGCGTTACCGGCGTTGCTATTATGGATAGTTTGTCGACCACTCCTACATAGTTTGCAGATCAGAGGTGAATCAAGTGATGCTATTATATAACAGATACCCGCAGACATGTGTTTTTCCGTCTGAACTTAATTGATCAGATAGGCGGTCAATAAATTTATAAGAAAACATTGCCAAGAAACTTTTAGAAACTAGGTCGACTTTCTTTGGAAATGGAAATATTATGTGAGACTATTTAATTAGATCGTGTACACAGTGCTACGAGATAGAAATTCACAGTCGAGGGAAGTAATATTCAGTAAAAACGAATACCTACCTACTGCAGTATTAACATTATTTTTCTTTGGTTTTGTGTGGCGAAAATACAATATATATTTTTCCTAAGTTATCATTTGATTGACAAACGGCTTTCATATGTTCAACAAACAGAGCGGTTACAAAAAAAGTAATTTATGTGCTAAAAAAAAAGAAATTTTCAATGAATTTTTCTGACCAAGAATGTATCGAGGTTGGTTTGGACGAATTTGGATTATTTACCCGATAAATCAAAAGAACGATATGAAAAACAGTAAGTACATTTCTTAAGCTGGTCTAACAAAAAAAGAAGTGAAAAGTTTCAAAAATATTTTTAGCCTATTTTGTCAACATCAGCAAGGTTCTTAAAGCCAACACCCTGTGGTTACGTTGCTCCATAATAAAAAGTGTAGTAAAAATAAAAAAAATATTGACACAATTAAATTCTTTAAAGTGACGCCTTTTTAAAAAAAATATTGAATGACTCGGTCATAATGTAATTAATTTTAAAGAAGGAAGGAAGTAGAAGTCCGTGATCCTTAAGGAGGTAGTAGATGAGGATGCGATTTTTGTAGCAGTCAGCATCAAGTTATTCCCTACCTATGTATTTGAAGAGAACTTAACGGTAGAGATTCCAACTAGAGAAACTTGACTGGCTAATTCTGACACTCAGATCTCAAAAGGCTGATTTACGGATGGGTCCAAGATGGACCAGGGCTTAAGTGCGGGGATCTATGGAGCGCGACCAAGAATGAATTTACGGCTGAAATATTTGCTACCTCTGTCTGTGTTCAAAAAATTAGAAGAAGAAAGAAGATATACCTATTCAAATTTATGATAACGGCACCAAATGAAACGTAATTACTTCATGATCAAAGTGGCTACCTACCATTTTTGGTTTGGCCGGACCTTGTCGTCAGGCGGAACTTACACAAATAGCTGTTGATAACATTGAAGACAAAGAAAACCTCAGTAGTTAAAACAATGGACTTTAAAAATCATTCATAATAATATGCCGGCCCCTCTGCCGCATAAGTATACAAAAGGAACTTCAAGATCCTAACTGATACAAAGGCCAGAGTTTCAAGCGTTTATCATCCTTGGACTCTGTGGAGGTAATTACGATCATAGAACGCTTAGAAGGTTGGAAATCGACTTTGGTTGGAATAAAAAAACAAAAAAAATTGTGCAAAAATATTCTTAGCGCCCCTTTAACTTCATCATCTTCAACCGAACTTTCAAACCACATTGCAGAATGTTTAGTTGAAACAACAGTTAAATTCAACTGTAAATTTGCAAAACTCTGTTAACAGTTCGTTCACCATTAATATTAACAATAATAAAATAAATTAAGTGTTTGTTCTTATTAGTTTCAAAGCACTTATTTAATTAATCTTTATTTTTTTCAGAAGTGTGGTAATAAACCCAATAGAACAAAAGAAAAATTTGTTAATAATCAGTGTCGACGAGAACGTTTTATATTTTCCGATAAAAAATATGAGATGAAGATCTTCATTGTCATCAGATGTAGCTATAATTTTTTATTCATTTTAAACTAAATCATGACATATCAAATTTTACTTGAACTACATATTTTTCTATGAATTTGTAGAATAGAATAGAATATATATAAAAAGTTTTTGACGTAGTACTATCAATGACAAACTTAAAAAACCATAAGTTCAACTAATCTTATAATGACTTTCTTAACAGCTTTACTTGCACACAATAACAGGAAGTTTATTATATTATATAATGTAAAAAATGTAAGCTTCTGGCAGAGCATACCAGTTTTCTCTTCCTTTTCGTTACTAACACAACTTGTTTTTGTTTTTTTCCAGTGCTGCCAACCAAAAGGTTATACTAATTTAATAGAACATTAAGTTTCTTACAGCTTTATGGTACTGTAGACAGTACTGAAATGGTTCTTTCTTTAGTGACAACCTATTTTGTCAGTAAACCATTGCTTAACTTAGTAAATCCTTATAATGTGTAGTATACTATAGGCCAGATAGATTGTTGCCAGATTTTCTCTAGGAAGAGTAGGCTACTAGATTCTCAATGTTGTCTTCTGTGATGATGATGATCAGTCTTCAGTGAAATTTACCCAAAGTTTCTTTGAATGACACTTTTGTAAACAACGACGTCTTTTGATGTTTTTGATTTATCGTTGTTGACATGGTATACATGGAAAGATATACCACTATGTCAAGAAGAATAAGTTACTAAACATGAAACTATTAGGGAAACTGTTATAGTAATTTCAATTAGTTGTATAGATAATTAATATTACTATTGGCACTAAAATTCTGCATTGAAAGTATATAGAATGGTTGGTATAGAGTTAAAATATATGCTTCCAGCGACACTTAAAAGCATAAAAGTTTTACACCTTTACATTAGATATCCATACACAGTAGAAAAAAGCGGGTACAATTTACGCCATACTTGATCTAGGGAAGTTCGCACGGAAAAAGGGTAAAATTTGCCCCTTCGCGATTTGATAAATTTAACCCCTTCGCGATTTAATAAATTTTACAAAGACGCTGGAGTTTTTTTTTACAAATATTTGGTAGAATTTTCTTGTAATAGTGTAAATCTCAGTGTAAATATATTAAAATCTTGCGTAAATCAAATACTATATGTGGCGTAAATTTTCAAACTGTACAGAGGAATTCAAATACAATTTTGTAAAGAAAAAATCAAAAAGGGCAGTTTGAAAATGATTTAAAAATATACTTTTGCGCGGCACTGAATATTGTTCACTGTAAAACCTGATAAGGCGGCAATCTGCGACCGGACAAAACATTTAAAGAAATGTTCAGGGAAAGTAATAAATAATATTTTATAACGCCGATTTCATACAACAAATTTAACTGCTTTTGTCCGCAATCGTTATTAATTGTTAATAGATTTAATTTGTGGTTTTAATTAATAAAATAGTTTGGCATACCTGATGTTACAACATTTTGGGCTCGTCTGACCCAGTTTCTACAAACTAACACAAATGTTTCTGCTTCTGATCCGTTTTGATTTCGTTATTGGCGGCAACTATGATACGCTTCCGTAAATCATTAATAGTATGTATCCATTTCGGTGTCCACTTTGGTGCGATACACTGCATTTTTTAAATATCCGCACAACAAGAAGTCCAAATGATTTAAAGTCAGGAGATCGTGGCGCCCATGGTACCGGTCCCCCTCGTCCAATCCCTTGGTGTTAATGCTTGGACATGCTGTACATGGTATGGATATAATTGAGCCACATACAGAATGCGCCAAAAGTATGGAATAAATTCAATAAAAACGAAACAATTATTTTTTGGGAAAAATCCTCGAACAGGTCGATTTTTAATTTAAAAAATACATATTTTAGCATGACATTTAAAAATGCGATTTTCAAATGTCATTTGTTTTCGAGTAATGACATCATCGATTTTTTTTTAAATGGCAACACCATATTTTTTTCCTTGATTCTGAAAGATCGTTTAATTCTCTATCAGACAGTACTAAAATTTTGCCCTCTTACATAGGAAAGTTTTCGAGTAAATGACGATTGAATGTTAGAAAACGTAAATTTTATTCATAAGAAAGTAACAATTCTGAGGTATGTAAAATAAAATACAATTGATTAAATTTTATACTTAAATTAAATGTTCGAAATGCCATCCACCAACTTCTTGACAATGCGCAAGTCTGTGAAGAAATTCTTCTTGCACATTATGAATGATTTCTGGGGTAACTCTGTGTATTTCGTCCCGAATGCGATTTTGAAGTTCTTCTAAATTACGTGGTTTATTAATGTACACTTTTGACTTCAAGTATCCCCATAAAAAATAGTCAAGAGGTGTAAGATCTGGCGATCTTGCAGGCCATTCTATCGGTCCGCGTCTGCCGATCCACCTCCCAGGAAAACAGTTGTCCAAAAAATCTCGTACAGGGCGCGCATAGTGCGGATGTGCACCGTTTTGCTGAAACCATATGGTATCGTCAGGAATGTCAGGGTCATTATCTTTAGGAAAAATTACTGCAAGGGCTGGAACAAGGTCATTTTCTAGAAACTCTAAATATCTTTGTCCTGTAAGGGTTCCTTCAAAGAAGAAAGGCCCTACTATTCTGTGGTCAACTATTCCAGCCCACACATTTAATTTCTGAGGGTGTTGGGTATGTGCCTCTTCCATACAATGAGGATTTTCCCGAATCCAATATCTGCAAGTTTGACGGTTTACTGTACCATTCAGACAAAATGTGGCCTCATCTGAAAAAAGTATTTGCCGGTGTAAATTTCTATTTCCTTGACATAAATCCATTAGAATTTCGCAAAAGTGTAAGCGGCGATCGGGATCATCTTCACTGAGTTCCTGCACAAGTTGAATTTTGTAGGGATGATATTTTTTCTTCCTCAAGATACGTAGCACTGTGCTCTGACTAGTATCATTGTTTAATGCAACCAATCGTGAAGAATTATGAGGATTATTCACCATACTTATCAAAATGTTCTGTTTCTGATTTTCATTAATGCTTGGACGTCCAGGTTTTGGAATATTTACAACATTGCCAGTTTCTCTAAATTTAGACTCTACCTTACTGACTGTTGATTGGCTGATACGGCGATCTGGATATTTTTCATTAAATAAATCGCAAACTTCCTGTTGAGTTCTAGTCATATTCCCGCATCCGATAAGAATTAACATTTCAATTCTTTGAGTAACAGTTAAATGTGCCATAATACTTTAAATTGAATAATAATTTCTATGTCGCTTACAATACTTATTAGAAAGTCGGTGTGACAATGACACTTTGCAAAGTTTTTCACCTACGTGATCCATAAAAGAACTATGGAATTCGAAAAACTAAACTTGATAACGTTTTTGCTTTATTTTAATTGATTTACGTTTTCTAACATTCAATCGTCATTTACTCGAAAATTTTAGTACTGTCTGATAGAGAATTAAACGATTTTTCAAAATCAAGGAAAAAAATATGGTGTTGCCATTTAAAAAAAAATCGATGACGTCATTACTCGAAAACGAATGACATTTGAAAATCGCATTTTACGCTAAAATATGTATTTTTAAAATTAAAAATCGACCTGTTGTCCTGGACCTCCATTTCTTCCACGATTCGGTTTCAAATTTCCCTGGCGTTGCACTGCACCTGCACACACTGCACACTACGATAAAAGTATTTGCATTGGAACATGTTTACCGGGAAATCGTTCTGCTAAAGCATTTTCACAGCGTGTTAAATTAAAACAATATCCATCAACTCCGAGTTGCTACTATACACGTAAGCCATTTGATTGACACTAGAAAAACTAATGTAAACACTGGCGTCACAAAAGCTGTAGTGCGTACAAAAGGTAATCGGATTTCAATATTCGGAATGGCCTGTCCCGAGACGGTAGTGGTATATAAAGGTTGAAAATACTACAACTTCGATAATGTTTTACTCGGAAACTATAAGGATTTTATAAAAAAATGTTTTACTATATCGACCCCATTTTGCAATACCCAAATTTTTGTAGGTGATTTTATAATCATCCTGTATATTATATTATTGAATTTACATACTACGCAAATTCATAATAATACTTATATACTAGGACTGTTAAATCAATGACGTTAAGATCATTGCTATGTTTTATTTGGTAAGAGTGGTAGTAGCAATTAAAAGTAATTGTTTTCCAGCATTTTGTAATAAATTTGGAGCATTAGCAGATAGATTATTAGTATAAATAAAAAAATATTTCTCTAAAGATAGCTATTTAATCCAACTAGTATTTTTCAGAACTACTATTGCTAACTACTGTTGTGTATTTTCCTACTATAGTAGGAAAAGTTCCTATAGTAGGAAAATACCCAACAGGCACAAATAGTTACTATAGCACTATAAATTATACATTTTGCTTTAACCGTTAACACTATAAACGTGAATTACAACTCGTTTTCGTATGAAGAGTAGTAAGCAACTGCAACAAGAGTTCAGGCATAATTGTAACTCGCATGCGTATTGGATAACCGATTGGCGGTTATAGTTGGGAAGAGAATAGGGGTTATTTGCTTTAGTTTCAATTTTAAACTTGATTTTGTAAATATCTTGTGTTGGTGTAAATATGGTCAAATAATAAAAATTCTAGATTTTACCTTTTTAAGATTATTGTAAATATTTTTACACTTAAAACATTTTTACAAATAAAATTTATACAATTTCACATCATACACATACATATTATTTTACTGCTTCCAAAATAGTAATGTGTAAAGGTGATTTCTTATTGTGTATGGTCACTTCAAATAATAGGTAAGTCTCATGTTCAATATACATGTACACTCATTCATATGTTAAAATACTAAGTAAATACTTGTAAGCCCTGTTATTATTTTTACGCCTGAAAATCTACCATAGCAAATTGAAGAACATTTGTAGTATCACAGTGTGGGTGACTCATTTGATTTTTCATGTATTATATGTTGCATGCTAACAACGGAAAACTCTAGTGGAGTCTAAAGTAATTATGCCGATAAGTACATATTTGTATTACATTTTTACAGTAGATAAGCTCTATGCTGGTGAAACTATGATATTAAAAACATTTAACCTAGTTTCAAGTAATCGTTAAATAATAAAATATGTATTAATAAAACCACGTTTAAATAGGTGTATATCTATCTGCATATGTACTCCGCTTATAACAAATATCAATTTTTATAGTTGCCTTGATGAATTTATAAGAAAGTAAGTAAATGTAGAAGAACACATGTTAACAGTTAATTCTACGCAGGGTATGCAGATACAAACGAGCTAAACTTCAAACGTAATTTAAGTCTTTGAGCAGAAATATTCGCGAAATTAACAAACCACTAAATAGCGCTGTAAAATTCCAAACGTCGGACATAGAGGTGATCAACAATTTGTTTACAATTTCCCCTAAGATTATAAAGCTTTTAATTGTCAGGGATGTTGTGTTTTATGGTGTAATTCTTTGTATTAAAAAATTGTTTAGGTAAAAGTGTATTTTAGAACTTATCAAAAGGATTAGTTTAACATTAATGTAAAACAAATTCCTAATCTTTCAGATTCGGTTCAAGATATCTTCAACCACTTGAGGGATCGTGTGCGACTTCTAAAAGAAAGTGAGGCACATAATTTGGTCTCGGGTAGAATGCGAGAAGCCATCTTTTATTAAATGGAGAAAATTCTCAGCGTAATGTGTAATACAGATTTAAAAACGTCGTTAAATAATTCACAACATAACCATGTTATAATTTCTTGGCCTAAAATCCTCTATAAGGAAAAGTTTGCTACATACTTTCATGTGTCTTGTTATCGGTTTTCCGATTCTGAATTTGATTTTCCACAGCCTACAGAGTTTTGGGTCTATGGAAAATGTATGCAGCGAAATATCAGAAGTAGGTGCAGTAAGAGGAGTACTGGAGAACAACATAGAAGATCGGTCATCGAATACGCGTATGTGTTCAAAAAATAATCTTAAGCGACTATTATTCTCTTTAATTTATCTCGAGCAACTTGTATTTTGAGACAATTTCATTCGACCATATGAACATTAATAATCAAAGAATAACCCTCGAGTTTCGCTCTCGGAAGGTATTTAGATTATTAATGCTCATATGGTCTTATAATTATCTCAAATACAAGGCGCTCTCGATAGAATTGCGACGAAAATAATAGTAGGCCATTTTTCATAGTCTTGGGATATTATCTGCGGATATCCAATAGTGCCAGTGCTAATGATATACGATTTGGCATAGTAATTCTTAAAATGCTTTGAGTGACTACAATTAGTATAGTGAATACATCTTCACCAGCCTCAAGTTCAATATTAAGTACCTCATAATGACTTGTAACGTGCCTCAACCTCTTATGAATCACACCATAAAGCAGAAGGATCGAATGTCGTAGGAGAAGATTGGCGATCAATTTCATCGAATGACAATTATTGTAATGGAGATGATTATAATGCCAACAATAACTTATAAATGTTATCAAAATTAGTTTAATCTGTGTTAATAGTTATTATTATTATTGTATTTTGTCTAGAGGATTTAGAATGGATGTTTCAGGAGTGAAATAACACATTGTGGAACGTGGCATTCTGTAAATGATCCAAAATAATCCCCTGTTGCCAGATATCGCAATAGTAGGTTGGAGTTTGGTTTTAGCAGGGACTGCATTTCTCATATGAGTATCTTGATGCTGAATGTCATTTGAAGTTTTTGACAATAGTTCTTCATTTGTGTACATCCATTTTAGAATGATTTCTGAAGGTTGAAATATCAGTTTTTAGTTACTCTAAAAGGGTGCTAGAAGCTCCAAGCGAAAGCGTTTCTTTCTTTCCTTTTCTAATGGCTCTTCCAGTTCGTCAGACCTTATATCTTTTAACGCGTTTATACAGTTAGTTAAAATTAGGTGAGTCATATTTTCTATAACGATTTAGCAATTGAATAAATTATCATGTGAAAACACTGAACAGTTTGCTAGTAGCAACACACACATTCTACTTGGCTGAGGTGACTAACATATCTAACATACACTTTTGGACTTATATCGAGCAGTTTTTGTGGAATTGTCTAATATTGATATGTCATAAACAATTTTATTTAGTGTCTAGCAAAAACGGGGAAGGTTGTACAGAGGTCTCCGTGGGCTTAAATTGATCGTCATGAAAAATCTAGGTGAGCAATAATCGATATTTCCAATATTTGCCCGACTGACACCTACTTAAGCCACTGTTGAAGTCTGGGAAAACTGCTCAGAATTTCGCAAAAGATCAAATTATGGGGCCCGTCTCGTATCATTTATCGGGTAGTGGGAGAAACAAAGTACTTCATGAAGTGGATATCATTCCCCGTCTGCTATCGGAAATAGGGGTGGTTTTTACCCCCACGCTGGGGGTGTTTTTCACCTGAGCATTTTTAGGAGGGCATCTTGATGTTACCCTTGCCATGTGGAATTCCGCCAATTTTTATCCAGATTTTGGTGACCATTTTTCTGTTTTCTTGTTTTAGGGGTGGTTTTCACCCCTTCAGTAGGGGTAACTGATCAGAATCCAACAAAAGAACGAATTATGGGGGCATGTATTTTATATCATTTGGAGTTATAAGGAAGAGTGGCACAAAAAAGACAATTCATGAAAGGAACATCGTTTGCCACCGGATTTCGACAATAGGGGTGGTTTTACCCCCATGCGGGGGGTGTTTTTCACCTTGAGCATTTTTAGAAGAACATCCCTGATCTCTTCCTTGCCATTCACGTTCCCGCCAATTTTTACCAAGAATTGATCGACCATTTTCCACCCCTTAAGTAGGAGTAAGTCGGACAAATGTTGGAAAAAACGAATTATGCTCACCTAGACTTAAGCCCACGGGGACCTCTGGACGACCTTCCCCGTTCTTACTACACACTACGCAAAAACGGGCGAAAAAATGTTTTTTTGCGGTTACTCTTTGGGATGTTTAATAAGAAATTGTTGCTTAGCAATTAGACGAGAAAAACTGTAAATTTTGTTTATATTACAAACGCAACACCGAGGGTGGAGATGCTGAAGTTTGTTCTTTTTTCAACCGAATCGATCGAATAATGCTGAAATGACACTCTTTGTCAACTTGTATGGTTTTATTGATGATGAATTGCTGTGTTCTGTTGTTTTTATTCTTCAATTCCGCTTTTACCTAATTCGCTGACTGCTGGTGTTCGATTTAAGTGATTTGTAATTTTGACACGTTTGACATCTATACCAATGCATTATGCTAAGTATTTAGTCCATTTGGAAATTCCATTAATCCTAATCAACACATTTTTATACCAATCTTTAGAATTTTTCTTCTTCCAAAAGGGATTTGGTGTAAGAAATACTCTGTCCAATGTTAAAAAAATACCCGATTTCCCATCAACTTTTTAAATAAACGTACTGATATTTACCCAGTACGTTTCCTCTAAAATATTAGGCGTAATCGATTTGCTGTCACATAATTTATTGTCACCGCCTTGTCTCGTTTAAAAAAATAAAGGATCATACGTCCAGGTTCTTTTCCATTATTTTCCATAAGTTGCTTGTTCTCTACGCCAAGCTAATTCAAACGCCAAAATGTGATATAATTTCTTCTGAAGTATTTCCGGTTCATTTTCGTCATATAATCAGGCCATTGCAAATATTTCACATTTATTAAGAGCTGATGCATTGGATTTTCTATTTTCGGGTTCTGCTTATAGGATTTTACGTTTAGCATTACGTGCAGCTCGCAATGAATTGAACTGTACGTCGATGAAAGTGTTAAATACAATATTGAATTTTTATATTTACTTTGTAGCATTTTAGCGGTAGTGTTCCAAATTGTTTTAACTACAGCTTCTTTGTAGTCCTTTCCGTTACATTTTCGCATATTAAAAGCCCAATCTTGCAATATTACATTCAGTTTCTCGATGGAAGTACCTATCTGGCTCAAATTTATATCCTTTTGTATCGCAAAAAGTAAAAAATTGTCGCCAGATTGATGATTGAGTTGTAACTGTATTAGAAGGCACACAGGTATTAATAATTTGACTAATTTTGTTGTTCGTAGACTCACCGAATTGACTCACTGTTACTATTTAATAGTTCAACTAGAAAGGTGGCAAGTCGGCTATCGCCGACTTGACCTTTCTTGGGATGGTGGACACCGGATATTTTCATTATCATAGTTTTTCTGCAGACTATTGCGAGGAGTTTCAGAAAAAGAAATTTTTAAATCGATGAATTTTGAGGATTATTTGAGAATGGTTCGGTTTTTTTAAACACCCTGAATTGTTCTCATTAAAATAGTTTCCATATAGACCATTGTTAAAAGTTTCATCAAAGAAGTATTTCTACTTCCATGACAGTTTCAATTATCGCAGGTGCAGATCAGCAGTATGATCTGTTCTTTAATTTAATACATTTTAAAATTTTTGGTTACAATATTATACACTCTTGTATGTTTATCACTATCAATTGTCGTAGGTGCAGATCAGCAGTATGATCTGTTCTTTTATTTAACATTTCTCAAAATTGTTAAATACATTAGTTATGCTTTTCTGTTTTTTATCAATTATCGTAGGCGCAGATCAGCAGTATGATCTGTTCTATTATTTGACACTTCTCAAATTTGTATACTATATTAGTTACGCTCTCAAATTGTCTATCTTTTATCAATTATCGTAGATGCAGATCAGCAGTAGAGAATGGTTCGGTTTTTTTAAACATCCTGCATTTTTTCGTTAGGGTAGTTTTTCTGCGGACTATTGCAAAAAGTTTCATAAAAAAATAAATTAATTCCATGAATTTTGAGGATTATTAGCATAGTTTTTATACAAAACATTGTAAATAGTTTCATCAAAACAAACTTTTGTAATTCCATGCATTTTGGGAGTTTCAATATTGGTTCAGTTTTCTTAAACACCCTGTATTGTTCTCATTAAAATAGTCTCTATATAGACCATTGTTAAAAGTTTCATCAAAGTAATATTATACTTCCATGAATGGTTCGGTTTTTGTAAATATCCAGTAGTTTTTTAATTAGTATAGTTTTCTTACAGACCATTGTGAAAATTTTCATAAAAAAAAAATAAATTCCATAAATTTTGTGGATCTAGAGAATGGTTCTTTATTTTACACCCTGTATTTTTTCATAAGTATGTATTTGTATACACATAATAATACCTAAGTATGTATTTTTTATAGTTTTTTTACAAACTATTGCAAAAAGTTTCATCAAAAATCAAAAAAGAACGCCGAACGTGTAGGTGCCATAAATTTTGAAGATTTTTAGAGAATGGTTCGGTTTTTTAAACACCCTATATAGACCATTGTTAAAAGTTTCATCAAAGAAATATTTATACTTCCATGACAGTTTCAATTATCGCAGGTGCAGATCAGCAGTATGATCTGTTCTTTAATTAAATACATTTTAAAATTTTTGGTTAAATTATTATACACTCTTGTATTTTTATCACTATCAATTGTATGATCTGTTCTTTTATTTAACATTTCTCAAAATTGTTAAATACATTAGTTATGCTTTTCTGTTTTTTATCAATTATCGTAGGCGCAGATCAGCAGTATGATCTGTTCTTTCATTTAACACTTCTTAAAATTTTTGTTTATAATATTATGCACGCTTCTATATTTATGATTATTAATTATCGTAGGTGCAGATCAGCAGTATGATCTGTTCTATTATTTAACACCTCTCAAATTGTCTATCTTTTATCAATTATCGTAGATGCAAATCAGCAGTAGAGAATGGTTCGATTTTTTAAAACACCCAGTATTTTGTCATTAGTATATTTTTCCTACAGAACATTGTAAAAAGTTTCATAAAAAAAAATTTCAATTCCAGGAATTTTGAGGACTTTTAGAGAATGGTTTGGTTTTGTTAAACACCCTGTATTTGCTCATTAGTATAACTTTTCTACAATCGTGAAAAGTTCCATAAAAAAAATTAAATTCCATAAATTTTGTGGATCTAGAGAATGGTTCTTTATTTTACACCCTGTATTTTTTCATAAGTATGTGTTTATATACACATAATAATACCAAAGTATATATTTGCAAAAAGCTATTGCAAAAAGTTTCATCTAAAATAAAAAAAAAAAATTATTCCAAGTTTTAAGGATTTTTTAGAATGATTCGATTTTTTTAAACATCCAGTATTTTTACATTAGTATAGTTTTCCTTCAGAATATTATGTAAAATGTTTCATCAAAAAAATTTTTTAATTCCACGAATTTTGAGGATTTTTAGAGAATGGTTCGGTTTTTGTAAACACTAAGTATTTTTTCATTAGGTTAGTTTTTTTATAGTGTATTGCGAAGTGTCGTTAAAACAAAATTTTCAATTCCACGAATTTCGATGATTTTAGAGAATAGTTCGGTTTTTTTAATTACCCAGTATTTTTTAATGAGTACAGTATTTTATAATTAGTACAGTATTTTTGCAACTTATTGCGAAAAGTGACATAAAAAAAAATTTCAATTCCCTGAATTTGGAGGAATTTTAGATAATGGTTCGGTTTTTTTGAACCTCCTGTATTTTTTCATTATTACAGTTTTTTTACAGCCTATTGTGAAAAGTTTTATAAAAAAAAATTTTTAATTCCATGAATTTCGAGGATTTCAAGAGAATGGTTCGGTTTTTTAAACACCCAGTATTTTTTAATTGGTATAGTTTTTCTGCAGACTATTGCGATAAGTTTTATAAAAAAAAGTTTAATTCCATGTATTTTGAGGATTTTTAGTGAATGGTTAGGTTTTTTTAAACACTCTATATTTTTTCATCATTACAGTTTTTTTACAGCCTATTGTGAAAAGTGTCTACAAAAAAAAATATTAATTCCATAAATTGCGAGGATTTCAAGAGAATGGTTCGGTTTTTTTAAACACCCAGTATTTTTTCATTATTACAGTTTTTCTTACAGCCTATTGTGAAAGGTGTCTACAAAAAGAAATATTAATTCCACGAATTTTGAGGATATTTAGATAACGGTTCGGTTTTCTTAAACACTGGATATTTTCATTAGTATATATTTTTTAACAGTCTACTGCAAAAAGTGTTTACAAAAAAAATTTTCAATTTCACGAATTTTGAGGATTTCAAGAGAACGGTTCGGTTTTTTTAAACCCCCTGTATTTTTTAATTAGTATAGTTTTTCTGCAGACTATCGCGAAGAGTTTCAGAAAAAAAGGAATTTTTAAATCCACGAATTTTGAGGATTTTTTAGAGAACGGTTCGTTTTTTTTAAACACCCCGTATTATTTTCGATAATTAGTGCGGTAAGAGACTCCCGACTGAAGTTTCGTAAAAAAAAAAATTTTTAGTTCCCTTAATTTTGACATTTTTTTAACGTTCGACATTTTTCCAACACTTTACGCGAAGCGCTTCGAAAAATTTGAAAAGCGCCACATTGCTGACGTCACTGTTACCCTGTCTGTGTGCGGATTTATGCAAATTTCGATACAAAAACGACCTCAAAATCCAGCGCTCGCATAACAGAAAGTATCTAGAGACTTCAAATTTACCGTTTTCGGCCTTCGGGGGGCCCCGATCGGCTCATTTAGCGAAATTTCCTATGTTTTAATCTGAACTGTCACCCAGTCGCCGTTTGACGTTTCTGAAGGGCGCGAGAATTTTCGCTATTTTCACTATAAAATCGAATTTTCAACCCAGATCTGAGGCACGCGGGATATTGTAGAAGGTTCAAAGTTTACGTTTCGATATGGTTTTATGGAAATAAAGGGGTACTTACTTTGGAGAATGTAATCGTTTTGAAATTTTTGTGATGTCGGCCATTTGCCTTCCTCTTCCTTTCCGTCTCGGTCGTTATTTTTGCACATTTCCATCTAAAAACGAACTGAAAACCCAGCGCTCGCATAACAGAAAGTATCTAGAGACTTTAAATTTACCTATTCTGACCTTTGCGGGCCTCCGATCGGCCCGTTTAGCGAAATTTCTTACGTTTTCTTGGGAGATGTCACCGCATCGCACCTTCGGTCTTGAAGTTTGACGTTTCTGAAGGCCGATTGTCGGGCGAACGTGTGTGGACGCATATTTTCACTATTTTCGGTATAAAATAGAATTTCAAACCCAGATCTGAGGTACGCGGGATATCGTAGAAGGTTCAAAGTTTACGTTTCGATATGGCTTCGTGGAGAGGAACGCGGGAAAATACGAAAATATCGAATCCGAAATAGTTTGACGTCTAAATATATTTCGCACTGAACAACTGACGTTTCTCCGATTCCCTGCCGATAAGCTATATCCATCTCACTTTTGTCTCGTTTCCTCGCGAAAATCGCAAACCGGCGTCCGCAGACCTCCGGAAAAACGCAAAATTGGACCGGAAAAAAGTAAAAATAACCAACCAAAATACGCCTAAGCGACGACCCAAGGACCGAACTCGACTCCGCGCACCCATACTCGCCGCTGCGCGGCTCGCGAAAAAAGCCTTTCAACGGACACTTTGCCCCTTTTTCGCACCCCCGGTGGGAGCGAGAAAAAACAACGGATTTTAATATATAAGAATAAGTTGTTGACAAAAATGTAAAACTATTTATTTTATCAACGGACACAGCGATAATTGATTAAAAAATGAATAAGTGAAAAATTGACTGGTGCATTTTATTTTTGTAAAAGTTGTAAGTACCTGTTGACGCTGTCATAGTGACAATTACACTGTGGCATGTGGGCTTTTTTATATATAAACTAAATCGTCCCTAAAGCAATGAACTTATTTCACGAACACCGTACATACTTATCACTGTTTCTAACTAATTACTTCCTGCAATAAAAAATAAATGGTATTTCAAAAATCTCCATACATCTCGATTTATTGTGATACACTAAAAACGTAACTAGATTATAAAACATTGAATGAATACTTAGTGGACTGGGTAATAGAGCAAGGGCGACATCTAGGACAAAATGAAAAAAAGAACTTGGCAATTCTAACCGTTTTCGAATAAACTATTCTAAAAATGTATGCTTGCGTGCAACTTAAAAAATGCCATTGAAATTTATTTTCAGGAAATCTTGTTTTTAACAAACCAAACAAAAAGCAACATAACATAGCTAATACATCAAAAGAGTAACAATAACAACTCCATACTTAAAATTGGTATTTTTTTTAAGTTACAATGGCCACTTATAAAATAAGATAATCATTGCTGTATCACAATACGGATTTTTGAAAAATAATTTCAGTAGCATTTTTAAAGACACGTGTAAGTAGAAATCTTTTAGGACTGATTATTCGAAAACGATAGGAATTATCAAGTTCTACCAAATCTACCTTTTTACGTGGAAATGACGTCCAGATAAGATTTTGTAGTTCAAAAGAAAATTAGACAGAATTTCATGTTCAAGCATTGCTAATGCGGCGATTTGATATATAAATTATGATTCCTTTTCTTAAAAAAACATAATTTCAACTTTGAGACCCTGAATTTTTTCCATATCAACATTTTAATAAGAAATGTTTAGTTATTTCTTCATATTTTGTCCGAAAGATGCCTTGATCTATGGCTAGTTATTAATATTCCATCCTACATACTTTTAGAAGGAATGTTCAAGGCAGCAAAAGTGCTACCTTCTTTTCAAATATAGATGATTTGTTTTTGCCCAACTAACATTTAAGCCTAATAGACTACTACACAAGAAAAATAATTCTAAATTGATCAAGATTTACTACTTTCCTCCATAAAAATAGTCTTCAATGTTACAAAATTTTATAATACCAAAATTTTAGTCAAAAATTTGTTAATTAAGAATAATATAATGACATCTAAGTAAAATGAAATATATGTCAATTTATACAGTTCGAAATTACATATTGTTTACCTATTCTATGTTTTCAAATGCTACAATTCCAATAACGTGTAAGACGAAGTTACAAATTACTTAATTTCGCCTTGAAATCTGTCTTCAATATCCAAGGATTTTTTAAATTATTACAATAGGTAAATATTTACATATTTATTACAAAATTGTAAAACTTATTTTGTCTTCAACTAGTAGTTAAAAATAAGGTAATAACTAGTTATTTTGCCCTATTTAATTCTTCAATTGGTTAAGTTCCATTTTTATTACAATATCAACCTATTTTTAACTTTGTTGATAATTTCTAAAGAATATTTAACCATTTCAATTAACCTAATAAAACTATTGTTCTATATTATGGTACAAATTTACTTGTTAATAATACTTCGACGTAAGTGTGTCTTATAAACGATTTTTAGGAAACAAGCTTCTTGTTATATGTATTCCGACAGATCTTCATGTAATAGCGCGTAGAAATTGTTTTGTGTTTTGGCGATCTGCAGTGAAAACCAAGCCCTACGCAACATTACAGACTTGTAAAAAACGAATTTAAGCCAACACTGCATATTATGTAAATCAATCTAATGATAATATATCGATAAACAGTTCATATATAAATATTCTTATGACTGTTATCATGTTAGATGAATTCAGTAGTGCACGTGAATTGAAATTCGAATTGAATTCCGTTCGAAAATATTTATTTTGTTTTTGTTATTACGCATACATAATATTATTGGCTTTAATTTGAATTTTCAATCACAAAAAAATCCATGAGTAGAATTTTATATGTAGGTACCTAGTAATAATTTAATTGGAAATAAATTACCGTAAAATATATTCATTTGGAGGAAATCTCAACACAAAGTTAATATTTTCCTGTGACGTCAACATTGGCATAGGCAATCTGCCCTATAGGTTAAAACTTACAGACAAATTGACTTCAAAGTTGATTTTATTTGAGCGGCCATGTTGTAATAAACACTAAATGTTTTGTTCATTATTTCTAATTGATTATTCATTAAAATTATGTTAATACAGATAATATTAGTTAATACATTTATGACGAAAGATTATTAAACACATTTTATCACGAAGTACATTCAGTTTTTATTTTAGGTTATTTTTCAGTATAGAAATATTATTAAAAAGCAATAGTAATTATGTATATTTATAAGGCGCGTTATTTTTATGAAAGTTTGGTCATAACATTATACGAAAAAATTTCCTGGGTTGTACAATTTGATGAGTGGAAACCAAAAATACATACTTTATTATATTAAAATCTAAATATCTATAAATATACTAACTCCTACTCTACTTGTACTTTAGTAGCCTGACTTGTAGTCTTTCTTTTTCTTCCTATCCCTGTTCGCTATTACAATGTATAAAATCAAACATATAATGTTGTCTCTCTCTGGCAAAAGTATGTCATATAAAGGGCATAATTAGGGTATATTTTGGTAATAATGTCTTTTATATTTTGAAATTTTAACATAAAATTGGTCCGTATTTCTTTTAAGTCCAATTATCTTATTGGAATAAAATTCCTGCCGACCAATTATTAACTTCCATATTACTTTAGTTTTTTTCCCCACATAAGGAAAAAGGCTAACGAATATAGGTAAACTTTCCTTATACGGAATTGGTCATGAAAAGTTTTTGACCAATTCAGAGGTCAAGTTAACGTAATTTTAACTTTAATTGTTTGTTGGGTGGACACTCTGTATATCTCTAGAATTGCACTTGTGTAAAGAAATTTACTAGTAGTTTATTATAATTTAGTAATAATAATAATTTGAAATAGGTATAATAAATATTTCACTACCAATTAATAATAAATCATATATGAACTACTAGATATAAATCACACAAATAACAGTTATTTACTATTTTTAATGGTGTTATTATTTACATATTTCAAATAATACTCGAAGAATAATTGTTTGATTTGGTTGTAATTTAATAACTGTTATTATGATCTACTTGCACAATTTAATAACTATTTCAGCATGATCATATATATATATATATCTGTAGAGCTCGTACAAATACCAAACAATACTGAACTAATTAAAAAATAAATAAAGTGTAATTTACGAAAGAACTGACATGAGAATGATATATTAATAAGGCGTAACTGTACTTAAGAACACTGTTATAACATTTGTATTTTATTATCATTTACACATTTACTAACGGAAATTACCATTTGTTTTGTTTTTTTTTATTAGTTGTATAAGCTCATATTTTTATAAAATATCTATGAGGTGGTGCGATCACGAGGCATAGTACAAAACTGTATATTAGTCGAAAAATAAAATAACAGTCAAAAATAGGTTCGTTGGTTAAGTAAGCTAAAAAATGCGAAAATTTCAGTTATCAGGATGTCGGCTTACAGATTTATTTGACACGAACATAGGCACATATTTCCATTTTTGTTCCTTTTTTCAAATCTCAAATTTTCTACGTTTCATGTTTCAGAATGTCATCAGGATAGGAGCCGATTTAACGGGGACAAGGGAGGCGCATTTTTCTGCTGAGTTTATAGCATCATTTCATGGGCGGTATTATTTTTTTTCGAAAAAGTTGGTAATATTAATTTTAATTCATAAATTTTCAAAATATAGAATATCAATGAATATTCTCAATATATTTCATTGGGTGTTTACAGTTGTTGTAATTTAATTTCAAAAATTGTTCTTTATTTATTTTGCTAGATTATGCATATGTACAAGTATTAAATTATAGGTGTACAGGAAAATATTAGAATGTCTTTGAAAAAAAAAATAACAATGCACCATTAGAATAGGAAAAATATATATAAAACTTACTATGAAAGACGAAGCATTGTATTAATTCAATTAAATTCATTATAACAAAGAAGCTTTCCAAATTACTGAGTTAATAATTAAAATAATGTTACGGAAGCTCACCTTCCTTTTTAGTTTGTTAATTATGTTTCTGTTTGTGTTAGAAATTATAATGTTTGTAACAGCTTTATTTTGACGTTATCTAGAATAGTCCAGGCTATATTCTATTTTATTCTCGACACGTTCTCGATGCCGCGGAAACTTCGAGAATCATAAAAACCTATATACTTAAGCGGATCTATTTCACCGCTGCAATCAGTTTATATTGAGCAGCCAAACGCGAATGACAAACGTCAAAGCAAAGCGTTGACAGTTGCGAAGTTTATTTGAAGGATATTTCTTGTATAATCAAGAGTGACAATAAAGTTTGTCTACGTGACGTGTTCCCACGCAAAGTCAATTTAGAGGTTACAACAATTAGATGATTTGTTATGAACTTCTTGAAACAGTAAAATAGCATACAGTAATACTATCACTTTTAAATCGGCCAAACCCAACTAACATTTAATCCTAATAGACTTCTACACAAGAAAAATAATTCTAAATTGATCAAGATTTACTATTTTCCTCCATAAAAATAGTCTTCAAAGTTACAAAATCTTATAATACCAAAATTTTAGTCAAAAATTTGTTAATCAAGAGTAATATAATGACTTCTAAGTATAATAAAATATATGTCAATTTATACAGTTTGAAATTATATATTGTTTACCTATTCTATGTTTTCAAATGCTAACATTCCAATAACGTGTAAGACGAAGTTATAATTTACTATTTACTTTTGCCTTGAAATCTGTCTTAAATATCCAAGGATTTTTTAAATTATTACAATAGGTAAATCTTTACATATTTATTACGAAATTTTAAAACTTATTTTGTCTTCAACTAGTAGTTAAAATTAAGGTAATAACTAGTTATTTTGTCCTATTAAATCCTTCAATTGGTTAAGTTCTATTTTTATTACAATATCAACCTATTTTCAACTTTGTTGATAATTTCTAATGAATATTTAACCATTTCAATTAACCTAATAGAAATATTGTTCTATATTATGATATAAATTTACTTGTTAATAATACTTCGACATAAGTGTGTCTTATAAAAGTTTTTTAGGAAACAAGCTTCTTGTTATATGTATTCCGACAGATCTTCATGTAATAGCGCGTAGAAATTATTTTGTGTTTTAGCGACTGCAGTGAAAACCAAGCCCTACACAATATTACAGAGTTGTAAAAAACGAATTTAAGCCAATACTGCATATTATGTAAATCAATCTAATGATAATATATCGATAAACACTTCATATATAAGTATTCTTATTACTGTTATCGTGTCAGATGAATTCAGTAGTGCACGTGCATTGAAATTCGAATTGAATTCCATTCGAAAATATTTATGTTGTTTTTGTTATTACGCATACATAATATTATTGGCTTTAATTTGAATTTTCAATCACAAATAAATCCAAGAGTAGAATTTAATATGTAGGTAGCTTGTAATAATTTAATTGGTAATAAATTACCATAAAATATCTTCATTTGGAGGAAATCTCAACCACAAAGTTAATATTTTCCTGTGACGTCAACATTGGCATAGGCAATCTGCCCTATAGGTTAAAACTTACAGACAAATTGACTTCAAAGTTGATTTTATTTGAGCGGCCATGTTATAATAAACACTAAATGTTTTGTTCATTATTTCTAATTGATTACTCATTAAAATTATGTTAATACAGATAATATTAGTTAATACATTTATGACGAAAAATTATTAAACACATTTTATCACGAAGTACATTCAGTTTTTATATTAGGTTATTTTTCAGTATAATAATATTATTAAAAAGCAATAGTAAAAATGTATATTTATAAGGCGCGTTATTTTTATGAAAGTTTGGTCATGACATTATACGAAAAAATTTCCTGGGTTGTACAATTTGATGAATGGAAACCAAAAATACAGGCTTTATTATATCAAAATCTAAATATCCATAAATATACTAACTCCTACTGTACTTGTAGTTTAGTAGCCTGACTTATAGTCTTTCTTTTTCTTCCTATCCCTGTTCGCTATTAGAATGTATAAAATCAAACATATAATGTTGTCTCTCTCTGGCAAAAGTATGTCATATAAAGGGCATAATTAGGGTATATTTTGGTAATAATGTCTTTAATATTTTGAAATTTTAACATAAAATTGGTCCGTATTTCTTTTAGGTCTAATTATCTTATTGGAATAAAATTCTTGCCGACCAATTATTAACTTCCATATTACTTTAGTTTTTTCCCCACGTAAGGAAAAAAGCCAACGAATGTAGGTAAACTTTCCTTATACGGAATTGGACATGAAAAGTTTTTGACCAATTCAAGTCAAGTTAACGTAATTTTAACTTTAATTGTTTGTTGGGAAAGCTTATCACTTATTTTATTAATAAATTATCTGTATGATAATGATAATTAATAATATATTTGAATATTGAAACACTTCGTATACATTAAAACGTCTGCCTTTAATATTTCTATTGCATTTCGTCGTACTCTAAAGTTCTGTATGTAGAGGATTATTCACTATATTTAGGCCACCTCTTAGTACCGTTATTATTAGAGATACTAAATACAATTTTGAAAAATAGTTGTAGGGCTGTAACTGAACCATTTTAAGAAGTTAATGGAAACACAGTGACGGGTAGAAGTTGAGAGGTAATAGAAAATGACTAAAGATAGGAATGCCATACGAGATGTGGCAATTGTTCCGGGAAGTTGTCAATGAAAAAACAAGCAAATTAAATTTCGCCAAAATTTTATCATCGACCTTCACAATAGTCTCCCTCTACACAACGATTCCAACGTTGCTCCTTCGATTGAAAGCACCCTTGGTAATCCTCCGCAATTAACCCGTTCAGCACCACGGTTACAGATTCTTTGACCTCCAGTACGCCGCCATGATGAGTTCCCTTGAGGTGTGACTTCATCTTGGGGAATAAAAAAATCGCAGGAGGCAATATTGGGACTATAGGGTGGGTGCGGCAACGTTGAAATGCCTTTTTTGTCAAAAGCTCTTACACAATGAACGAGGAATGGGCTGACGCGTTATCCTGGTGCAAGATCCAGCCATTCTCGGCGAGTTCGGGTCGCACACGGAAAAAGCGGGCCCGCAGCCGTTCCAGGACGCCAACATAGAACTGTCCAGTCACTGCCTTGTCGGCAGTGGACTGGACAGCAAGTTATTTCCAGCAAAGCAGTTTTTATTATTTATTTAATGCAGATATTTTGCTACGGTTAATGGATTTTTACTAACCGTAGCAAAGTAATTGTCTCAGTGCAACGTCTGTCATTCCTGGGCACAAATTCAGCCAGATTAATAATAATAATATGCTGCCCCCTCTGCCATACAAGTCTCCAACTTATGAGCTAATAATCGTGATTAGAATGAGGGTTAGATATATTATTATATTATTACTGATGTAACGTTATACGCTGCTCAGCGCGGCTTGTTTTCGTGGATACAGGTGCAGGTTACGGTGTTGGTAACCAGGTATTTGTGTCTTGTATTTTTGCATTTTTATTGTAAGGTATTGTATTGTGGGTCATAGATACATAGTGTAAATACTGTATAGGTAAAGCGATAATTATTAGTGGTGAGGTGTTATTTAACGTAATATAGAACCGAAATTTATTTTAAAATTCTTATTTATTACTTTTGTTTATTATGTTTTCCGAATAAAACAGGTAATTTAATGTAGTGAAATCAGATAATAAAATTTTGATAAATGTTTCAAATAACATTCTACATCACGTAAATGATAGGAGCAAACACAGGACATACCTACCTATTAGGAATCGGAATGAACTGCTGAATATAATAAATGAGAAAAAATGTACAACTTTACATTTTAATTTTTTCGATGAACTTATAGGTAGGTACCTATATTCCAATTAAACTTACCATTAAAATGGTCTTCACAAATAAAAAATGTTGCAATGCTCTTCATAGCCGTAGGGCTATGAAGAGCATTGCATGGTGTAGACCACTTTTCAATTTTTGGCACGGTAAAATATTTTTTCCACGGTCGGGAGTAGAAATCAGTTTCTATGGCATCAAAATTAAAGCAGAAGTAGTCGATTATTCCCAAGGGAGTATAATGCTCCCAAGGGAGTTTATATTGTGGAGAACGTTTTTCATGCAAAAAAAGATAACATTGAAATTATTTATTGACATTTAAATTAAATGTTACATTTGTACAATTTTCAAAATTAATATTAGAAAGAATATTAGTTTCGCTTACATTTACAGTTTTTGTGATTGTAGTGGTACCTACTAAAACCTGATTAGCAATTTTGGTCTTATTTTCAATGGAGTTCTCGACATAATCCTCAGCGACTGTTTCCAACCAGACTTGTAATTCTTTGCATTTTCACTGAAGTATGCCAACAAAACATTTTCGCTGTATACTTGAACATTTTTCTCGGCGCACCACTTTTTGAACCGATTGTAGGCTATATCGTATAAAGATCTTGACTTCGTAGGCAGCAAATTGCTTATTGCAATATTTGCAGCCTCCACAATCTCTTCCGACTCACAATTATTCATTGTGCACTAAACAAACTTTAAACTAAACCAAACTAGCACCTTAATTTGACAATTCTTTTTGTTTGTTTATTTTGTAGTTATGACAATAACTTAACGACTACTAAATAAATGCTCAAATCCGAATACAATAATTCTGGTGCTACTTACTTCATAATGACAAAATATGTGTTTTTAAGTTAACGAGACCGTGGAAAAAATAGTATATACCATTCGGGAGAGATGCTATTTTGTCCTCGGTGCATTGTAGTCCTCGGGCTTCAAATTGCCAAAATAACGCAATTCTCTCCCTTATAGTATAATGTACTATTTTATTAGGCGCTATTGTATAAATACTTCTTCAATTTTAAACAAATTTGCTTACACTCTGTTTATATGAAAATAATTTTAGTTTAGTATTTTTTCTGATGTTAATTTTTATTTAAACATGTTTTTCTAGTTCGAACAAAAATAGAAAATTATGTTTTACTACACTAATATAATTTATATGAAAATACTGAATCTTCATTTGCAAGTTTGGGAAAATGATTTGATCAATATAATTCGTTGGGTACAAGAAAAAACTACAACAATAAAATTAAGCTGTCTACATTCTGTCGAATAAAAACGTGTAAAATAGTATGTATGTAGAAACTTATATGTGTGTATAATATTTAGTTACGTCGTTGGAATTTTTCCATAAAATTTACCACATTCTAGTTAATTCCATTGTGAGAAATGTAAACACCCTTTTGTGTTTAGTATTATTTACGTAAACAGCCTTGTATGTCTCGATTAGATACAAACAATGGCTTTCATAAGTTGTCTAATTGCTTCGTGTGGTTCTCATTTTTATGCTTGTTATATAAATTCAAGTGTGAGAAGTCGTAAATAAATGTTTTTTAGAATTATCATCGAAATGTTTTAAATTTGCGTCGCCTCGAACATATTTTTTTCGCTTTAAAATATGTCACTTTTGTTTTACATATTCAACTTCTTCCTGGTATAAAAATAGTCCAGGTGCCTGCTGATAGATTAGAATAGCCAAATCATGAAAATATGGTAGTGCGAAAACACTACACTCGAAGTATATATTTATCATAAAAGGTTTATGCACAGCATAGATTTGTACATACGGATGAATATTGGAAGAGTTTGTTTTGGTGCAATATACAATATTTGTTATAAATTAAACTAAGAAACTGAAAAGTTTAGGTAAATATTAAACGTAAGAAATAGGTAAATTCGCATTCTCTAAAATCAGCAAATTTTGAATTATAGTTACAATTAAAACAATAAAAAAATAATTAAGAGATAATTTAACATAGTTGAATATAATTTTAAAATCGCGTGCTTCATAAAAAATATAATAATTTTTTATTGCAGTTTTAAATGCAATTTAATCAATAAACGTTTTAAAAAATTCAGTGCCATAAAATTTTACCCATTGTCTCACAACAAAATGTAAATAACGAACTCCTTGAGCGAATTTTTAGTTGATTAATAATAATGTTTTAATTGAAATTATACATGTATATATTGTTATTTTCGAGAACATAAATACACAGAAATGTGAATTATACACGAAATAATCATTCATTCATTTATAATTCCATAATTCCGTCATAACTATCTTTTTATTCTCTTTATGTAAGATCTGCTCTAAGAAACGTAAATTTGATGCAAATCGTTAAACATTGTTGCTTGTTTAGCAATTAAATATACAATAGAGGAACTGATCTTAATATGGGCCAGGCACTTAATATGGGCCCCCTGTCCATGTGTAAAAGTAGTGACGCCATCTACCAGGTGATGGATAAATTTACAGCTACACATTGTCAATACCTATTTTACCGGGTCCTGGCATCATCCTGCCTGTTTTCATTAAACGATTGTGGTTGATGTGTTTTGGTGGTTCCCATAATTTTTTTATGTAAGTTTAATTTGAGTATTTTTTATATTTATTGATATTATTTTATGTTTCATGTGATAGAGGAATATTTTAAAATTGTATTTCAGTATCCAATCTTATTCTAAACATTCAAGATTTTTCATAACCTATAACTTAATTGCGAGTTGTACTTACTGAAATATGGGTCCCTTGCGTGTGTTGAATATGGGCTGGGGCCCATATTCGAAGCAAACCATTATATTAATATCTAATATTAATAGATTTTTTTACAGATAATAATTATGTCCTCGCCAAGCACATATCGACAATTTGTGCGTAAAAACTTAAAAAAAAATAGAACCATCTTCATATGGAACAAGCTATAGATTCTGTCAATAATGGACACAGGGGGTTAAAAAGTGCATCTAAAACATTTCATGTGCCAAGGAGCACATTGCAAAGGTTGGCGAGGAAAACCAAAGCTAGTAACCTTCCTGTCAGCAACATTGCCAGCACTAAACTAGGACGAAAAACAGTTCATGGAAATTACTTAGAAAATGACTTAGTCGATTACATTCTTAAAATGGTTTGACGAAAAAAGACCTATGCAGAATGGCTTACACACTGTCAGTTCAAAATGGTATAAAACATTCCTTTAAAAATGGAATCGCCGGCCGCAGTTGGTTGGACGCTTTTTTAAAGCGGCGTAAAGGTCAGCTGTCTATGCGTAGACCAACTGGGACATCTTTCGCACGGGCCCTAGGATTTAACAAGGAGAATGTCACCGAATTTTTTAACAACCTTGAGGTACTGTATGAAAAATGCAACTTTGGACCACACAGTCTTCAACGTGGACGAAACTGGTCTGTCTGTGATTCCAAGTAGATTGCCTAAAATTATTTTAAGAAAACGAAAACGCCAGGTGGCCTCAATAACATTAGCTGAACTAGTTACTGTAGTTGCATCGATGAATGCAGGAGGGCATTTTGTTCCTCCTATGCTTATTTTTCCACGGAAAAAACAGAAGTGACCAGCTTATGCGTGGTGCATCACCCGGATCTATCTACGCAGTGTACCCTAGTGGCTGGATCCAGCTAAATCTATTTACCGAGTGGTTTAAACACTTTATTCAATTCGCGAAGCCAACAGAGGAGTTCCTAGTTTTGCTCGTATTGGATGGGCATTCTAGTCATACCAAGAATTTGGACGTAATAAAGCTGGCAATGGAAAATCATGTGTACATTCTATCTCTCCCACCACATTCAACGCATTAACTTCAACCGTTTGATAAGATATTCATGGGACCACTGAAAGCATACTACAGCGAAGAAATCAGGACTTGGTTGAGAATTAACAACAGCGCCGTAACACACTTTTATCTGGCTGAACTACTTAGCAACGTGCTGTAAAAATATTAGACTACAGAATTAGCTGTTAACGGATTCAGAGTGACGGGAATTTGTTCATTGAATAAAAATGTTTTTTGGGATGCTGATTTCATTACCGAGCAAATTGAAGCCGAAAAATCATAATAATAACAATAAAAATAATACTCATTTATTGCCCAACCGATACAAGATCCAATTACAGGACAAATATATAATATAACAACAAGAATTTTTAACAAAATATAAAAGAAAAAACAATTTCCAGTGCATTTACATTAAGAATCACAAAACTATTAAATGTAGCAAAAAAAAATAAAAAGACGCAATTAAGAAATGAGATTCTACAAATCTACAAATCTATATAATATAAGAAAAAAAGAATAAAAACTAGAATGCTAAATACAAAAAGCATGTATATATTAAAACAGATGTTGGTATTCAATAATAAAAAAACGCAATTGTTTAACATACAGAATGTCACAAAACATACCAATTTTATTTAAATTACTACACATGACATACAATGGAGAGCGCAGCATTATATTGGTTCTAGCTAATGGTAATATAAAATCAGCAACCCGTCTTGCAGAATATTGCGGAACATGAAAATTTAATGCGTGCAATAGATCACAACAGTCAAGTTCATATGCAAAATTTTGTAAATTAATGTACAACTAGAAATGACACGTCTAACTTCTAATAATGTAACATCAAAGGTATTCAATAATACATCATGACTAAATCCTCTTTCCGGATACGAACCATACTCTTTAAAATAAAGAAATTTCAAGAACTTTCTTTGTACACTCTCAATAGTTGCAATATGACACCTATAAAACGGAAACCATACTATCGAAGCATATTCAATTTTACATCTAACGTAGGAGTAATAGAGAACCTTAAAACTTTGTGCATTACGAAAATTTTTACAATTTCTAATTAAGAACCTAACATCTTTAACGCTGCTGAAATGTCCGTTAAACGACCATTTGCTATCAAAAGTTATGCCCAAATCTCTATTACTATTACAACGAGATAATACTGACAAATTTAATCTGTACTCAAATTCAATAAACTGTTTTTTTTCAAAGAAATACTCATAACTTTACACTTGCCAGCATTTAAGTATAATTTATTAATGGTACACCAAGTCTCAATTTTATTAAACTGACCCTGAATAAATTCACAATCATCCACTGATTCCACGCTATGATATATTTTCAAGTCATCTGCAAATAAAGCAAATTTGCAGTCTATAATACTACTAATATCGTTTATAAATAATAAGAACAGTAAGGGCCCCAAATTGGCTCCCTGGGGAACACCTGAAGTTAACGAGAATATTTGTGAGTTATAACCGTTGTAAGATACAAACTGAGATCGCCTGGAAAGATAGTTTTTTACTAATTTTATAAGGGAGTCACTAAAACCATACTTAAGTAATTTTGACAGCAATATTCCGTGGTCTATACGGTCAAAGGCTTTACAAAAATCAGTGTAGACTACATCAACCTGTCCCTGACAATCTACTACCTGGGCTACATACTGAGATACATACATCATGTAGTTCAGTCTCAGGAACTCAACTGCAAGAACCACGATCTTCGCAACCAGGTTATTCAAAAGACCTGGATTCCCAACCAGGTGGTTCAAAAGACCTGAATCTCCAAGCAGGTGGTTCAAAAGACCTGAATTCCCAACCAGGTAGTTCAAAAGACCTGAATCCCCGACCAGCTGGTTCAAAAAGACCTAGATAGAACCGTTGTTACTCCACTTGACATTTCACCTGCACCACTGGTTAAAAAGCGAGTGAGTACAAGGGGACGAAAGCCTTCTAAGTCCCAGATAATAACTCCGTCTCCTTACAAAACGGACCTCGAAATGTCAATTGAAAAATTAAGCGAGAAGAATAACGAAAAAGTGAAGAGGAGGCTAGTTCCAGAAGAATCGAGTGTAAGTTAGAAAAAGGCCAAAAAAACAACTAGAGTTAAAGGCAAAGAATCAAGTTCAGAAGAGCATGAAGAACAAGAATATGCGCCGGCAGACAATGATCTTGACATGGACCAAATTGGACAATTTGCCCCTGAAAACAGTGACGCAACGTGCATATTTTGTGATCAACAATCTTCTCAAGACTCTACGTGAGAACAGTGGGTTTCAATGTATGATGTGTCGTTTATGGGCACATGAACAGTGATCCGGGGCCGAGAAGCATGCCTACGTATGTAGGCATGCTTCTAGGCCCTAGGTATGTTGTTCATTTTATATTTCTCTGCTTAAAAGATTTTTTTTTATTTTGTGGAGGTTTTATTCATTTGTCGCTTAATATGAAAGCTTTTTATTAAATTTTTTTGAGGGGCCCATATTTGATACCCTCTGGCCAAATGTCAAAAATGTGCACCATTTTATTTTTTGATATATAATAAATACATTATACGTTTTTGAGAAAAATGAATGTTGCAGTTTCATTACCAGGTTTTTTATACACACGTTAACATTTTTACACACCATCTGAAAGAAAATTAAAAAAGTTATTAAAAAAAACAAAATGGGGGCCCATATTAGGGTCAGTTCCTAAAAAATTAAGTAAAGTACTTCAAAAATAGGCCTTGCAAGTAGAAACTAGTTTTTAAATTTTGATAGAAAAGGGATACTGGATTGTTGAAATTGAAATATACTTGTGTGTGTTTTTATGTAAAATGTTTAGTTTTACAGTAAAAAAAATCCAAAGCATTTCTAGAAATGTTGATATTTGCTGTATCATTGTAGAAACATTTTTTTACCAGAAAATATCATGTCGTGTGATATAAAAACCTCTTCCGCTCTCTCGATTTAAATCATTATGTACATTGTTCATTGGCTTCCTAAACTAACTAGTCCCTAAAATTTGTTATGTTTCTTTTTCAAAAAAATAATAATAATAAAGTCATAACAAACGCAGAAAAAGAGCAGAAAAATTTCTAAGACTTCTTGATTTTAAAAAATATAACATACCTCCACATCTCAACTTCACTCAAAGTATTCATTTATGTAAGGAGTTTAAAATGAACATACTATGGAATCAGCGTGTGATTGCAATGCTCCTATTTGGATACAAATTACTAAACTGTCTTATTGATAATTTTTATTTATTATTACTATTGTGTAGAATGCATGAATTTTTCTATGCTCCCATTCGTAAGACAACCCAGTTTGCACCTCTTTTGTCGATATTCAGATTAATTAACCTAATTTCTTGTAAAAATAGCGTATACTTCTTTAGTCCTTCTGGTTTATTTTTAAAATTTATCAAAAATATACAGGGTGTCCGCAATTTGAGTGCCGTAATTTTAAGGGCTTATATATATCTGACTAAAAACAATAAAAAACTCTTATGAAAAAAATATCTAAAACGAATAGTTTGCCTAAAAATACAACTGCAATAATGTGCAAAATTATGTTACAAAATTACAAACTAAGGTTCAATTAGTTCAATTAAGGTTAAGTAAAAGCGCCTGTAATGTAATTTGTTCGTAATTTGATTTTTGGATGAGTATTAATGAAGTAAGCAATTGAAGTTTCCGAGAAATTCGTTAAAATTGTAATGTACTGTAGCGATCGACAACGCTGCAGTGTCAGATTGTGCTGATAACCTAAAAGTAATATTACTCATAACGATGCGTACAGCTGGTGCGATTCATTTCTGTCTAGTTCTTCTTTGACGTTTTTGAGTGTACATAAACAAAAATGGAACAATTTATAGTAACCATACCCAGCTGCACGGCATGTTAATTTACGGTGAATCTAGGCAAAACTCTCTGGCTACGAGACGTTTGTACGATAAACGCTTCTTGCAAGAAAAAGAAGTCGTTTTAAACACTTGTAACTATGATTCTGTGTTGTGAAAAGAGCTCTAAGAAAACCATTTACAGTAAGTACCTATGTTAAGGTGTACGTATTTGTAATTATTATGTATAAATACATAACAATTCTAAGATAATATGTGAGCGACGTTGTCACATGTTCAAGACCTGTTTGCTGTCATAATTATGTTACTGTTGGCAAGAGAAAAAAAATTGTTAAATCAAATATGTTGTATTTAGTAAAACTTATCATATGGCAAAATTAAGTCACTCATATTCCGGACACCCTGTATATTCAGTTGACAATTTATGAATACTTTGCATGGATACCAGCTGTTAACCTGATGTATGTTTATCATAATTTTGCTTCTGCTGTATTCTTCATGCTGTAGTGTATAATTATTATATTTTTGTTTCTTGTTACTCCTTGTAATTAGGCATTGAAATAATAAATAAATAAATATTAACATTAAATTACCCTTTTAATATTTAATTTATTCCAAATATGAAATTCCTTCCATTAATCTAAAACTATCTGCCAATCTTCAGATTTATTTTTTATAAAATCCTATGCACAAAATATATAGATAGGTATTTTTACTTTTTTTTATTAAGTGACTCACTCAGCCAGCTCTGGTACAAGTTCATATAAGAGAGAGGTGAACCTAAACCAACAATCTATGATTGATTGATTTACTTATCTTATAATTTTCTAATAACGGTTTCATGCACCAAACTCGATTAATATCTACTATCCTTCAATCGGTAAACCATAATTAGTATTTAGCGTAGTTTAAAATGTTAGTTGCTTAAGCAGGAATTAACTGTATTATTATATTTGCCAAACGCGAATAGTTTTATAATGGCTATCGTTCATATTTGTGTTCTCATGAGGACGATCTTAACCGCATTGTTAAATGTTACATAATAAACTGTTAATGACACGCCTAGGCACGACTCCTGCGTGAAAGGATTGGGACTTCTCTTCAGGAGCACTGCTGGGGACTTCAACATTACAATGGGTGGTGCTTAACAGGGCCGTTCTGTTGTAGCTTTCACTCCCTCTAATATTGATGCAAATTTCAAAATGGTATCTATAAATAAATGTAAACCTATATAGAAACTTGTCGGTAGGTATTTCTGTAATTATAGCAAAGGATTTAACATTTTGAAAAATATTTTAAACCGGATGTTTTGTGTCAAGAAATTTTGTTCTAAAGATATTAATAAATATTTATATTATTGTCGTATGATAATATCTAAAAATTTAACAGTTAATTATTGAGTGCAAGTGTAAAAAGTAATTCTCTATTGGTACATATAAAAAACAGTAGTACAAGTGTTACATCACCATATTACATTTCTTAAATTTTAGATCACGAAGAGCATGGTGATGTAATATTTACCGATTTCCAAAAAGCCTTTGATCAGATAGATCATTCTATTTTATTACCCAAAATTACATCGTTTTGGTATTTCGGACTCATTAATCAGACTGTTGGAATTTATGGTTAGATTTCAAAGTTCCCGATCAGTCATTCCCACATTTGAGGTACCGCAAGGTTCTAAATTAGTCCCACTTTTGTTTTTACTTTTTATTAACGATCTTCCTGATATCATTTCATGCAAAGAATTATTGTTCGGAGATGACTTAATTCGTAAATAAATTTAGTATCTAAATAAACTTGATTGCAATAAAGTTTTTAATTAAGAAATTGTTCACAATGACAACCATTTGTCTGACACAAGCTTGCGCTCCTCGTCCACTTTTAGTGACTATCCTCGTTATGGTTTGTATGTATTTGCCTTGCATTCTTTGTCTGAGTTCTCCAATCGAGTCCGTTTATGTTTGGTACACACGAGCCCTGCAAAAATCCCACACAAAGAAATTCAAGTGTGTTAGATCTGGAGATCGAGGTCTCTATGGAACAGTACCTTCTCTACCTAACCAAACCTAGTCTCGTGTCGTCGAGTTATCTTTGTACTGCTAGAGAAAAATGAGAAGGTTTGTTATGTTGGAACATCATTTGATGCCTCAGATTTAGTGGTACGTTTTCCAGTAGGGTGGATAAACTGTAGAAAGTTGAGGTAGGGTCTACCTGCCAACGTCTCGGAAATCCCAAAAAAAGACTCTATCGCGTGACCATTAATGACACCCATCCATATATTTCCAGCAAAATGCCTTTGAGAACGCTGCTGACTCAGCATAAAAATATAAATTACAAGCATTGAAGATACCCTCTCTAGTAAATGTGGATTCGTCAGTCCACAAAATTCTTCCGAAGAAATGGGTCCTCTATATTATTATATAACAGCCAGCGAGCGAAATTATTTTGAGCTTGGCCATCTCGTTCTTCCAGTCTTTATGCCCTGCTGAAATGGCAAGAGTGTAACCCTACAAATCTAGTGGTTTTTCATACCTTCCACTGCGAAAGTCCCAACTGCACAGCAAGAGCCTGAGTACTGATTTGAATATCACGCTCGATTTGGTATAGGAAGTGGTCTTCTACATCATGATCAACATTATCATCTACCCTGGAAACCCGACTGAATGATCCTCGCGTTTGAAGTTTGTAGTGACACTTGGAAGAGATACAATGATCAAGTATTCGGCGATTAGGGTATCGACGTTGATAATCCCTTTGGGCAGCACGTCATTACCGTCACAAAACTCGTACACATAAAAATGCCGGGATATTGTTAGTTGGAAAATGACATAACTTAAAACAACGCGAGTAACTCAATCGAATCACGACTTAAAAAATTATCAAGCAGGGAACAGAAAAAATTATGAAAGAAGATAGGAGGAACACAGTCGTGGAAAGACTCCAACTTCTCAACGAAAAGCTTGATTGTAAATTTACTTAAATGAAAAACTGTTTATTATATAAGGAACAACAATACGTATTCCCTTGTATGACAAAAAATAATAATAACTAAGGTAGTGAATATGAAAAAAAACATTAATATTAAAAAACACAATAAATGATTGACGTATATGTAAAATGTATCCAAACAGTAACAAAAAGAACAATAAATGCAAATAATTTAAACAAAATTACAGAAATATTTTTTGATAGTCTTATCTATAGAATACATTGAAACAGAAAAATATCAACAGTTATATTTTGGAAAATTTTATTACAACTAGATAAACATCTGCCTATGATTTACATATCTTATAAATGTATTTTGGATTTTTTCAAGCTTATGAATATATATGAAATATTGCGGTTTCTAAATTACCGTACCGTACTATTAACATAAGCCATATAAAAATTATGGAAAGTATCTGAATTGAAAATTGACACAGTTCCTGCATAAGAAACCGAACATTCTATTAGCTTTTGCAGAAATAGAATTAATATGACGATCAAATATTATCCTGCTATTAAAAATAATACCCAGATTTGAAATTTGTGTAACTTTCTGCAATTTATAATCTGACAACAGAAAGCTTGTTACAATCTGATTTTTGTTTCTGCTAAGGTTATATATAAGCTGTTTCCATTACAGTATTTAAGTCTTTTTGTATTAATTCAACATCATAAGTATTACTTACAGAATGAAAGACTTTAAGATCATCTGCATAAATTAAAAATTTATAAAACTTAAAACACTTAGCTACATCATTAATATATATATATATATATATATATATATATATATATATATATATATATATATATATATATATATATATATATATATATATAACACCCAAGTTACTAATGAAAAATCAGAAATATGGTGACCAATTCTAACAGCTTGATATCGGTTTGAGAGTTACGAGTGAAACCAACAGAGTAAAGACCCATTCACACCAATTTCAGAGAGATTATTAAACATGATCCGATGGTTTAGCTTGTCAGAAGCTTTATTTGAATTATGAAATAATGTTTTGTTATGCTTTATTTCACTC